>OX459213.1:16062492-16704992 GCA_949775195.1 Diarsia dahlii
TATAATTAATATATTTTACGAGCATTTTTGCTAATACACGAACTGATGTTTAGTAGAAAATGTATTTGATGAGGCTGGTAACTCAGGCGTGGCGAGTAAAAAGCAACTTAGTAGTAGTTAATGTTGTACAAAAAGTAATTTTGTTAAGGGTTTATAATTTGGTCGCGGTTTCGCTCTTGTCTTGTTATAATGTAATAATCTACGAAAACGTTTTATGGCTCTAAAACTTGGGGATAATTTAGTTTGTGTAAAAAATTTCGGAATCGGATCAGCAGTTCCGAAGGTTAGCCCCTACAAACAAACTTTCAAACTAATTAAATTATTACCTATGTGAAGCAACCACTTGTAGACACATACAAGTACAAATTTACATAGATTTTATAAACATTTAATTATTGATAATTTTATATTCTTCCAACACCAAAGGGTTTTTTACCCGACTGCCGAGGTAAGGTTATGTTTTTCCTGGATAGAAATCCTGTAGAGCTTTAAAATCGATCTACATGCCTCGAAAAGCTATAAATATTCATAGAAACAGTATACATGAATCGTCAGCCTGCGATATAAACATACAGCAAGCTATTTGACCGTGCCGTTTCATCATTAGCCACGCTTCACTTCACAACGTGAGCTAAATTCCAATAAAACCCAAGTTCGCTACATTCTCACGTCGATCAATAGATTTATTCATATCTACTTGGAGTGGCATTTGGTACAGCAACGTAAAGAGCAACTGTTAAAAAATCTTATAATCGTCTCTAGTTTTATTAACTTCCAGCTCGGTTTCTCCAGCTTAGAGATCGTAATTAGCAAAATATCCCCAGGAATGTCAACATCTTCATTAAATCAGCCCGAAATCACTCGCTGCTGGGTATACCTTAGGCCTCCACTATTTTCTGTCACACTTCCCGTTTCTGTGCGTAAGGGACGCCCGTCCGGGCTGCGGGTTGTTCCAAAGAGATACCGTGACCTCGACACAAAGGGCTAAGAAGGAACATGGGTGGTTTTTAGTCAATAGAAGTCTGACACTCCCATTCGCTTTGCCCAAGAATGGAAGGGGTTATTTTATGATTTCCCAAACACCAAAAAAAAAAAGAGAAGCATCTCAAGAATCTACTACCGGGATAAAAATACTTTTCTTAAGTCTATTCATGGTCTATCTCATCTGTTAGTGGCTGCACTTTCATACAAGTTTAGCTTGCCCTTATAACCTTCATGATGTTTCTGAACAGTCGGCTTGCCTTATAGGCTTGTCGACTGTCGTATTGTTGGTCCCTAGGCCACATCCTAGGCACGCTATTGCGGCCTGTGTTGCGTATAAAAATGTGGTAGATTATAGTAGCTTGATAAACTGGCGTTTGTACCATGATTCTTACTGTGACACATGACAATGTATAAAATATGTTGTAGCTAAAGTGACAGACAAACTCGGCAATACATGATGTGGCCAACTATTTCATGAAATGTACCCTACAATACCTGCCACATTTTCTTTTGTCTTTATTTAATTGGGGGCTTTTGGTCATAGGTACATAACTGACCATATCAGCCCCATTGTACCACATAACAATATGATTACAAGAATACTTAAATTTAAAACTATAGGTACTACTTATATCTACTAAGATTAAAATAAACTGGTAGGTACATTCTAATAGCATCCGCACTACGGGGATTTGATATGAGGCTTTGAAAAGCACCCAATTCTCAGATTTGACCACAACATATAGGTTTAATTATACACCCACATTCAATATCTAGGTGAATGACAGCATCCTCAAATTGACCTTCTCACCTTCAAACAAACAATGATAAATACAAAGTCATAGAGGATTAAGTGAAGTAATCACCGACATTATCGTAACAATGAAATCGCGATAAGAGTATCAAGCGTTGCGTCTAATTGTTCGAAACTGAGCGAAAAAACCGCTTTAATTGCTGGATCATTAGGCGTTACCGTGCGTGCGGTTGTACCGTCGACAACTGCAGTAGCTGTGTTTATAGAACGTGGTTTTTCTATTGTGTCTGATCATTTTTTTCTCTCGTGTTTTGTTTTATGGGTAATTTGTTTATCTGGTTGGTTAATGATACTTGCTCAGCACGAAATCATAGCAACGGCTGTGTCTAGCTAGAGACGGCTGAACTGTCAAAACTGGTGTTACCGAAAGTTTAGTTCAAAAATTCTGTCATGGACTGTTCTGAAATGATTTGGGATAAGGACAAGAGAAAGATGTTGATTTCAGATATAATGTGTGTTCTAGTGTCTGTAAATCTTGTCATCTTACCTTGCCTTGTTATTCTTGCTACTGTCTCTTCTCCATGTAGGGATCAAGATCATCTTCTGTTGAAAGTATTTCTGTCACTAAAGCAGCTAAATTACATTGCTGGGTTGTGGAGGTTAGATAGGCAGTCACTCTATGTAAAATATTGGTATTCAGCTGCATCCGGTTAGACTGGAAGCTGGCCCCAAAATGGTTGGGTAAAGGCTAGGAAGATGATGACCAGCTAAATTGGAGTTTGGGTTAAAGTTCTAGTAAATCCCGCACAAACTGGCATGGAGGTTAGACTTTTTACAATTTATTGTAATCTATAAAATCATCCACATACAGTAGTAGTCAGTAGTAGACAGTACCCAGCATTACCTGACCCTTCTTCTCACACCACTTGCTTCTATATACGAGGGATCAGATAATGCTGGGCACTGAATGTACTTTAAATTTCAATAGGGTGCGGCCTTAAACACTTTCCTTCCGGAAGGCACACGAAAAAACATAACCTATTCAATCATTATAATCATCATTACAAATTTGTAAGAACCACTAATTGATTATTTTGCTATCCGTCCGTAGAGTTGCGAATCCACCGGGTGTGGTCAGTTACTAATACTAATAGCCCAACCTAGTTTCTAAACACATTTGCAGTGTTTTTTCTTGATCATTAAGTCAGTACTGTGTTCGGCTGTAATTGTTTGATTTATTTCCAGTTTTCTGATGTTTTGTGTCAGTTGGTTGAACGGGAAAATTGATTGTTTCTGAGGAGACGAGGATGCCTAGTTTCTTATGATTTTTCTTGCGACGCCAGAGCGCCTATTTAGTGACATTCGCTTTAAAACTATTTTAATTCCAAAACGACATGAACTGCCTCAATGGTCGAGTGGTCGCAAGCGTGACTGCTGGTCAAGAGGTAGATACGATTCTCGGTGTCAAGCAAAGTGTTTTTGAGGTTTTCCAACTGGAATTTCTCAGTGGCAGCCTCGGTGTCTAGATTTGTGTCAGGTTAAAGGCAATCGGCAAGCCCCTTATTACATGGGCCTTAATTACATAACTGGCGACAGGGGTGTGGGTGCATTACATGAATCTATTAATATTCTTACCAAAAGTTATGCCATATTAGTCTTATCCGTATGTAGTCGTCACCATGCTTAATTGTAACATAAATATTCGCATTTTTTTGGTATTTCTGTTGCAAACCCAATATAAGTATATTTCTAGCCTAGAAATGTATATGTCTGTCATCAAAGTATTCTTTGATATAATTACGAAAAGTATAAGGCTTGTAATAATTCCCATAAGAAAGTTATTATTACAAAAAAAGGAAAAGTACATTTTAACCACTGCCATACCAATACTAATTGATGTATTTCAAAGAAATTACACCTTTGCTCGTCTTCGAAATTAAAGGCGTAGTATTGCGAAGAGAACACAAATATTACTCAACAAATAACTAATTATTATTATAATGTAGTTCGTCCTAACTCGATAAATATTGGAAACTACCAATTTGGTAGAAAAAAAGACATGGACATAGCTACACAGTTGATTAAGGCAGCCAGTAGGAAATTAGCGCCGCGGCTAATCGCATCATGCAACACTGGTGATGAAATAAAAAATATGGAGCGATTCATAGATCGGTGCTGTGGTTCTGTATATTGTGTTTGTAGGGTTTTATTGCACTAAAATGCAATATTGTTGTAAAGTACATATAGCGCGGTCACATTAACTTGACGCATCTCTGCGTCTAGTGTCAAGCGTCTCAAGCGTCACGTTAATGTGACTGAGTAGTACAATATATAAAGTAGGTCTATTCTTACAAAGATCATTTCAAGATATGTTTTATTATTCGGGACTGGAGTAGTCAAGTCAGATAAAAAAATTTTTTTTACACCTCAAAATCTACATAGCACCACACAAAAAACCACTGATACTTACGTCAAAAGATAGGAGTAAGGTTTTATTCCCGTATCATTTCCATGAAGAACAAACCGGTGAGAACCTCCATGGTTTCTCTTTCAATTTATTTGTCACTAAACCTAAAACTGGAATAGGTATCGATAAAGTTGTTCCCAGTAACTAGCACAACCCATACGATGCAAAAGGCTGCAATTAACATTTCATTATCAAATTCTACAAGCCTCCAAAGTAGGAAAGGCATTCAATTCAAACCTTGCTACAAAAATAGTCATCTTCATTAATACATTTCAAACTTACGGAATCCTAAAAAAAAGTCTTTCCATCAACATCAAAGTAGCAATCATTATCTCCTGTCACAACTACACATTACCATAGAGAATTATAGAGTAATGAGGCTTGAAAGCCGATCTAATTTATGGTACTTAGATGACGAGCACCATAGTTTTTACGGTTATGTTTAAATATTGAGTTCAATTGAAGAATTTACATGTTAAATGAAAATTATTTGTAATTAGGTGTGGGTTAATTGATCATAGCAGCTGCTTGTTTGATGTCTCAGAAAACCGTTAGTTATGGTTTGAGGTGAAAGTTAGGAGACTATAGACAATGCCGCCTTCCGATTTAAATATTTGGAACACCTTTGGTAGGTTTTTCTTTTTTTTCTGGAAAGGTTTTGTTTTTCCGTGAGAAATTTATAAAGGTATGATTTACAATTAATATTTTATATGTCGGGCTAATTTTGTCGATTACAAAATATATTTTTTGTACCCTACAAAAATTAAAAAGCAGTGAATCTTTAAACACATGCGTACTTGAGTAGTGGAACAACGACATACGATTCTATCAAAGAAATTCAATTAAGCATTTAATTTTCTGCCTTCATTTCTTCTTTTGCATTACGTGTTTACGGCCATCAATTGATTTTAAAGGATCTAAAGTAGCCATAATTCTCTTGTATATGTAGTGTGTATGTTATTATTACTTATTATACGCATTGCACGTCGATTAATATCGCCTGAAGAACTTGAGCACTGTAATTATCTTCTTTTTTCTGTATTTTCCTTAAAGTTAATGTAGTGTTTGGATAATGTAGACAGTAGATATTTAAGTAGGTAAGTAGTTGTTCTAATGTTATTTGAGTAAGATTGTAGTAGGTCGTAGTAGGGAAAACATTAAAACGTTAATTAAATAACAGAAGTTGTGAAAAAAAACCGTATTCTAGCTCTTTATCAGATTATAATCCAAAATATTGGACATTTATAGATGCATTTTTGACACATGATACATAATTTATAAGTAAATACCAATGAACAATAAATGGCAACACAAAGAAGTGTAAACACACAAACCATTGAGGTTTTATAATCCAATATGTTATTTTTTCAAGCCAAGCCACGATGACGTACAGCCAGGACAGGTTATTCTCGATACAAGTAATTTTATATTATTAACTAAATTACACGCAGCTGGCCTGTTCGTATGTTCGTATATAGTCGACTATTAAGATAAAATGTTTACCATACTTAATTCGATTATTGGAACTCGTGAAAACGTAATTTTTGAGGGAAATGCTTGCTTGGCTGTATGTTTTTTATTCCCTTTGCTCGTTATGTTGGTTTATATATTTTTTAATTAGTCATATATTTTTCGCGTAAGGCGGCGTGTTGTTAATGTGTTCGATTTTTGAAGTTATAAATGTGCGTTCTCCATTACGCGTGTGGATTTTTATCGATGTTTTTATTTTATTTTAAAACTTTTATATTTATTTTCAACTGCCC
Organism: Diarsia dahlii; assembly: GCA_949775195.1. Lineage (NCBI taxonomy): Eukaryota > Metazoa > Arthropoda > Insecta > Lepidoptera > Noctuidae > Diarsia > Diarsia dahlii. Next base: position 16,068,461 of record OX459213.1, read on the forward strand.
GCACGAGTCTTGTTTTTATTTATTGATTTTGTGAAACTATTATCATAATATTTTGCCATTCATTGGTGATTTGATTTAAAATATCATGTCATGTAACTTAAAAACAGCTTTTACGTAATATTTGATACAGCTGTGCTTTTAATTTCACACCTCCGCAGTTCTGTTGCGAAATGATTTAAAAATGAAATAAGCCATAAGGATACGGTTCATTTACGTTAATATTGGATTGGCACTCACTGAAACTTTATTATCATCTTTTAAAGGTTTATAAAATTAACTAGCCCTAAAAATGTTACTCGAACTCACCGTACCTATATCCATTCTCCACTCCTCACAAAAAAATCTATTTACTAAATTGCTTTTTATTCTCTTCAATTCTCGCAATACTGTTTATTCAAGCCAGAATCAACATAAAAACTCCTATCTATTCGCAGAACAAAAATATATCGTTTCGATTCTCAAAACCTATTTCGATTATGTCTCAATTGGGCAAATAAAAAAGGCGGCAAATATTTGTTCTGTTAGTGCGCATGCGTGATGTTAGGGGCGGAGCCCTACGGAGTCCTACGGCGGTGTTAACACGGTCCCCTGTGGGGGGCGCGAATAAGGGGACTCTTGAAAAGATACCAGCTTTTATGAAAAAAAAAAAGTGTAACATTCCTTTTGGGTTGTCTACGGTAGAACAACAAAGGTAGTATATTTTAATTAAAAGGTGTCTTGCTTTGTATGTATATTGTAACAGGATTATCAAAATTAAACAAAGAAAGAAAACAAAATTATTTAATTGACCCTTCATTTAAAAAGTAAATCAACAGAAAAAATGATGATATCGTGTGGAGATAATTATGACAATGTAGCTGTATGTCTTGGAACAGATGTTTTACTTGCCTTATATGTCAGAAAAAAATATCATAAAATTGCAATCAAGTATATTAAATCATTGTTCTTCAGGTTTCAGTGCGATCTATGATTGCTCTCACAGTTCTAACTATGCGGAGAAAATATAACTGCATCATTTATCTTTCGAATTTGAAAACTATAAGGGTTCCATGTTGACTACGGAACCCAAAAAATTTAAAACCTCTCCAAGTAGACACTACAAGAGACAATATAGGGTATACAGTAGTACGTACCTATATAGGTAAAAATTATATCATACCTATGTATATCCTCTCATTTTAACTACTTTCCGACTCAATACATAACACACACACATACTATCGAGAATATCCTCCATTACCATCATACATACCATAAACAAAATATAACCGATAAATCATCCGCCATTAAAACGGTATGTCCCGTCCCGTTTTCCACTTACGACGTTTAATGTCGGAAATCGACACGCGTTCGGACCGAGTACGGTTTTATTGCCGAACGTTCCGGTACTGCCGAAGTTTCTTATATCCGGTGGCCATTAATGTAATTGCAGCGGAATTTTACATTAATGTCCAGTAGCTTCTGCCCGCGACTTTACCTGAAAAATAAAGTCTATGGCACTTTGGAATAGTGTAGTACTTTTTGACAGCGGATATTGAGTTTTGGAGATGACGTCCTTCATAATATAAAATTATAAACATTAGGTAGGTACCTCTTTATAATATTAATGTGAATTACTGGCTTCTGCCCGCAACTTTGTCTGCGTGACTAGACAATACTTACGTTTACCAGGGTAAAAAGTTTATTATGACTGTGTTAATTAACCCAGGATATGTTGCATGTGTGTTCAATTTAATCCGAATCCGTTCAGTTGTTTCTGCGTGATTGAGTAACTAACATCCAAACTTTAAAATTGTAACATTCATAATAATGTCAAGTAGGCTAATGTCTATGGTTTTGACTATTGAATGAAGTATTATTGTCTCTGGTTTTGATTGGAAGTCACTGAACTTGGTTTCGTGTTTATTAAATTAATGTAACTGCAGTAATAAATCGTTTTTGTTAGATTTGCTTAATGGCTCGATAGATTTATTTTGTTAAGAATTTGCGAAGGAAATGATTTAATTTACGCTCGGTGTTCGTTAGAAAGATGAAATAAAATAAATTGATATTGATTGTTTATGAATGGAATGGCTCTACTAATGGTTGAATTCCATTTTTCTGTCTACTAATAAACCGTTTAAAATTGGAGAAATGTGCCTACCTACCTAACGGTTTTAACAGCCAAATGCACAAGTTATTTAATAAAATAGATTGCTAGTGTTGTAGGTACGTCACTTGTGTTCAGGAGATTTTCAGCAATTAAAACGTTTAAAATCTGACAATGTTAATATTCCATAAAATCATGACATTTCAAGCTCTTGAGCGCGGGGTTACATGTGCTGACCGCGATCAGTTCCAGCATCAAAGTTGCAGTTGTTTGTTTAAATAAAACACATAAGTATTATATACCCCGCGTTCATTCGAATTATATCTTAATTTACCACCAATTTCCACAAAACAAATTCAACGATTACAGCTGTAAAACAATTCTGTGCTTCACTAATGGTGAACGGAAGCGACGTAAGCGGGCGCTTTTCCACATCCGGCCGGCACTCGATTATCGAGTCTTGCGTTTTATCGTGCAATGCCATCACTTAGGCAAGGGAAATTCGCGTTAAGTCTCGTTGTTTGTGAAGGTTGAATTGATGGGTTAATTCTAAACTTCATGTTTGTTTTTCTTGATTGGCCTATTTGCTGATGAACGCTTTGGTGATGAGCTTTTGTCTGTGGAATAGGTTTTAATTGAAGTTGTCTTTGAAAGTGTTGAAGGAGGTTTCATGTATGTTTGAACTCGTTGATTGTGTCTGCCAGTATTAAGCGATAATGTATTTGCTGCTTGTGTATAGGTTTCATAATTAAGTTTTAGGTATTTTACCATTGCGATTTATTATCATTTGATTATCGAAAACGTTTATCTTTTTAATAAATTAATCACTATCAATGCCAACATTAATCTTTATTGTCTATAGCCACATTTAAATTAAAACTTCCCTGCTGGACAATGGAATACCTACCACCTTATAGGTAAAGAGAAAAAGTAATAAAAGCACACATGAAAAACCCATTCTCAACCTACACAATATCAATTAATACAAGCTCGCTATTTCACTATAAATACCTAGCACAAAACGCCAAAATGGCGGCTATGTAATATAGAAATTCGACCTTCAATCAACGGTACTGGCCATAAACCAGTTCACACCCGATTAAAGACGAATAGCAGCCAATTTGACTGATGTTGTCTCTTTTGCACAGGACGCCATGATTTTTGATAGGGTTAGTAAGTTGACATTGACAGTTTGCTGTCAATTTTTGGTTTGGGTGGGAAAGCACGAATCGTCGCTAGAAAGAAGCTTAATATAATATTTATTATCTTTAGCGTGCCTATAAGGCTGGGATAAATAGGGTTTTTTCGGTGAAAGGGACTATCTACCGCACTGATCCAGTGTGGGTTTGTATCTTCTAATTAACTGATCTGAAATGCCTGTTTACCCACAACGTATTCTTTCAGCGTTTTGAGAGCTGCTGTCATTATTATCATCTATGTTACACAAAAATAAGGTCGAAACGGTTGCTATAATGAGCAAAATTAATACTGTGTCCCTTTTGTTCCTTCGTCCTTTATGTTCCTAAAAGTTTCAGGGGTCGCCATCATAAAATGTTACCACCAAAAAAAACATTCCACTCACTCATTTCTAACTGAATCACTTTATTAACATCCAATTAAAGCTCGCCAACCCTACAAATATCTAACAACCCCAATTTGTCACTATAATGTCCCTTTCTAAACTATATCTGTCCTTTTCCCTCGCTAATGGAGCTACAATAAAGTAATACGGCGATCCGTTTAAATTTTCCTCCAAATTCGCGCGGCATTCTTAATTGCGTATCTCCCCTAGTTGTTTCTGTTCCATTCTAACTCACTGTAGCTTGTATAAGCCTGTCCCGCTCTCTAATCCGAAGGGGACCGCCATAATCGGGTACATAAGCACTTAATCGCATTTCGGGCCATGTTGAATGACACCCCTATTTATTTAGTACGGGTATCATTGTGCGGATCCCTTTTCCTATTAAAACGATTGTTTGTGGAGACTTATGACTTTTATTTAACGACCAGCGTTGTTAGGCCTCTTTTGTTGGTATAATAGAGTTTTATGAGGGTTCATTTTACGGTAGTTTGGTGCGTATGAGCAGATGCGACGTGGAGAACGAATTAAAGTTTATTGTTGTTGTAGCACGGAGTGGTAGTACATTAAATTTGCATCAGAATGTGATAATTGTTTGATGGGCCGTCTCGGTGCGAATTTTTTGAGGTTTAATGTGAGTTTGTGTGCTTGAGAATGGGATGTGAGTGTGTTTTAGAATTAATAGTAAGTGGTGGGTCCTTGATAAGTACGTAAGTTGGAACGTTGGCACACACTCTTTATATTTTAAGTGTGTAGTAAAGCGTGTCCAGTTTATGAACTCAAATAAGACTCCTTTAGCAAATAATAAGTAAATGATCAAAATAGCGGCCATTCTAAACTTATAAAGTTTGAAGTATAATTTCATATAGGTAGCATCTGAAACCAGAAGAAAACATAGACCCCGCATGAATCAAAGTAGAAGAGAAATCTCCATAGAAGCTCAAAAAACAAAAAGAAAGTTTAAAAACCATAGCTCTACAAACATTGAAGTAAAATTATACAAAATTACATAGTACCGCACACATCCCCAGGGGTAAGAAGGACCGTATGATAGATGGGAGCGGCAAATAACCCGTAACCGGCAAATGGGCCTATGGGACCGTCGGCACAAGGGTTGAATGGAGAATCCTGATAGGGTCTTTGAATTATGTAAATAATTGTAATAAAATGTATGATGTAGAATCTTCCAAGGAAGTAGTGGATGGTTTTGATGGAATTAAAAAGAAAATTGATGCAGTTTTGAATATGGTTTTGACAGTAGCTAGATTATATGAAATGGCTGTTTACTGTTTGGCGTTGTAACATTTACATAGTCCTGCCTTTGTGTTTAACTTTTAAAATATTTTCTTGACAAAAAAAATAAAGATCTAATTTCTTATAGTTTCGTAGCCAAACTTAGGTGGTAAGAGGTAACATGGGTCACAAACAAAAGAGCGTCTCACAAAAGAGAAAACAACTTAAAGAGTAGGTTCCAAAATATTTAACACAAATTGGGTAACGTTTTACGCACTTAAACATACAAGACTTATTCCTTATAGCTTCAGTTACTACTATAATTAACCTGTTTAAGACGGTCGTAGTAAAATGTTCATGTAACTGGTATTAACACACAAGATGCAATAATATCCATTTTGTTATTTAGTAAACTTTGATTTACAGCGACTAAACACAGGTTAAAAAGCTATTGTAAGAACAGTGGAGAGTCGTTAAAATTCACATAAAATTCAAAAGGTAAGAGGAGCTAGTGTTCTGTGTGTACTTTTGTATGGGGAAGGCACCTAACAACTGAAGTTCTTAATTATTGTGATTATAGAGTCAAAAGGTGCGATAATTGCATCCTGCTATGATTATTATTACTATTTGGTGATATTATTGACAGCAAAAGTTATACAAGAATATTAGCTTTTATTTACAACTATTATACAGCCAAAAAAGATTTGACAAGTTTCATCCTTTTTAGTGTCGGGTTCGAATATGTGCCTTGTGGAACTCCTCACATAACTGTCTTACTTCTTTGGGTTTTATCTCATATCACCAGAAGCTTGATGAGAGTATTAACTTCCATGTAACACAAGTTATAATGATAATTGAGAATTATGCAAAGCCTCAACAAACTCAAAGCTAGCGAGAGAATACGGACTATCAACTGTCTCAAAAGGCAAATAAAGATCTAAAACTATGTCCATTTTACTAAAGACATAACTATCGCGTCGTAAATGTTACGTAGGCTGTAACAGCTGTAGTTGTAAATGGCAACCGGTAATTTGGACTCATATGTGAAACACTTAAAGCTGTGTACAGACCTAAACCAGTCTTTAGAATCGTAAGACAGTCATGGATTCGGTATAGAATGAGTTAGGACAGATTATTGCTCTTTAAAAAAAAGGGAATAGCAAGCACACTGGAAGTCTTTTAACCAAATAAAGACAAACGTTTCAAAAACTGACAAAACTAGTTTAAACACAGGACAAACATTGTTCTGTCTATTATTGATAAATTGTTTAGGTTCAGGCAGGTCTCTGGTGTGCGCATACTTAAAATATGCATCACTTTGTTTGTTACACGTACCTAAGTAGCACCAGTTCATATAAAGTTATGCGAGCTATTTAATCGTGCATTGGTATAATTCTGACTGGTATTGTTTTGTTTTGACATCTTTGATAAGTTCTTTCTTTTCTTTCCTTCAACTACAGGCATTTTTTATGCCTAAATGAAGACTCCCCGATAAGCAATTTGAGCTAAAATGATACGTAATAAACATATTTTCATTATTTTTTTCTTAATTAAGTTGAAGTTATTTCTTCAGTTTGTAGTTAAGTCTGTTATTAATTTACATTAGTTTGGGTCTATTTTTGGTGTATCTTCAGAGGTTTATAAGTTTCGTTTGAGATACCAAGTATGTCTTCATGTATGAATAAGTATTATGAAAGTTACACTTTTATCTTCGTACTCCTTTGTTATATCCCAAACTTAGGACTCCTCAAATCTGTTCCCTCTCACATAGATCTTTCTGGTATAAACAGAACACCATGACATAGTATACTCCCCTCTGCCACGCACCATTACTCCTCACAAAAGGGTGGCATCGGAACCAACGTGATTGATATTTGATGTCGATATATGGAAGGTAATGTAGCGTGACTGTCACAGTGTGAGAGCTGATAATTGAGGGGGAGATCCCGTTAAGCCGTGAAGTTTAAATATTTGTCATTTTTCTCTCACGAACCTGGTTGGTTCCCCATTACTTGGGACATAAACATAACTGGCAAAATCTGGGTGTACTATTAGGTACACCTCTGCCTAAACCTTTGGGAGCCACAGGCCTGATGTTAAATTATGTTATATTTGAATCTGGTTGGAAATCTCGGTGGTTGAGTGTAAGAGTTTGTGGTATGAATAGGTTAATCTGTTGTTTTTCAATTAATGTTTTTTTCAATTCAATACATTTTTACGCTTCTTAAAAAGATGTAATAAATTGAGTCGTTATCTTTTTCTGCGTTGGTTAAGTATTTGGACAGTAACATCTTTCATGTTGCTGCGAAAAGATTTACTTAGACTGTGATTGACATTATTCAGGAAGGATTTACCTAGACACCACGTCAGTCTAGGTAAATCTTTCCTGAATAATGTAGGTCATTTAATAGACCTAGAAAACTCAAAGATGTAAGAAATAAGGTTTCAATTTCCATGTTTAACGAAGATATCCACCTTTTAGTATTGCTAAGTTAGTGTGTTCGTATTTTAGTGTGTACCTAACTATTAACCTTCAGATTGTTTTGGACGTTCGTGTGGATATGGTACACAGAGCTGGTGTAAAGACAAAATTTAATTATCTTCATTTCTCTGCTGTACCCTACAACAAACTACAAGTTAAAAACCAGATAAGAGTTCCATTTCATGAAAGTATAAAGCCCAATTATAGGAAAGACTATAAAACTAAAATGTTTGATAGAAAATCGTACGAAAAGCACAGTTAATCGCTTATTTCCTTGTAAAATTTTATCAGTAATAAACTAAAATGTGATTTATAACATGTACGGAATTGTAAGGAGCTATAAACGTACGATTGCATCAATTTCACGCCAATCCAATGTAACTTACATAGCGATTGACTGTTTTTACCGTCGCATTCAATTTTTAATGGAAACCCTGATAACTTATTGCTTTCGACTATAAAAATATAATCGTATGTTTCTACCTAATTCTAGGTAATCTTGTGTTGAGGAAAATTTTTAAAGACACTTATGTTTTTCGATTCTGTCTGCATTAACGATTAGACTCCAATGACGCGAAACTTTTTAATTAAAGCCATGATTCCTAGATACTAGACCATTCGTTACTGCATTATCACCCGAAATCCTTCCTATTATTTGACGCCGTTTGATCGATTTGACAGTTTCAGCTGCACACAATTTACAAACAATGTTTTGGCAAAAGCAATGCACTTAAATTGGCATAAGGACCTTGTATTTCTTCCAGAACAATAGCCAACTTTAAATTATTATCAGCAATTACCCTTTATTGTATGACTCATTCACTGTAATAAACCAGATAGTAGACAATTCAAAGATATAAACGAATTGCTAACCTAAATAAGCGTAATGTACAACCTTAACTCCATTTTTGGCAGAATAACAGATATACAGACTCCATGCATTAGTTACAATTTCTCAAAAGCGTACTGGCTGGGTAGAACGTGAATACATTTCGCAAGCCATTAACCACGTGACAAATTGTCTTACAAAATGGCCGCCGACGTTTTTTGGGCGGGAAATCTGTTGTTGGTGCGCAGAAAAATTCGACAACGGATTTTTCTTTCAATAGCTAGTGATATATGATTGGAGGGGTCGCATTGAATAGTTTTTTATTGGCTAGTTCCTTTAATCCTTTATTGCTGTTCGTCAACCGTGAAATTATGTTATGATTTGTGTTTTCTACTTTGTTTTGTTGTTACTTTCATGTTTATAATTTTAACGACGCGTGTATATTTGGAATAAGACCAATCAGTTTTGCGTTTGTTTTATTTTAAAAGTTCAATATTACTATGAATCTCATTTTTTGCGATTTGTAACATACCTATGCTGTCCAAACCAAATTCACAAAATGGTGGTGTAAATATAATAGTCTAATTACTACCAGCGTTGGAATTGTAACATTTTTCTTTCTCCATTTAATTTTGTCCATGGAAGTGAACTGATTTCCAAGATACAGGTTTTTTACCTAGTTTGGAAGTCAGGCGTCCGTATAGTTTATTGCAGCCTTTTTTTTGTATAGAATCCCCGATGATGAAATTGTATTAGGCTATATTTTAATTGAGACCAATAAACGATTATTATACAATATCTTTCGGCGATACTCCTTAATTGAATGCCCAAAATAACCCAATAATTCTTTGTCAACAGGTAAAAGTTTGGTTCCAAAACAGAAGAACGAAACACAAAAGAATGCAGCAAGAAGAAGAAGCAAAGACTGGAGGCAAGTCAGGTTCCTCGAACATGAAGCCAGACGATGGCAGCCAACTTAATAACTCCTACGAAGATGATGATGAGGAACTCATCGATATGGACATGGACGAACTCAGTGAAAGTGAGAATGAAACGTAAGACAGTGGACTAAGTGATAAAATCGTGTAAATATTAATGTAATCTAGATGTTTAGAGTATAGTTTTATTTATTTATGATTTTTAAGAGATTTTAGCACTGGCGAGGATGAGGGTGTCAACATAGCCTTGTTTCGACTGGCAATGACTTTGATATTTGAAAATTGAATGTAAAGAACGTTACGTTTGAATTTGCAGCTTAAAATGAGTTGATTTATGAGTACATTTCAACATGATTCGAATAGGCCATGTTTTACAGACCAAGTCCAAGAATTTGTCATCAATTATCATAATTTCAATAATTAATTTGGCACTTAGTATGTTGCAATCAAATTCGCAAGTTTTAATTATAATTTATTTGATTACTTAAACTCATTTAACAACAGTCAACATGATCAATCTTCAAAAAGTGGGCGTTAGTTGGTGTTTGCAATAATTTATATCAATTCCAAAGCCATTAAACCAGCCATATTATTAAATCAACTTTGTAAAACGGTTTCAAAATGGCTTCCCGGGTCTTGTTAGCGTCACGGCTTATTAGATAACAAAATTGGCCGTATTATAATAGTTTTTGGGGTTAAAATTAATTAGAAATGGCTCTTTTTTGATGTTCATCCAGTGATGTGGGTATAATTAGACATTTTAGATTTGAAACGTTGATAGGCAGGGTCTGTGGTTTCTCAACGAGCGCTGTCAACGATGGACAAGGATAACAATACATGAATTCGTGGTGTTAGAAAGAGATAGGTGTAATATAGAGATGAAGCCGATTATGGGTGCGTTCAGGGCCCTATTATTAAGAGATGCGTTCGAAAACTATCGCGTTCTCGAATCGCGTTTCGTAATTGCTCGCGACGTAACCAAATTGTTTTCGAGTCGTTGACGATTGTTCTCCACGACTATTTGTCTACGCGTTAGGAATTTATCGATAGAGATCTTTTTGTTGTTGATGATTACGACGTGTCTGGACTATTGTTTTAATGTGTCACCTTCTTTATTTTAAGTTTGTGAGTCTGTATTTTATGGCCATTATCAATTTGGAGGACCAATTTTTACTATGGAGAGGTTGTTTCGGATTCGTTGCCATGTTTCCGAAAATAAAAATGAATTCACACTGATTGTTAGTGAGCGGCCATATGGTGAATTACGGCTGATTGTTAAAAACTTTACGGTCAATTAATCGATTAGCAACTAAAAATTCGCTTAATTAAACTCAAATCAAAATTCTGAAAAAAAGTCATGGTTTGGAACACTTCATAGAGTTTCAAAACATGGCTTTTTTTCTGAATTTGTCCGCTGTCGAAAACAGTGAGGCACCTCTTTCGTCTAAGTTTAAGATTCATAATTTCCGTAATTCAAATTATCCCAGTATTCCCAGTTAATTTCTCATTGTTTACTATGTTCTTTCACTAGGCTATGGCCTTTAAACCCCAGTTTAAACGAGCGATTATAAGGCTAATTTGTATTTTCCTTTCCGTCTTTTGTTCATGTGATTTACGATTACGAGTATCGAGTTCTCGCCGAATCAATTTACCGAGTGAATCGATTTTAAAAACAAACTATTTTGTTTTTGTTCGGTACCCGTGTGGTTATGCCATATTGTTACAAAATGTAGTTTTGAAAACATGCAGAGGTATATATTTTTAATTGCGAGACTTTGTCGTAAGGAAATTGATTTTGAAATCGTGACTTTCAAAGTTCATTTGTCGTCATACATCGATGTTACTGAATAGTTCTTTAACAACTCTATTTAAGATCAGAGTTTCAACATTCTCAATAAAAAGATTAACAGAATTCTTTAGTCGAATAAAAAACAAAAATCGAACATTGGAATGCGCACTACCACACTATTCGGTTCAAACGCGCGATTTAAAAAAAATGCAAAAAAGAACACAGTCCAAACGTTTGGCTCCACGCCATTCGTAATTTGAAATCTAGATTCCATTTTCAGCTCAATTAACTCTTAGTCGATTTTAATTATCGATTTTATTCATTAAGTGTTTGCGATTAGCGAGCATGTCGATATTTTACGATGTATTCTTTCGTAAAAGTTCGTTTTTAATTACATTCGCATTGATTGCCTTTAACTCGCTGATTATGTGACATTATAAGGTTTATTGAAGTCATTGGATGTTGAGATAAGGCTATTCGATTTTTGAATTGACTTTAGCGTCAGAATTTTGAGTGATGCTCAGATTGTTTTGACATAAATGTTGTAAGATGATAAAAAGGCCCAATTTCAACAAAAAATCTTGGTGGTTTATGAAGCTAAGTCAAAATAAATACTTGTCAGAATGATGTACTTATTATAAGTTAAAATTTTAAATGTTTATTATTTATGTTATTTCAGAAAACTTTTTGACTGCTTTGTTGAAATTGGTCCTGCGTACTTATAGCTCAAAATTGAGTAGCAATACACATGAAAGTAAAACCTATTACATACTATAAAGTTAACGATTCGCTCAAATATAGTAGTTTTATTAAGCCAGTTCCTTTAGAGTAATAATATGTTATGTGAATAAAAGTATCTAACAACTTTGTGCAGTATTATAATAATTCTACATCCTGACGTTAGTTTTTTGACAACGTGACGTCAGTTCACGTCAGGAATTCTGACTTCTGTTTGTAATTTGACGTCAGAATGTCAATCGCAACGTTTGGGGGTGATGTGTTAAAATTATAAATGTGTAATTTCTGTAATGATTTCCAAAAAATAATTTATATAATTTGTCATCAATGTAGATAACACTTAAATATTACTATTGTTTTAATTTTTGATGTTTTATTGCATAAAATGAGAACCCCAGTAACCAATTATTGTTTTTTCTCGTAGTTTAAAGAACCGCTGCTTTAGTTCTCAATATTTAAAATTGAAATGACTTTTTTACTATAAAAACCTATTATTTATTTCTTGAAAAATATACGGCTGTCAGTATAATTGGATTTTAAATCATTTAATAGAAACTGGAAACTACTGAACGCGGGCGGACATGTTTTTTTAAAGAAAAGGATACTTAGCATTATGACCATTTAAGAACATGGGGATTGTATAAATTGTGTTTATGTAAAAGTGATGTTTTGCAATACATGTACGGTTTTGTAACACCTACTAATGGCACAAAATAAAAATAGGAGAGACTTGAAACTAGCGTTATGTAAGTGACAGCTAGTTTGACTTTAACTTTGACATCTAAACGTCAATACAAAATGTGAAAAAAAAACACGATAGCATTCGTTTCAATTTGAGTGAAAAGATCCGTTTAAAATTGGGACGTAAGAAAACAATAGAGAAGCCGACCCACAACATTTGTATGGAAAGAATATCGGCTGCGGAGCCTTAGTAGCCAATATTGTGCGTTAATAAAATGATTTCTGTGATTAAACGCTCGTATTTTCGCTGGCTCAATAAAATTGCAACAATAGCTCTGTGAAACGAATGTCAAGTATAAAAGTGAATTATGATTTTTATACCATTCTCTAACAGAAATCATTAATTTCTAACAGACCAGTTACTTAGAGTTACTCCTGAAATAAATAACTTTTGAAAGAAAACTTAACTATTTTTGAAAACTGGTTACTGTCAAATTTCATGTCAATTGCTGTCGATAGAAATTATGACAGCCAATGAAATCACTTGAAATTTTATAACAGATGCATTTTCAATAGATTTGTGTTGGGCTAAAGGTAGATAATGTAACCTACAGTTTTAAAGTCTCGTATCTTTGACAGGTTCTCACACAATTTGTTCGTGAAACTTGAAGTATGCAAATGTGGTTTCCAGCTTTTAACTACGCAATGGTCTTTATAAACATTTTTAACATAGCAAACTCGTGCGCGCCCGCGGCTCCGCCTGCTTTTAAACAATGCCCCTTAAACTTCCTTTTCAACCGTAAAGACCAGTGAATGTGATCGCTTCAAGCATTCCCATTCACTCGTTCAATCATATAATATACATGTTGACAGATGGTGAGACGAGAAAATTGACCGATTTATTTTATGTATTGTAAGAAAAATGAAAAGAATACAGAAAATTGTAAATAAAGACTATTTATTTCTTACTTTGTACTTAATAAGGAACTTATGTGTAGGGTTGGGCGCATATGGGATACTGACACACAATTTTGTTGCACAAAACAGTTTTTCGTGGCCATCATTTTTAAAGTCCATCTTTTTAAAGGCTTTGTTAAAGTGGAAACGTTTTTTTAAAAGTTAAACTTAATTTTATTCCTTTCTTTGGGTAACACAAAAAGTCAATGTATAGTTGAGATAATTATTTGTTTAAATTCTCTTTTTATACATTTCTTGATCTGTTATTTTAGATGAAGCAACATTATCATTAACAATACTTTACCTTTTAATATCTTTGAGTTTTTTTCTGCTCACTGGGCAATCTATTGCTTATTGTTTTTATTAACCAAGAAATAATTAATTAACTCTTGAATTCTATCATACTTGACGCAACTGAAGTTAGTTTGACAACTTTGACAGCTAAACGTCAAACTCAAACGACAAATTAGCAAAGATCAATTCTATTTATTAAAAGAAACAATAGATTGCCTAGAAAATTCCACTTGCCAGACATGGGCAAAAAAGGTCTACATTTGCGCTCAACCTTTAATATTGTAAATGTCCCTTTAATAAAAAAATGTTCCTTCTCCTGGTTAATGCCACTGAAACAGTTTGTAAATAATAAACTAACATTAACAATCTTTTAGGCTAGTTGTACATTATCTTTATTTAAATGGAAACATAGTAAACTGTACATATTATGTGTGTTTAGATGTAAAAGAATACAGTTTAAGTGTATTTGTGTGTATATCGAGTAACTTTCCTTCGCGACTGTACCCCAGTTTTGTTTCGTTCTAACTCAATACGAAAGTGTAGTAATTTAAAATCAACGAGTGATATATAAAATATATGTTTTTACTCATTTAGTTGGTGGTTTTCTTTGTTTTTTATTTTCCTTTATATACAGAACGACATATTGCTGACAACCAGTCTTACGAAAGGGTTTGTATTACCTAGTACAAACTGGGTGGTGGATTTCACTTAAGTAGTCACTATGTGTAAAATACTAGTATTCAGCTGCATCCGGTTATACTGGAAGCGGGCCCCAACGTAGTTGGGAAAAGGCTAGGCAGATGATGATGACCGAAGAATTATATTGCTGTGATCTCAATTTTTTTATTCATGACAATAGAAAATCTTAGCGGCGCAATAACAGCCTTCAACCTTAGTTGCTGAGATCTGTCACCTGAAGCACGGTAACTCATAGTTTGCTGCTTCCGGTGAAATCCGGTGTAAGTGTCAAATACTTTTCACCAAATGCTGAAACGATTGAGCACTTTGCTTCTGAAAGTGGCAACTTTTCGGCTGACTGAAATTGAAGTGTCATCGACACGCTCAGAAGAAGACCTTTTCCACTGTTAGGACACAGGCATTAGTAAGTAGCTCAATCAATGGACTGCTGCGCTGTGAATCGCGGGTTTTATCCCCGCATGGAACAAATATTTGTATGACCTACAGAAGTACAGATAGTTGTTCCGGGTTTATGTGAGTTTAAATGTTTGTGAACGCACCCACGATTCAAGAGAAATTCCTAGTGTGGGGTGATGTGTATACGCCTTGTATAACAATTGTCCAAATTAAACACTTGAATACTCAAAATTATGTTTTATTAAACTTAGGACTTACATGAAGCAGAGACAGAAAAATGGAGTGTGTGGGTTGCTAGCCCTACATTATAATTTTCCATTCGAAATGGTGTTGCCAGTAATTTAACATATTCTTAATACACTACAATACTCCCCCTTACAAATTCAAACGTTGAGGTGCTTTCCTCTGTCTATCGGAACGCCTCAAAGTTTGATTCTCATTACTACAAGAAACAATAGGTTGATTAACAGGTAAGTCTTTGTTTGTACTGTTACAAGTTTTTGCATCCTGGTAAGTATTTGAAATATTTGGGCTAACTTCAGAGACTTTATTAAAACTTTCAGGTGTAATATTAACATTATCATTTACTTCTTGCAATATCTCTGAATTTGGCTCATTTACAATAACATTAGATTCATCATTAAGAACTATTTGCTTATCATAATTATTATCTCCGAAATCCTTACGCAATAAACTATCATCTATTACAGAACTGGTTTCATTTAAATCTTCCTTCTGGTCTTGAGGCCAAGAACTTATAATCTGGTCTAAATGACGTTTCCAAATTAAGTTCTCTTCTAAAACTCTACATAAATAAGTTCTTTGTCCCAATACCTCATCAATTACACATTTAACAAATTTCTTTTTATTAGGATTCCTATAGTCCCTACAGTAAACATACTCTCCCTCTTTAAATTTTTCTTCTCTTTTTCCTACATTACACTGTTTTTTATCTTTTTTAGTAGACAATAAATCTAATCTAGATCTAAGTTTTCTATTAAACATAGCTTCTGATGGTGAAATATTTGTAACACAATGAATTGAATTTCTGTAATGAAATAAATATCTGTTCATTAAAGTTATGAATGAAACATTTCTATTTTTAACATCATTTAAAGACTTGTACATAGCATTTTTAAAAGTCTTTACAGCATTCTCTGCAAACCCATTTGTTGCAGGATGGAATGGTGGAGAAGTTTCATGTTGAATACCATTTTTAGATAGAAATTCTGAAAACTCCCTAGAACAAAATGTTGCAGCATTATCTGTAACAACTACTTTAGGCAAACCAAATCTGCTAAAACATTCTCTGAATTTTTCCACCGTTGTACTTGATTCTAAATTCTTTACTATGAATGCTTCTGGCCATTTAGTGTAACAATCTATTATTATTAATATCATTTTACCACTTATAGGTCCTAAAAAATCAGCATGTACCCTTTCATACGGAAAATTAGCTTTTGGCCATGTTATAACTTTAGACTTCTGTGGTTCTGGTCTAGCAGACATACAGACTTGACAGGATTTAACAAAATTTTCAATAGTATTGTCTAAATTAGGAAACCAAAAGTAAGATCTAGCATTATTTTTCATTTTAACAATGCCTTCGTGCGAAACATGAAGTTCACGTAACATACTTTTTTGTAATTTACTAGGTATTACTACTGAAGCATCACAAGCTAACCGTAAAGGCATATCTCTACTGTAATGAATTAAAATATTATCAGAAATAATATCCTTCTTAACTTAACTTGAAACTCTTTTGACATTCTCTATTCCAATAAAATTTGCAATTTTTTTGTAATAAATTATATAAAGGCTTTAGTTTTACAGATACATTTTGAATGAATTTACCATAATAATTTACCATTCCTAGCCATGAGCGAACTTCTGAAACATTCTTAGGCGCAGGTGCATTAACAACAGAGTCAACCTTTGACATATCTTTGGATAATCCACTCTTCGAAATAAAATGTCCTAAATATTTCATTTTAGGTTTCATAAATTCACATTTATTTTTATTTAAACGAATACCCGCCTCTTTGAATCTTCTTAAAACTTCCTTTAAATTTTCCAAATGTTCCACATCATTAGTACCTGTGACTAGGACGTCATCAATAAAATTTACAACACCCCGAGCCCCTAACAATATTTTCTCAAGCTTGTTTTGAAAAATAGCACTAGCAGGCTTTGTACCATATGGCAATCTATTTACTCGGTATATCCCTTTTGGTGTTGACCAAGCTAAGAGTTCACTACTCTCCTTACTTAAACACAAGTGATTAAATGCATTTCTTAAGTCTAATTTTGAAAATGATGTACCACCTTGTAATGCATTAAAAATGTCCTCAATTCTAGGTAAAGGATGGTTAACATCTTTAATATGTTTATTCACAGTAACTTTGTAATTTGCACATAATCTTATTTTATTATTTTCCTTCAAAACTGGAACTAAAGGTGTCCCCCATTGGGATGTTTCTGCTTTTGTAATAACACCTTCTTTCTCTAATCTAATTAATTCAGATTCAACCTGTTCCTTAAAAGCATGAGGCACTTGCCTCGGTTTGTGAAAAATAGGCTTTACATTTTTATCAATTAACTCTAATGTAATTTCCTCACCTTTAATAATACCTAACTCACTTTTAAATAATATCTCAAATTCCTGTAACAATAATTGCAATTTCTCTTCTGTACTTTGCACATAGTTAATTTGTAAAAGTTTTGAAATATCTAAACCAAATTTCTGAATCAAATCTCTACCAAATAAGATTTTACAACCATTTTTAACAATAACCAGACTACAATTATTCACCTCCTTATCTTTTACCTTAATTCTGCAGTTAATTTGTCCCGCTGGTTTCAAAATGTGACCATTATATGTCTTTAATTCAATATCTGAATTTTCTAACTTAATGTGAGAAAATTCTGATAAATAAATGTTTTCAGGTAAACATGAAATTGCCGCACCGGTGTCCAGTTCCATTTGGACCGGTTTATTATCAATACAACCTTTAATTGATATTGGTAAAACATAATTAACATTTTTCTCTATAGCAAATATATCAACAGAGTTATTCAAATTATCTTCATTTACCTCTACATTATGAGTTTGACCTTTACTCTTACATACAATAGCTAGGTGTCCAATTTTGTTACATATTTTACATTTATAGGACTTAAATTTACATTTTGAAAAATTATGGTTTGGTTTACCGCAATGAATACATTTTAGTGACGATGACTCACCGTCCTGTTTCTTCTCAGTCTTTTTATATGTGTTATGGGAACTTTTATTCGTCTTGGCATGTCCTTGAGCTACTTGATGTACTTCCTGCACCTCCTTCAAAGCCATTTCCTTGTTCAGTGCTGTATCTACTAAAAATGTCACCGACTTGGAAACATCTTGCTCACATAGTTTTTCCTGGATTGGTCCTGGACGCAGACTCGTAACAAATTTATCCTTAACACGTTCTTCTAATGTATTCGTAAAATTGCATCCTGCAGCAAATTCTCTAACACGAGCATACCATTTGGCTATACTCTCCCCTTCCAATTGTTGTAATTTTTCGAATTGAATCCTTTTTCTAAAATGCGAAATTCTTTTCTCGAACCTTAATTTTAATAAATTCTGCAGCTCCTCATATGACAACTCCTTGGGCATCTTCGGATAGCACATATTCTTAAGAATTTTGTATACATCCTCGTGAAGACTTATTAATAATATTGAGCATCTTTTTGCAGGTTTAGTCTCATTCGCTTCAAAATACTGCTCAATCCTTTCCAAAAAGCACAAGATATCGCCATCTTGTTTGAAAGCGTCTATACGAAAATCGTTGGCCATGTTTCAGCCGTAAAAAATGTACCTTTTATGCTTCGAATTTCTGTTTTATCCTCGTCGCCATTTGATGTGTATACGCCTTGTATAACAATTGTCCAAATTAAACACTTGAATACTCAAAATTATGTTTTATTAAACTTAGGACTTACATGAAGCAGAGACAGAAAAATGGAGTGTGTGGGTTGCTAGCCCTACATTATAATTTTCCATTCGAAATGGTGTTGCCAGTAATTTAACATATTCTTAATACACTACATGGGGCAAAGATTTTTTTTGGGGGATGAAGGGGGATAGGGGGATGGACAGCAGTGAGAAAGTGGAGTAGGTCAGTAAAGACCTAACATGAAATATAATAAGTCCTTCACACAGTCCACACAAACTTAAGTCCTTAGCCAAGAAGCTATGCCACTAGCATACATAGAAACTACACACCAATTAGTTTAACTTATAGTAAGTGGTATAAACACATATTTAACCGCTTAGTTAAGTCCTAGCTGACCCCGACATACCAACATTACCAACTGAGGAGAAGGCTCCAAGAATGATGATGTTTGACTCAAATACTTCACGAGCTGGTTAATGGCAGTAAACGGCTGTAGATCAGCGGGTAAAGTGAGCACTAACTAGTGAAAGGTCACGGGTTCAAGACTTAGGATTATAATATGTTATTTATGTCTCATTTGTTTAGAGGCGCAAATCTTGTGCAGTTATTCTGGAAGTAAAATTAATATAGGATCAAAATGTAAATTAATTTGAAAAGTTTTGGTTTCTGTGGAGATAATCAAAATTAAACATGAGCATACGTCGTTGGTCTGCGGGTTGTTCGGAAGAGATACTGCGGTCTCGGCACAAAGGGCTAATAAAGAACATGGGTGGTTTTTAGTCAGTAGAAGTCTGACACTCCCTGCTGCTCTGCCCAGAGAGGGAGGAGTTATTTGATGACTTCCCACACTCAAAAAAAAAAAGTGTACGTCGTTGGTCGAGTGGTCGTAAGCGCGACCACTGAGCATAAGGCCCTAGGTTCGATTCCCGGGTCTGAAAAAATGTTAAGTGTGTTTGTTTTTCTAAATGAAATTTCTCAGTGGCTGCCATAGAGCCTGAATTTGTGTCCAGTTGATTGGCTCGTCCCTTACTACATGGGACTTAAACAAAACTGGCGATATGTGGGTGTACTATTAGTTACACCTCTGTCTAACCCTTCGGTGATGACAGCCATGATGTTTTATGTGGGTGTGATGGAAAAAAGTTACTTGTATTACAGTGAGAATTTCACTAATAATGAATCTGGAATTCATCACGCGGAAACCGCCTAGAAGGTGTCAAAGTCTTAATTGCTATGGAATGTTGTATTGACAGTTCCTAGAACACTGTTTAGAAATGCTAATCGCGTTGTTAAGGCGGGGTTGCAGTACTTTTTAAGATTTTTGAAAATAAATACGAGTTTTTTAATAAATAAAAATCATTACATCAAAATTTAACATACTCTCTAGTAAATCGTAAAGATAGAAACGCGATTTAGAATGATCGGCTCGATACTTTTTTTTATCAAACATGACTCTAAATCACAATTTCAAACGTGTACTGCTAAGACATTTCATCATGAATTTATATAAAAGTTATATCAATAGGTAGAACTTTTTATTCTGAAGTAAATGTTGAAAACATATTCTATAATTTCTTTATAGTTTTTCTCCAAGAAGCAAAAATTGAGGCATTATATCGCTTGCGCGGCAGGGCGGGGGGTGAGGTCGTGCGTACATAAAAACAAAGTACTGCAACCTCGCCTTAAATAGATGAATCCTTAGTTACTCTTAATCACGATGCAGTGGGAATGCAAAATGGTATTATTTCACAACAAGGACCAAAAAACATCTATAAATTGGTATTTTGGTCAGAGATCCTTCTGAACAAAATATTCACATGGTGATTGGTAAGTTACAAATTAGGTTACATTACAAGCTACATTATTCCAAATGAGGTAATACCACTTAGGTTGTCTAGTTTACGGCAATTCTAGACAAATGTCAACCATTGTCAATTTATGTGCAAATACTGTACAGACCAGGGGAAATCCTTCTCATTTAAATAACCAAAGTCGAAACTAGCAACATAAAGAAATTGGCAAACGACCACACATATAGACATGACGTCACGCAACGATATGATGACAACACTAGTGCCGCGCTATGAATGCAGAGTAGGGACGTGACACAACTTCCTAAACACCTATCGATAATGTCGGAAATTTTCGGTTTTTATTTTTTTATTAGCTTCTTGAACTTGTGGTATGACATTTTATGTAAAGAGTTATCAGATTGGATTTTATAGCGAAATCGATCGTGAGGAGTTTGTCGATGGTCTGTTGAGGAAAAGTGTGAGGTCTTGTTCAAGGAGGTCGATAATGTAAGTAGCCTACACGGTAGTCTTGAGATTTTATTGGTGTTTGTACAGATTGTTATCGAATTTCAAATGTATGGTTAGTGAAAACAAAAGTGGCGTTTAGTACTTCTTGAGGTGCGGCTTGTGGTTTATGATAAAGGATGAGGCACCTTGTCTTGGGTATCGTAAAAAAGGGACTTACCGAAAAGGTTTAATTCATATGAAAACCAGAGACTTATGCGAACTCTGACGGAACCTTACCGTCGGGCTGATCTTCATAATTCCAAATACGTACCCGCCAGGTCACCAGTGGTAGTTTCAAGGAGTGTTTTGAAGACAATGGAAACGAACGGTGCACAAAGTGGGCCACTTACTTAATAATAGAAGTCCAAACTAAAGATTTGCCAGCGAGTAATGAAGCACAGCATAAGAGGTGTTATGCGCATAACAGATCGCGCTAGAAGAAACACCACCCTGCGCTCCATAACTCAAATAGCTGATGTTGGTTTAAAGGGGGTGACATGGTCAGATTTCGCAAAGGATAGAGAGTTATGGATGGAGAAAGAGGACGTACTTGCCCAGCAGTGGGACACCATGTAGACTAGTATAAAAGATAAGATACAAGCAGGAACTGAACGGTTGTTCTTACTTAAGGAAATGTGAAATTATGTTTGACAACTTTGTATTGGGTGTTCTTTCACCGATACAATATATTGACAACATTTGAAAATGGGTAGAGTCATTTTAGGCACGAGGCACGAGGCACGTTCACAAAGAGCAGTTCTTTTCCTATTTTGCTCACAAAACACTCTAGCTAGCCAGCTATATTCATTTGGTACATATGACAATGAAGGGTGTAAAAGTACCCTTAACGCAAACGAAGGGCACTAATTGTTCTCCCCACCACTGCGATCATTTTTTTGTTCTAGACCATACCTTCCTCCCTCCTTCCTCCTTCCTTCTTCCATCGGGAGAATAGACGTACTGCAGGTTATCACCGATACCTAGTCGACGTTCCACACATTCGAACGAAGCGCTTTGCTAAGTCCTTTATTATGCGCACAGCCAAGGAGTGGAATTCCCTGCCTGCGTTGGTTTTTCCGAGTTCATATAACCATAATCTATTTAAGTCGCGAGTAAACAGGCTTCTTCTGGGTAAGCTCGTTCCATCGTCGACATTATCTCTGCCCTTAGGGTAAGATTGAAGTCAAGAGCAAGCCCATTTATAATAATAAAAAAAAATACCTGGGAACCCCATAGCCACGGAGATATTGGGGGTCAAAGTTCCAAATTTTTCACAGCTGGTTTTGTATATACTAGTTCTTTATAACTTTACTTTAATTACCTCCATGATCCGTTTACTATTCAAAGCATCCACTAGCACGATTTTTTAAGAGTGCTACATTGAGTTTTACCGTGAAATGTGATTTTTGACCCCAAAAAAAAATTCGTTACCCAGCAAAAAATTTTGCGTAGAGGTACTTAGTTTGATGTACAGAATGCTTGGTTGACGGCTGTGTGATGGGTTACTTTACACCCTGTATACTCATATTGGGTATATTACGAGTATGTACACTCGAGAGCAATGAATCCGGGTCACTTAAAGAATGTTAAAAATCTCGGAAACTAAAAATGATAGGTTAATGCAATAAATTGTATTTAATAGACAATGTAATACTCCTTAAATAAAAGTAAAAAAAATATGAGTCACCATACATTTTATTAACACAAAATTACATAAAGAAAAAAACTGCTGATCTCTCCTTAAAACAAAAATAGGAAACATGAAATTTTTGAACTTTATTACGATTTTCTTGAATTTTAATACTTCGTATTGCCTCCTCGTGCTTCCATTACTGTGTTTACGCGGTTTGGCATGCTGTACACCAAGTTCCTTATACGATTTTGGGGAATATTCTCCCATTCCTCTGTGAGAGCAATTTTGAGCTCACGAAGCGTGATTGGGGGAGGGTTTCGTTGTTTTACGCATCTGCCTAGCTCGTCCCAAGCATGCTCGATCGGGTTGATATCCGGGCTGCGCGCTGGCCACTCCATACGAGTAATGTTCATCTCTTGAAGGTAGTCATTCACAATACTACCTGTATGAGGTCGGGCATTGTCATGCATAAATATAGCATCCTCACCTAAATTGACCATAAATGGACCAACGTGATCATTGAGGATTTCTTCCACATATCTTTCGCTAGTTAAAGAGCCGTTTTCTATGATCACCAGCTCTGTGCGACTTTCAGAAGAAATTCCGGCCCACACAAGTACAGACCCACCACCGTAGGCTACTTTTTCTTCGATGCATGCTTGCTTGAAACTTTCCCCTGGTCTTCGATACACTCTGTGTCTTCCATCGTGCTTGTAGAGCATAAATTTTGATTCGTCGGAGAACATAACTTTTGACCAATCTTCAATACTCCAATTTACGTGGCTCTGGGCATATCTTAGTCTTGAAATACGATGCCCACGCTCCAGTTTAGGGCCGTTTGCAGGTCTAAGGGGTTTTAAGTTAGATTCAGCAAGCCGACGTCTTACTGTCCATGCACTTGGGTCACTTACTCCGAGGCGTCGAAACTGATTTGTGAGTTCAGTTCCTGTGAGAAAGCGATTTCGAATCATGGTGTTCACCAAGTATCGGTCTTCTCGTGCTGTGGTACACCTGGTTCTGCCCGTTCCTGGTCTGCGTAGGTTAGAACCAGTTTCTTCGTAACGTCGGAGAACTCTTTGTACTGTTGACAGCGACACACCGACAGTCCTGGCTGTATCGCGCTGACTCCGGCCGGTTTCCAGCATTGTAAGTATTCTGGTGCATTCTTCAGGCGTAAGCGACATAATTTCAGCTTGAATAATGAATATAGAGCACTATCAACATGGTTTATGTACCCACATAAATGACAGATTACAAACAAAAGCAAAACCAAATGCTGTAATTACGTAGTTCCATCTTCGAAAGTGGCCCTTTTTCAAATTTGATTTTTTTATGATATAACTTTACAATACCTAAGAAGTTTTAATACCTTCATTTAAGGAGTATTACATTGTCTATTAAATACAATTTATTGCATTAACCTATCATTTTTAGTTTCCGAGATTTTTAACATTCTTTAAGTGACCCGGATTCATTGCTCTCGAGTGTATTACGTGGAAGTTTAAGCATAACTGGAGAAAGGTGGGGGGGTACTATAAGATGCACCTCTGCCTTACCCATCGGGGATTACAGGCGTGATGTTATGTTATTATGAACGTGAATCAGATCAAAAAGCAAACCACATTATTGCCAGTTATTCAACCAAACGTGTAAAAAATTGCCTTAAATGTGGTTAGGTTATCTCTACCCACCCATCTTTGCTTCACTCAGTTCTCACACATAAAAGGTAGATTAAACTAAAATCAACCAAAAAAAATAAGGCAATTTATTTTCTACACACATCAAAAGTGTCTAGGGATCAAGCATTTTTATGCGGATTTCTTGAGATTGAGATGTGGCTTTGTAATAAATTTATGATTTTATAAATTTATATGGATTCTTTTTGGTGCATTTCATAATTTGAATCAGGAACTGTCAATCAAATTCGAGTAAAAGATGAAAATCAGCTGTCAATATTTTCCCTATAAAAACATACAACGCATTGAAGACATTATTAGTGCTACTGTTTCCCTACTACTGATTAAAACCAACGTTATTATGGAGCGGCGACGTCATTTAAGCAGGGAAGAAATGCTCAGAGCCGTGGGAATGATAGAAGCTGGTTCCCGGCAACGTACTGTGGCTTTAGCTCTGAATACAAGTCAGAGTGTTATCAGTCGACTTTGGACACGTTACCGAAGCACTGGTACCGTGGCTGAGCGCCATGGAGGACGGTATCGCTGCACCACACGGAGACAAGACCGATACATTCAAATCTTAACTCGAAGAGCTCCAACAATAACCGCCATGATGTTAGCCGTGAGGCTTCATCACTCTTCAGGGAACTTAATTAGCGACCAAACAGTCAGAAACCGCTTGCATGAAGTGAACCTTCATTCCCGAAGACCGCTACGGGTACCACCTATAGCAATGCACAATCGTAGGATTCGATATCAATGGGCTCTTGAACACAGAAATTGGGCAGAAGAACAATGGCGTTTCGTGTGCTTTTCTGATGAGTCTGTTTTGGTATGAGACCGGATACAAGACGTATACGACACTGGAGAACCCCTGGACGCCAACAGCGATTAAAATCCTGCCAGGAAGTCCATCCTTATAGTGGTGGAACCATCATGGTATGGGCGGGTATTTGGATCGGCGGAAGAACTGAGTTGATTTGGATCAGAGGCAACCTCAACGCTCAAATTTATGCTGAGACGATTGTATCAGACGTCATCGTTCCTCTACAAGTGCAAATCGGTCCCTTATTTCAGTTAATGCATGATAATGCACGACCGCACACCGCAAGAGTTGTAAGACAGACTCTCGTCGCAGCTAACATCAATGTCCTGCCCTGGCCTGCTCAGTCGCCAGACTTGAACCCGATTGAGCATGCATGGGATATGCTACAGAGAAGAGCTCTGCCGAATGTGGAGGGTATCCAGTCGCAAGAAGACCTTTTTTTGTTGTTGCAACGAACATGGGCGGCCATTCCACAGCGTGATTTGGATGAACTCATTTTGAGTATGCCAAACCGATGTTCTTGTGTTGTTAGTGTTCGCGGTAGAAACACGGATTATTAATTGTTTAAGTTACCCAATAAAATTTTAAAGAAAACTGTTATTTCAGTCTTTTTTTCGAACTTTAATGTTAGTGGTTCAAATGTCAAAAATCCCTTTATTAGGAAAATGGCAAATTTCTTTATTAATGCAAAGGTGACTTGGTTTATCGTTACTGTGACAAACGAAAACACTTTATTTGATGAATCCTTAAAGAAAATTTTAATTAATATCAATCAGGAGAAAAGTTATTGCAAAAATATATGTTGATCCCTAGACACTTTTGATGTGTGTATTTCACTAAAGTGCGGTGACCACTGGCGCGCGAAAAGTCAAATAGTTAAAAGGATTATTTAGCAGGTAAGTGGGTTCGAATCCCGGATGATGTAAGCCAATTTTCCACGAAGCGATGCGGGTGGCACATTATAAGGATATTAAAAGATTTCACAAACAAACTTAAGATAAGTTTTTTGAAGATTTCTGTAAAGTAATACTGTGAGTACCGCCGTTTTGGCGGCAGATCTTAAATGATTAGATTAACTTTTGTTAATCGGGACTTAACTGGACATTTTTGCATTAACTGTAATTAGTTAGCCGCACTGCTAAGTAGTATGGATCGGGGAGTTAAAGAAATACCTTAAAAAGGACTCATATTGTTGACTGAGACAAGATTAGTCCCAAAGGATAATTGGTTTATTATTTTACTAGAGATAATGTGTGTGTGTGCGTGTGTGTGTGTGAAAATTGTAATTCTTAGTGATAGCTACTAATTAGGCTAGGTACTTGCTAGATCGTTTTTTTATGTCTTTATTAAAAAACGATTTCATCTGGCAGAAACTTCATTTAGATAGTATTAGCTAATTTTGTAATATCGAATGTACCTGAAAACTAAAGAGATATGCGTAGCGTTTCAGCTTGGTCACTGAGAATTGGAATCCTGAAACTTAGCTGTATCTCTGCGCTCTCTATGCATCTGAGAAACCTCTGATATTTCGAATGTCTTTCGACCGTGGAGATAATTTGCAAGTTTTAAGCTTTCACGGTTCATAACTATATTTAAAACTAGCGGACGTCCCGCGGTTTCACCCGCGTAGATCCCGTTCCCGTGGGAATACAGGGATAAAAAGTAGCCTATGTTACTCAGGGTGAATGTAGCTTTCCAAGGGTGAAAGAATTTTTGAAATCGGCCTAGTACTTTTTGAGCCTATTCATTACAAACATACAAAAATAGGTACAAATCTTTCCTCTTTATAATATTAGTGTAGATGTAGATGTAGATGTAGATGTCACTTACGGGATATCTTCCGTGATTATTATTTGTTTTGAGTTCCCGATATTTCGACGCTGTTGCAAGCGCCATGATAATTTGCCAAATATAATTTGCAAGTGCTTGATTGCCTCCTGCTAAAAATTGATTCTTGATGATCCTCATCACAGATGACATAAGCATACGAGGTGTACCTATATAATAGGTTATCTAATAGTACGTAATGTTTAAGTTCCATGTAATAGGAGGCGACACTATACAACCGGGCATACATTCAGACTCCGTGGCTACTTGATGGCAAAACCCCAATAATAATTCCCCGACCCGGGAATTGAACCAAGAGCCTCATGCTCAGCACGCAGCAGTCGCGATTGCGACCACTATACCAACGTGGCTGTCATCCTCATCATATCAACCGAATATCGTCCACTGCTAGGCAAGGTATTACAGCGGTTTTCGTTAAGGCATCGTTAGGAACTCTAGATTTAGATTGGAGAAATTTTCCCCCTTTTGGGGGACAAAAATATTCTTCTGGGAATGGGGTGTCGTTACCATACTGTACCTACAAAACCGAAATAGGTATCCCTAAAAAAATCCCAACAAATGTAGAAGAGGTCCCTCGTAACTGTTCCGCTGTCGAAACTTGGTGATAAAAGTTCCTACTGACAGAGGATTACAATCTTTTAAACTTTTTTAATAGGATATTCAAAATGGCAGATTTCGTCGTTGACTTTTGAGGCTTAACATTTAAAACGATTCATTACTTGACTTCGCAAACTTTTTAAAACCCCTTTGAGTAATCCCAGAGTCCAGTTAACCGTTTTAAAAAGGAAACTAAACCCTTTCGGCTAACTGTATGGTCACTAAATCGTTTGAAGTTTTTTACCGCTTTTAGTCGTCATTCTTTTGATGAGTTAATAGCTGTTTTAAATAAACAGATTAAATGTTTAGTATTAGGATAAGTCCCTAAGGTTAAATTATTTCATTCTCTGAATATATGAAACTGTTTTAAGTAAATGTACATTTGTGGTTAACGATTAATGCCTTATTTCTACAAAATTAATATAATTCCTTGTTTCGCAGCTAAAATAGATACTACGAAAGTACGAACGTAACTTGGTTTACAATATCCTTTCAAAATGTTAGAGTTGCATTTTTCAGGCATTCAGGCTGGCTCGGACTTTGTGAGGGTTTAGTTTGAGGAAGCTACACATAAAGAGAAGTTAAAAGCTGTGCCCAGAGGGAGGACAAAACGGGCTCAATATGCTCTTTGTACGCTTAAAATCTTCTAAACAACGGGTTTTAATGTAGTTTTCAGCAATAGATAAGAGGAAGAGTGGATTCAAGAGGAAGGTTTATAATTATGTAGTATACATGCATATTAAAGTAGAGAACATTGCACCCGTGCGAAGTACGGTCAGTTCACTAGTATACGATAACAGATATATTATGATTCGCTAATAAAGCCGGACGTAACTTCAAGGAGTTAAACCAACAATTGTTACGCAAAGTATCGTCAAATTAACCGGTCGTATATTAAATGAAACAAGGCGCTAAACAAACACTATGGCAAGCTATTAATTAGTTAGTCAAAGCCACGGCTGGATATTAAGTTATCTGTCTGTATTGTTACAAATGATGAGATCTGCCCGTCAAGTCGCTATAGAGTTATCTTTGTATCTAGGGTGGGGTACAAGTTACAAGAAATATGCCTGTTTTCACTAACACCTAACATAAAGCCTTTAATAATTACGTCGTGTAGGACCTCGTTCTCAGCAGAAGCGCTCACGACTACCAGACCACTGAGTTAGACGTCAATGGACATCTAATGGTAACCTACTAGACCTACACGAAATAGGTATGCCTGTTTCACTGTGTAAAAAACGCTGTGCTGTATTTTTAATGTTCGGCCCAGCGCGTAGCGCTAAGAGTTAAAATATCAAAACTGCAAACTCGCGATAATACATATTTACATAGTTACTGTAAATGGGCAACACTGGGAATAACAAATAATTTCATTGAATTACACAATGATGTTTAACATTAAGACAATGGTGCTGTTTCATCTTTAGCAAAAATTGCAGGACGAATCACTATCACACTATCACTATCACTATCTAGTATAAAACAAAGTCGCTTCCCGCTGTCTGTCCCTATGTATGCTTAGATCTTTAAAACTACGCAACGATTTTAATGCGAGTTTTTTTAATAGATAGAATGATTCAAGAGGAAAGTTTTGGTATCATTTTTGCACCCGTGCGAAGCCGGGACTGGTCACTAGTTAAATATAACCTGAACTATTTTAATGAATGATATAAGACACGTTGAATATGACGGGTGGTAAGCTTACAGTAAAAACTAAAAGTAGGAAGAATATGTCGAGATGTATTTTAACTTTACCTAGTTCATTTAATTTCAAAAACAGTTTCTTAGTTGCCAATCTGAACTGACTGGAGTGAGTTTCTCGTTCGTCTGTACCTCCTATGTCATTATAATTTAGTTCAAATACATATTAACATCTGTCTCCATCTTTCTTTTCCAAACTATGCTTAGACATTTAGTCTCAATTATACTATATCCTCAAATAAAAAAAATTGGTTGCCTGTAAAGTCGGTATACGGGCGAAAGTTTTACGTGACAACGACTTTGAGTGGTAAAATAATTTTAATGTGAATATTCATCTGTGCTCGATTCGAAGGGACGCGTGCCTTTCACTTTTTATGTCTGTCTCTCTCGCTCTTAGGCGGGCTAACCATGCCCGAGTGGAAGGGACGCGTGCCTCTCACTCGCTCTCATTGTGAGCGCATAACGTGAGCGGAGCGTAACGCAGTTTCTTGAAGTGTCACCCGGCAAACCAATTTATAAGACGTTGTCACGTCAAAATAAAAAACTGTTTTCGCCAAATCGCTGCCCTCTTATTTCTCACACCACACGCTAACGGTGTTGACCCCCAGAGCGCGCTGATGACCTGTGACTTATATTAATATAAACGTCCAACAAAGCACAGCACTATTATTGTGGACTATGACTAGCGTGTAGCGTGGCACCTCACTATCATTATATCTACCCACTGCTGGGCAAACTTTGTCGAACAAAAAAGATTAGCAATAGAATTGTAAGACAGTTTTTGTTTTTTAATCGTGTAGATAGAACTTTATATCTTTAAAAAATATTCAGTACTAGCTTTTGCCAGCGGCTTCGCCCGCGTGAAAATGACGATTTTCCATACAAACTTTCATCCCCTATTTAAATCCCTTAGGGGTTGAATTTCGAAAAATCCTTCCTTATTCCTTGTCTACACTATAAAGGGAACCTCTGTGCAAAATTTCAGCTTTCTAGGTCCAAGAGTTTGGGCTGGGCGTTGATGAGTCAGTCAGTCAGTCAGTCAGTCAGTCAGTCAGGACTTCTCTTTTTATTTATATAGATAATAGGTGCTTGCCATCGACATCTAACTCAGAGGTTTGGTGCTCGTAAGCACTACTGCTAAGAACGAGGTCCTGGATTTGCATCCCGGTTTTTTCCATCTGCCGGCTTAGCATGACCAGCCCCCCTATTGCGTATCTTTTAATGACAGTGGCTAACCTAAAGTGTCCATAGATTAACTGTAAATTGGTTATGGTTTGGTACATTTTTTTCTTAAAAACTCACCATTTGACAGTTATTTGATAGACACTATATGTTATCCACTGTCATTAAAAGATACGCAATAGCCCTGCTGGACCACCGAAGAAACGGGTTTTGTCGACGGAAGAACCGACAAAATGACAGATTGTAGCTAGGTTTCATGTCAAATTGTATGGAAAAATCTTTGTCTATTCTTGGTAGAATAGAGATAAAATCGCCATGCTACGGGGGCTAGAACTGCGCTCGGTTGATGTTAATAGATATACTCTTAAGTGTAGGAACTACCTTTAAGGTACAACCACATCAACCTTAACCTTCGAGTAATCGGTAATCCTCGTGATTGCGTTATATTTTATTATGTTTGTCTCACAAAGTCCAATCACTCTGTGCTCTACCCACTGCTACTAGCCGTGTTTGTTCGTGTCATCATCTCGTGAAAAATGCGTTCCATCCCTATTTTTCAGAGGTGATCATGTCTTGAACTCACAACTGTTTATTTTCGACTTTAAATTGGTGTTTACCTATATGCCTTTGTATATGAATGACAAAGGTTGCTTCTGTCTCCGATTTCAAATTTCATTTTATGTTTCAGATTCTCCAAATTGAATGCCATTGGTGCCGGAAATTCTTCGCAAAAAACCCCAGCTTCTCTGCTCTGTAAAAATAAAACAACAATATACATCCTGCAACAAATTCCTAAGCGACAACAGTTAACTAATGTGTACCTTTCAATCACACAACATTGAGCAATCAAAACACTCTACTACACTAATTAATAACATTAAAATAATTACGTTTCGGCGTACATCACAGAAAAATCTACCAACATAAAACTACCAATCGCAAAATACTTTTTTACTCTTACAACACTGGATATAAAGTCGAAAACGGTATTGACAGCTGCTGTCACAATTTTGTCGATGGTCGGCGACATGTTTGACATGTGTCAAGAGTGACCGCGCTTTAATTAATTATGGTCATTGAGCATCAATGTGGAACATGTTTTAAGGGCAATACAAGATCTTAAGATATTTTGGACCATATCTAATTGGGATTGACATCAAACTACATTCATAGGTTTAGATTTTAAAAGTTCTACGATTTTCTAGCAATTTTTTTTGTTCTCATATCAACTGTACCTTATGTCGAATATCAGAAAATAAATAATTAATATACCTTTGCCCAACTTGGTGGTCATCAAATTCCAGTCTCTCTGGATACAGCTGAATACCAGTATTTTACATGAAGCCACTGGCCACCTGACATTCATTGGATAAAAATAAATAGAGATGATTTTATTATTGTCCTTTAAATAAATATTAATATTGACATAAAAAACAATGTAAGTCATTATAATAAATGACACTAAAGATAAAAGAAGATCCCCAAATAGGTTGGCACATAAACTGATATTAATCTCATTCAACTAGTTTATTAACAGCTAACTAAACCTGTCAACTTAACAATAATAAGTAGATTAACAGAAACAGATACTCCTAAAACTAAATTAACTGTTCGCCTTAACACTTAAACCGCTGTCAATATCCTAAGATTAAGCGATACTCACCAACAAATATACAAACTTAACTTTGCAGTCTCAAAACTCATACCTCCTCAACATTCCTTTAGAAATAGAGTTCATTTTTCTAATGTACAATTGTAATCGTAAACAAGTTTCGTACTTGTTCTAATAATTTGATTAGGCTATCTAGATGAGCCGTCGATCAGTATGACGTCATTTTGAGCCGACCAATCAGAGGCGGAGATTCAAAATGCTTGGAATACGCAGTCATTTTGGTGCGTAAGAGAAATGTGTAGAAAGATAATTGGTAAACACAGAGGTAGGTAAGTACTTACTAATTTTTACTATACCCTGTTAGTCTCGTAATTGCGAGAGTGACTGCTGGGCGCGAGTTCCTGCCTGTGTTCGATTCCCATGTCAGGTACAATGCTGAATTTACCATTAGGAATTTCTCAATAGCAGGCTAATAGATTTTAGAAGTATGTATGATTCCTTCATACCTTGGAAAGCACGTGTGGTTCTGCGCTTGATCTCTCTCTGGTCGTTTTGGTTTGCTGGTCCATCGGGCTATGAGAGTGAGGTAAGATAGAGTGCACCTGCGATTGGATTATCAAGGTAGGTACCTATACAAGGTAAGGTAAGGTACCTGTGAACAAGTACTTAGTCAGGTACAAAATAAATTTAGAAATATGTATATGATTCCCAGCTCTCTACATTTCTGCTCTAACAACCAAGAGAAAGATGTGAAGCTAACTTCTCTAATTGGACGTTACAAACCCATACAGCCTATTGTAATGGCTAACAAAATACGCAGAGATGATTATGTACCTATTGACCAATAACTACTGACCAGTCACTAGCTACTTAAATATCACGTATATCTCGTAATTATTCAGCCTTCAACGTATAAAGTTATCATACATTACCTCACGCCATTTAATAAACCAATAAACTTTAAATAAGCGTCATTATATGTGATTGGCGAAGCAGTGTAGCAACATTATGGCACGTTATTATAACTGGCATCACTGTTATTGTGGTGTGGCAACATTCTCACAGACTGTGTTATTGGTTGCTCTATGGTTATTTATTTGAAAATTAAATGGCGGTTGCGAGATATTGATGTTCTATTGTTTTTTGTTTTTATTCCTTATTAGTGTGTTTGCTTATTATGTTTTTGTTCTAAGTGAGAATCTAATCTTTTTATTATTATAGTATTATTACGTA
This sequence comes from Diarsia dahlii, assembly GCA_949775195.1. NCBI lineage: Eukaryota > Metazoa > Arthropoda > Insecta > Lepidoptera > Noctuidae > Diarsia > Diarsia dahlii. The sequence continues at coordinate 16,101,717 of OX459213.1, forward strand.
TTTTCGTGTTGTGTAAACATAGGTGGTGTTCTTATTTTGAGTTATTTTTGTCAAAGGTTCGACTTAATCTTTCTACTTGTGAGCGTCGTTGCTCAGATGGGTCCAACGCAAAAATACGTAGGTAATCATCTGACAGAGCTGCTGTACATCTCAGTTGGAAGTTGGAGTGATCTCAAGAATGTCTGGAGTGATCTCAAGGAAATAATGTACCAACATCGTTCTTAGTAAAATATTTGGCTAAGAAGCAGTTGCACTATCGTAACTAGATTAACTAATTGCCTATCGAAACAAGTACCTTTGGTTGTTTCTGAAACAAGTATTGGCAACCGGATTTCCTTGTCAAATATCTCAATACATTAGGATAGTTTTTCTTTGTCTTTTCATGTAATGATGACCTATTAGTATCATCAATTGTAAAATGTAGTAGGTAGATATTGACCAAAAAATAGGTTTTATAATCACAATATCATCATCAATCTCTTGCCCTTATTTCAATTCATTTAGGATCTGTGCCGCATGTCTTCTTCTTTCGTACTTCTTTATTACTTGTCATCTCATCAGACACCTCCTGCCTTGACATATCATCCTTTACACTGTCCATCCATCGTCACTTTGGTCTTCCTCAAACTCTTATACCCATCCACATTCATACTCAAAACTTTCCTCATTCACAATCCCTTCACATGACATGACCTCCGCATCACATGACCATACTACGACAACCGATAACCACACAACTTTTCAGTCACTTATTCATAACATATCTTAGTTAATTAGCTATAGGTACCTCATTAAATTAAAAACGTTCTCGACCCAAACTAAAAAACCTCTTAGCCTGCATTTTTCTTCCGCCTACCACTTAACTCAATAATTTTCGAATAGTTAATAGTTAACTACGAAATAAATGACTAATAGTCAGTAAGCGCGTCCCGACAGGTAAGGGGCGTTTTCATGTGAAATTACCCCAAAAATGGGGATTTAAACACCCACTTAAGCCATCAGCGAGTGCTGCCCTCTAAATGGGATAGCGCCGGGCGTTTGTGTCCATTGGGTTACGAGAAATGTTACTATTGCATTCTTTTTATACCAATGAGAACTTAGACGTTTAGTGAAAGACCATGAAATATGAAAAAGTACGAAAGGAAGATAATACACCACGCCACACTCAGCTACACCACGCCTTTCGCCTTTAATCCCCGGGTAAGGCAGAGGTGTACCCTTAGAACACCCTTATTTCACCAATTATAAAGAGTGATCAATAAGAAAACGATGTATAAATACGCATTGTGTGCAGAATGATATTAAAGAAAAAAGAGTAAATGATACCCTGACGGTTGACAGAGGAGAATTTAGGAAGAAAACGTGCTTTGCCGACCCCAAGTAACATGGGACAAGTTTAGGAAAAGGATATAATTCCCGCTGGATGCGAGACGCACGGGACCGGTCAATGTGGCGACACCTGGGGGAGGCCTATGTCCAGTGAACGTCTTTTGGCTGAACTGATGATGATGATAATGATGATATTCAATTCAATTGGCAGCAACTCACACGAGGTCCATTTCAACCGTATCGTGCGTTCGTGACCAGCTACCAAAAAACAATGGACACTCACCCAACAGTTTAGACCTCAACCAATTTATATAAATACTCATATTATTAACTAGAGTATCATCGAAAACTTTCATTATAAGTTAACTTATTAGTTAATAGGCATTATTTCCTGCTGCATTGTTTTAACTGACAGATGTTGAGGTTAAACGCAGTTTAAATTGGTTGATTTGGTTAGGGGATGCGTTTGCGCATGTTTTCTTGCACCTTTGGGGTCTTTGATCGGGGTTTAATAATGTGGTTTAGGCACTAATCAGGTGGGTGTAACGTTTTTGGAGTGGGATTCAAACTGTTGGTTTTTTTTGTGTTGATTTGGAAATTGATAGTTAATCAAGTGTTATTAATAAGAGGTTTTCTTATTACACCATTTTACTTTCTGAGATATATGAACAAGGTTGTTTGATGTAACAAGAGTTGCTTTTGTAAAATTCTTTTTTACTGTGAGATTCTTGAGAAATCTTGTAAGATTCTTAAGAACCTAAGTGTCGCCACCTACTGTGATTCGGTTTGGTATAACTGTAACTATCTGATGAAAAAACAAACACATGAGATTTTTGAACTTTAGGTAGGTATCTCAGTGATACTAGAAGCAACAATCTTGATGGGGCAAGAAAATCGAAACAACTGACCGTCTTTTTGACACAATACCTTTACCATAAATTTCTGGAGTGGCGACCGCGAACCGGAAGACGTTGCGTTGGAAGGCCTTCCAGTAGTTGGACCGATGACTTCGTGAAGGTTGAGGAGACCCCGCTGGATGCGAGACGTACGGGACCGGTCAATGTGGCGTCCAACCTAGGCAAGCGCGCTGAGTAGCAGTTATTAAGCCACGAGCTCCTCAACTATCCAACAAGGAAAATAATAATATAAATTCAGGCAATATAACAGGTAGTCAGTCAGTGGCCAGACAACCAGTCTTACCAAAGTGTATCGTATTAACAAGTACTAACTTTTGTGGAGGTCAGATAGGTCACTCCGTATATAATACTGGTATTCAGCTGGATCCAGTTAGACTGAAAGCCGACCCCAACGGAAAAGATTATGCAGATGATTATGACAAAATGCAAGTGACTGTTATAACAACGAAATCAATTGCAAACTACTACAAGACTCCTATAAAGTAGGTTCAGAAAACTCAGAGCGTAAACCAGCAAATTAATATCCTACTAACAAGCCCCAATAAAAACTTCAACCACTCGATCTTCGCTCGTTTACGGACAATAATCACAAACACATGTAAAGGGTTGTAAAATCATTCGCCCCATTACCAATTGTGTCGGCTAGTTGATCTAAATGGGGTGAGAACCACCCCTTACTAATATGTCTTGAGATACCGAGCGTGGTGTCGATGTGTGGGTGTGTGTGGTTGTGTGTGTGTTAAGGGAGAGTCTACAGAGGTTTTAAGGATTGAGCGTTAATTTTAAGTCGATAACAATTTGCTATCCAGTTTATTTGTGAGTGACACGTGATCGAATTAATTTAAACAGTCTACTAATATGCCAAGAAACGCTGGCGTGACGATCTGGACTCATTCTTAACAGATTGGATGGAGAAGGGAATAAGCAAACAAACTTGGAGAGCCATGGGTCCGCCTTTGCACACCAGTGTAACAGCGTGGGCTAATTAATAAAAAAAAACTATATGCAAGTACTTGCCCGTCACTTCTCAATTTGAAATAGGTAAACGTCTGTTACAAAACATTTATACCAGCAGTACAGCCGCTATAAAGCTAGAACGGATTGGTCCACAATTCAGAATCCTAAAGGGAGTCAAACAGGGCGACCCGCTATCTCCAAAGCTTTTCACCAGTACCCTAGAAGAAGTCTTTAGAACGTTGGCGACCGCATGGGAAGAGAGAGGTATCTGTCTCGGCGAGGCAAGGTTGACAAATCTACGTTTTGCCGATGACATTGTCCTTTTTTCTTCAACAGCTGTGGAACTGGAGAAAATGCTTCAAGAACTGAGCGAAGCAAGCCTTGAGGTTGGACTGAAGATGAACATGTCAAAGACTAAGCTCATGACCAACAGCTCACCTATCAACGTGCACTTAAATGGGGAGAAAATACACTATGTCCAAGAATACATCTACCTGGGCCAAGTAGTCTCCTTCCAGGCGAGACAAGATAAAGAAGTGGCAAGACGCACAGAAAATGCCTGGAAGAGCTACTGGTCCATGAAAGAGCTATTCAAGGGCGATTTACCCATCCCCTTAAAACGCAAGCTAATGGACATGCGTATTCTCCCCATTCTGACATATGGTGCACAGACTTGGTCTTTGACTAACGTCCAGAAGTCCAAACTCAAGGTTTGCCAACGAGCGATGGAGCGCAGCATTCTGAATGTAAAATTAACTGACCGCATAAAAAACACCACACTGCGCTCCAGAACTCAAATTGCCGACGTGGCTTATAAAGCTGCGAGACTGAAATGGGACTGGGCAGGCCATGTCAGCCGGATGCCACCGCAGCTGTGGGCCCGAATATCGCAGGACTGGAGCCCTGACACAGCTAGACGGGGTCGCGGTAGACCGAGGAGAAGATGGCGGGACGCCTTGGATGTCTTTCTGACCAACTGGCGAGAAGAAGCACACCATCGGAAGAAGTGGAAAGAATGGGGGGAGGCCTTTGCTCAGGAGTGGGACAATAACGGCTAAATAAAAAAAAAAAAAAAAAAGGCTTTGAATCTGAGCTCGCCAATTCTTCTCCTTGAGATCTACGCTTTGGAATAATATGCCTGTGGCTGGCCACATCATCATACATCATGTTTTTAACCGACTTCCCAAAAAGGAGGAGATGTACACCGATTACGCTGCGATTTATGACCCGATTTACGTGATTCTTTCCTTACTTACTTCAGAAGCTGATTTTTCTTCTGAAGTTTATTTTTCACTTTTTGGTGTTTTTGAATTCGGTTGTTTTTTTTTGTAAAAAAGTTTTTTGTTATTTCTTTATATTAAATGGAATTACTTTTGACCTCAATTTTGTCCTAAGTACAGAGATGTGGTCGTCAAACGAGCTAATTCAAAAAAAGCTATTCGAAAGTTTCGTAAATAAGAGCTCTAGGTCTAAAACAAATCTGCGGGTTGTTCGAAAGAGATACCGCGGCCTCGACACAAAAGGCTAAGAAGGAACATGAGTGGTTTTTAGTCAGTAGAAGTCTGACACTCCCTACCCACGACCCAGAGCGGGAGGAGGCAATTTCATGATTTCCCAATTTTCAAACAAAAAGGCCTTTTTGGTCTATAACAAATGCATTTAGTTAATTAACTATAATATGTCACTAAATAGTCACAACATTATCGTCATAAATCCAAAACCCAACCGCTACCAAGCTTCACCTTAACTTGTCCACAAAAGTGTGTGTGTTTAACATAAACACACGATACAATACACCTTACAGGTGAGTGTATGTGTGTGTGTTGGTGTGAGTAAGCAAGAACAACTTGTTTGTTCAAAGATTTAATACTCAGTAAATTTCTTTAAGTTTACCTGACGGACGCGCTTGGTGTATAGAGGTGTGAAAGCACATTTTGTATCTGGATTTAAAAGGTACTACAATTTAATAGACATTGATAGTGTTTTGGATATTGATTTAGAAGGTGTTTTTGAGGCATAATTTAGGTTCTATAAAAGATCCTTTATTATGATAATAAACTTTATCACCAAAAATTTAAACATAGTTTTCAGTGAGCCGATGGGATTAAACAGCGTAGTACAGTCGCATCAGGCAAAATACAATATAAAAATTGAACGAATAGTGTTTTTTCATAGGTACAATATGCAAACCACCCAGAGTAGAAGACTGACTACTCGGTTTGCAGTATTTTTTTGCAATTATTGTAGTAATAACAAACGAGAAGATTGTAAAACATGTAATTTGCTTTTTGCACAAAGTAAAAATATACTTACGATGGACTCCAAGAAAAAGTGGAAAGTATGTCAGTATTAAGTACACACTTATACAACCTCCTATCAAACCAAAAACACAAAAAAACCACCACCACCTCAATTATAAACGTACAAAACGCTACCTCAAACAATAAAACTCGACACATCACACACTTACTCAATAAAAATACAAAAAAAATACAAAATGCTCAGCTACACCCTTACCCGCGAGCTCGACTTAATTGGATATATCATAGATGTCTGTTTGCGCATGGCAATTGATTGCAGCATAACAACATGTCGGCAAATTGCCGAGACGTGTAAAAGAGACAGCACGAGACTATGAACCAAGAACCAGTGTGCTAGAAAGAGATAGATGGATTTTTGAAAAGCTGGCTTCAACTTGGGTTCTGCGCGGTAACGAGACAGTGGCAAAAATAAAAAGACTTAAATATTTATTTTTAAAGGCGATTATTTTGGTTTAAAACCATTTAATCATGGACGCTTTAACGAGCGAGTTAGCCCGAAGGTTTTCTAAATCATTTATTATAATTGACCAATAAAATGTTAATTTTTATAATTATGACCCTATTGGGAGTTCGATTTTAGTAGTTGGAAAGGTGTTCTTGATATTTTATTTCGAGTTAATTTCTGGTGTTGGGGAAGAAATATCACTTGGGTTGAAAATTTGAAATAGGTGGGTATAAGGCTTCGGGCTACGGAAGATAATAAATATAATCTCGACCGCAGTTGTGTTAGTATATCTTGTATTTAACTAAGAGACTAAAAGGATCAGGTTGATGGTTTACAGGTAGTTTGCTTTGAAAATTACTGTTTTTTAGAATGATTGAAGATAGTCAGTATTTTCGCGTAAAATTAGATGTGTACTTTGTTGTGTTGGAAAAGGTTTAAAATAGCTACTTCTCGATTGACAGTTATCGAGCTACACCAATAATTTTCAGTTGTCCACCCTCACCCAGAGTGACGGAAAAATGCTGTACTTATATGGCTGACAAATCGACAGGATGATGTTATAATGACGCTAAAAATGCTAGGGTGACACTGAAAAAACGTTAGAATGAGGCTGAAAAAAAGTTAAGTATCGGTGAAAGAAAAAAAAGCTTTCGTTGACAATATGCTAAGATTACGTTAAAAATCAATATTTTCGTTCAAAACTCTTTATTTTGGGCAGTCGCGTAAAAAAGGTTGCTGCAAAATGGGTCCACACCATACAGTTTTAAATAAATGAAACAGTTTAACATTCTCGTCGGGTCCCAGTGTAAGTAACATTAATTTAATCGCTTACAAGATGGTGGGACACAAATTTAATTATTTTGAGAGCGTTTTAAATGATCGTTACGAACACCTGACGATATATATCGAAACGGTTTCAGAGGGAATTTGTCTTGGCAATTGGTAGAGTATCGTTAACTTTATATTGAGCTGGATAGCAATTAAAATTAATATCCTTTAACTACTACTAGTAAGTGGTATCAATTTTAATTTGTTATTTAATTAGCGATCTTTAGAGCCCCGTCTGAATGTTGGAAACGGGTATAACTATAGGTAGCCACGACCATACACGCTAGGGTGTACCTGGCAGGTTGAGTTGGTCAATCAAATATTTATTTCAAGTAGCCCAGTTCCCAGTTAAAATATTGCTTGGAAAAGATTTTTTTTTGGTGTGAAAAATCTAATTTTACGGTAAAGCTCAATAGCACTCTTAAAACATTGTGCTAGTGGATGCTTTGAATAGAAAGCTGGTCTTGGAGGTAATTTAAGTAAAGTTATAACCTGAAAAACTAGTATTAAAAATAATTTGGAATTTTGATCATCAATAACTCTGTAACTAGAGGGTTCACAGGTGTGGTCAAGAACAAAAAAAATATCACAGTAATGGGCAGAAGAAATGCCTTTCGACTTCGTTAGGGGTACTTGTACACCCTTTATGATGTAAAACTGTGCAGGTTTCCTAAGCAACTCAAGTTTTCCCGTCAGGTGTACCTGTACAGGAAAACCTGTCAGTTACATCCTAGCGTGTATGACTTCCTTCAGACGTTTTAGTTGACCAGCATTTATACTCTTCTACAACACCTGCCTAGTTTTTGCTTAACCATCCAGCTACGGTCATTAGAATAGGTTTGGCTTCCACTTTAGCTATAATCATCTGCCTAGCCTTTTCCCAACTATGTATGTTGCGGTGTACTTTCAGTCTAACCGGATGCAGCTGAGTACCAGTATTTTACATGGAACGACTGCCTATCGGACAACGTGCTTAACGTGTCTGTCCCCATGACATAGATCAACCTAGGCAAACGTGGTTTAATCTAAAGATTGATCCGAGCGGCTTTTATTTTCTAGCCACGAATTCACATTTACCTGAGGGTGGGATCCTAAACATCAACAACCAAAACATTAACAATCAAAATATCAACACCATAATTATCATCAACAGTTTAATTTTACAATGAATTAGAATCCTTTTAAAACATACGGTTCAAAATGTCAACACTTCAGATGAGCAACGAATGTGAATAACATTGATTTATAACATAAATATTTCAAAATATCAATGTTATGTTATTTTTTAGATAGGTTATCTTAGGAACCATTTTTATAGTCACCCCCTTATGTACATATGCAACTATATTCTGCTATCAACCCTTCACACCCCAGACTTCAATAAACTAAAGAATGAATAGAAATAGGGGTGGGTTTCATCAAAATTCATGGAATATCCACAATTTATTCATGCAGTCTCGTTGTGGACTCGTTTCATATCGTATTGTTTTTGATGATGTGTTTGTTTATAAAACTCTTTTGTGTTTTAGTAAAGGCTCTTTAACCGAACATGGTTAAAATAACCTCGTTGGTCTCGTGGTCGCAAGTTCGCAACATCGACTGCTAAGCATGAGGTCTTGGGTCCGATTACGGTTCGGGTAAAGAGCTATTGGTTTTTTTTTCAGGAATAGGGGATCGGACTGGGTCAAAATAATATGATTCTGTTTAGTCCGTTTATTTATTTATTTTATTTATCCGTAAGTTAGATTATCGAAAAATATTGAATACCTACGTGTTTTTTGTTTTATCAAATCAATAAAAAATGACGAAGATAAAACGCGTCAAAGATCTTGGAGTGGGGCTTGAAACGTCACTTGTGTCTTCAAAATGTACTATCATATGACGTCACACGAGTTTTCGAAGCACTGTATCGTCTTCATTTTAAGTTTACATGTGAAAAGAAAAAATACGTGTCCAATAATTTTTGGAAATCTATCTGACGGACTAATTCGTTTTTTTTTGTCCGATCCCCTATTATCAGTAGCAGCCACGAACGGTAATAGGCTCGTCCCCATAATGACTTAAACAATTAAACATAACTGCCGAAATGTGGGTGTACTATTAGGAACGTCTCTGCCTAACCCTTCGGGGATTATAGGCGTGATGTTATGTTATGCTCTGTGTTGTATAAAGAAACATAATTATTGGCTCAAGAACTCCAAATAATGAGACGTGTCAGTATTGAATTTCAATTCCTATCATTAAAAATAAAAACAAATAATTCAATTCACATAAACAATAACAAAAGCTGAAAGTTTTGAACCAAATACAACTTTACAAACAAATACGGAACCAAGCGAACAAGTCTCACAATTTATTTTTTTGGGGTTCCGCAATCAATATTATTATTTGAATGGAAATATATATTTATTGGAAGCAATTTTAATGTAATATAAATAAAATACACGCACAGAACGAGCCAACGAAATCTGATCGCCGATTAAAAATAAAACTTTTGCGAAACGACTGAGGCGTACTGCGGATGGAACAGAGAAAATTTTATTGCTTCGAATTATTTTATTCCTTTGAGCCCAATTTTGGTAATATTTTAAGAGACTGAGACCATGAGATTCGTGTCTTTTAGATTGAGTCAAGTTGTCACACATAATATAGAAAGAAAGAAATGTATTTATTGGTCTAACACAGGACAGCACACATTGATAAAAAAATAACCCATCAAAATAATCAGTACACATAAGAAACGCTTAAAAATAAATAAGACAAAAAAATTGACTATCTCAGCATGGTGATGTTACAGCGCGAGCTGTGGTGGTGGTGGTGGTGGTGTGTGTGGTGTGGCTGTGGTGTGGTGTGGCTGTGGTGTGGTGTGGCTGTGGTGTGGTGTGGCTGTGGTGTGGTGTGGCTGTGGTGTGGTGTTCATCATCATTATCCACAGCTCGATTTCACCCACCGCTGGGTCTGGGCTCTGTTAGCTTGTTCCAAGCTCCACGCTCTTGCGTCATTTAGGATACTCCCGCAATGGGAACGATATCGTCTGCCCATCTCGCCCCCGAACTAGCAACACCTCTCTTTCCATTCCTTGAACGCCACTCGGTCTCAGCTTTACTCTTTCTGCCATCATAATTGTTTTACAATACCTATATATATTTTTTATTTGTCTTAAACGATCGGTTTAATTAACAGCTGTCCTACGTTACGACAAAGGCCTCCTCTAAAGTTTTTCATTGCTGCCTGTCTCTCTCTGTTCTCGTCCACTCTGGATCAGCTACTATTTTGAGGTCATCTTTCCATCGTTTTGTTAGACGCCCTTTACGTTTATTTCCTTTTCTGGGAACCACTGGACTACTACATCTTATATCACCTCCTCAAATCGCCACAGTATTCCCACACCGTTCACGAAATTGGTTCGCAATCCGCAACACGTTTCAATACAACAAACAACTCACACATAGGACCGTGTCGAAATAAATAAATATCGCGCTTCTCGTAAACATGGCGGGACTGACTTTTACTGCGAGCCTTTGTGAGCTGCCTTAGAGATCTGTGTGAGGAATGGGGGTTTCGAGGAGTTTTTGGTTATTTCAAGGTCGAACGGTAAATTAAAAAAAAAAAAAAAAACATCATCATTTCAGCCGAAAGACGTCCACTGGTGGACATAGGCGTCCCCAAAGTTTCACCGCATTAACCGGTCCTGTGCGTCTCGCATCAACTGATACCTGGAACATTCACCAGGTTATCGGTCCACCTACCACAAGGTAAGTAAATCTTCATTATTTGACTAGCATTTTTCCAACCTTGTCGACGTCTATTTTCAGTATACCTGAATGCAGCTAAATCACCATCATCTTCTGCCTTTCTTTTCTCAACTATGTTGAGGACGGCTTCTAGCTTATCGAATGCAGCTGAATACTATTTTTTTGCCTGGGGTGATTAAAATACTGAAAATATATTATGATACTGCTTTGATAAGAATATGAGACATATTGCCAGGTTTAGACTTCCTCAAAATTATTGTAGTAGAGAAATCTCTACCTGTATAGTTGCTGACTAGGTTTACAGGATATAAGGTTGGCGAAGGTGTTTCCTTTCTACTCTTTGCTGATTCAATAATTCGACTTCGATTGAATACTGCACACACCAAAAGAAAAGTAACTATCAAGGAAAACCTAACACGTGTATACAAGAATGGACGCAGACGGAACCCGCAACATTTACATTACCCAGCCTAACCATTTTTTATCTTCAAGAAAATTAATTTTTGCATTATAATGCACCACCGTTTTGTCTCTGGTTCACTCCAAGATTAAACGATTGTTCGTTATTTAGGACCTTTGCGAACACGTTTTTATTAAATTTCGAATGAAGGACCATAGTCGTTTTGTTTTTATGCAAGAATTGTTTTTTAAAACGGCAACACTATATGGTATATAATGATGTAATTTTCGCAAAAGGTACACATATTTTATTTTATTATTTTTTTGTTTGCGCACGTTTAAAATATTAATCGGTTTCCAGTTTTCGGGTTTTGTGTGAATGAGTCATTTAGGAACGTTGTTACTTTATTTGTTTTTATGAAATTACCGTATAATGCATCGAAGGTTTCGACGATGTTCATGGTCCAATTTGCTGACACCTCGTTGAGGCGCGCGTGGAACACGAACGCGCCGTCGACACGGCCTGTCGTCGTCATAAGACGGACGGACGGCGAGCTAGCCCATCACTCACCGTCCACAGGCCCGCGTCTACGGTGACGGAAGCCATCAAGTGGCCCCCGACGCCCGGAGCATCTCCCGCGGCGGCTGGGACGAGAGGTTCTCTCCCTCTCACGTTCCGCCACCTCCTTCGCTAGCATCACTGCTTTGCAGAAGGAGGCGACGGCGTCCCATTCCTCCTCGCCCCGGACCATGGCTTGCACCAGGGCCGGACGCGAGAGGTCGCCGCCGCCGATCGCCGCTACGAGGACACGGCGAGGCTCCGCCCAAGCGGGGCAGACCTCCAGGGTGTGCTCCACCGTGTCCTCCGGTCGATCCTCACAATGGTAACATCCGGGCGTTTCCTCTCGCCTGATTCGGTGCAGGTACCTACCGAAACAACCGTGTCCGGTGAGGACCTGCGTCAGACGAAAGGTGAGGGCGCCGTGGCGCCTCTCAAGCCACTCCTCAAAGAGGGGACTTACCGCCACTAAAGTATCTTGTCCTTCAAGGTGGTGTATGACTTGATCTTGTTGATGAAAGTAGCTACAATTTATTGTTTCTGTTCTTCGCTAGACGTCTCTTTCTAGAATACATCGATATCTAATAGTACTACTTTTGTTGTTTTTTTTTTAAATTCACACCTTCACTTACCTACATAGTTCAACATCACACCAAATGAATGCTTATTTGGTGTTCAAACATCTATTAAGATTACCTAATATCATTATTTTTCCCAGTTAGTAAAGCAGCTGCCACTTTTTTAACGTTCCCAGATCAAAATAACCAAAAGAGATGCTTTAAAATAAATAAAAACGATATCTTCACGCCATCTCTATTACAACATAAAAAAGAAATAAAAAAATTCACCTGACCAGCCAGCAAGTGAAAAAAAGAAGAATTTGTTCTACTTAATCATTACCTCATAAGCATGGCAGGTATATTAAAAAATAATTTGAATTCTGCATAAAACTCTTTAGGTCCAAACCCTCGTCATTTTAGGGACCTAATTTAGGTCCGAAAACACTAACGTGTAGGTGTTATAACAAATTGACAATCTCAAAAGGATATCAATAAAATAAAACACATTTTTATGTGGATACTAACAAACTGAAATTAAGATCTTTTAAACAAAGTGTTCGTACGACACTTTTGCCCTCCGCTTTAAACTAAAACCTACTTCACATATTTTATTTCCCGCCCAACGAAATGACAACTTAAATTTAGTGTTGCCAGAACTGAAATTTGCGTAAAACGTATCTCAAGTTACGTCATTTTGGTTGAAGCCAGTTACAATCTGATTGTCACGGCAAGAGATTGCAATAAAAAGCCAATAAAGTCTGGAACAGACCAGCGATGCTAATAATCTTATAATAGTGTTCGCTATAACACATCTCACGGTAACGGGGGCCATAAGGCAGTTGTACACTGCCGTATTTTGCGCTCGCATTTGCAATAAAATAATTAGTTTCCAGTAATTATTTTTAATATCGTTAGCTGGTGGAAGATGCTGTTTCTTGTTGCTTGTTTTGTGGATCGAGAAGGAGGAATTATTGAAGATGCATGTTGAAGTATTTATAGTGAATTCCTTAGAATTTTGTATGATGCAGTTTACAGGTCTAACCATCGTTTTACAGGGAGTCGCAGATTCTTCCCGTGACCTGTCGCCGTTTCCCCTTAATTTTTAAGGGGAAGACTTATAAAACAATGTTAAACCTACTGTCTTGTATTGATCAGACTGTTAGGCCACAAAAAGGATAAATGAAAGTCATGTGGCTGAGATAAGAATGCTTTGGGGGATGTGTGGTGTTACGCGAATGGATAAAATAAGAAATGAGTACATACGAGGGAATCTGAAAGTAGCCCTAGCTAGGTGACTGAAAAGTTGTGTGGTAATCGGTTGGCTTGGTATGTGCATGTAAAGCGGAGAAATGAGTAAAATATCGTGAGGAAAAGAGTGTGAATATAGAGAATAAGAGCAGAGGTTCGGGACCATAGAAATGATGGATGGACTGTGTGAAGGATGATATGGTTAGAAAGGAGGTGTCTGATGAGCTGACAACTAACACTAACAGGTTAGTATTGAAGAAGACATCTGCGCCGACCCCAAATACATTGGGATAACTTAATGTACCATCATCCTTATCTGCTCGGAACCAACTTTTCACACATAATCTATATCTATAAAAGCGAAAGGTCACTCACTCACTGATTCATCACGAAATCTCGAAAACCGCTGGACGTACAAAGATGATTTTTGGCAGGGAGGTAGTTTATGGTTAGTAGACGTCCGCTAAGAACGGATTTTGCGACAGGGCCGGATTAGGGTGGTCTAAGGGCCCTCAAAAGTTTGTATGAAAGTCCTTAATTTTTCGTTCTACAATCTTGATGTTTGGCAGAGAGGTAGTTTATAGTTAGTAGACGTCTGCTAAGAACGGATTTTGCGACAGGGCCGGATTAGGGTGATCTAAGGGCCCTCGCAAGTTTGTATGAAAGTCCTTTATTTTTTTATGCTACAATCTTGATTTTTGGCAGAGACGTAGTTTATAGTCAGTGGGCATCTGCTATGAATTAATTTTGCGACAGGGCCGGATTAGGGTGGTCTAAGGGCCCTCACAAGTTTGTATGAAAGTCCTTAATTTTTCGTGCTACAATCTTGATTTTTGGCAGAGACGTAGTTTATAGTCAGTAGACGTCTGCTAAGAACGGATTTTGCGACAGGGCCGGATTAGGGTATAAGGGCCCTCGCAAGTTTGTATGAAAGTCTTTAATTTTTTGTGCCACAATCTTCATTTTTGGCAGGGACGTAGTTTAAAGTTAGTAGACGTCTGGTAAGAACCGATTTTGTGACAGGGCCGGATTAGGGAGGTCTAAGGGTTCTTGCAAGTTTGTAAGAAAATCCTTAATTTTTTGTGCTACAAACTTGATTTTTGGCAGGCACGTACTTTATAGTTAGTAGAACTCTGCTAAGTACAGGTTTTGTGGCAGGGCCGGATTAGAGAGGTTTAAGGGCGCTCGCAAGTTTGTTTAAAAGTCCATCATTTTGTGTGCTACTAACTTGAATTTTGGCAGGGACGTAGTAGGTGAGTAGAAGTTTGCTAAGAACCGATTTTGCGACAGGGCCGGACTAGGGAGGTCTAAGGGCTCACGCGAGTTTGTATGACAGTCCTTCCTTTTTTTGTGCTACAATTTTGGCAGGAAGGTACTTTATAGTTAGTAGACGTTGACTAAGAACAGATTTAGCGAGTTTAGCAACATGGCCAGAATAAGGAGATCTGAGGGATTTTACATGTTTGTAAAAATGTACTGTTTTTTTTTTGTACTAACAACCTGAAATTTAACAAGTCTAGAGTTTAGGAGTAGGAGATCTAAGCTAAGAAATTTGTAAGGAATACCTGGACTAAGGGCTCCCGTAAGTCTATATGAAATCCTTGGCTTTTTGTACCTGAAAATTGGCAGAGAGATAGAATATAGTTAAGACATTTCAGGTAGGAATAGATTTTACGACAGGGCTGGTTTAAGGGAATATAATCGCTTCGATTGGCATTTGGCATTCGATTTGACATAGTACCATCCACAGGCAGTCCAGACAAGAGAGTCAAAATTTCTACGCGAACGAAGTCGCGGGCAACTGCTAGTAGTTTACATAAAATTGTAATGACCTGATCATAAGGCAGCTATTAAGTAGCAATGTTAATTAAAAATCGGTTGTCTGTAAAGTCGGTTTACTGGCGATACTTGAACGTGACAACGTCATCAGAAAATACAGCACTTACATTGCTATAAACAAACAATTAACACGCCGTTGCTATGGAACGCCTCAGAGCGAGGTAACGCCTCAGAGCAAGGTAACGCCTCAGAGGGAGGTAACGACTCATGACGTCATCTTTTTTCGTTCGTGCAGCCGGCCATCGAATTATAAGACGTTATCACGTCAAAATGCCAAACTACTTTGGATACATACAATGTAAGATACAAATGACCAGTAAAAACCGTGATATGTTTAACGTGAGAAATTGCTAGAGAAGATTTTCGAAGAGTTCAATTAAAATACCTTTGTGACGATATTTAAATATTCGACAACTCAAGACAAACAATATCACATTTTCAATCACAACGTAAAATAAGATAGAAGCTCGTGGTTAGATAATACCAGCCACTCAGCCACGCTTGCCTAGGTTGGTCTGTGGGTGGGTGACCACCCCCTTTACATACCGATTTCTGAACGTGCTTCGGAATTGCAAAGAGTTCTGACAAATGTCTACCCGAGCCGAGGCGCAGCCGAAGGTGAGGGTTGACAGTCGGAACAAGTTGCAATGACGGTTCCACACGTGTACTGAACATCTATTTTTAATACAGTTGCGAAAAAATGAAGGAATTTAATTAAGAATTTTTTTGGAAAATGGCGCTAACCGTAAAAGAATTTAAGCAGATTTTTTTTTTCTTTTCTTTTCTTCACCCGTTCTGGGTAGGCAAAGGGAACTATGCCCATACAGCCAAGTCTTCAGTAAATTTTTTTTATTGATAGGAAATGAAAATGAATTTTAATGAGATGAAATGGAATGAAACCTAACCAAACTCATTGAATCAAATAATTAAATCTGATATTGAAACAAATTAGTAGCTTCTTCTATATAAATAAAGAGAGAAGTCCTGACTGACTGATTGACTGACTGACTCATCAACGCCCAGCCCAAACCCTTGGACCTAGAAAGCTGAAATTTTGCACAGAGGTTCCCTTTATAATGTAGACAAGGAATAAGGAAGGATTTTTCGAAATTCAACCCCTAAGGGAGTTAAATAGGGGATGAAAGTTTGTATGGAAAATCGTCATTTTCACGCGGGCGAAGCCGCTGGCAAAAGCTAGTTAGAAATATTTGCATGCATCATAAAAACCTCTATGATTTTTTTTTAGTAAAAACTTCGTGGTTGGTTTTTTTTTAATGGACATTATTTTGACAGTTGAGAAAGAGAACGCACGAGTTCGGAAATGGTAAAGAAAAAGCACGAGTATGTAATAGCCCACATACCGAACGCTATACGTCCCTGCAATACGCCACTTTTTGAGCAACTGTATTAAAAAGCACTTTACGCCGTATTATAGTCACTGTCCTGAAAATCTTACAACCAGTCTTACCAAGGTGTATCGTATTACCCAGTAATGACTGGGTCGCGGAGGTCAGGTAGGCAGCCACTCCATGTAAAATAAAGGTATCCAGCTACATCCGTTTAGACTGAAAGCCAGCCTCAACATTCTTGGGAAAAGGCTAGATAGATGGCTGATTTCCTTGTCGATTAGGGATATAAACTGTACCTATTCCAATATATGATGATGAATTGATGATGTTCACCGGACTATCATCAAATTATACAAAAATAAAAACTGGAACCATCACCAAACTCACAAAAACATTTTTTCTTTTTTATATTACTTTATTTTTCGGCCTGTATGTCCTAAGGTTTGTCGTAAAAAATGTCCAGGCAACGGTTACAAACATTTATGGGATCAGAATTGTCGTAAAAACCTTTAAAAGAGGTAATTTTGTTTAATAATTAAATAATAAACGTTGTGTTCCGAATAATACGGAGTTTGTGTGTGTGTGAAATGAGGACATTATTTTTGATGCATTGGATATAAAATGGCAGGGTTTTAAGGATTTTAAGTGAAAGTGTGGTATAATGTTACTTTTTCTTATGTTTACTTTTTATATTCATTGTGTTATTGTTAATTTTTTATCATTTTGTGTTGTCCTGTGTGAGACCAATAAATAATTTTTATTTCATTCTCTTATATAATGGTATGCCCTGTTGGATATTCTGTGGGGTTTTTTTTTAAATCTTTGCTTTCTTTAATCAGTGTGCATTTTGCCGATGAAAGAAATCATGATTCCTATGCCCTTCATTCAAATTTAATCAATTTCACCTGTCGTTGTTGGGGCAGAAAAGTGATTTGGACCAAGTTTAAACAATACGTTAACTTTGTAACAACAGGTCAAATGTTTTAGATTCATTAAATTACGCATTCAGTGGTATATGGCAATGCTATTGGCAATGTAGGTGGGATAATTCCATCAAGGGCCGACATCTTCACCAGTTCTTTCCATCCGTTCGTGAGCGGCTGGCCAGGACATGGCTGGAGGTGGATCACTGTGTCGCCCAATTTCTCACAGGTCATGGTAACTTTAAGAGTAAATTATTTTCCTTCAAGCTTGTTGCCTCGCCTTATTGTCAATGTTCTACATCAGACTGCGAATTTGAACAAACTGCACATCACATTTTATGGGAGTGTAGTCTTTGGCAGAATGAACGTAATATTATGTTAAACTAGCTGAACCCGCGCATGCGTTGCAATGCTTTTTTTCCTACCTACTACCCTACCTACTACACTACCTACTACCCTACCTACTACCCTACCTACTACCCTACCTACTACCCTACCTACTACCCTACCTACCCACTACCCTACCTACCTACTACCCTACCTACCCACTACCCTACCTACCTACTACCCTACCTACCCACTACCCTACCTACTTACTACCCTACCTACCTACTACCCTACCTACCTACTTTCCTACTTACTACCCTACCAACTTACTACCCTACCTACTTACTACCCTACCTACCTACTACCCTGCCTACCTACCAACCACTTTCTCACCGTATAAACCTTCTCTGGACTTCCACAAATAATTTAAGACCAAAATTAGCCAAATCGATCCAGGCGTTGTTGAGTTATGCGCTTACCAACACATTTTGCGATTCATTTTTATATTATAGATAGTGTACAGGTTACATCCGGAGTTATTTACTATACGGACCTTGTAGAAACTAGAACAAATTTCCGTGCGTTCAAGCAATTTTGTCATACCTATTATTGGAATCAAATATAACAGCTCACAACTTAGGACCCAGTAATACACTCGAGAGCAATGAATCCGGGTCACTTAAATAATGTTAAAAATCTCGGAAACTAAAAATGATAGGTTAATGCAATAAATTGTATTAAATAGACAATGTAATACTCCTTAAATGAAGGTATTAAAACTTCTTAGTTATTGTAAAGTTATATCATAAAAAAATCAAATTTGAAAAAGGGCCACTTTCGAAGATGGAACTACGTAATTACAGCATTTGGTTTTGCTTTTGTTTGTAATCTGTCATTTATGTGGGTACATAAACCATGTTGATAGTGCTCTATATTCATTATTCAAGCTGAAATTATGTCGCTTACGCCTGAAGAATGCACCAGAATACTTACAATGCTGGAAACCGGCCGGAGTCAGCGCGATACAGCCAGGACTGTCGGTGTGTCGCTGTCAACAGTACAAAGAGTTCTCCGACGTTACGAAGAAACTGGTTCTAACCTACGCAGACCAGGAACGGGCAGAACCAGGTGTACCACAGCATGAGAAGACCGATACTTGGTGAACACCATGCTTCAAAATCGCTTTCTCACAGGAACTGAACTCACAAATCAGTTTCGACGCCTCGGAGGAAGTAACCCAAGTGCATGGACAGTAAGACGTCGGCTTGCTGAATCTAACTTAAAACCCCTTAGACCTGCAAACGGCCCTAAACTGGAGCGTGGGCATCGTATTTCAAGACTAAGATATGCCCAGAGCCACGTAAATTGGAGTATTGAAGATTGGTCAAAAGTTATGTTCTCCGACGAATCAAAATTTATGCTCTACAAGCACGATGGAAGACACAGAGTGTATCGAAGACCAGGGGAAAGATTCAAGCAAGCATGCATCGAAGAAAAAGTAGCCTACGGTGGTGGGTCTGTACTTGTGTGGGCCGGAATTTCTTCTGAAAGTCGCACAGAGCTGGTGATCATAGAAAACGGCTCTTTAACTAGCGAAAGATATGTGGAAGAAATCCTTAATGATCACGTTGGTCCATTTATGGTCAATTTAGGTGAGGATGCTATATTTATGCATGACAATGCCCGACCTCATACAGGTAGGATTGTGAATGACTACCTTCAAGAGATGAACATTACTCGTATGGAGTGGCCAGCGCGCAGCCCGGATATCAACCCGATCGAGCATGCTTGGGACGAGCTAGGCAGATGCGTAAAACAACGAAACCAATCACGCTTCGTGAGCTCAAAATTGCTCTCACAGAGGAATGGGAGAATATTCCCCAAAATCGTATAAGGAACTTGGTGTACAGCATGCCGAACCGCGTAAACGCAGTAATGGAAGCACGAGGAGGCAATACGAAGTATTAAAATTCAAGAAAATCGTAATAAAGTTAAAAAATTTCATGTTTCCTATTTTTGTTTTAAGGAGAGATCAGCAGCTTTTTTCTTTATGTAATTTTGTGTTAATAAAATGTATGGTGACTCATATTTTTTTTACATTCATTTAAGGAGTATTACATTGTCTATTAAATACAATTTATTGCATTAACCTATCATTTTTAGTTTCCGAGATTTTTAACATTCTTTAAGTGACCCAGATTCATTGCTCTCGAGTGTATTAATGACAATAATATCCGTGGTGCTAGGCAACTGGGCTTATCTCAGTTGTATACGTCCCTGTGTGCCTATTGGCCTTGTTCTGTTCTGTCTCCTGCTGATATGGAGGGAAGTGGAAACTATGTTTTTTCCTACTCCTCCGCTATTCTTTTCTGATTAATTTCGTTGCGGGATCCAAGACAGTTAAATCACTTCTCTGGGACTTCGTCGAGCTTCATTGTCTCGGCGCTTTTCTTGTGGTCGCCACTGTTGATTCTGGCTAACAGGAGTTACAGTGGTTTGGGAATAGTGTGGCGGGCTTGTCCCATTCAGTGGTATATGTAAATGTCATTATATTATGTCATTTCATTTCAATTCATTTCATTTAAAAAAAAATCAAACACCTTTTTTTTGGATGGTGGGAAATCATCAAATGACTCCTCCCACTCTGGGCAGAGCGGTAGGAAGTGTCAGACTTCTAGTGACAAAAAACCACCCGTGTTCCTTCTCAGCCCTTTGTGTCAAGGCCACGGTATTTCTTTAGAACAACCCTCAGCACCGTCGAGAGTCAAACACACCTTGGGAGGATTCTCACTTATTTTGAGGTTTTGTACCTCACATCAAGACCCCTTTTGTCAGGAACGCGTAGAGTAGAATACTCGGGTCTACTGAAAGACGTACCTATTTACGTTTCGTTTAGACGCGCGCTTGTGAAAGGGCGTAGCATTTTCAAAGAAAAAAATATTAAAACTACTAACCACAAAACTTAAACACAAGCTAATCATAATAAACAAATTCACAAAACAAACATTACAAAACTAATTAACAACCTCCTCTATAACTTCGTGCATCTTCGTATATCTTCGTAGCTCTTCGTCAAACTATCCCCCTCTCTTTCGCACTCGTTCTAAGTCGTATGTTCCGTCTCGTTTCAACGGCAGCCGAAGCCCATTCACACCTGCACATTATTATATTTGTTTATTTGTTTGTTCGTCGCGTTTTATTTTAGTGGCGCTTCGTGGATAAGGGCGTGCGTGAAATTGTTGGTATTTGGAATTGTTTGGATCTGAGAATTTGTACGATTTGTTGAGGGAAATGTGGTTGCGAGTGGTGTGGAAAGTGAGTAAATTATTTTTTAAATAATCTTTTACTTACCTTGAGTATAGATATTGCTTTTTTTGGGTTCTTCAGCCGTTTTACACAAAAACAACTTCATACAATTTGATATTTTTTAAGGTAGGTACCTAAATAATTAAAAAAATTGATTTGATTTTGAATTACATAACACTTACAAGTATAATTTATTATGAAACATTATAATCATTCCTAAATCCTAATCTTGAGAGCAGTGGTGGCCCAGTGGTGGTGGCCCCGACTTACGAACAGTGAGTCGTGGGTTCGAACCCCGTCAGGCACATTACTTTGTGTAATTTATTTCATCACCACTGTTCTCAAAACGGTGAAGGAAAACATCGTGAGGAAACCGGCATGTCTTTGAACCAAAAAATTCGAAGATATGTGACATCTACCAATCCGCACTGGGCCCGCGTGGTAGATAGCCCATCCCTCTCCTAGAGAGGAGGCCTGAGTCCCTGCAGTGGGAACATTATAGGCTGATGATGATGATGATGATAATCATTCCTAGTTTAGATTTGAAGTTAATATTATTAGATTTGAAGTTTATATTACTGAATAATTATTATGATATCAGAAACGTTACGACCTCTCCGTTACCTTAAATTATTTGCTGTTTTGTCAATCATCATCATTTCAACCCGTAATCAGTTGGTATGTACAGAGGTCTCTCCTTTCTTTTGTCACTTTTTTTTATGTCCGTAATTTATCAATATCTTAATAAATATAGACTGCAACACGAAGCCAAAAAACCCAAGAAAAAGCATAACAAATATCTTAAATAACAAAAATCACACTTACTCACTTACCCTCGACCACCACAGTTCTATACATCTCGTTAACGCCTGCTTATAAATTTGTCTGTCTGTCTGTCTGGTCGCGCGCACCTCGGGAACTATATTACCTGCTAAACATTTTTGTGTAGCACGAGTTATTGCACCAGTAATTGTTTACTAAAATGTTATTGACTGCTTTTTAGCATTGCTTTTGAGTCATTCAACTTTTTTGTTAGTGTTTTTAAAGGGTAACAAAGTGGGCTGCGGGTTGTTCAAAAGAGATACCGCGGTCTCCTCGACACAAGGGGCTAAGAAAGAACTTGGGTGGTTTATGGTCAGTAGAAGTCTGACACTCCCAACCGCTCTGCCCAGAGCGGGAGGAGTCATTTAATGATTTCCCCCCGTCCGAAAAAAAAGGGTAACAAAGTAACAGTAGGCAATGTATGTTTATAACATAACATCACGACTTTTATCCCAGAAAGAACACTGACACATTTCGCAAGTTACGTTTAAGTCCCATGTAATAAGGAGCGAGCCTATTGCCACCAATCGGGTACGAATCCAGACACCGTGGCTGTTACTGAGAAATTCCTTATGGAAACAACCAATAAAAGTTTGCCCGACCTGGGATTCGAACACTCATGCTCAGCAGTCCACCACTAGACCAACAAGGTAATGTCTCATGAACCATGCAGGGGATAATATAGTTACAGGGTATCATAAAATTCATCCACATCGCTGTCAACGGTAAAAGTGACAATTTTGACACGGTGGATGGCAATGCCGATTTTTTATCGTCTACATCATACCCCACTGCTGGGCAAAGGCTTCCTTTCTCCTTCCATACCTCTCTATATCCTGTACAATCTCCGGCCATATTAACCTCGCAAACATGATCTGATTGTCCCGCCACCTTCGCCGTGGTCGACTTGGACGTGCCTGTCTTTCCTTACTCAGGCGTCTATTGTATGACTATCTTTGGCCATCTCACCCAATTTTTGTTTCTTCTCTTTTGAATATAGTAGGAAAGTGGAGCCCTGGTTCAGTGAGGCGGGGTTGCGGCAAGCAAGGGACAGATGGTGGGATGAACTGGAAAGGTCCCTTCAGAACTGGAAGGAAGATACTCAGGTTCGCGAGAAATGGAAGGAATTGAGGGACGCCTTTGCCCAGGAGTGGGACAGAGCATGTTAGGGCAAAAAACAACATTATAAAAATGGAAATGTCTTCATTCAATACAATTTTCACTTATCTAGATCATCAGGAATTTCTAATAATTTTTCTAATAATTTCTAATAATTAATCAATGTTAGCATGCCATTTTGTCTAGTGCGGCTCTAAGTAATTCATTAATACGTAACCATATTGAAGTCAATTTAGTAGTCTGTAATGAAATAATTATGTCCTAGCAATAATAATGGCTTCATAGAATATTATAGGGGATCCCTATCTGTTGATCTATGAGGTTGAACACCGGTGGTTGGTTGTGGTCATAATTATCATGGTTGTGTACTTTTTTGCGTGAACGATGCATAAGGAGTACCTATGTAAGGATCGTAGCGGGTGGCGTTCTGTAGGTTCTACCTACCCCTACAGGGAAACGGTCTGAGTTTCAGTATGTGAGTCATCATCATCATTTCAGCCCGTTATCACCCACTGTTGGGTATAGGCCTCCCCTTTCTTCTGCCAGTCTTCTCTGCTTTGTGCGGCTCTCATCCATCCATTTCCCGAGCTCCTGACGATATCGTCCACCTAACGCGCTTTAGGGCTAATTAGTATGTGTGTAATGGGTATAAAAGTATCATTAGCCAAGCCGAAAGGCATTCTCCCACTATGACTCTCCTACCCTATACTTGAATGATGATCATCTGCATCATCATTTCTTCTTCTTCCATACTTCTCCGTTTCTGGTCATCTCATGGGACACCTCCTTTCTAGCTGTAACACAGTCCATACAAGGTTTCTCGGATTATATCGGATTGTCGCAGGGCTAATCCGATTGAATCCGATTAAATAAGTAGTATAAGTAAATTCAATTTGGTTCACTTTAAGTTCACTTGAAGTTTACTAAGAGATCATTATTAAGATTCACACACCACACCAACTCACTACTCACAAACCCATACTCACTCACAGTCTCACACACACTCACCACACACTCACTCGGGATACACTTATCACACATACACGCGCGTTTTGGCTTTTTCTGGCTATTTTTATTTTTTATTTTATTTTTTCTACTTATCGCTCATTAATTTGCAGAGCCATTTGTATAAAATTTAAATTACCCTTTCTTTTATTTTATTTTTTGTCTTCTTTTTAGTTTTAGTCTTACATGTTTACATTGTCTACATATTTTCAATTGCATAAAAATTATAAGTGGAAGTGCGGAGTCTCCTAATACAAGCAATTCCTTGCTTAAAAGGTGATCTCCAATTATTTGTATCGAAATGCCAATTTTGTAATTGAAATAAACATATTTTTTTTTCTCTGGTCTTCCTGCCCTTATCCCGGTTATTTAGGGATTTGTACATAAAACATGCTGATGTTGAAGTTAAAATCCCAAGAAAGACAAACAGAGAAACCATTGAAAAACAAAAAACAATAACTCGAATTCAACAATTACTTAAAAAAAACACATAAAAATAAGCGTCTTAGCACCGACACTTACAGAATTTATTGACCCATTATTTTTCCCAATACAAACATTTACTAATATTTTCTTGTAACCCTATCCCCAAGATTAGATAAAGTCATTATCATTACGCTATGTAACCCGATCGGATGTAAGCAGAGGTGTAACAAACCGACAACTGATGAGAACGAATGGTTTTGTACGTGGAGCAGACATACGGATAAACATGTTAGAGTATTTTATTATTCTTGTTAGTGTTTTACTATAAAATTGGGAGGTTTTTTTAATGATAGTCTTTTTTTGTAATGGAAGATTAGGTTACAGCTGGAAAGTCAATGTTATGGGTGATTTTGTTCTTTTATGTGTCAAATCAATGTGATGTTTTGAATTTGTAAACAAATCTGCTTTAAATGCTTTCGTTTACTACTATGTGGGTGTATAATGCACAAACTTGTGTGAACATTCTACTATTGTGGTGGGATTTTTAAAAGTTATCTTCTTCTTAACCTGTCGATGGTAATTTAAATTGACCCAGACCAAAATTTGGAGCAGAGTTTCGCATTTTCAGTAGAGTCCCTGTAAAGTGCAAATAACCGGACAGGCAGAACCACCACATATCAACACCACATTTACACTCCAGCAATATCTATTCACCAGCCAACCTGCGTCCGGAGTCTTTAAAAGTTATTGATCATGAACAATAAAAGTCTAAAAACGACCGCACATTTTATTGATTCAGTCGAATTCTGTTTAGATCCAGTTTATAATGATCAGGGAACAAAGTAGCAGGTTTATAAATAGGCACAATAAATGTGGAAACAGCATAGCTCACGGGACACTCACAGGTCTCCCATCTGCGAGAGGGAATGGGTTATATGACAACACGCGGGCCCAGTGCAGGTTGGAAGATGTCACATGTCTTCTTGTTCTAAGACATGCCGGTTTCCTCACGATGTTTTCCTTCACCGTTTTGAGAGCAATGGGTGATGAAATAAATTACACAAAGTAATGCGCATGAATGAGTCGTGCCCGCTTCTATCTTCAAAAACCACAGCGGTCCTCCTCACAATTCCCTCCCGTATATTCCCCTCCTAACACTTAACCAAAAGTAATGGTACGTCAGTTCTCCATGTATTCCCCGTCAATAATGTTCGTTCGTTCGTCTGTTGCCATATCGAAAACAGTGGGCGGTACGATTGAAAGGCTGCGTGATTTGATTTGAAATCACGGTAGCTTATGGTCAAGTGATGGTTTCTCACTTATGGTGTTCGAGGGCATGGGAAACTAAATTGTGTGGATGTTAATGTAGCAGCTAGTAATTTTCTGAGTGAAGGAAAACCTTGAGAAATGATAGATTTCAAAGACATGTCTGTTCTGAAAGCGTTCGTTTGCGCAATTAGACTTCAGATAAAGTTTCATTGGTCCAGTGGACGCTATCGCAACTGCTGAACAATAAGTCCCGGGTTCGATTCCAGGGTCGCGTGGTGTTAGGTTTTTCCATCAAAAATTTCTCGGAGTCACGGATTCTGGGTTTGTGCCCCGTTGATGGCAATAGGCTCACCCTTTTTACCCGACTGCGGCGAAACCCAAAAGGAGGGTTATTTACATGGAATTTAAACATACCTAACTCGTGAAATGTTGTACTACTTGGTAGGTACCTCTTTGGGGATTACAGGCGTGATGGTATGTTGTTATTTTATAAAAATAAATTAATGTAAATATTGCAAGTGTGAAAAAATTAAAAGCAAAAGTTCACAAGAAATTCCAGCTGAATTTTCTTTATATTTCAGGAGTAATAAAATTAGTTATTGATACCTTCAAAATACTGCCTGGACACTACAGACTGCCGAACACGTTACCAAATTCTGGGCCGAGTCAATTTAGATAGCCATCGACAGGGTCAGCAGAAGATTTTACTTACCTTCAGCACAGATATTATAATACTTCGTACCTTCAGCGAAGCACCATGAAGCCTGGAACATAGCAAGCCAACAATGAATATCCACAATCCAATTCAAATCCAATTAAACAAACAGCCATTCGAAACGAAGTCCCCCGACAAGCCCCGATCTCGCCCGAAGGCTAGATCTTAATCGAGGGCCGTTCGGGACATTTTACGCTGCGCCTGCGTCGTTTATCAGTAACCTGATACTTTTACAATGAACGAAAGACTTTTATATGTGGTAAGAACCTTTTAGTTTCGAAATTGAAATGTTTAACGTGATTTTTCATTGTGTACGTGGGTTTTTGGGGTCCGCTGGTATAAAGGGGAATTTTGGGGTGAGTGTTAATTGTAATTTAATGTGTTGGTTCTAAATTAAGAAAACTGAAGAAAAATACAGAGGTCAGCACACCACGCTACTCGAAATTGTTTAATTTTCCCAATTAACTTTGCTAATGCTCTTGCGATAAAGTTGGAAATCAATTGAAGAAAAAGTAGCTTGATGTGTGTAATACTTTGACTACCTTTTTTTTTTTTTTTGGTTGGTGGAAAATCATCAAATGACCCCCCCCGCTCTTGGGCAGAGCGAAGGGGAGTGTCAGACTTCTACTGACTAAAAACCGAACCCATGTTCCTTCTTTGCCCTTGTGCCGAGGCCACGTCATCTAGTACTAAAATCCGCGGCCCCGACGGGATTCTTTGACTACCTTAATGGTCACAAGCGTAACTGCAGAGCTGGAGGTCCTGGGTTCGATTCTCAGGTCGGGTAAAAGTGTTATTACCTTTTTTCATCAGATTTTTTTCGGTATCAGCAGCCACGGAGCCTGTATTTGTACCAGGTTGATGGTAATAGGCTCGCTCCTAAATACAGGATCATAATAAATAATCTTGTATATAGGACTCAAACAGTCCAGTCCGGTCCAGTTGTGGCGGCCCCGACTTACGAACAGTGAGTCGTGGGTTCGAACCCCGTCAGGCGCATTACTTTGTGTAATTTATTTCATCACCACTGCTCTCAAAACGGTGAAGGAAAACATCGTGAGGAAACCGGCATGTCTTAGAACCAAAAAATTCGAAGACATGTGACATCTACCAATCCGCACTGGGCCCGCGTGGTAGATTATAGCCCATCCCTCTCCTAGAGAGGAGGCCTGAGTCCCTGCAGTGGGAACATTATAGGCTGATGATGATAGGACTCAAACACAACTGGCGAAATCTAGGACTAGGTACTTGCGAGAACCGAAACTCTAGATAGAACACAGTCATCACCAAAATTGTTCAAGACTTCAGAGAAAATCAAGAGAAAAACTGAAACCCCATATTTCCTCTAAAAGACTTCACACAAAAAAAAACCTATAATATTTGAATTATTTCCCTTTAATCAATAATAAATAACACAAAGCCCTTTTCACACAAAAACACATGCTTTATTTCACCTGTTACGAAGCACGTGTAACGTGTTAGATTGAGTTATCTTCTCATACCGATGAACATACGGACAGGCGACGACACATCGAGCTATACAAGTCTAGTATAATCTGACCTCGCGTATACAACCTTTGTTTCAACTCACTCTAAGCTTTTCAAGCAGTAGAATGCATCATTAAAACAATTTTTACGAATCCTAAAATCTGAAATCTAAGAACACTAGCAGTAACCTACATTTTAGCGTTTTTTTTTTAAGAACGCATGTTATTTTCGGTTTCGCAGTGATGTACGGTTGTCAACTCTAGCAGGTACTTCTTGTGATTAATTTTTTTTCATCACCACACAGTGAACGACAACATCGCTGCATCGCATCGTGGGGCAAGTGGCATGCATGTCCTAGTACTGAAAATTGCATGACATGTAACTCATTTTCATCTACCTACATTTAATTTTGTTCTTGGCCCACTCCCAGAGAGGAAGACTGTTCTGTCAGTGGGAACTTTATAAGCTGATTATGAGAGGTCACCTTACACTGGATATTATAACTTGATGTTGTGTTGTCCCGTGTACTTACGTAGGGAACTCGTGAATTATGTGAGATGTGTCCACCGACACATGCCACGCACGGTTCGTGTTTTTATTTATATTCTTGTTAAATAGTGTTGGTATGGGAATTAATTTGAATACCATCGATAGCATTTGTATTAGGACTCTGAATTCACATCATTTTGATTTGTGCTGCGTTTCAGTACGTGGTGCATTTGCAAATAAAAATGTTGTTGCGAAACCGTTTATCCTGAAAAATAAACACCTTAGGTATTTATTCAGAAATATCTCTAAATGAAACTAATCGCACCTGGATTCCTTGGTTGGGTAATGATTCAGTATAAAATAGGCATAGAAATGAACGATAACATGCGAAAAAGTGGTATTTTGGACCTTGAATAACTTTTTTAACACACACGGGATTGATGAGGACTTTTGACATTTCATTTATAATGGCATATAGATTTCCACCACTTTTCAGCTCTATGTGAATTAATAGCGAATTTTAAACACTGTTTGTTACTAATGCAAAAAAAATCTGTTAGTAGTAGTCTAGTAGACTGCAAAAGAGTTCATCAAAAGGTGTTTTTTAACCCCGTAGGTAATCTCGTTGAACCCCCAAGCATTACAGAGATACGAGTACACATACAGTCTTACATCATACAAACACAAATATAGTTATTTTCATAAACAGTTATTTATTATTCGTAATAAAGTTATTTATTTTATTAATGCCTGGCAAGGCGTTAAGTTACCTTTTTATTTAAACATGTTCATATTAAACGGTTATAGATGAACGATCGATCTTATCGGGGTTTGGTTCCCGGCTGAGTTATTGTTATCTACCTCTATTATTTCTGATGGAAATAATATTGAGAGTTGGTACTCTGTTAAGCATTGATGGTGTAAGCAGGAGTAAGAGTATAGTATGTACTTGAACTCCTTATTCTACTGTCAAGATTCAAAGAAACTTTCATATTAGTACTACGTATCTTCTGGCAGTAGTGGCAGTTGCTAGAAAGTACCATGTAATAGGGGGTAAATATATAGCCATTAACCGGGCGCAATTACAGACCTCCTGAAAAATTCCTGATGGAAAAACCCAATAACAATTTGCCCGATCCGGGAATCGAACCCAGGATCTCATGAGCAGCAGTCGCAATTGCGACCACTACACGCAATTGCGACCACTAGACGATTGAGGCAGTCAGAGCTTAAGATATTTCCTGCTCTTATCATCATCATCAAAAGCCTATTAATGTTCCCACTGCTGGGACACAGGCCTCCTCTAGAACTGAACTAGAAAAAATATTTAAATTATTAGCGAATTACGAGTTTATTTCAAACCATAAAAAATATTTATCAATAATTGAAGTTGCAACTAAAAAAGTAATAAAATTACCAACTGTTACAAAAAGTTAATCAATAAGTCCACAGTTTAATTTCGTTAGCTATAGTGAAAACTGATTGGTTATTTAAAATAATATTTTATAACAATAACTAGCAAATAAAATATTTTGATTGACACCAATCAGTTCATGATAATTGACAAAAGAGTCGGAAAAAAAAGTTTTAGAATCTGTATTGGGTACAATAAACACACTGAAATATGACTAAGGTAATCTTTAAGTAACTAGGTAATTGAAAGGAGAATACATTCCGCTTGTCAATGAATCTTCAGTCTCATGAGATCCTGGGTTCGATTCCCGAATCGAACCCAGGATCTCATGAGCAGCAGTCGCAATTGCGACCACTACACGCAATTGCGACCACTAGACGATTGAGGCAGTCAGAGCTTAAGATATTTCCTGCTCTTATCATCATCATCAAAAGCCTATTAATGTTCCCACTGCTGGGACACAGGCCTCCTCTCTTTGAAAGGGAATGGGCTATATATATAATCTACCATGCGGGCCCAGTGCGGATTGGTATATGTCACATGTCTTCGAATTTTTGGTTCTAAGACTTGTCGGTTTCCTCACGATGTTTTCCTTCACCGTTTTGAGAGCAGCGGTGATGAAATAAATTACACAAAGTGCACAAGGTGCTCTACCACCATGTTATGAAACGACACTTTCATTTCATAATACTGACAGAATATTTGAGTTTTTAAGAGAATAATGCATGACTGTATTAAAACAATTTTATGTTTAATGTAATTGGCTTCGGCCCTTCTATTTAAATAAATAAACAAACGTTCAGCCCTTCACCACACATCACACTTCCCAATTGAATTACTCAAACATAGATCAGGGCTCAAAGCTCAAGGCAGCATCATCAGAAAGCTCGACGATGTACTATCAGCGTCGGTTCTTGGAACCCCTCGGACGCGGGATTCGCTCCCCGCTGCGACGGTAATTCACGCCACTCACACCTCGCGGGATTGCGGGCTGTGTGCGTGGACTAAGAGGTCTTGGTACTTTGGTAATGGTTTCTTATAATTTCTTGAGGATGATTAAGATTTTTCTTTTCCGTGATAAAGGTGTTTGGAAGAACCCGTCGGGGCTGCAAATTGTTCGTAAGAGATACCGCGGCCTCGGCACAGGGGCTAAGAGGGAACATGGGTGGTTTTTAGTCAGTAGAAGCCAGACACTCGCTCTTGCTCTGCCCAGAGCGGGAGGAGTCATTATGATGATTTCCAACCACTAAAACAAAAAAAAAGCTGTTTGGAAGAAGTTTGGAAGATTCAAAAAAAGTGAACTAGAAAAAATATTTAAATTATTAGCGAATTACGAGTTTATTTCAAACCATAAAAAATATTTATCAATAATTGAAGTTGCAACTAAAAAAGTAATAAAATTACCAACTGTTACAAAAAGTTAATCAATAAGTCCACAGTTTAATTTCGTTAGCTATAGTGAAAACTGATTGGTTATTTAAAATAATATTTTATAACAATAACTGTAAGGGGTGTAAGGGGTTCCCAATAACAGCTTAGGAGCTCAAGCCAACCTCACCTGCACGTGGTACACCCTGCTTTCGACCAACGAGGCTCTGGCGACCCGCCAACACGCACTGGACCAGCGTGGCGGGATATGGTCCAAACCCCCCATAAAAATGGAAAGCACAACAATAATATGTCCCCAAGTGCTCGGCGACTCCAGCTGCCCTGCTGGCGTTGACGGGCGACAGCTCGGCACTGGGGTCAGGGGCGAGGTGAATCTCCGGGCGAGATTGATTAACCGTCAGACGACTCCGGCAACGATTTTAAGGAACTCTGATATTCTTAATGTGCTAACATACAATGTCCGTACGCTAATGAGAGAAGAACGTCTTATTGAATTAGAAAACGCTCTTAAAGAAGTCAACTGGGACATCATTGGTTTGGCAGAAGTTAGGAGACAAGGAGAACATACAGAAGAACGAGAAGATTCTATCTTCTTCTACTTTGGAGAGACTAATGGACTCCATGGCGTGGGATTCATGGTGGCTAAAAAGTGGAAGAATAACATCATTGAGTTCATTGGGTACTCAGAACGAATAGCTGTTCTAAAATTCCGCATTTCACCCAAGCATACACTTACTGTTATCCAGGTGTATGCACCTACATCAGCATATCCAGACGAAGATGTGGAAGACTTCTATGATCTCCTCAACAAAGCTTGCGAAGAAAACCGCGGGACGTGGAACCTGATCATTGGTGATTTCAATGCAAAAGTCGGACCGAGACAAGATCAAGACGATGAAGCTACCATGGGTCTGCATGGATCAGGAGTACGCAATGAACGTGGTACCCGACTACTGCAATTCGCCTTTGGACAGAATATTTTTATTGCCAATAGTCTATACAATAAGAAACCCCAGCGTCGGTGGACCTGGATATCACCTAATAATTTAGTTAAGAACGAAATAGACTATATATTAAGCTCCGAAAAACACATTATCAAAGACGTAAACGTCATAAATAGGATTAAATACTGCTCTGACCACAGACCATTACGCGCAAAACTCAAATTTAATTTCAAAATCCAACGTGCAAAATCCTTTAAAACACCGATTAAAAGACTAAATAAAGAAACCCTCATTAATAATTATGAATCATTCAATCTAGAACTATCTAACTACTTTAAAAAATTAGATATTAATGTCCCAGATGTAGAACAGGAATATGACAGATTAGTTACTGGTATTAAGAAAAGCAGCAGCCGTATAACAACTAAAGGAAGTAATGACACAAAGCTAACCACAAGCACACGTTACTTGCTGGAACAGAGAAATTTATATTGTATAGGATCAGTAGAACACAGAACAATAGATAAACAGGTTAAGAGAGCTATTAAAAGAGATGTAAGAAACTTAAATACCCATTTAGTTAAAGTAGCTTTAGAAAAACACACATCATTAAGAGTTGCTAAACAGGGAATCTCTCGAAACAAACCTTGGATTAATAGTTTACTGGACACAAATGGAATCAAACACCACAACAGGCAAAAAATTATAGACATTTGTACAGAGTTCTACAGTTCTCTGTATTCAGATGGTTCCAAGATAGAATTAGATGGTACTTACAACTGCCCAGAAGACATCCCACCGATTACGGGTTACGAAGTAGCCCGAGTGCTTAAGACAATGCACTATGATAAAAGCCCTGGCGAAGATGGCATTACCACCGAAGCCCTGAAATTTGGATCCGCCACACTACTCCCACACCTCACTAATTTATTTAATACAATACTGCAAACAGGCAAATTCCCAAACCAGATGTGCCACTCAAACATTGTTCTTCTTCACAAGAAAGGTGATAAGTCCAATATAAATAACTACAGGCCCATTAGTTTAGTGTCACATATTTATAAAGCCTTCATAAAAATCATACATAATCGTATAGATGCCAAATTAGACTCGCACCAACCACCGGAGCAAGCTGGATTTCGTCCAAGTTACTCTACCACCGACCACCTTCACACTTTAAATCAGCTCATTGAAAAGCATTCAGAATTCCAAAAACCTCTGTATCTGGCTTTCGTAGACTACAAAAAGGCTTTCGACAGCGTCAAACACAGCTCAATATTTTCAGCCTTACGAAGCCAAGGTATAGAGGAAACTTACATAGAACTTTTGCAAATTATTTATAATAATAGCTCGGCCAAGGTCAAATTGGATTCTATAGGTTCAGCATTCAAAATCAACAAAGGAGTCAAACAAGGAGATCCGCTCTCTCCGAAACTTTTTACTAGTACCCTCGAGGAGGTCTTTAGAAAGCTTGCAGACCGATGGACAGCACAAGGTATTCCGATCGGGGATAAAATGTTATCGAACCTTCGCTTCGCAGACGACATTGTTCTTTTTGCTTCCGAAGCAAATCAACTAGAAAAAATGCTCCAAGACCTGAGCACTGCAAGCCTTGAGGTTGGACTGACGATGAATTGGTCGAAGACTAAAGTCATGAGCAATGCCGCTAAATATAGGGTCGAGGTTGATGGGCAGGAAATACACTATGTCGACGAATATATCTACCTGGGCCAGCTAGTTTCCTTCAATAACCGACAGGACAAAGAAATCGACCGTCGAGTTGAAAATGCCTGGAGGAGCTACTGGTCCATGAAGGCATTTATGAAGGGCGACCTTCCTATTTCACTGAAGCGCAAGCTGGTCGACATGTGTATCCTGCCTATCCTAACCTATGGCGCTCAGACTTGGTCTTTGACTAAGGCTCAGAAGTCCAAACTCAACGTTTGCCAAAGAGCGATGGAACGTAGCATTCTTAAGATTAGACTCTCCGATCGAATGCGCAACACCTTAATACGGTCTAAGACAGGCATCGCCGATGTTGGCCTTAAATCTGCCATGTTAAAATGGGACTGGGCGGGTCACGTTTCAAGGATGAAACCGGACAGATGGGCGAAGATAGTAACACAGTGGGTGCCTGAAGACGGCCGACGTAACCGAGGCAGGCCCAAAAAACGCTGGCGTGAGGATCTGGACTCATTTGCAACGGATTGGATGGAGAAGGCAAATTGTAAAAAAACTTGGAAAGCCATGGGGGAGGCCTTTGCCCAGCAGTGGGAAAGTGTAGGCTAAAAAAAAAAAAAAAAAAAAAAAAAAAAAAAAAAAAACAATAACTAGCAAATAAAATATTTTGATTGACACCAATCAGTTCATGATAATTGACAAAAGAGTCGGAAAAAAAAGTTTTAGAATCTGTATTGGGTACAATAAACACACTGAAATATGACTAAGGTAATCTTTAAGTAACTAGGTAATTGAAAGGAGAATACATTCCGCTTGTCAATGAATCTTCAGTCTCTTGATTTATTTAACCAGTCTTAAAACTAAGCTAATCGTCACGGTTGGGGTCTTCAAGTATCAAAACCTCTCGGTCATTGTCCACACAGTAATATATTGATGATGCTGTAACAGTCTATTGTGATCTTTTGTTAGATTATGATAAGTGAGATAACTTATTCCAACTTAATATAAACGTCTCGTGGTACACCCTAGTGTGGAGATGGCTTTATCTTAAGCATTGTATGGAATAACTTAGTACAATGTGTAGAGGGCTTAAGTTAAGTAAATTAAGTTATAAATAAGTTGGTAAGTGGAGACAAAGTGGTGTTTGTCTTTCATGTGTAGTTTATTTTGTAGGAGTTTCTGTGAAAGATGTAAGTGTCTTTGTCAAGTAATTAGAAGGTACGAGTAGGTAGACTTTACATGAGATTGGCCAGCAGATTTATTAGAAACTTTGATGGTTGTCTATTTCCAATGTGTATAAAAAACAACAAAAAGTAGGTACCTATGTAGAAATTATTACTTTTCATACCCACCTGTGTTTAATTTAAAATGTGATTGTGTTTTTGCTTTTCAGTCGAAAACTATGTATTTTTTTGTTTAACCGCAACATAATTATATCATAAGGTTAAAAAAGTTTAAGTAGTAGATAATGTTCAAGTCCACTGCATTATCCGCAGATAAGACATATTTACTGATCCACTAGAAGCATTACCAAAATTAACAAATAAATATTTAAAAATAAATGTAGCACACCCAAATCACACCAGTAATAATTTCATTTAGGTACATAAATTATGAAAAAAATAAATAATAGGATGGCAAAGAAAGATTGACTAAATTCAACAAATATTGGAATCGTTGGCATTACTCGTTCCAGACAGGAGGCTACGGTTGGGGCCGAGGGAGGGGGCTGTTTAGAGTTCCGGCAACGCGTACAAACTTATTAAAGTTTGTGCCTGTGATTCGTGCAATGAGAACACTAAGTAGTGTGTCTCGGCATTTGGACATAATTACTTGTTCTTTGGCGGAATTCCAGAGGGTGACACTAAGTCTGTTGTCCACTGTGTATCTTGTACTTCTAACCCAGACCCGTTACTTGGGACTGAACTATTAACAATGTATGACTACTTTTGTTAGCTTGGGTCTTGCCTGTTACAACAAATGTATGTCATGTGCTAATCAATGAATAAATAAATAAATAAATAAATAAACATTAAAAACCCAAGCGTTATCCACATTAGTCCTCTCACAAAAAGTTGTGCCTGCGTTTATCCGTTTATCCGGCTCACAAGTCACAGTTTGTTTTACATGATAATTGTGAGGACTTACGGCGCACATTCAATATGGGTCCGATTTATTATATCTACCTACTTAGAACGCCATTCCAGCGTTCATCTTGTGGCGGATACTATTTTATTGGTGCTGTGTAATTGTTTCAATGAAGGGCCAAAGGTGTTGTATACGAATGAGAATTAAATAAGTTATTTTTGATTAATCATCTTCAGCCTTTTCTTAACTATGTTGGGGTTGGCTTTCAGTCTAACCGGATGCAGCTGAATACCAGTATTTTGCATAGAGCGACTGCCTATCTGACCTCCACAATCCAGTCAGTACTGGGTGAGACGATACCCCGTAGTGGGACTAGTTGCCAGACTTTCGGGCCACTGTATAACGACTGTCAAAGATCTATTTGAAATGACAGCCGGGACCAACAGCTTAACTACTTATAACGGCGGCGGCAGCTTGCTTTTTGAGGCACAGAGGAAACTTGGTATGATTACATA
This sequence comes from Diarsia dahlii, assembly GCA_949775195.1. Taxonomy (NCBI): domain Eukaryota; kingdom Metazoa; phylum Arthropoda; class Insecta; order Lepidoptera; family Noctuidae; genus Diarsia; species Diarsia dahlii. The sequence continues at coordinate 16,138,142 of OX459213.1, forward strand.
CCAAGTTTCCTCTGTGCCTCAAAAAGCAAACTCCGTGCAAAGCAAAGTCCGTGGATGGGTGACACCCATTAGGGTGTCACCCATCCACGGACTTTCGCATTTATAATATTAGTTAGGATAACTTTGTGGTAAAACATTAGCCGGTCAGCACGATGATGACAGCGAGGCTGACCTGTGTGAACCAGCGGTAGGATCACTATGCCTCTCATCAAGGCTGCTTCGGCCGTGTGGATGTGTGTTTTCTTGCAAAGGACAGGCCCTTCATCAGCTCGCAGCTTTATAGTGTATACAGCTGCGGCATAAGACTTTCCTTTACTAAACTAAACGGTGTAAGATTTTCATTGCGCTTGTAGAAAACTTAGTTTTATAGAACCCTTTTTTCTGCTAAAGAAAATTGAAGAATCCCATAGTTGATTTCCACATCAACTGATCACATATATCTTGTTCAAAGTTCTCTCTGCTAATAAAACCATACAAAAAGCGATCACAAATAAGTCTACGAAGCTATTGGCTTATGTCCTGCATTGGACGTTTCTCTGCACGATGATGCAAGTGATTTACCTCACAGGACACCAAACGACTCTATTAAATCCTTTACATTCCCTTTTGTCTCATTTTCGTTCAAAACGCTATAAAAATCTTCAAAAGGAAAAACAAACAGCTTTACATAAAGACTTATGTGGCAATCCGTAAGTTGGACCTAAAATAAACTTTGAATTTTCAGAAATAAGGATGAATTTCGTTTGGAGGTACTAACGAGCAATAATGTGTGGGCAGTGAAATAGTTCTGCTATTGTACACAATGTAATCCAGACCTGGATGCATGAAGGAAGCCCTCGAGAAGATAAAAGATTTTATAAAGAAAATGAAACCGTTAGAAACTGTGATGACAGAACTGGTTGGTCCTGAGATTTCGCATTTTTATGATAGGTACAGTCAGCATCAGAAGTATATTAACATTACTCAAAGTTTCGAAGCTGATTTTTTTAATAAAAACTTGTTAGATATTACTCGTTACTAAATGATATTGGAGTATAAGGACTATTTTAACGAATAATCTTTTGAAACATTAAAAATAATAGCTAGAGTCCTGTACATAAAAGAATTAAAATTTCGAAATGTTTCGCTACTTCTGATGCTGACTGTACATTACAGTTAGAACTATTACCACTTCGGTGAAGGAAAACATAGTGAGAAAACCAGCCTCCATAAGAGGTATTTCTTCACATCATGTAAAGTCAAGTCAGAGGCCTTTTGGCGGCATAAAAACTGTGATACCACTTTAATTACTAACCAAAAAAATGCGTTAAAAAGAATAAGAACTAGAAGATATTTTTTTCCAAAGTGTTCAAATAAACTGACTTAGTGTCCACAATCATGCATTCCATCTTCTGCCCACATAATGCTCGAGTCTAACGGAAAAAATCCTGCCTATCTGATATATCTAACTCAATGTTGCTAGGATCGATTATAAACAGCATATCAATCTGCTTGCTTATCCTCTAAATCCAGAGGAACCACACATTTCCTCAATTTTCCAATCTACCACCTCCTCTCCTCTACCATTTCTTCCCACATCCGCACCACAAACTGTCACCTGATACTTTGAATATGGCATTTAAGTCGTGTGCCCGTTTTACAGCATTATAATAAACAACATCTTGGAACTGATGAGTATTACTTACAATATTAGTGTTTATTCGTCCATCGCTATATTATCTAGATTTTATTTAAGTACTTTGTTTGCTGTAGGGTACTTTGTAAGGTAAATTGTGGGTGTCTAATGATGGTTTTGTGTCTTTGTTACTATTTCAGCATCTATCTTAATTTTGTTTCGCATTCGTTTGTTTTGTAAAAGGTGTCTATATGCCTAGTCAAAATTACAGGAGGAGCGTCCTGCGTCCGGATGTCTAAATATAACTGTGTGCTTACCATTGTTTAGTTTTAAGTTGTCGAATGTATCTATTGAGGTGGGTGACGTTACGACAAAAAGTGATAAGAATCCTTAAAATAAAAAAAATATTATAAAAAGTAAAAGGGATTTTCTATCGGCAGAAACGCAGCATGTCATTATTGAACCCCTGCTGGTTGAGGAATTATTATTTGCATACATCCTGCTTAGCGTTCTACAGCAAAAGTTCTTGCTTCTAGTTATAGACTGCGCTCGTTGGATAATTTCAAAATTATAAATTCCTCGGTGACCCGTAAAGGCGATATATAACACCAATTTAGGAAATATCTGATCTATAGGTCCTTCGTTGGTCTAAATCCGTCTCAATTTCTCATCACTCTTGTTAATTTCCGAAGGGAAGGGCAGAGATGTAGCTAACAGTAGGAACAAACACATTTCGTTAGTAGGTAATGTTTAAGTCCCACGTAATAGGGGTGAGCCTATTGCCATCAATCGCGCACAAATCCAGTCTACCTGGATGCTACTGAGAAATTACTGATGGCAAAGCCCAATAACACACTGAAAACATCTTTTTTGTTTTATTCGTTTATAAATCTTCTCAGCAAAAAGTGAAACCTCATCAGCCAAATCACTTACAAAACTAGATGACATTAAAATCTAGCTTCATCCAAATAACCATACATTCTCTGACCGCACAACCTGCCCAATAGACAATAATCTTAACTCTAGTCTGACTTAAACTTCACTATTTATGGTCAGCCTAATTCTCACGACGCTTTTTATACAACACACATACATCACGGCTTAACGAATAGGACTTGACCACTAGTTTATGATTGGCAGAAGTACCACTACTTTCATTGGCCGTTGGCAAAGAGCGGACGAAGTTAGTGAGATGTCTCTGGAATGTGAAGTAAAGTCTTCTTTGTTAACATTTAATTTAACGTCTGAAAACGAACTAAACAAGTGAACGTTAGTCTTAAACATCAATACGGCAGGCCCAGAAGGAGATGGCGAGAGCTATGGAGATGAGAAATGCGGAAAAAAACGGTAAAATGGTAAAACGGTAACAATACACCTACTACCTTGTGGCATTAAGTCTGCCTATGTACATACCACTCTTGTAAATGCTGTTTATCACTACACTATAAAACAAAGTGCTCAGCCGCGTCTGTCTGTCTGTCTGCCTGTTCGCGATAAACTCAAAAACTACTGCACCGATTTTCACCAATGGATAGAGTGGTCCTCAAGGAAGGGTTTAGTGCTATGTGGTGCGAGTGAACCTTTTACTCATCTACATTTTACTATGACACCAAACCAGGTGACATGTTCAAATGTCACCTCAACGACTATTTAGTAATAAATGTCGTTTTATAGCTTATTAATGTGTATTATAGGATTTTATAGTCGTTTAGAAGAGATGTATGGTAATACTGACGTTACAGCGTTATTTAGTGGTCGCAGCCATTGTGAGATACTTGGGGAATTTCGAGAAAAAGATTTTATTGTTGTTTTTTAGCGAGTTGGTTTGAGGTTGTCAACTTAAGTATAGGTCGAGGAACCGGATGTTAGCGATATATTTTAACTTATTTGATGAGTTTTAGCTAAATCATTGTGTTGCTAAGATTATAGGCAAAGTAAGAATGTGTGTATTTGTCTGTTATTTCACTGAGACCTATTCAATTGCCCTTAACTACCATAATTTAGAGCAAATTTAATTTAGAGCAGTGGTGGCCCAGTAGAGCAGTGGTGGCCCAGTGGTGGCGGGCGGCCCCGACTTACAAACAGTGAGTCGTGGGTTCGAACCCCGTCAGGCGCATTACTTTGTGTAATTTATTTCATCACCACTGCTCTCAAAACGGTGAAGGAAAACATCGCAAGGAAACCGGCATGTCTTAGAACCAAAAAAAATCGAAGACATGTGACATCTACCAATCCGCACTGGGCCCGCGTGGTGGATTATAGCCCATCCCCTCTCCTAGAGAGGAGGCCTGAGTCCCTGCAGTGGGAACATTATAGACTGATGATGATGACCATAATTTACATGGGGTCGGCGCAGCATGTCTTCTGCTTCCATACTTCTCCATTACTCGTCATCTCATAGTCCAGTCATTTTAGGCATTTTAAACTCCGATCTGCGGAAAAATTCCTATAGTGGGCTGAATTTTTGTATATACTTTTATTACGGCATTTTAATGAAGATGTGAAAAACCGACATTGTTATCGTGTCGGCTAAAGAAGTTTGTAAGGTCAAAATGTCACGAAAATCAGTTTTATGCAAATATCTAGCGACCTGCTCGGGAAGTCAATAGCGGTCATTTTAATATTGTTCCTAATAGTAAAGTTATCTACAAAAAATGTCTCAAAATTTTTCGCAGTAGGTAGAGCGCTGATAAAGCGACTAGAATGAACTCGCATACGGTATTGTATACAATGCAATGCAGGCAATTCGTTAATTTGTGAACTACAAAATATCAAGCCTTTTAGCTCCGAAGGGTTAGGCAGACAGAGGTGTAGGTACTTAATATTACACCCACATTTTGCCAGTTATTTTTTAGTTTCATGTACTAGGGGGCGAGTCTATTGCCATCAACGGGGCACGACACCAGCCTCCATGGCAGTTACTAAACATTCTTGATGGAGAAACCCAAAAACAGTCTTTGCCCGGCCCGGTAATCAAACAAGACCTCGTGACTACTAGATCTAACTAGTAACTAGTTATATAAATATGAATAAATTAAGTTTTCTGGCATACATTAAAAGATAATCCTGTTCTAAAAATAAGTTTGTTAGGTCGATTTAGACTTACTGGTTTTATTCGAAATTATTCAAAATGAGAGTACGATAAATATGATATTCAGTATTATGTAAATGACAAATTATAGCTAATAATCATGGTTTTTAACTTTTTATCAAAATCGATGGCCATAAAATGTATTTCTAATTTATTATTTAAACTAGCTTTTGCCCGCGACTTCGTCCGCGTTATACTAAAAATGTTATCTTTGGTAAGTAGATTTATCATTGATTTTAATTTTAAATGAAAAACTCTTGCGATAATATCATGGCGGTCATACGGTGCTTGACCCTCAAGAAGCTCCCGAGTGATTTCATCCCACTTGGGCTTGGTAGTTATAGTAATAAATAAGTCAGGACGTCCATATTTTCTTACGTAACAAAAAGCGTCTTGAGTACGTAAATTTTACTCAAAGGAAACATTCCTTTATTTTTGAATAGAAAGCAAACTGAATTCAAAAATTTTCGAAATTCTCTTCTCCCACACCCGGGAATCGAACCGGCTAAAATCTGGAAAAAATATACCTTGTACTTTTATTGCATCGATCGTTAGGGTCAATTATAAGGATGAAATCTCTCTAACAAACATGATAAATTAAATGAAAGGAAAACCTGCCTGCGAGATCGCCAGATATCACCCCAGAGAAGAGAATTTTCGAAAATCTTTGAATGCGGTTAATGTTTCCTTTGAGTAAAATTTTCTATCTGCAGTATTAAGAGTACTTTCCCTCCAGGTGGCATTACAAAATTCCACCCTGTATAATCAGAAAGCTCCGAACTGCTAAGCTATCGGGAGTTACACGTGTTATTGTGAGTCAACCATAAAAGATAGACATATGCTGTTGTGGGATATTTTTTAGATAATTTTATGTAGAACATTTCCGTCATAAATGATTTCTATGTAGCTTTAACCATTAAGGCTGCACACGCGACGGAAGCTTAAAAAATGGAGCAACTTCTCCCGTTTTCTCAACATTTCCCTTCACTGCTCTGCTCCTATTGATTGTAGCGTGATGAAAAGTATACTATAACCTCCCCAGGAGTATGAAGAATAATTGTACCAAGTTTCGTTGAAATCCGTCGAGTAGTTTTTGTTTCTATAAGGAACATACAGACAGGAGGACAGACAGACAGACAGACAGACAAAAATTTTACTGATTGCATTTTTGGCATCAGTATCGATCACTAATTACCTCCTGATAGTTATTTTGAAAATATATATCATGTACAGAATTGACCTCTCTACAGATTTATTATAAGTATAGAAGAAGATAGATAGATGAAATTGACAAGTATTTTACACCAGAAATCGATAATCGATGATATTTATATGCGTTGGATTGTTTTATTGTCTTTTAGTATGTTAATTTTGGTTCAAGCTCAAAAGTCTACCAGCATAACTTATCTATACTAATTAAACTGAAGATGTTTTTTTGTTTGTTTGTTTTGCGCTAATCCTTCGAACTACCAATCGGATTTAAATACCTATAATCTTTTTGCATCTGTTAATCCAATTTTTGAGGAAGGTTGTAGACGTCATAGACTACCCTTGGGAGATGACGATGGTGCCGGTCATCGCGCGGTCCGTAGTCGGGTGCCATTTGTAAGTACTTAGGTATGTAACGTTAATAAATTAATTAATTTCTACAACTTCATTAGAGCTTTGATTATAGGTTTATCGTCGTGTCGGCGAAACATTCTGTAGCTGGAAAGGGCTGTCGTCGAAAGTGACGCATATGAAAGGTTCTGTTGGTGAAATGTCGTAGATGAAAGACTGCTGGGGAAACCGAAATAAATGAATCATCCTGTCGACGAACAGTTCAGTGGCGAATCGGTGTTAGGAGAACGGTTGCGGATTTACATCAATGTGGTCTCAACCCTTGAACTAGGATTACCTGAATAACAGGGCTTGAGGCTACATAGGTCTGAATGTGGAAGCTGAGACAGTACTTACTACAGTTTTTTGGGCTACACTGCAATCGGGTAGAAACCAACGGAAAAATAAAGCCAGAATAAAGGCAAATTACAATTTTTTTGTAATGCTTAGAATGTCACCACGAATAAACGCATTTCCATTATTTTTTTTCATATCTTTATATCTAATTCTTCTGTACGTGTGTATATCACTGAACTCCTCCTAAACGGCTGGACCGATTTTGATGATAAGTTTTCGAGAATGGTTTAGATTTACAATTGGATCTGGTAGGTGGTGCTGCTGTCCGGGCAGGACGACGTCTGCTAGTTTCATGAGCTAGGCATGTCATAAACAAACTTATTAAAACCTCATAATATTAACTTATTTTGTATTTTAACGCGATTCCATCAATCCGATATCTTATTTCCAGATAACATGTCATTATCTCAAAAAAGCTATAAAATTAGAAAATCTATAAAATTCATTACTATGTAGGAATTCTGAGAGATTTATGAGTGTGTACAGTTTGTCTGTCTGTCCACTCATAAGTTTTAATGTTAATTATTAACAGTCGTGTTTATTGCTTTATTAGATAAATAAATTAATACTTTATTATAATTACCGCCATAATTTATACTTAAATCAGTTATGTGTGGGAATGACGAAGTGAGAGGTTATTCATTTGAGTTTTTTTACAGTTTTCACCTGTTTTTGTTGAGATAGTCGAATCTGTTATAAACATCGTGCAATAAGTTTTATTGCGAACTAGTATAAAATAAAAAAAAAAAAATATAGAAGCTTTTAAACTTTTTATAGTTAATTTAATAGTTTTAAAGTAATAATGTATCTACTTAGCTTACTTAACTCGACTTCATAAATAATTTCTCATAGGCTTTTAAAAACTCCAATGGATGATAAACTTATGTTATTTCCCAGCTATAAGGTATCTGGAACAATTGGTAGCTCTTACTGAAAGTGTAATCCTGAATAACACCATAATACCTACAACAAACTGTTATCCTGAAGAGCTCAGCCTTAGCCAATGAGCACTTTTCTTGTCAGTTTTTGGTTTTCAGCTCGATACAACAATTTTTCCTTTTTAACATAAAAACCTTCCACTTCGAAGACTCCAAAAGCATATCAGTTAGATCTCTGCTCACACTACGCAACTAAAAGCGTAAAAATACTCACTAATAAGGCTTCGCTCATTGATTATTCATAAAGGAAAAACAACAAAATTACAATTTTATAACTTCACGTAGGAATTTTTACTGGACTATATATTACGGAAGCGCAGTATGGGGTCTTTTAGTGGACTACTGTGAACCGTGACATTGGCTTGCCATATCAATAAGAGAAGGCTAAGACCGTACAATAGTTCAACTGCCGGACAAAAAGCCTTTGAAAGCCTTTACTGGGCCCCGAGTCTGCTATTCAATAGTGTCAGAATGGTCAATCATTGATCTCATAATTTTTGATTTTGAGAAGTTTGGTGTTGTCAAAATCAACAATTATGAGATCAGTGATTGACCATTCTGACACTATTGAATAGCAGACTCGGGGCCCTGTTCACAAGTTGCCTATCTACTAGATGAAGTGGACTTTTTGGTTCTATAACAATCACCGTTATTTCCTCAGTGTTTCTGTCTACCGTTTGAGAGCAGTAGGTACCAATGAAACAAACGACACAAAGTAAATTACAACTGCTCCCCGGTTAAAATTCCGATTCTGTATGTCGAGTTTCCTTCGTTTACTCTGCATGTTATTTGAAGGCAAATCGTACGTAAACCTCTATAATTGGTTGGGTCGAATGATCTGTTATGTTATGAATTTAATTTGAAACTGTCTAGTTAGTCTAGTAGTCTGCTACTTAAATGCAAGTCCCTCTTAGCCTAGAAACACGCGGCAAGCGGTAGCGCAAAGGTTACCCTTTGCGCTACCGCTGTTGATTTGGGAGCAGCGAAATTATGAGCTAACAAAGTATAAAAATTGTCGTGCCAGCGCAACGCCACGATCAAGGAGTGCTCCTACCTACCCTGAGGTCCCAGCTTCCCAGATCAGGTAGTGCTCACCATCATCATTCTCCGATTTACTAGGAGTCCGAGCAGCAAGTCTTCTACTTTCATTCTTCACACTCACTAATCAGCTCAGCAGTCGGCCTCCTTTCTAGACATATCATCCTTCACGCAGTCCAACCAGCATTTCTTTGGTTCTCTACTCTTACAGCCAGTATAGTTTCTTCTACTCTTATAGCCAGTTCAGGCAGTGTTATGGGGGTTACGGTTCTCTTCGTATAATACATAACTAGCGGGCTGATTGATCAGCGTTATGAATCTGAAACAATTCAATGCAAATGTACTATGGACTGCCATTGTCGCCCTGTATTCTTTGAAATGAAACTTCTGTACATTTTTACTCAACAAAGTTAATGTCTTCATACACGCCTATAAAACAAGTAAAGTGTATATATTTTATTATTATATCGTTTCCCAGTAGCATTTGAATTAATTCCATATGATATGAATTAACGAATCTTGGTTATTAATTATGGTGATAAAGATTTCGAATTGATGTGTGATTCGATCATGCTGTTCAGTGTCAGTTTGTGTGAAATACAAGCATGATTGTACTGTTTTGGTTCATACTTTTTAAAATTATAATTTAGAGAGTTTAGAAATTGAAACCAAAAATAAGGGGGAAAAGTGGTCGAGGCTGCGGATTGTTCGAAAGAGTTGAGAAAAGAGAATACAGTTGAGAAAAGGCTAGGCAGATGATGATGACGAATTCTAATTAGGATCTTCGTACATTATTGTTTAAATATCATCATCAACCTATAATGTTCGCACTGCAGGAAATCAGGCCTCGGCCTCCTCTCTAGGAGAGGGATGGGCTATAATCCACCACGCGGGCCCAGTGCGGGTTGGTAGATGTCACATGTCGTCGAATTTTCTGGTTCTAAGGCATGCCGGTTTTCTCACGATGAGACCTCCTTCACCTTCCTTCGCCGTTTTGAGAGCAGCGGTGATGAAATAAATTACACAGTGTAATGCGCCTGGAAGGCTAGAAAAACTTCCCAAAAAATGCATCTGGCTGGGTCCAAACCCACGACTTACCTACTGATCGAAAGTTGGGGCTGCCACCACTGAGCCACCGACCATAGACTGGGCCATAGATTTAATAAATAGTAACAAAATTAGTTATCTAATTGGATGTTAATGAACGTGGCTACATTTTATTTATACATCCTCAGATTCTGTCCCTGTGCTGATGTACCTACTACTTACGTCCTCCACAGCGGGGGCTTTAAATCGCAAACTGTGATACCTATTTGGCACATTATTTAAATGCATACGTGTGCTAATAAAATTAACGCTCATACAGCAATTTTAAAATCCATTTATTTGTGGTAAAATATTCCAATATCCATAAAACTTTACCTAGAAAATTTAAAATTCACAACCAAAAGTGATACCTAATATTAAAATTCCTTACTAACGACCTTCGCAATGACAATAAAGCTTCTTATATTCACAATAGGCACCGCCAAATACATAGGTATGTAAAAACCGCACATTAGCAAATAAATTGAATTTACACACTCACTTAAAACGACCATATTATTCACACACATACACACCTCATTTAACCATAAACTAACTCACACTCTCACATCCAAACTCATCATTAGCACGTAAATATATTTTACGCAATTCAATTGGCCAAACTCACGCACACACACGCAAGTACTCACATAAAGTCTGTTACACATTAACCACAGTATCTAATACTTTAATTAACCGATTTAGAATCTAAAAAGTGTATGTAACAGGATGTTAAGTATTATCTTATTGGTTGATGTGTTTCGACCACAATGGGTGCTCATTGAGTTCTTTGAATCGGTCCTGCAACCAATGGTTGTTGGTCCTGTCAATAAATTTTGACAGCTCAATAAAAATCGTTATTGGTTGACCTCTGTGGTATGTTAGGGTGGGGCTACAATGGTTGTGAGCATTAGGAATGATTCGTTTAGTTTTCAGGCGAGAATTGCAAGGACAATATTTATTTTAGTTTTCAAAAATCTACTGACAAATAATACCCAGTAATGAGGATTTTTTGGACAAAACTACACCTGTTATTCCCGAAGGTATGTCAAATATGCACCTAAAATTACACCCTACTCGTATCAACCGGCCACGGATACTACAGAACAAAATACAAAGCTTAGTCATCATAATGATGACTTATTTTGGCGCATATCATGAATTCCATCATCGATTAAAAAACTAATGTACCAATTAGAAAATGACAGTTTGCTTTTTTACCCACGACGGAACGGAGACGGTATATGCGTTTGGGGTGAGAGGTTGTTACCCACGACGGAACGGAGACGGTATATGCGTTTGGGGTGAGAGGTTGTTTGTTTGTTTGTGTGTTTGTGCAAATCAAAGTTGCCATTTTTCTCCAAAACCACAAGTCCGATTTTGATGCCGTTTTCAGTTATGGGTTTAGGTTTGATTGGTGCATGTTCTTAGATTAAAAATAAAAGTAAAAGTTTAAAATAAAAAGCAAAATAATTTTTTTTTAAAAATCCCACGACTGTTAAAAATTAATTGAAAAAAGGATAAAATAACATAAAACACCCTATTTAATCTAAAAAATGCTGAACATTGCAAAACTAGTTCATTTAATGGCAGCCCCCGACGGACATTCTTGGGTTTTTTTAAGGCGGGTGTTTTATGTTATTTTATCCTTTTATTAAATTTTTTTTTTTTAGGGTCTTTTCAAAAATTTTAATTTTTGTCCATGATAATTATGAACTTAAAGGATAATCACAGGATCACAGGAGTTGATGGAGGCTGCTGAAAGTGCCGAACTCGTCGCCAAATTTTGGGCCAACTCAATTTAAATTGTCATCGACACGCTAAGAAGAAGGATAATATTAACTCAAAAAACCAAAGAATGCGGTCAACTAAAACAGTCACATTTACGTCACTTACTAAGGCCAGTTCTCCTAACTCCTAATACTAAGAACTGGTGTTACGCTCATGTGTACCGGGGCTAAGCGACCGTTAAGCATAGCGTAGCATTCGATACACGCGCGCCAGTTTAGTGGCGGCCAATCATGTGGCGAGACTTGCATAGTAAAGGAGGTTGTTGTGTGCCAGTGGGAGCCAAGCGATAACTAGGATTTAGGACTGGTATGATGGACGAGTAAATCGGAAGAGATGGTCGAAAGGAGGAACGGAAGGATTTTATATATTAGGTACTCAATGAGAGCAGCGGTGGCCCAGTGGTGTCGGCCCCGACTTACGTACAGTAGGTCGTGGGTTCGAAACCAGGCAGGCGCATTACTTTGTGTAATTTATTTCATCACCGCTGCTCTCAAAACCGTGAAGGAAAACATCGTGAGGAAACAAAATGTCTTAGAACCAAAAAATTCGAAGACATGTGACATCTGCCAATCCGCACTGGGCCCGCGTGGTGGATTATAGCCCATCCCTCTCCTAGAGAGGAGGCCTGAGTCCCTGCAGTGGGAACATTATAGGTTTATGATGATGATGAGGTACCCAATACTATCTGGGTTGTGGAGGTCAGATATAATACAATCGCTACATGTAAAATACACGAATGCATCCGGTTAGACTACAAGCCGACCCCAATATAGTTGTCAAAAGGTTAGGCAGATGATGATAGTGATGGATGATTAAATCTATATAAATAAAAAGAGAAGTCCTGACTGACTGACTGACTGACTCATCAACGCCAGCCCAAACCCTTGGACCTAGAAAGCAGAAATTTTGCACATAGGTTTCCATTATAATGTAGACAAGGAATAAGGAAGGATTTTTCGTAATTCAACCCCTAAGGGAGTTAAATAGGGGATGAAAGTTCGTATGGAAAATCGTAATTTTCACGCGGGCGAAGCCGCTGGCAAAAGCTATTGTGAAATTAGCAGCTACACTTCCCAGCTATTTCTACTCACGAATTAAAAATAGGGTCATCATCATTGTTGTATCCTTCCTGCCATTTGCAGATACTTGACAGTCGTTACAGGTAGTCAGTGTCCCGAAAGACTGACAACTAAGTAGTCTTACCAAGGGGTAACGAAGGTATCCTGCAGTACTACTAACTGGTTTGTGGAGGTCAGATAATGAAAAAAAGCAACGTTGAGATTGGCACAAAATAAAAACTTTGTTGTTTTTTTGTTTGTTGGATTTCTTTTTTTGCCACCGACTTCAGAAACTGATTTCTCTTCTAAAGTTTATTTTTAACTTTTTCGTGTTTTATTTTTTATTGAAGTCGGTTTTCTTTTTTGTTAAAAAGCTTTTATTTTTCACTTTTTAGTGGTCGGTTCCTAAACGACGGAGACGAAAAGATCGTCAATGTACGAGTAGACAATGTAGTTTTTTTTTGAGTTTTGTTGATTTTTCAAAAGGGGACCATTTGGAAAGTATACCCTTTCCAACAGAAAAATAATTTTTCAATTTTTCAAATCGGTTAGCAAGCGACGGAGTTATGCCCGAACAAATATATTTAAAAAAACATCCGAATTGAGAACCTCCTTCTTTTTTTAGAAGTCGGTTAAAAAGTGAGAGCTATATCCAGCAGGAGGTAAATTCAGGCTGTGTATGATGATGAAGAAGCAGATCATAATTATCTCATTATAAAATTTCAGCAGTTTGTGCGCTATCGCTTCGCTTACTCTACAGCACATTTCTCAAACATCCAATTCAAAGGATAACAAACACTGTGATACGCAATTAAATTTCCAACTTTCCTTCTTAGAAACCAACAATTCGGACATTTTGTTCATTTGAATATTATTTGTTCCTAAAACTGGAAGCGGTGACTGCTTACTTATTAAACTAGTGACTTACGTACATTTTTGTACGAATAATGGTTAGGTATACCTAATTATCTAAGGCAGTAGTGTTTTTTAACTAAATTGGTTAAAGTTTTATAGGTTTAGTGTAATTTGCCAAAAGTGGCAATACTTATCTGGGTATTTTTTTTTTTTTAGCCTGTACTTATTGTCCCACTGCTGGGCAAAAGCCTCCCCCATAGCCTTCCACTTTTCCCTCTGTGTAGTTTTATCCAGCCAATTCGTCATAAACGCTTCTAGGTCGTCACGCCAGCGTTTTCTAGGCCTCCCTCGGCGACGACGCCCGTCTTCTGGCACCTTCTGGCCCGTCGGTCCTGATCCATCCTACAGACAAAATTAATTAGACCCAGAAAATAAGGACCATAGGGGATTTGTACGGGCCCCGTTTCCACACTCCAATGATCATAAAATGTGACTGTTCAGAATTCTTACCTATACCTATGCCAAATTACAACTTTCTAGTGCTAATAGTATCTGAGCTAAGATGGATAGATAGACGGACGGAAGGACATTGTGAAACTATAACGTTTCCTGATTCACTATAGAAAATATTACTTATATCAAAAGAAAAATGCATAAAAGTGTATAATACAATTAACATCCTAAATCTCTAGTTTAAGTAACACGATTTGAACAATCAACAACAAAAAAAAAACGTAAAATAGATCCGAAAATTAACGAGAATTACTTGCACTCACTCGTGGACAGAATATACAATCAAATATATTGTTATTCCGGCTGGTAGAACGATTACTAATTCTTAAGAAAGCTGTTTTTATTTTACTAATAGCTTCTCACTTGTTAGAAGCAGGGTGGGCAGTACAAGAGGTGGGTATAGATGGCTAATAGTAATAAAGAAAAACTTCTGAATGCCACGCGTCACTTTTTCACGTAATTTGTATTATACATGTTCTTAATCATCACTATGTTAGTAACCCAGCACTTCAATTAATATGTTTTCTCTAGAATATTTCATTGGCAAATATCGAAGTTAATGAGATGAAATCATGTGGAGTACGAGACTACGAAAATTTATTCATTGCAAAAATCTACATGAAATTATTGTATTGCTGACTATGCAACGCACGGTTCACACCGACTCTAGATCTTGAGGCATATGCAAGAGTTTCATTTACAAAGGTGGGCACTTAAGAAAGGTTTTGAGGCAATGAGTTTTGTATGTTTGTCATTCCGGACCAACGGCTAGTAGCAGTGATAGCCTAGTGGGGTGACCGTCGGACTGTCAAGTCATAAGAGTCTCCAGTTCCAACCCAATATATGCACCTCTGATTTTTGAGATACACTCACTTGCTTCGGTAAAGGAAAAAATCGTGAGGAAACCAGGATGACTGAGAGATTTTTCTCGAAGGGGTGTCGAGGCACATCATCATCATCATCAGCCTATAATGTTCCCACTGCAGGGACTCAGGCCTCCTCTCTAGGAGAGGGATGGGCTATAATCCACCACGCGGGCCCAGTGCGGATTGGCAGATGTCACATGTCTTCTAATTTTTGGTTCTAAGACATGCTGGTTTCCTCACGATGTTTTCCTTCACCGTTTTGAGGCCCATGGGTGGCATAAAACTTTTGACACCAGGTTATGCACTTCATCATCATCATCCACAGGCCCAATTCACCCACTGCTGGGTATAGGCCTCTCTTTTCTGGTGCCAAACGCCACGTTCTTGTGCCAGTCTCATTCAGGTTTTTCCCTCGATGGCAACTATATCGTCTGCCCATCTCGCCGCCGGGCGACCTACGTTTCTTTTCCCCGTTCTTGGACGCCATTCGGTGACAGCCTTGCTCCACCTGCCATCTCTACGCCTTGCCAGGTGTCCTGCCCAACCCCATTTGAGTTCCATAACGCGCTTTTCTATATCGGTAACCTTTGTACGTCTTCGGATATCGACGTTTGGAACTCGGTCTACCAGCTTTATGCCTAGCATGGAACGCTCCATGGCTCTCTGTGCAACTCTTAGTCTGTACACAGTCTCCTG
Source organism: Diarsia dahlii (assembly GCA_949775195.1). NCBI lineage: Eukaryota > Metazoa > Arthropoda > Insecta > Lepidoptera > Noctuidae > Diarsia > Diarsia dahlii. Next base: position 16,153,645 of record OX459213.1, read on the forward strand.
CATGAGCGTCCATGTTTCAGAACCGTAAGTCATTGTGGGCAGAACACACTGGTTATAGAGGCGGGACTTTAAACATAGTGGAATTTTAGCTGACTTCAGAATGTCGTCCAATTTGCTGAACGCGGCCCACCCAAGCTGTATTCTTCGGGATATCTCCCTTTGTTGATGCTCTTTGCCAAATGAAAGAACATGGCCAAGATAGACATACTGGTTATGCACTTACCACACGACAAAGAAGGAAATACTTGTTGTCAGTGAAATGCAGATTTGTGGAACAAATGGTTTCGCCATGAGTAGGACCTCATTCTTTGAAAGAGTCTTTCTACAGACTGTACTTCGGAGAGTGTGCGCAGGAGCTCCACGAGCTGATTCTACCATCTCCCTTCTTCCATCGGGAGACTAGACGTACTGCAGGTTATCACCGATACCTAGTCGACGTTCCACACATTCGAACGAAGCGCTTTGCTAAGTCCTTTATTATGCGCACAGCCAAGGACTGGAATTCCCTGCCTGCGTCGCGTCGGTTTTTCCGAGTTCATATAACCCTAATCTATTTAAGTCGCGAGTAAACAGGCTTCTTCTGCGTAAGCTCGTTCCATCGTCGACATCATCTCTGCCCTTAGGGCAAGATTGAGGTCAAGAGCAAGCCCATTTATAATTAAAAAAAAAGAGCTTCCCAATTTTTGGTTTCGCCAGATATAGTTCTTGACCATTTATTATATGTAATGCCAATGCATTACATTATGCCTCAATGTGCTATTATAATGCTCAATCCTTCTATCCTTAAAGAGTTAACTAACATAAATTGTATTTATCATATTTATTTGTTAGCCCGTAAGGTCAAAGGTTGATTTATGGGTCAAAGTTGCCTAAAAATGTTATTGTTATACCAAAGTTATTGGATCTTTATAACGAAACCAATTTATTCCAAATTCGTGACAAGTGACAACTATACAAAATTTTCATTCCAAAACACAAGTAAATACAACTTATTATTCCTTATGTGTTAAGTTTTAGTATTCATAAAAATGTATCCAAAATAAGTAATTGTCGTGTAACGATAGTTTTGACCATCAATTTGAATAGTTTGAAAGGTTTTCTATAATTTATAGCTTTTTATATACAATTTATGTTATGTTATGTTTGAGTTATGTTAATGTCTTATGGTTTAACATAAACGTGCTGTTAATAAGACATTAGATATCATTTTATAGTGTTAATGGGTTTACGCAAAACTTTTTTGTTTGTTGGTCGTGATTGAAAAGTGAATAATTATGGATGTGGCATCACTGAATTGTAAGAAATAAAGACAACACGTGTGTAAATTATTTACAAATAAATAGACTTGTGAATATGTACAAGTATCAAATGGGAAAAACCAGAGCGTCAATGAATTCATTTGCCTAGCTTTCTATAGGAAAAGTGCTCCATTACCTATGTTGTTTTAACAACAATAATTATATCGTTCGGAAAATGGAGTCAATGTCCTTCTGTTTCATATCTTTTAAATGAATCTGCGACGGATTAAAAATACTTACATAGGACTTAGCCCGACTAAAAACCCACTGTTTCTACTAGAAGATCATCTTGGTAACTTAAACTTTTCAAAGGCAATTACGATGTTACAGTTGCATACCGGCTTTGACAAAAATGCTATAGAACCGTCTCTTAACGTACCTAAACTGAACTTAAATCCTACTTGCAAATCTCAGCTACCTCATTTCGTCCCCATTCCCACAAAACCACACTAATTGCAGGACCCCTTATAACCCAGACAGAGGTGACCCCGCGAATTTCCCCGAACACAATGCGTCACGTGTTATCCGAAGAAAATCAACATTAACCGCATATTACCGTAAAAACCGTAAAACAACGACAATTGTCTCGCAACCCGTTTGAAGAACGACCATTTTGTGTTCCGATTTCCTAAAAAACCGTCATAGGTCGTACGTGGGGTGTTGTGGCCATGGTTTTAGTGAGTCCCGGCTAGTTCTTAGTAGAAGAAATGGTTGATAAAACGTTAACAAAAATAGGCGGGTCCCTTTGGGCCTATTGACCTTGTTCTGTTCCTTCTCCTTAGATATGAAGGAAAATGGAATTATGTTTTTTCTGCAATTTTTGCAAGACACCTAAATCGTTTCTTTATGACTTCGTCGAGCTTCGTTGTCTCGACGCTTTTCTGAGGGTCGCCACTGTTGCTGGCTTTCAAGAATTACAGTGGTTTCGGAATACTGTGGCGGGCCTTGTACGAAACTACAAGCGAAACTCTTTTACATATCCGCAGAGCACACACAAACACTACAGTAGTAAACAACTTGAATTAAATTAAAAACAACTTGCCACTGTGTCCTAATCTAATTCCGTATAGGTACATTTCCCTAAATCCCACCACAACTTGGTACCCCTACCGCACAAAGTTCCCAGTGCTACTCTGTCGCTAATAGCACTTTATGTTGAACATAATAAATAGCACTTGATGTGCCACATAATGTTGTCTGCGATAGTGTAACGTGTTCCTACTACATCAATGACTTGACTTATGACCTTAGGACGAGATTATATGCAGGATTGGTGGTGCAGTAGTTTTATGGAGTCAGATTTGATGTAGCTGAGTTGCATTGTCGGTTAGCTTAAAAAATATTAATATAATTGGAAACCTTCCTTGAGAATTGGAAAAAAGTTGCACAGAAACGCGACTGTTGGAAAGAATGGAGGGGGAGGCCTTTGCCCAGCAGTGAGCAAAATAGTAATAATTATCCTGGTATCACTTGGTCACTTGTATCTATTTTTTTCATGTTAAGCCTCGCTTACCTAAGGTGCTCTGTGGATGACTCGGCATTTCATATCGAGTTTATTTTGTGCCTTGGAAAGCACATTATACCGATGGTCAATTGTAGATCTTTGACAGTCGTTACAATCAGTATTTCCAGGGAGAATCAGATTACCCAATACTAATTGGGTTTTGGAGGTCAGATAGGCAGTCACGCCTTGTAAACTACTGATATTCAGCTGCATCCGGTTAGACTGGAAGCCGACTTCAACATAGTTGGCAAAAGACTCGGCAGATTAATTATAATAAAAACTTATTCAATCTTAAAATCCTCTCTAGCTACTTACACAATCTCCGTCTAATATAAATACTTACCACGGTTACCAGAAATGAAGTAGGTAGTATTCTTTGAATTGATCATTAGTTAGCATAATCTGCATAAAATCCATGTAAGCCCGTTGTGTCGCGGAATCGACATTGCAGGATTCCGGCAAAAGTTGTCACACGCCAGACAATCCTACCGGTGCGGGGGCGCTTGTCCAATGAATTGCTGTGTCGACACGGTAGCGAAGATTAGCTAAGAACAGGTACAGTTGCATTTGAAAAACATGTTTAGTATTTTTTTTATTCGTTACTAGCGACATTCTATCAGCGGCAACGATGCGATATCTGAAAAATGAAAAATGCATCGGTAAGCCTCAACATAAAAACACAACATCACGCATGTATTGTATTTCTAAAAGGATCCATATCATCATCATCCAAATCCCGACTTCACCTACCGCTGGGTATAGGCTAGTCTTTGCTGCTGCCAAGCTCCTCGTTCTTCTACCTGCAGCTTCATCCAAGATATTCCCACAAAAGCAATAATGTCGTCTGCCCATCTCGCTGCCGGACGACTAACACATCTCTATCCAATTAAATACTAATAATCTTTTCAATATTTTTGAAATTCTATTCACTAATGCAAGTTATTTGTTTACTTTGAGTCTGTAATTACTGTTCATGCCAATATAAATGGGTGCGCCAAAGTTCACCTAAAATTTCAACTCCGATAATTGGAAATCCGAAAATGTTCTTCCTAACATTTTTCATCCTAACAATCGCAATTCCTAACTTCTCTGTCTCTAATGTTTTAATTCCGAAGCATTCAACTTCATAATGTCTGTAGCAATAAACATCTATTACACTATTATTTGTTTTCCTATATTTTCTCAACATAACCATCTTTTACACTATTATTCAAAGTCATATCTTTTTTTTGTTTATATTACTTTTTATTCATAATAATCAGTATTATAAAAGGTCCCATTAAAATAGGTGGACAAAATTTTAGAAATCATTCAGACCGCTAAAATAAGGACAATAGCAAAAAAAAATATAAGAATAAGAAATAAAATACCTACTTTTATAGGATGAGTTTGTTCTAGAGTGCCGGCAATTTATTATTTTAAGTCAAAATAAAATCACTATATATATAGTGTTTTTTTTTTGTTTAGATGTCTTTAGTTAGGCTTACTAAACGCTGTGTTAAAATTTGTCCACCTATTTTAATGGGACCTTATATACTATGCAAAGATATCCATAGGTTAGGTTAGGTTAGAACTGTGACCAACTACGCGCGAGCCGAGCGAGCGGAGCGAGCGGTGCCGCGACAGCGGCCGGCGAGCGCTACCTCGAAATTGGTCGCGAAATTTTTCTAAGTATTTTTTTCATAGTGCCCCCAGACGACACTCTGACCTGAATTTCATTAATTTATTTTATTTCAAGACAAAAATCAGTGAAACGACCTTTAATCATTCTAAACAGTTGTATGAGTGAAAATATTATGGTAATTATGTTTAGGAATAAAAGCGTTAGGATAAAAAACAGTAGGAATTTAAATATATTTACACTAATGATATTATGAATTCCAATTTTCGGAAACATGAGTGTTATGAACATCGTCGGTAGGACTACAAATAGTATGAATGAAAACTTATGAAAAATTTTAGGAGTGATCATTCGGATTACAAATCGTTAGGAAGAACAATTTCGGATAAAGAACTTTAGGTGAGCCAATATGGACCCAATATAAATAACCGTTGCATTAAACAATGCTCTCGCTCTAGGCCTAACCGTCGCGTGTCGACACAAATGGAAAACCCCTCCAACAGTGCTTATCTAAACAGTTTCCGAGTACATCCAGATGAGTGATAGCAGACAAATGAGCGGCAGTACTCACATGTACTCATGTACTCAGATACTCAGGTACATGTGAGTATGATGTGATCGACGTGTGACATGGTCGTTATGTCTTGTGCAGCTTGTGCTCATCTGGTGATGTGGACGTTCTTGTCGGAGACAGAACGTGTTGCTTTTTTGTTTATATGAATCTTTCAGTGTAGTCTAATTTACCCTCATGATGTTGTACCTAAATGTTTTAAAATAAGTTGGTAGGCAGTTATGAGAATTGGTGTAAATGCCTCATCGACCGAATGGTTGCGAAGCGACTGATGAGGGTGCGATTCAGGTAGGGTCAAGTGTAATTAAGTTTTTCCATCACGAATTTCTCAGTAGCAGCTAACGGAGTCTTGATATTCCTGGTTTTTGCCGGCAATAGGCTAGCCCTCCGTACTGTCAAGAATCAGAACAGGTTTGGATGCAGCAGCATCGACCATGCACTTGGAAACTACAATACAGAAACTTTCCGAAAAATTAAAACTAATTAATTTGCAAAGCGAATTAGTCAAAATCCCGTAAAATTAAGATAAAGCGGTCGGGTAAAAAGATCACACACCACACCTTAAACTTCTTTCATACAAAAACGCGTACGTCCTTTTTAAATCCTTTAAAAGTGAAACCGCAATAATTCTGGAAACTCATTAAATCTTTCGTAAAATCATGTCCTTTTAGAAATCCACTTCTGACTCAAATTTCATCCCTCTTAATCCACTAGAGCCAATTGGTTTAAATTTACAAAAAAAACGGATCGCTTTCGAGGGGTTAGAAAAAAAAGTCCTTTGCGAAAGCCGTGAATAGTTGAATACCGTGAAATAAGTTGGGTTGTTGAGAGTCAAAAGGGCTTATGTCGGGTTTTATCATTATGGTGCATCTAGGTCTTTTGAATTATTAATCTTGTGAAAATCGCAATTTTGTGGTATTGGTTTAATTTGTTTTGATTGGAATTATTTTATTTATAGTAATATTAGAAGAGACATTACTTTGAGGTTTGTATGTAGGAGGTAATTCGATTCCGCAAATTCTTTCACTGGGAAGCTACATTATCTCCGCTCCGCGTGTCATAGGCTACAATTAAAACGTTTCCGTGGTTTAATTTCCGTAAAAAACGGTAGCAAAGCCGCGAGCAAAAGCTAGTTAGTTTTAGAAAATTATCATATTGACCTTTGTAGTCTGTTTCCTACCATGATCACCATCAGCCTAGCCTTTTTCCTATATCACAACAATACCTAACATTAGTACCTATTAACTGGTTGATTATATGTATTTGAAAATATTTACTCACTAAACTGAGTATTTTGTATTACATTATCTGCTATAGTATAATTGTATGTGTGAGCATTCCCTTGTTATCCAAGGGGTGTGAAACCGGTTTGGATGCCCAATTGCTTGCAAATTGTTGTTAGATGGAGTTGAATGTGCAGCGATACAGGGTGCGACCTTTTTAATTCTGTAACTATCAAGTACACAAACGATGTAAGTATTTAATATATTCCACTACAGGTCAGAGAGCGTCAGGTCAGGTAGAGGAAGTAAATGTATTTAAAAACAGGCAACGTTAAAATATCTGTTTTTAAAAACTTTGTTTTTATTTTGGCCAATAAATAAATGCTCAACATAATTGACGGAACTGACATTTTCACAAATAGTTAATTCAATTAACAGTTTACTAATAAAATGAGAAGAACAATATAGACGTTCTAATAGCAATAGCAACGCATACTTCATGAAATCACCATTAAAGAGCAAATCAACTTAAAAGTTACTAAACGACTCCTTTCAAACCGCGCACTCTAGTCAAGTCAAACACCCTATTCATGACCAGCCAGATGTCCAAATTTTTTGCGGCACCCTCGTTCAACAGACGACCGTATTCCTATTGTAACCAGTGTCGATTTCAATTAGCTACCCATTGTGATATTGTGGGCTTTTCATTAGCCATGGTCACTTCTAAAGTGGGCTTTTTTTGCTTCATTTTAAAGTCAGTTAAGAGACTTTTTTTTGTTAGTTTGACGGTAGTTGTGAATTGTAACACGCAACTGTGAGTTGTTGAAGTTTCTCTTTTACTTTCTTTTTTTAGAGTTTAGTTTTGGGGATGATTGATGGATAGATATAATAATATGTAGTAGTGACCTTATTGGTGAAGTTCTTCAGAAAGGTCGCAACCGGCGTGCGTGCATGACCAGGTGCCCTACTATGACGTCTTAAAACAGTCCTAACTTATTCTTAATCCAGTGTGGAAGCGTGACAGAACTATACAGGGTGTCTAGCGTCATCTCTTTTCCACACTGGATTAAGAATAAGTTAAGACTGTTTTAAGACGTCATAGTAGGGCCCCAGATGTATGAAGGTGGACGAGGCGAAAGGAGTATGTAGTAAGGATTGTAGCAGGGGTCGTTTCTGCCTACCGGTATGGGAAAAAGGCGTAAGTTTATGTATATTTGTAGATTGACAGACCATCAAAAGAAATGTTCCTGCATACAAAGAAGTGCACATAATAAAGCCTTGTATCCACTTTGTAACATTTGAGCGCGGCACGTTGAAATTTGGCACGGAAATTATGTTCATCAACTTTGTCTAGTGAATACAAGGTGTTAAGTCAAGGTGCGGACGCATCAGGACTTTGACAGATTATGTGCCTGTCCGGAATCTGTCCGAACCGGTTTGACAGGAGTTTGTGAAACTTAACTCCTCAAAGGTAGAGTTCAAGTTGACAATATAGACCTTAGAGAAAAGTTTATCTGATTGCAAAGTGGCAGAGCTGTTTTATAATAAACTATTTTTAGTAGCGTGTTGTTTATTAAAAACGTATTTCTATTCAATTTAAGTGCTAAATAAATTAAAAATAATAGTAAAATCATTGATTAACCTAGGGTCAACTTCACGCTAGCTTCGCATGTACTTATTAAGTGGCAGAGCATTACAAATCAATTTGCAACGTACCAAATCGAATGCTAACTCACTGAATATCATTTATAACTGACCATACAACGCCACACTTTTAAAAAGCATTCACACAAACAACATTGTTAAAATTTAACGCAAAATTAGAACTCAATACAAAAACCATTAAATTTCTCATTCACACAATGGAGACAGATGGTCACACACTAAAAAAAAAGTTTTTAGAAAAGGTGTCAGAGTATCATAAATTTCCATAGACACGTGGACTTGGTGACATCTTGTTTTGTTAACTTTTAGTCTTTGGTCATTTTCGTGATCTTTGTGTGAAATGACAGCTGTCCAGTCGTTTAAAAGTTTATACTATAGAGTTTTACGCAACATTGATGTTTCGTGCTTCAATTTTGCCGGCAAACTGTCTGGTCAGGGGGCGAAATACTTCGAAAGCAACAGCCGCTTGACTGAAGCGGCTGTTGCTTTCGAAGTATTTTGTAGTTTTACAGCGGCTTTTCAACAGGATTATTTATTTATTGAAACTTTATGCACAACAAAATCGTACAAAGGCGGACCAAATGCCTTGGGCATTTTCTACCAGTCTACCTTAGGGTGATGCAGAGACAATACATAGTAGGTGCAAAACAGAAAAAAAAACATATTAGAAAAGATATACCTATACCTAAATTATAGGATTACAGACAGACATTTTAAAACAGAACGTATACAAACAGTTCAACAGATAGGTCCCCTTGCTCCCTAACTAGGATTTCACCTGTGACTTGAGAGACAGTGTTTCTCCATTACATAATACATTATGTATATTTTATAGACGTAAGAACGAAGTGAAAGAGAAAAGTTAACAAAAAACCATGAATTGCATAAAAATAATTTGATGATTGGAGTACAGTAACAGTAGTTTGTAAATATGGCTTTCGTACTATTTAATATTTTAAAGATGTAAAGTTGGTGTGCTTATGAGTTTGGATGTATTTTTGAAAGAACTTCAGTTTTTTTTTCACTAATGGGTAACTAAATCATCCAAGAATGAATATCAATGAAGTTGCAGGCAGTAGCTGGTTAAAACTCTTTTATAATAGCTTAGTTTTCAATTCCTAGTTCAAAAACTAAAACGGTGGGCGAATTCAAAGAATTTGAACGTGTTCAAGAAACACTTATTCAACTCCATCTTGAATAAATGAGCTTCAAGCTTGTCATTTGCGTAAGAATCAACTCCTAAGTTAAATACGACACTTCCTACACGACCGGGCGATCGAACGGAACCAGACACCATAATAAACCCATTTCTTTTCAATACAACAACCAGCATTCAAGAACCAAAGGTTTTACATAACAAAACACAGCAAAAATCCAAAATTGACCATAAATCCTATAAAGTAGACAGCAATTTCAATTTAATTTTATTCAAAAGTTAGGATATCTTCATAACCGTGGTGGTATACAGAAGATAGTAAACAGAAGGTCGACTCAATACACTACTTATCGGTTAGAGTCTTGAATATGTCTTACACAAAATATCAAGCGGAGATTCAATCGAAGAAGAATATAAATATTTCAAAATCAAGTACCTATGTCTGCCTTGTGCACATCTAGAGTTCTGTAATTAAACCTTTTGATTAGATGTATGAGCAAATGTAGTGACTACTTTCTTTGGATAGAAGATAACTAGGTTAACAACGAATGTAAAGTAATTTATAGAAATATATTATAACCGACTGGGTCGTGGAGGTTAGAAAGGCAATCACTCCATTCAGGTGTATCGGGTTAGACTGGAAACCGATCCCAACGCAAATTATAAAATTATAGAGTTATACAGTTTTCAGCTCATTTGTGGGTCGATGTCCCTTCTACCCATGACAAAGTGACGTTCTACTAGCAAAAATAGTACGAGAAAGTTAAAAATACATCACATTTACTGAAGCTGCTATGACAATTCTGTCAAAAGGTGTAATGGTATTTCATCTAGCCCTGGGCCTCAAGCCACATCAGTGACATTTTCAGATCGGTGTCGGGGAAGGTTAGTTGAATACTGGCACTAAGAATCCCACGCTATTGCAATATTACCCCAGTTAGCCTTCTCAACTAACTTGCCCATTGACTTAAGGTAGCAACTGAGCTACCACACAATGGACAGTCGGCCATCAAACCGCGGGAAGTCACCTATTCGAATAATTTAATATATTGTAATGCCGTATTCCAATGTCACATATCTTTCGGGAGTCTGTTTAGAACTTAAATGGTGGAATAAAGTTTTTTGTGTGACGCTTTGGGCGTTTGTGACAGGTGGAATTTTTATAAGACTTCTAATTTTCTATTAGATTTTACTGGTCTTACGTTTTTTTTTGTCTATAGATCTGTTTTTCTGAACCTTTTTCAAAGTAGAATTTAAACCATAGAAATCTTTCTAATTTTATCTATGAAAATATAACATACAATCACGCCTAAATCCCCAAAGGGTTAGGCAGAGTAAGTACACCCACAGTTTGCCATGTAATAGGGGGCTGGTCAGTTGGTATGTTGGGTATGGAGTATGGATTTGAACTCAGTTGATGACAATAGGCTCCATTGCCATCAAACAGGTACAAATCCATAGTCCATTGCAGCTACTGAGGAATTCCTGATGGAAAACTTCAATAATACATTAACCGGCCTGTTAATCGAACCCATACACAGCAGTCGCGACTGCGACCACTAGGCCAACAAGGCAGACTGGCTACTGTAAAAATAACTGCAATTGCTGTATAGATTCTCAGACGTTTAAATATCTCAAACATTTATATTCTTCCTAACACCCACAAAATAATTCTAAAACAAAACCAACACATCAAAATATAAAGTTACACCATAACTTACAAAACGTAGTCACCATGAAAATATTCCCCCCTCAAACAGTCGACCAATCAAGTGAACGAGCGCAGTGAGCGTATGTTTACATGTCTTCTCCTCACATAACTCATTAGCCGGCATTACAGGCACGTCCGTAATATAATTCTTTACGAGATAAGTTTATATAAATCAGATGACACTAAGCGCCGTGGTTGGTGCGAGAATGAGGAGAGGAAGGCTTGTGGAGCAGTTGGAGGGTGATGCTATGCTATGGAAAGCGAGAAATTGGAGCGAAGGATTGTTTTTGACAACTAAAAGTAAAATAAATAATAGAGTAAATAAAGCTACTTGGAAATGTCAGTTCTTCAACAAATGCCATGATAGTCAGTAATAGTTCTTAGAGAACTTTTTATTGTCTAGCAATCACGGGGTACCCACAGATATAGCAGTGGTTGAACTAACCAAGATTTAGTGGTGGCTAGGATATCGTTTGTGCAATGTTTGTAGATTGGAAACCAAAGTTCAACGTCATTACTGCCTTAAAAGTTCTAACACAAAAACCTGTCAACACCTACAACTGTGACTAGACAAATGACAACCGCTTTCAAAGTGATCCGTATTTTCATCATCGTTGATCAGAATTCAGAAAATTGGCTTATCTATTTGCGTTCTCGCTGATAGAATATCATTTTATACATGTAGGCATGTAGGCCTTTGTTTTTTTTTCAACCATCTAGCCTGTCATCAACCACCGAAATCAGAGAAGCTCATTATCTTCTCTCCATCGCTCCCACTACACACAATTCCTTACTGTACCTCCACTCAAAAAACCACAAAGATAGCCAGATATTGGGCGCACGTACACACCAGACCCAGGTATCGTATTACGACTAATTTGAATAAGTTATAGCTGTCTTGTTGTCTCTGATGTCTCTATTATTTAGGGAGTCAGCGTCTTGACAATAGGGCTGTACGAACGGACGATTGTACGACTTTTTTATAGCGAGTAACTTGCTTGTCGGGGTTTTACATCTAGGGATGTGTCTTTGTATTGTTAGGCTTTTTCCTCTGGGAAGACAGATGTTTTAAATCTTATGTGGCTCGGACAAAAACTAGATTTGAGTTCTGATTGGCCTTTTTTAATTTTGCCGTCGGTAGAGAGTCTATGATTCGACCCTGGGGACCAGGTCGTGTACCTTAAGTGGACCTGGGCAAAACCTCTGGCTAGACACGGAGATGATCGATGGAGTATAAGAAACCAAGCCGTCGGAAAACAACTGGACATGGGAAGTATGGCAGAAAAAAAAGGAGGCCTAAATCCAGCAGTGAGTGATGACGGGCTTATATTTCAATGAGATTTAATTTAAAACTCTGTGCTTTGAGTTTTATCATCTGACTAAAATACAAATACTATGGTTAGTTCAATCCAATATCTTGAGTTTGCAATTATCGCTTTCGCTGGTAGCATTTTTATGTTCCCTGGACTCTCGATTACTAATTTTAATTTCTATGGTTAAAGTATACAGTTTCCGTCCAAACTTCTTTCTAACGAGCATTGTTTTAGGTAGAGCCTTTCGCATTTCGATTCTACACTTACAATACTGCTCAACCGGACTATTTTCCTAATATTTATTTGGACCATTCCAAATAAATTTTAAGCAGTCATCGTTTCAGACATTTACAGCCCTTGACAAACCAGATTATCTCAATAACACCGATAGGATCAGTTTAAACTGTATGCTGCTCATACACAAAGCTTTGTAGCTTTGACACCCACGCACAAAGGATGACTTCTCTTTTTGTTTCAAATACGACAATAATTCTATTTACGAGAATCAAAATAGTGGGTCTGATTCAATTGACTCGATGTTGATGTTATCACTTTAAGAATGTAGTATGACGATGAATTAGTAGGTCAGTTTTTTAGCCAGCAAGAAGAAGAGGCAGTCAGCTCTGTCACTACACTTTTTACCAAGAAACTATTCGTATCCTGCCTGCCTTTTCCCAACTGTGTTGTGGTCAGCTTCCAGTCTAACCAGATGAAACTGGATATCAGTATTTTACATGGAGCGACTGCCTATCTGGTTGTTAGTCTTTCGGGCCACTTCCTGTAACGGCAAAAAAAAGGGGGAAAGAGATACGAATAGGGAGAAAAATTCTCATTTTTGTATGGCAAAAAAAAGGATCCTCCGACCAGAGAGGTGTTGTGTCTGTTGTGCTACTGCCCGTAGAGGCAGTCGCACAACAGACACTCTCTCTTAACTATAATATTATCTTGTTCTGAAAACGCACACCTTATATGCCTTTTAATTTTTATAAGAGGGTTGGAAATCATCAAAATTTAATGACTCTATCCCGCGCTGGGTGGAGCGGAAGGAAGTGTCAGACTTCCACTGACTAAAAACCACACACGTTCCTTCTTAGGCCTTTGTGTCGAGGCCGCGTATCTCTTTCGAACAACCCACAGCCCCGGTAGACACCTTGTATGTCTTGTATATCAAGCTACATGGATCTTAATTCCATTTCTTGACATTGTAGAAATGATAAGATGATATTTTGAAAAAAAAACCCTATATGCTACATTCTACAAAATGTATGACAAAATAATAATAATATCGTACCTACACACTCCATATTCTCACGTAAATCGAACACGGTTTTCAATCGTCAATTGTTTCAATACTCATGTATTTCCACAAGGAATCGAGTTACAAGCTCACAATATTGCACCTCCATTTTGTTACGAACATACCTGCGTAGGAGTCGAGTAGGATAGAACAAGATTCTTTTAATACATTCGTTAAACATTTTATTAAAGAAAGTTCTGTGTGTTTTCGCGATGTATTTGGTATGTGGATTGTAGATGTTTAGAAGACATTTTGGGTTGGGTGTTACTAGAAAAAAATGTATATTATATTGTCAGTAAACTTTATACGGTTTGGTTTTAGATATTGTATTTGGGCACAAATAAGCCAGTAAGGCTCAAGGCGTAGCGATGATAACATTGTCTTCATGCTCTTAAGCTAATTTATTTGGGGTCGGCGAAGCATGTCTTCGTCTTCCATATATACCTCGCTGTTTTTCGTCATCTCATGAGACACCTCCTTTCTTACCATATCATTCTCAACACAGTCCATCCATCGTTTCTTTGGTATTCCTCTACTTTTAAAGTAGAATACATGATTATATTGAATTAATGACAGGACCTTACTTGCCAGTGGCACCATCTGGTGAGTGCAAAACGATAGCCGTCATTGCCACGTGTCCCTAAGTTCCAAAATTGGTACCACCACTTTCAAGAAGAAAAATAAGAAAAGGAACGTTTAACAAACTTCAACAAAACCAAGAACATTAAAGAAAACAAACCACTCATTGTTCTATTTCTGTCTCACTAATTTTGTCATAAAACAATAATCTACCACTTTGTAACCAACGACTTAAATAATAAAATAATCATCTTACACAAAGGGCTAATTCATAAAATTTTACATGGCCAATTATGGTGCCCAAACACAGCTTGAATGGCCAAAGGAGGTCTTTGACCATAGTACAAGACAAAGGCCATTTGTGGCCGGGACAGGCCATTAAATGACCATATATCTTTGTTAGGGGCCATAAATTGGTTGAGCCATTATTCTCCTAATAATTAGCAGAATCCTGGTGTATTGGGTGTTTTTGGGTTTCGGGTGAAGTGGTACAGGGATGGATTTGGGGAATGCAGAAACTTTTTTTAAAGAAGTCAGGATTTCTATATCAAGTATTTATTTAAGGAGATTTGAGGGTAACTAATTAATACGTTTAACATTTAAAAGACCATTTAGAATTCGGTATCTAGCATAATTTATGTTTAAACCAGGATATTTTATTCGACGTTGCACTTCGCCCATGTCTTCGTACGCAAAAATTGATAATATGCAAAATATAAATAAACATACCTCTTAATAGTTAGTAGATTTCGGGAATTAAACAGTAGGGGAATAAACTGAAAATAACCCTATTATTTTAAGTATATCCTACTGCTACTGAGCAAACAATGTAAATTGATTAGAATCATATACTCCAGGCTTAATCACAGCATGTAGACACCAGTTCAGTCTATCTAAACTCTAACCCACTTTTTTCACCAAAATTTTAAGTCAATTACAAATACTCTGAATTGCAAGACAGCCATACGCTTTCGGTTTTGCAAATCATCCAACTATCACACTCAACATTATTTTAATCTTTGTCCTTCTTCAAGCGCCATTTAAAAAAAGTCCTCCAGCAACCATATTTCCACAGTCCCCAAACCACTCCATCCCTGTACCCACAATAGTTTAGCCCAGCGGGAGGCCACGCCGTAACGCCTGCACGTCAGACCTTACCATTGTGGCGTGAGATTGTATCTACACTGCGCTATTATGACCCTCAGAATTTGTAGCTGGGATGGGAGATGAAATTGTTAAGTCTTTGTGTTATAGGGAAGCTGAGTACTCGTAGTTATCCATGCTTTAAGCTTTCTAACAAAATGGATAAGTACGGCTGAGTAAGAGTTTAGAAGGCGCCATGACACAGTTGCTTCCAAATTCGAAATGTATTTGCCTAGAAAAGTGTTGACAGTTTGAAAAATCTGTTGGATTGGTATTTATTGCAAAGAGGTAGAGATACATGTCAGTTTGGTTATCATAGAGCTCATGGTGAAAGATGGTTATAGTCTAAAAGTTTAAGGAAGTAAACGTAGAAGTATTTTGTTTTTGTTAATATTTATCTATTTATGAACCAATGACAGTTCCCACCCAGATTCTCTGGAAACGATAGTCCAGTCTGTAATCTACACTGCGCTATTATGACGGTCAGAATTTGTAGTTGGATGGGAGATGAAATGTTAAGTCTTTGTGTTGTATGGAGGCTGAGTAAAGCTGAGAATATGCATAGTAAGGTAAGCTGAAAGTTTAGCAGGTGCCATAACACAATTGACACTGAAAAATCTGTTAGGAAATAATTTAGTACATATATTGCGAAGAGGTTGAGAGTTATGTCAGGGCCCTGCCTGGAGGCCTTACACTCAAAGCACCCACAAGAAAGTCCAGTTGAGCAGTCGAGAACCTCCTAGATTAAACTGCGGACCCAATACACAAAAAGAAAGCGAATGTCAGTTTGGTAACCATAGGGGTTATGTTGAAAGCTGGTAGTAGTTGGTTACAATTTAATTATTTATTCAGACCTAGGACACTCAGTGTCTCTCAAAAAGGGCAGTTCGATCTGGGCAATCATCTTCAAAATGCTGTTTTCACTACCATATGCAGTTGTTGTAAATAGGCTGCTTTCTTTCGCATGATTCCGTAAATGTGGGAAGATAGCTTATTTTTGATTTGCGAGGATGTAAGTGAACTATTTTTTCTTTAAACATTTTTTATTTTATTTATTTGGCTCACCAACAATTGAATACACTACACAAGGGAAAGAGATACATACATAAGAGTCACAGACAAGTGTATCAACCTCTTACAGGTAAGCACAACATGCACAACTTATTTGTCGTTGAGTGTCAACTTAACAACCGGTGAGTACCAACTATACTCACCGCACACAACTATGATTTCTAAACAATTATGTATATAATAATTAAAACTAAATTTAAAACTACATTTACAGACAATATTAACGCTTACATTATTTTACAATGTTTTCTGAATAATAGTTTTGAACTTACTAAGTGAGTCAGAGTGCACATCTATGAGATCACTACAGCTGTTTAACAATTTACATAGACGGGGGATAGGTGAATTAGCACCATGGACGGTTCTGCGAAGAGGAGGACGCAAGGGGGTTATAGGAGCTCGTGGACTTTTCGTGGGCACTCGGAATTTGATCATGCTTAATAACTGGGGACAGTCTATTTTAAATCGCAGAATTTTATACAAGAAAGACGAATCCAGTAAATCCCTCCTCTTCTGTAGGGATGTCATCTTGAAATGTAAGAGTCTCTCTTTATACGAGCGTTTTTTTTTATATATCCCGGAAGAATACGCTAAGTGCCACAGAAAACGTTTGTGAACCCTTTCCAATCTTAGTGAGTGAACGGCGTAGTGAGGTCTCCAAACAGTGCTTCAGTATTCCAACGAGCTACGGACCAAACAATTATAAAGCAAAACTTTTGTCTTAATGCGCCTAAAACAAGTAACGTTTCTGATGACAAACCCAAGCATTCTTGAGGCTTTTTTAACCACAGTCTCAATGTGGGGTACAAATGTTAACTGCCTATCGAACAGAACTCCCAAACCTCTTATCTGTTCTACTTCCTGAACCAAGTTGCCACTAAACATCACGTAAATCGGAGCAAATATAAAAATTTTCTTCCTTTATTTATTCAACATAATTAAATAATAAACACTATACACATTTTAATAATTACAACCTTAGGTCCATATCCATACAATAAACAAATTATAAATTAAATAAAAGATAAACACAACAAATAAACATTACAATTCCCCTATTAATTCCCATTAGACTCCCCCACGATACAATTGTAAAGTAATTTATAAACGTGTGCGCAGTTAATTTCGCGCGGCTCGTTATTCATTGGCTCAAATTGAATTAGGAACGGGTGATGTGATCTACCCTCTTTGGTTTAATGTGGTTAATGGCAGTTAGATTTGAAAACTGCGTTCCATTGATTTTGTTGGTATTGAGTGCGTAGGATTTATTGAGGAGTTTATTAGGATTTTTAGATGAGTAGATTAGAGTTTGCTCTGATTGTGATAAATTACGAAAAATCTAATAAAATGTAAGCGGATGCGTTTTTAAGTAAATGTATGCTCACCTAAACTTAATAGCACGTCAGAAATTACTACATAATTACCTAGTTATAGCTATAGTAATCCAAAGGCAGTGAACGTTTACACAACTTTTGGTCCGTCGATGCCGTATGTTTCATTTAAAGCTGGTAAAGAATTGAATGCGAACTTGCATCATAATATCTGCAGGACCTGTGTATTATGATTCACGTGCGATCTAATAATTAGCGACAGATAATATGTGTAGCGATAATCATCATTAGTCTACAGTACAGCAATCCACTGCTTTACATAGGCGTCTTCAATCACGCGCCACTCAGCTCGGTTCTCGGCAACTCTCATCCAGTTGCGATCAGCCACACTGCGAAGATCGTCACTCCACCGAGCCTGAGGGCGTCACATCTTATGCTTGTCGATTCACGATTTCTACGCAAGAACACCAACGGTCATCGGTTCTGCGTCTATAATAAGCATAATATATAGTATTTAATACATTTCCAATACATTACGATTATTCGGTAAAAGTTCACATTCAATTTTGTTACCTGGTTAAAGCGATTCGACTATAATTACTTTTATGAAATAGCTAATTTAGTAACACTTCAACATACTTAACCAATATTTAATTTTATTAGTCACAAAAAAAACGGTGTGAAAGTCTCCTCTCAATAATTTGTATGAGCAACTTACCGCCATTGAAATAACAACCAAAGTAATTGACAGCCCTCTTTCTCAATACGAATGTCACAATCCTTACATCAGTAGATCAATAACCAATCGATAAACGGAATAGAATCCTACACTTCATTGTGTAACAAGAACATCTCATGTCGATAATAAAAACGGATTTATTTGCAACAAATTGTCACTCGCCATTCTAAGAAGGCGCCATGACACAATTATTTCCAAATTTGAAATCTATCTGTATTGCCACACTGCGAAATACTCCTGGCCGCTAAACTGAACTTTATTGCAAAGAAGTTGGGTGACATTGACAGTTTGGGAACTGTAGACTTAATGTTGTCTATGGATAAAGACGTCAACTCAGGATTCAACAAAGCGCTTTGATTGCCGTCAGCCATTGTGCATTATTCACGGTCATTATATTCTATTTAGTTCGATATAACCGTTTAATAGTTTACGAAGACTTCCCCTTAGCATGCTTATTAACAATACAATAAAAATAAAATAGCCATAGAGCCACTTTACACCTTCTCAGAAAACGGCAGTTGTTCAGAAAAAAAATCAAATGTTCGTTCCTTTTATGAGTTTTTGTCTGTTTATTGATAGCTTAGCCACATTCTTTCTCCCTTTTCTGTAAAGCCATACGATTTTGAACTCTATTCTCTTGTTTCTAACCTAAAAAAATATTTTCTCGAACGCAAGTAATAAGTTGGCAGACACAATAATGATACTTAACTTATGAAGTGGAAAACGATCCCATCATTCTGTCATTCCCTTTTCACGGTCGTGTTAATATAAAATTAATATTTTTGTCGCCAAAAAAATTGTATACTATACCATACATCTGACAAAGGTTGTTTGACAAATAATTTTCACGTGAAATCGTAAAGTTTGAGTAGCGTGAAATTCAAGAGGTTGAATATTGTTCTCGGAAAGCGAATGTGTTTGAGATTTTGAGCAATATGGGATGCTTGATTGATTGAAATTTTATGTTATGTAGAGGTATATACATACCTAAACATCGAATGCTTGTTAGTCAAATATGGAGATTCAGTGTAAGAGGAGATTTATTTGCTCCCGTGTTTGACTATGCAACTATAATTATTTTGTCAGGATGATGTAAGGTGGCCAGCTTCTCGTCGAGGCTGCGGGTTTTTCGAAAGAGATACCGCGGCCTCGACGCAAAGGGCTAAGAAGGAACATGGGTGGTTTTTAGTCAGTAGAAGTCTGACACTCCCTGCCGCTCTGCCCAGAGCAGTCATTTGATGCTTTCCCACCCCAAAAAAAATAGGTGGCGAATCTAAGAACCGAATTTAATGTAAAACTTTTCATGTGTTTTATCGACCTATCCTGGAATACACCCACATGAAAGCTGCCAGACATAGAATCACGCCTGTAATCCCCGAAGGGTTAGGCAAAGGTGTATCTAATAGTAAAGGTGTATCTAATTTGACGGCACGGTTGGCGCTCAGCGCTGCGTGTCGCGGGTTCGATCCCCGCACGGAACAAATATTTGTATGACCTACAAATAGTTGTTTCGGGTCTGGGTATTTGTGTATGTGAGTTTAAATGTTTGTGAACGCACCCACGATACAGGAGAAATTCCTAGTGTGGGGCAACGTTTTTTAAAAAAAAAAAAAAAAAGTACACCCACATTTCACGAGTTATGTAGTCCCATGTAACAGGCGGCGAGCCTCTTGCCGTCAAACGGGCACAGATTCAAACTCCATGACTGTTACTGAGAAATTCCTGATGAAAAACACAATAAAACGACCTGGAAATCGAACCCCAGGACCTCATGCTTAGCGGTCACGATTGCGACTACTAGACTCATCTCATCTGCCTACCCTTTTGCCAACTTTGTTGGGGCCGGCTTCCAGTCTAACCGGATGCAGCTGAATCAGTATTTTACATGGACTGACTGCCCATCTGACCTCCACAACTCAGTCAATACTAGATTAATCGATACGCTTTGGTAAGTCTTCCCAAACTCACCTGTAACGACTGCCAAAGATCTATATAATATGGCAGCCGGGACCAACAGCTTAAAGTGCTTTCCAAGGCATGGAGGAAATTCAGTATGTTTTTTTTTTATTTTTTGACTTCAATCTTGCCCTAAGGGCAGAGATGAGGTCGACGATGGAACGAGCTTGGTAATGGTTGGTCACCCATCCACAGACCAACCTAGGCATTCGCGGCCCCGAGAGGCAGTTATAATTAGGCTACTAGCTCCTCGATTGCAACTACTAGAGTGCTGTGGGAGCGGGGGCGCGCGGCGGCGTGTGCCGTGGCGGCGGGTGTGCGGGGCTCCGGGTCGCGGGGCGGCGGTTGCGCGTTGCGGCGTGCATTCGTTGTTCCGTGATTCGGGGTCTCGAGCATTCGTTGTTGCGGTTGCGTCGCTGCGTGCTTTCGTGCTCGCAGTGTTCGTTGTTGCGGGCATTCGGTTGCGTGTGGTTCGGCGTGGTGGCTTTCGGAATGACGTATTGCACTCGTAGTTTCGTTCTTCTTCCGTCCTTCTGACATTCAAAAGTGCCTGTAATGGCTTAATTGAAATAAAATATTTGAGTTTGAGTTGAGTTTGAGTTAGACAAATGAATTGAATTTATCAATAACTTTAATTACGGAAACCTAACTTTCCAAGGCCTACCATTAAAATCAACCCTGTATTCATTGCTAGACATTTCCTTGATCAGCAAAAACACATTAAAACTCCTACATGACCTGCTTATAATTGAGTAATTTAAACTGTGACAATTGTATCTTATCTACCCATCTTTATTAGATCGTTCTTCTGAATCCTAATATACCTCACGACTCGAGCTAGGAAAAGAAACCTTATCATTTATGTCAGAAGGTTGGTTTTCTGTTGGAGGTATATTTGGTTGGCGATTGCGTAGATCTTTCAGTGATACATATTGGATAGGAAGGTTTTTGTTCGCATTTGCGATTGTTTGTTGCGACTTATTATTTTGTCGTATAGTGCGTTTTATCGGTGGGTCTTTGCTTATATTATATAATTATGATTCTTGTTCAGTCTTTAGTCTACTAAATAAAATATCAAATATTTTTAGTTAAAGTAGGTACCTATACTTACATTCTTCAGTGTTTCATGAAAATTGATATTATGCTGACTTCCAATGCTCATAGTAAATCATTGAAGAAAATAAAATTTCTAATTAGATTCCTAAAACAAACTCATGCTACAAACAAGTTGAAAGTTACTGCATTCAGGTAAACATACATAACATCACTCCTGCAATTCCTGAAGAGTAAGGCAGTACACCCACACACATAAACAGCCTGTGAGACGGTGATAAGCAGGCAGTTCGGATGTCACAATTTATGTCTGCGAATGTTTGGTTCTGTCTGAGACATCATGTACTTTCTTCTCCGTTTTGCGATTGTGAAGTTGCTGTGGTGTGTGCTAATTAAAATCGTCAATACAATCCCAGCCTTATTTCCGTGTGTGGCATAACATGTCCACTATGTCCAGACATCAACAGAGGTCAACTGATAGTAAAATATGTATTATCATTTTACTATTTCATATTAATAGTTTGTACTATCGAGTACCTAGATAAATGGAAAGATTACGTCGAATCAATATTATTATAGTTTCAAGGCTTTTTGACCTGATTCTGATTACTTATTTGTATGCATAATACGGCATACGATTTTAATGCTGAAGTTGGATAGGAAAGACCCATTCATATGTATATATATTTATAGAAAAACCCATTCAATGACATCAAATTTTGATAAACGATAACTATACGCAACTTTAGGCGGGAGTTTTGACAGATGACACATTTGGTTTTTTTTTTATTGCACGGTTCCATCTGGAATTTCTTTTTCTTAATTACTTCAATACCAGAACCAATTTATGGACTAAACATTTTTATAAATCAGTCCACAAACAAAAGAAAACATTGAAGGGCCAAAAAAGGTTTTTGTAAAGTGATCCACCGTCATAAGTAAACCATGGACAAAAACTGTTATTTTAAAGTATTAAAATGGGCGTTCTAACGCTGTCGGGAGCGATGCCAGCAAATTGCCATTATAATTGGCCGTATAAACATGTTTGGATTCGATTTTCGAAACACGTTTCGTTGCAAAAACGTTTGTAAAAGGAACGCATCTGTCATTTTGTTGAGTGATCGATTTGGAATGAGGGATGGTTTCAGATAATCATAGGTTTGTGTTGTTTTTGCGAATATCGATCGGAATTGATGGGATGTTAAATTGTTACTAGTGTGGTAGAGTGATAATATCTTTGGTTAAGTTGGCTGACATCAGTAACAGTGTATTGGTGAACCTATATTCATTTTTGATTAGACAGTCATCGGAAGTGGTTGTTGGAAGGAGCCAATAATAATAATAATCGTTTATTGGTCTCAATTAAAATATAGCTTAATACAATTTCATTAACGGGGATTCTATACAAAAAAAAAATATTCGCCAAAACTGTAAATATTGGCTCCACTAGAGGTTGTCACATATATGCGGACCTCAATCGTCTCAACCTAATCCAGACCAGTGGCCATAGGCCTATCTCAATTTCATTAAAAACACATTCATAACCTTCCTCCTTTCCTAGCCAGTCTGTAACAGCCATCTTTCTAAGGTCGTCGGTCCAGATGGACTGGCGATCAGCTAGGTAGCTGGATAGGCTTCGCTCCAGGATTCGTAAGCTTCATGGGAAGGGACCTAACTGCGCGCAACAATAGTTGCACCCAAAATGTTATTCTTCCCTCATATCGTAAGGAGAGGAATCGTCTAGTCTAGATATATACAATAGGAGATATCAATGCAGAATGATACTAAATAATCAATCAACGCAATAAAAAACGATCACCAAC
Source organism: Diarsia dahlii (assembly GCA_949775195.1). Lineage (NCBI taxonomy): Eukaryota > Metazoa > Arthropoda > Insecta > Lepidoptera > Noctuidae > Diarsia > Diarsia dahlii. The sequence goes on from OX459213.1 coordinate 16,176,699, forward strand.
ATCTCCCATAGTGTAAAACCATCAAGCCATTTCTCTCCAGCCATAACCAGCTTCGATATTCAAAAACGTCACATGTCATAGATTAAAAACGTCAAGCGCCTCACTGCATCACAATGCATTTTACACCCCACCCTAGTCGCAGGAAACAGGCACGTTTGACGCACCCATTAAATTATTACTATGACACTCGAAGAGAATTCTGATTTCCCTGACACGAGTGTATGTGTTACGTGTAAACGACTGTGTAGTTAAAAATTGTGGCTCCCGTTGACAGTAAATTGACTAATTTACCTCGAATAGTGAAATATGGTTGTGGAGAAGAATGTGTCATTAGGTAGGTTGGATAGTAAATTTCTGGGAGACGATAAAATGTTGTAAGGGACACGGACATATTTAAATGAGTAAGTATTCGGATACGTTGGTCAAGGTGATGGATTTATGACGTTTCTACGTGACTTGTCTTTTGGAGATTGAACCGATGCTTATCTTCGGTTATAGCAGCATAAGTGTAGAACCTTCCTGATGAATTTCTATCAGAATTTACTCAATAGCATTACGAAGTCTTCCCGGTTCATTAACTGCCATGTAATAGGGTGTGGACTGTGGGCTTTTTTGGGACTTAAACTTAACTGGCGAAATGTGGGTGGGTACCTACACCCTGGTATTTAAAGTAAAGGTACACCGTTAGGGGGAAAACAGGCGCCATATTTGTTATACTAACGTACAGAGCTACGTAGATATTTGACTTTCCGAAAGTTTCCGAATTGTTAATAACCCCAAACATACACTGAATTTGTGAATCGTTGTATCCCTAGATTCGTAGCATCAGCTTTAAATATACACTCCAAATGCAACAAGTCTTCGCCTAGCAATTAAATCTACGGCCCACAAATGTGCGAAAGACCAATCAATAATCGACCTTTACCTCAGACGCTAAACCGTATGGTCCCCACATGATCTAACCAAGACAACGTTTTAACGTGTAAATGTGTAGTGATGAAATTCGATGAAGTCTGCCAAGGATCGTTCAGTCTATTCTTGCAAATTGACAACCAAAATCAATATATCTCACAGACCGTTACAATACGGTGTCAAAACAAAACTGTAACGACTGTTAGTTATTACATATTTTTACGAAACCTTGCTACACTTGGCAAAGTATAGACTCTTGCGCATGTGATCTGTGCGTTAACTATGCCATTAAAAGGAATTAGGTCTCTTGTAGGCAACGCGAGTCAATGGATGCGCCATGGCAGAAAATACTACATAGTATGTAGTATTTGCAGTATTTGAACTAGGAACAACATTATCAGGTTTCCTACTGGTAGGGCTTTGGCTTCCTCGCTGTGAGATGACGTTAGCTGTAATCCACCACAGTGACCCTGCGCGGATTGGTTAAAGTTAATTCGAATTTGAATTTTTGATACGAGGACTTGCCGTTTTTCTCACGATGTTTTCTTAAATCGTTTTGGGAGCAGTGGTGATGTAATGAAATGCACAATGTAGAGCCAAGCGTTCGAATCCGCGACACATAGGTTGGGCCGTATCTGCTAAAATAGTAATAAATGGTTGAAATCTGTGCACATGGTGACATGGCTCACACACATACCCAAGCCGTTTACACAAATTCCAAAAATCTCTGATAGCAAATAACAAGACTGGTTAAATACCAGTTTTCACCCTTGTTTGATTGGAAAAGTGTCTAATTAGTTTACTGCTCATCTTTGTCTATTGTTAACTAAAATCAGGTGTCTTGTAGGCAGCGCAAGTCAAAGGATGCGCCATGGTGACAATGACGTAACTGTAGAAAATAGATCTAATGTCGCAATGGCTACGTCATATTTAGCAAACGGCATACATACGAGTATTAACACCCGGATGAGGTGTAGGTGGAATATTTTCGACGGTTTGTTATGTTTCTGATTGGAAAAGTCAGTTTGACCTCAGATTGGAAGCTTGAAAGATTTCGGTAAACAATATGGTTTGATTTTACAACAGAACTAAGATTATGTTATGATTATGTATACTCGCGCTCCGTGGAAATGATCTTTCGAGGTATCTTGCATCGAAGTGAAGTAGAATCGCAATCAAAATCTTTCTCAGTAACGTGCATCGAAATCAAGTAAGTAGTATCACAGTGAAGATCTATCGCGGTAACGTGCATAGAAGTGTACACACGGCTACACATCAAGCTATACAAAACCAGTTAATCTTGGCCTCACTTTACTAGATCTTTTCGCACAATGAACGATCAGATTATACTGGTTTTGTATAGCTTGATGTGTAGCCGTGTGTACTAACCTAACCTAACCTAACCAGTCGGGGGTACACGGCGTGAATTTATGTTTTCATTTCAACTGTTAGCAACGGTTTTGAAACATGCTGCACATATTGATACCTGCGCAGAAACGGTTTTTCGCATTACGTACGTACATAAGTACGTACACACGGCTACACATCAAGCTATACATTTCCAGTTTACGCTGATCTGGCACTGTACAGAAATTCTATACAATGCAAGACCAGCTTATACTGGAAATGTATAGCTTGATGTGTAGCCGTGTGTACATCACAATTTTGTAGCATCGTCTTAGCATTTATCAATATTTTGTGCGTTGAGCTTGAGATTTAACTTAATAGCAATTGTTACTTTCTGATAATGGCTGATTGAGATTGTAGAGCGGTGGAAGACAAGGTGCACCGATCATAAGAAAGACGATTATGGCTTTGATATGCTACTTCTTCGGACATCTATCAGGAAGTTTTAATTGACTGGCGCTAACTATAGCATAATCATCCTACTATTCCTTCTACATTTCCAATATTGGGGCACAGAGATCGTCTCTGTGGGAGAAGATGTGGTATTCCTAGTGCGGGATGATGGATCCAGGACATGTTGGTAAACTCACAGTTCTTTACCATTTTGATAGTGGTTATGAAATAATTACCTCCGTCAAAGCGGTCGGTACAGTGGCAGCTAAGTATGACGCCCACCCAATCCCAATCATTTTGAAGAAAATAAATGTAAAAAGCTAAAAATTTGTGCTTTCTACTCCACAGAGAATTACTAAAAGATTGAAACATCCGACTGCAATAGAATTGATAGATTTAAAAGACCACCTATTCTAACCCCGTCATAATTCAAACAATGTTAGTGTAATATTTAATGTTTTGTTAAAGTTATAATGTTATAATCGCCTGCGCCGCATATTGATGGCTGCTTGTAACGATCATATTGCAGACAACTTGTGATCGCAAAAATAATGTTTGCATGTAAAGATTGTGGGACAGAGAACTCGTGGGGCAGTTAGTTTTTTTTCTTCTTATGTAGCGCCCTTTTATCAAATCCATTCAACGGTCAAACTTACTTCTTTTTCCTAAAGTTCTGTGTGTTTCTGGTAAATCTTATTAGACGCAGGTACTTTTGCCTCTACTACTCAATATTTGAGAGGTTTCTTATATCAGAAGCGATCAGAATCACTGGTAGTGTGTGCTATTTTGTAATAGAATTTTAAGGCATAGGTATGTAAGGCGACCAAAACTAAGTATAGGGATTCAAAAATGAATCAGATTGGTAAAAATGTATGCCACTCAGCTGTTTTTTTTAATACCCGACGAAAAATGTCTACTATTCTGCAATCCTGGAAACAATTCTCGCATTGATGCGTTAACATCGTGTTTACAAAATACTATTTTCCAATCTATCTAATTGCCTACTCCACCAGACAATAAAACAAGAAAAAAGTAACTCAAATCAACTCCATACCTTTACAAAAAATATGATATTCAGCCCGTATACCCTCAATAAACAACGTTGCATTCAATTCAAAACTACAGGAACACACGGTGTGGTCAAGTGCGTATAACTATGCGTGGCGAGGCAACAAGACGCATTTAAACATAACTAATTCGTATTATGCGCTTAGAATTAATTTGAGAGAGAATGCAAGTGATGCAGTAACGAAACGCACGGTTGGCGGGAGTTTTGACAGCTGACAGTTTTTTTTTTAATTGTTTTCTTTTTTTGTCTGTGGTCGGTTATTGGGTCTGGTGCACAATGCAATTGTTTGTTTTAATTTGATTTATTTTAAACAAGGTGTCAATCAAAACTCAATATCGTTTGTTCGATATCGCTATTTAGGAAAACAATCTCTAAAACGACAGTGTATCCACAGAGTAATGTGTTGATATCTAGTAAAATGTCGCTAAAGGATCTGAAAGGGCCATGTTATTACAAAAAACGCACTACCAAACTCCTTTTAGACTACACCTGCTTGGAAAGTACCTTGATACTTTATCAAATTTACGTCATTGGATATCGAACAAATATGCGGGGAGAAAACGCATCTGAGCGGGAGAGAATGGATTTTCATACACTTTTCTCTCCCGCTCAGATTCACTAACTGCAACAATTTCAATATAAATTTCAATTAGTAAAGATTTAGTTTTTTATTTTCCTCGTAGGTGTAGTATAAAGCACTATGTCTCACTCGAGAGAAAGTGCGATTCCCGATCTCGGGTGTTTTAAAGCCCTCGCCTACGGCTCGGACTTCAAACGACACCCTCGACGGTAATCGGTCACTTTCTCCTCTCGGTGAACAATGTACTATTAGTACCTATGCAGCTCGCTCATATTCTGATATCAACCTGACAAAATGAAGATGAATGAAGACAAAAGAATATCACTTTTTACGATGAGAGTCCACAAGATTGACATTTCCATTAAGCATTCCGTTTAAGACAGTCCAACATTTTTGACTTAGCCATCATAGTAATTATCGCTGATAGAACTCCACTTATCAAATATTTTGCATAGGCCCACCGAAGTCATCTGCCTAGCCTTTTCCCAACTTTGTTGGAGTCGGCTTGCAGCTGAATACCAGTATTCTACGTGGAGCGACTGCCTATCTGAACTCCAAAACCCAGTGAATACTAACCCATCAACGTTATAACCTAGGCAAGCACGGCTGAACCAAAAGGTCAACCCGAGTCACTGCCGTTATTAAGCCCACCGAAGTACCAACTACTTAAGAGACCGACATCCAGGAAAAGATCAGACAACAGGCGAATGTGCTAACTTTACGACCCCACATAGTCAATAATAGTCATTTTAGAAAGCGCCACATCTATATTACCCAATAAGCCATGTCAGTCGCGTACCTAATGAAGCTATCATTATATCATCTCTGTCCGCGCCAAAGGAAGTACAGGCGTGATGATACTGTCAAAGTGAGACATTGCAACATTGTTAGGCGATGCAGTGACTGCGGGTCATTTCAAAGGGTCCTATTGACCTTATTGGTATTTTGCACTCGTTTTATAATGGTTATATCTTTGGTTCAGGTGACGAAGGGACACTTTGTCATGTCGAAGCATTTTTGATAACTTCTAAATTAGTATTAGATAAACCTATATTAAAAAAAATAAAACCTGGATGACGCTGGCACAGGACCGTGGGGAATGGCACAAGAAAAGGGAGGCCTATACCAAGCAGTGGGTGAGTTCAGGCTGTGGATGATGATGATGAAACCTATATTATACGAAAAAGAATGAGAATCAGAAATCGCTATTAAACAGAATCTGCTGCAGCGGGACTGAAATAGAAACGAATGCAATGGAAAAGATGATGAATAACATTAGGAGCTCAAAATAATGGATATAATCACGGAAGACATTCTGTAAGCGACAATATAAGTTTAATTATAAACCGCGAATGCTTAAAACAATGATGGAATACAAAGAATTTGTATTCCTCAGGTACATTAAATACATTAATCCACAATATTCTCCATTGCGCCTAAAACTCTACCATAGTTGGTCTATCTACATCACATAATGCCCGCCTTCCACTGCGAGCGGAGCGGGCTCCGTACGGACTTTTTCATAGAAGTGCTTCCACTGTGAATGAGCGGACTACTATATAAATCCGGTCGGCTCAGATTATCAGCTCAGTTTCCGCTCATTACCCTTTTTTAGTGGAAGGCGGGCATAAAGGTTGAGTGGTAGTAGAGAATGCCTTTGGCATTAGTCCACCTCTGTACACTATGTGTGCTTAAAGTATTATTATTAAATGGCATTTTCACTAATATTAATGAGGAGACAGCGGGGCTCTATGTCAAAATGTCTTCCTTTTCACTACGAGTATATTATACTTCTTTACTATTGTTTACAAACAGCATTTAATTCATATCCAAAATCTTGGTCTAAAGTAACCGGAGATAAGACCTCTCATACAAAGAAAAGTATTATTTGTATGAGAGATTTTGTACTACATCCTAATGCCATTCAGCTGAATGTAAAATATTTTCAATTTGAATTCAACTCGAATAGAACTCGCATTTTCATTTCTGATTAGACTTAGATAGGTACAGGGTGTGAACGCTCTAACAAGGTCCGTCTTAATTAAAAGGTCTAGTTAGAATTTCTTTTACGAAGCCTGTAGTTGATCATAACTTAATGCATCCATGCCTGTTGTCTTCATAAATCCTTCAAAACAAAGAAAAATACCATAAAATTATTATAGATTGCCTTGGACACATTGGACACCGCTAACAATACATTCCCGATACTTCCTAGTACTTATTAATAATACACAATCGAAGTCATCAATACTCATTGATCGATAGTAATTAATTAATTTAGTACCCAGCTATAGTACGATAGTTATTACGTACCCAGTGATAGTCCGGACATATCCTATTGCTAATAATAGGAATAGCGCCTACAATTCCTATGATATCTTATTAGTAATCTGTGTACTACTAATTGTGTGGTGGAGCTTTGAATGATAAATTGAGAATTGAAAAACGTCCTGTCGAGGCTGTGGGTTGTTCGAAAGAGATACTGCGGCCTCGGAGACAAAGGGCTGAGAAGGAACATGGGTGTTTTTAGTCAGTAGAAGTCTGACATTCCCTTTTCACTCTGCCCAAAATAACCCCTTTATTTGAAGAATTTCCACCCGCCAAAAAAAAAAGGTATGAACTACGTTGCGGTTTAAAAGATCATCATTTTCATCTGATAATGACAATCTTTTAAACAAGATTATAATCTGCCTGCCTTTTCCAACTATGTTGGAGTCGCCTTCCAGTCTAACTGGATGCAGCTGAATACCAATATTTTACATGGATCTACTGTCTATCTGACCTCCACAACTCAGTTAGTCTACTAGGTAATACGATACCTCTTAGTTAGTTACTGGTTGTTAGATTCTGGTCTGGTTACCTGTAACGACTGTCAAAGATCAACAATTGACAAAAAGACATAGAGAAAAAAAAAAAAAAAAGATGCAGTGACCAGAATGTATGAATGATATGTATATGTAAGTATGACTTAAATGAGGCGAAAGGAGTATGTAAGTATCGAAACAGGTGGAGTTCTGTGATATCTGCCACCTTCATGGGGAAAGATCGTGCACGTATGTATGCAGTCCGTGGACTATTGCCGATAGAGTTAACTAATACTTGGCTTGTGTTAAACTATAGTTAGTTATAGTTAACTAGCAGTGCAGTTGCATCAGTTACGCGGCCGAACTACATTATTGAACAAACATTCATTTGTCACTCATTGGTTCTGTCTCCGTCTAGGGTTGCCATGTAAGAATTGCAGAATTTAAAAATGGCTATTTAGAATAAAACTCTTTGTCTAATCTCAGTTAGAGCAGTGGTGGCCCAGTGATGGCGGCCCCGAATTATGAACAGTAAGTCGTGGGTTCAAACCTAGGCAGGCACATTACTTTGTGTAATTTATTTCAACACCATTACTCTCAAACCGGTGAAGGAAAACATCGAGAGGAAACCGACATTTCTTGGAACCAATTAACTCGAAGACATGTGACACCTACCAACCCGCACTGGGCCCGCCTGGTGGTTTATAGCCCATTCCTCTCCTAGAGAGGAGGCCTGAGTCCCTGCATGAGAACATTATAGGCTAATGATGATGAATCTCAGTTAGGTCTTGTTTGAATTTGAACTATTTTCTAACTCTTGGACATAACGGGAGCGAAGCCGCGAGCAAAAGCTACTAACAGAACTAGCAAATGAAGGGCATGCGTGTTGAGGACTGTTTTTCGTTTATTTTTGACGTTGAAAAAGTATTATTGGAATAGATGACGTTCTATAAAGTGATTGTAAAGTGTTGTGACCATCCAACTGCCAAGACATAGATCTCGACTTCGAACCTAAGACACGCACCTCTGATTTTTTCAACTTGCTTCGGTGAAGGAAACTGTCGTGAGGAATCCTGCCTGACAGATATTTTTCGACGGCATGTATAGCCAAATCAGAGGCCCTTGGGCGGCATAAAATCTTTGACGTCAGGTTCGACACCATTGTAACAGGTCAATGTTTGTCACCCATAACTTCCATTGAGCAGTGGTGGCCCAGTGGTGGCGGCCCCGACTTACGAACAGTTGGTCGTGGGTTCGAACCCCGTCAGGCGCATTACTTTGTGTAATTTATTTCTTCACCACTGCTCTCAAAACGGTGAAGGAAAACATCGTGAGGAAACCGGCATATCTTAGAACCAAAAATTCGAAGATATGCGACATCTACCAATCCGCACTGAGCTCGCATGGTGGATTATAGCCCATCCCTCTCCTAGAGAGGAGGCCTGAGTCCCTGCAGTGGGAACATTATAGGCTGATGATGATGACGATGACTTCCATATTTTGCGATCCAGGGCCAATATGAACCACTGGTCGTTGGTTCTGTTCAGCTCGTCGCGCCATAGGTTTAGCACTAACCACACGATAAAGAAGCAGACGTTCTATGAAGATAATATTAATGTTTAATCAACTCCTAATTCCAGCAGCCCTGCCCCACAACCCTCAACAATTAGGCATTCTCTCAACGCGTGCTTGTCTCTTAATGTATGGTCGTTAAGTCATCGTACGTGCTCTCATTGAGATGCTACTGATATCACTGAGGTTAGCTTCACGCTTGCTGATAATATGGGGTTAGCAGAGATTGGAGGCAATTTTCCTCGATGAAAAAAGTGTACCTTATAGTACTTACATTTACTTTTCACCAGGTATTTAAGTCAGTTATGTAAAATAGGGGTGAGCTTTTACCATCAACCGGTGATTGCTGTTAGGAAATTCCTGATGTAAAAAAACCCATGCACCAGCATTAGCAGCCACTAGAGCGGCAAGGCACTGTTACTCAAAGATTTAAGTCCGACTTTGTACGGTTTTTGTGCTTGAAGATTTAATAAATACATAAATGTTTGGGAGAATTCGCATTATAACTGTTTTTCTTTAAATCAAATCGTTTAAGTTCGTGGCTTCCTAAGTTTACAAAACCTCATCCTCTTTCTTGGTGTCGAGTTCAAGTAGAGCTCGAGGCTTAGTAAGAACTGCCACTCGGGTCGATCTTTAGGTAAAGCTGTGCTTGCCTAGGTCGGTCTGTGGATGGGTGACCGCCCAACATACCGAGTTTCCTCCGTGCCTCGGAAAGCACGTTAAGCTGTTGGTCCCGGCTGCCATATATATAGATCTTTGGCAGTCGTTACAGGTAGTTAGTGACCTGAAATTCTGACATCCAGTCTTACCAAAGGGTATTGTATTACCTAGTATTGACTGGGTTGTGGGGGTCAGATAGGCAGTCGCTCCATGTAAAATACTGGTATTCAGCTGCATCCGGTTAGACTGGAAGCCGACCCCAATATAGTTGGGAAAAGGCTAGGCAGATGATATATCATACAGAATCATACAGGTGCCCATAAATAATGACATCATATTTTTTTCATCATCATCATCAACATCAACAGCCTATTAATGTTCCCACTGCTGGGACACAGGCCTCCTCTCTTTTTGAGAGGGAATGGGCTCTAATCTACCACGCGGGCTCAGTGCGGATTGGTAGATGTCACATGTCTTCGAATTGTTTGGTCCTAAGACATGCCGGTTTCCTCACGATGTTTTCCTTCACCGTTTTGAGAGCAGCGGTGATGAAAATAAATTACACAAAGTAATGTGCCTGCCTGGGTACGAACCCACGACCTACGTAGGTAAGTCGGGGCTGCCACCACTTTTTTAAATCATTTTTTTAATAAAACATTATTAAGCCACTAATTTATATTTAAAAAAATATATTTAATAAATAAAACCGGTAATAAAGACGAATTCAACTAATAAAATCAATTTTAGACGCGCTGTCGTAAACAGAGCCATCTATCGGCAACTAAGGAACTACTTATCGGTTAAATAGTTATTGAGTGCTGCGTTTCGTATTCAGAAACGCAGTGACAGTTGACCGACGTTTAACTTATGCTTTACGTTATTGAACCAATAGTTAGTGGGAAGTTATCTGAGGTCTTCAGCAACCGGGCATAAGTCATTTAAATACTCGTGTTACCCAGTAACCTAATCTCATCCATTTCATCCTGTTCGACGTTTTCATCATCACAGCCTTTGGCTCCTTGCCAGCGTGCCAGCATTCCAGCCGGGTCTGTGTCACGCAATGGAAAGTGTTCCATTAGTATTTCATTAGCTAAACTGACGCAATCACGACATTTCCACAAAATCATTATGTCATGACATTCGTTGCGGTTGTGACAGTTTAGATCTGCGAATCCGGGATGTTTGATTGATTTAAGGAAAGGCCTAGTCATTATGCCACGTCCTTTTACTCAACTATGTTGGGGTTACAGTATTACCTGATGGAGCTAAATAGATTTTTGTTTTAAGAGCCCTGACTTAAGAAGAGCTGTAGGTTATGGGTTCGAGGAAAGGCAAACATCGACTTCACGTTCGTAATGTGTCATCATCTGCCTCGTCCTTTTCCTTGACTATGTTGGAGTCGGCTTCCAGTTTACCTGGATGACGTTTGAATACTAGTTTTGTACATAGGGCAATAGGGGATCGGACAAAAAAAAACTAATTAGTCCGTCAGATAGATTTCCAAAAATTATTGGACACGTATCTTTTCTTTTTGCACGTAGACTTAAAATGAAGACGATACAGTGCTTCGAAAACTCGTGTGACGTCATATGATAGTACATTTTGACGACACAAGTGACGTTTCAAGCCCCACTCCAAGATCTTTGACGCGTTGTATCTTCGTCATTTTTTATTGATTTGATCAAACAAAAAACACGTATTCAATATTTTTCGATAATCTAACTTACGGACTAAACAGAATCATATTATTTTGACCCTATCCGATCCCCTATTGCGTTTGTGATACCACTGCCCAGTTAGTACTGGGTGATACGATACCCTTTTGTTTCGGAGGGTAGGAAAGTTTCAAATGACTCCTCAAGGCCGGGCAGCCCTCTGCTTAGAGCAAGAGGTGTAATTTGTAGGGAGTGTCAGACTTCTTCTGACTAAAAACCACGGTCCTTCTTAGCCCTTTGTGTCAAGGTCGCGGTATCTCTTTCGAACAACCCGCAGCCCCAACTTTCGGGCGCTCCTCGAAGAAGAAAATGGAATGCAAATTGGAATAATGACAGCTCTTGAACGCTGTCTCCTGCTGATATGGAGGGAAGTGGTAAAATGATGTGTTTCCTAATCCTCCGCTATTATTTTCTGAGTAATTTCGTTGCGGGATGCAAGACCGTTAAATAGGGTATTTTACCAAAAAAATCTAATTAGTCCGTCTGTTAGATTATCGAAAAATATCGGATACGTGTTTTTTGTTTTCTCAAATTAATAAAAATTGACGAAGATGAAACCTGTCAAAGATCATGAGTGGGGGTTTTTCACGTCACTTTGTGAGTAAAAAAGTACTATCCTTGTGACGTCACACGACTTGACACGACTTTTCGAAGCACTGTATCGTCTTTATTTTTTGTTTACGTGAAAAAAGAAAAAATACGTGTCCATTATTTTTTGGAAATCTATCTGACGGACTAATTAGATTTTTTTGGTGAAATACCCTATTGTTTCTCTGGGACTTTGTCAAGCCTCCTTGTCACAGCGCTATTCTGGTGGTCGCCACTGTTGACTCTTGCGCATAGGAGTTGCAGTGCATGGTTTAATAATAATAATCTTTATTTCAAAAAGCCAGATACAATTTGTCCATTACGTGGAGTTGCTTAGTTTGATATAGCAGCAGTTTGGTTGACTGCGTGTGCTTGAAGTTTTATCAAAATCCGTTAAGTAGTTTTTACGTGAATTTGAAAATTCACCCTCACAATCTTTCGCTTTTAAAATATTGGTAAGATAAGATTTGAAACGCAGATGCAGCATACTCACATCTGCTTTCAACGTCCTAATACATTATTTTTTAAAAGCAACGTTACAGTAACCCAAATTATATGACCACTAACATTAACAATATCATTCACTTATCATTTCACAAAATAACTAATGATATCACCCAGTCCAGATACACCACACCATGCACATAATGTGACATCATATGCAAAATCATTCACACCATTTTAGCCGCTATTTCCCTTGCTCCAGAGGTGATTATTGCGTGTATTATCCAGGTCAGGTGTTACAAATAAGGTGTTAAACGGAAATATTTTTGATTACGTCATATAGTAATAAAATATTTTTCACTCCTCTTGCTGAAAAAGAACGTCATAATAGCATACCAGAGCGGGCCTAAAATTGCATATTTTGCCCTAGGGCTAAAAGTAAATCTCGTACGACAACTTGTTCAGCCAGCTGGTGCGTGATGTAGTTTCAAGTAAAAAAAAATGTTTTATTTTTAAAAATGGAACTAAACGCGCTGAATGCCGAACTCTTTGGTAGAATGTGTGCGTTGCATTGCAGCTAAAGAAGAAATAAAAAAAGGCATTGGCCCGAAATTTTTGGAATTGTATTGAATTAAATTTTTAATAAAATAAACTCATACTGAACATGGTTATTTTATTTTCTCGCAATCGTAGTGAAAAGTACAGTGTAACACACGGCGCTAAAATCCCATTATAACTCGGTTCCTATTTACTACCTCGCTAAAGCTCGGTAGTAAAACTACCTCGTATATAATGGGTCATTTTAGGCCCTTGTATTACAATGTACTATATAGTTATATCTTCGTATTGAATGCTAATAAGTACAGCTTCTTAAAAATAACTTTAAAAGGTGTTACTTTTATTGTTCACAGATTAATTCTTTGATAACTGAAGACATAAGAGGATGCAATAATAATCATTTTCGTTTTAGGGTTTAATAATAAAATTTTAAGCGTCTAAGACACCTGTTTGCGAATCATAACAGTTTTAAAGATGCATTTTAAATTTTTATACTTTCAAGGTACTCATGAATATTACCCACACCAGCACATCAAGGTACTACAATTACCTAGTCAAATTTCTTTATTCGATTTTCAACTTTATAGCTAAACCATTTGGTGCAAAGTTGATTGGAAAGAAGTTACACTCTTGGGTTTCCGTTTTGAGATATGTCACTGAATCCCGCACTAGGATACCCTGTGTCGCTGGACCAAGTCTCTTTCAAAATCAAAATCAAAAGTCATTTATTCAAACTAGGCTAATAATCAGCACCGAACGTCAAAAATTTACTTTACTCTACTATTTACATTTTTATAAGACAGCCCCCAAAACGCCCACCCATCGGCACTTCCTAGTGTTTAGCTGGAAAGAAGAAGTGGCGGAACAAACTCCCCAGCACACATCTGTTAGAAGAACCAGACTCGATACAATAGCAAGGTGTCAGTTAAATTTAAGATTTACTACAGAACAATCAGTAATAAACAAAAGTATCTAACAATAAACAATGTAAAATAAAATAATAAATACATAACATAACAGTAAACTAATTTTGGAGAAAGAACATAAATAACAAACATTGTCTTGTGTTCAAGTCAGCGACCAACTATTCTTATCATCTAAGTTTTCGACACATCATTATCATTCTCCCTTATCCCAATTCATTTAGGATCAGCATTAGTAAGTCTTCTTTTTCCATACTTCTCTATTTCTCATCAGCTCATCAGACACCTCCTTTCTTTCCATGTCATCCTCTACAGTTACACAGTCCATCCACCCATACGTCCATCAATAGCAAATGGTTCATTATTAAATTAACAAATAAGGACTGGTAAGTTTAGGAAATCCATTGATAATTTAAGAGGAAATGCGGGTGCTGTCTCTCTCCGTCCTACCGTCTGTCTCTCTCCACTATCGCTGTCTCTTTCCGTCCTCCTGCCCTCAAATTCGTGCGATAAGGACAACTGCAGATCCGACTCAAAAGCTTAAGTAAAAAGAATTCGAGGTTTGGCTCTCGCCTATTTCCTCCTCCAATATTAAACCAATTTAAAAGATATTTTAGACAATGATTAAAGAGGATATATACTACGCCGCTATGGTTTTCTTTTTTCGTTAATAGTTGTCAAATTTGTACACTAGGACTCTACACAAGCAATTTTGAGCATTTTTTGAGGGTTCTAGTGCTTATAAAAATAAATAATCACCAAAAAGGAAAACATAGGGGCATAGAAATAGTTAATATTTATTATTCTGTAAAAAAACATTGCTCTAGGGTAATTAATCAAAAAGAAAACAGGCGAGAGCGTTTGTATGGAGAAAAGACCACCCGCATTTTCTCTTAAGAATCCTCCACATTACTACTTCACCAATAAATCATACAACACACAGAAACCTTTTTATTTTTCTGTTCCGGATGGAAAATCCTCATGAATATCCTCCACCGCCGACCGCCGACCGCCGAGCGAAGGGGTCTGTCAGACCCTAACTGACTAAAAACCACCCCGGTATTCCCTTCCTTCAATTAAACCGACGATCATGGGAACTAACTCCCAGAAACCTATCCAAACACCAAATAATCAAAAAGCAGCGCCTTTCTAAAAATTTGCGCACACGCATCTCGTTTAATTCGAAGCGATCTCGCGACGTACACCCGTCCCTGTCTGTCATATAGCGCTCTCTCGCTCCCACGTCATTACGTCATTAGTCCGCTTGGTACTCCCAGAGCTGTGATTAGCAGGTGATTAAGGTTCATTCAACATAATCATGTAATTATTTATTTATGTTTTAGACTCGAGTGGGTTTTGTATGTAGTATGGGTAAGGTTTTCAGATGAAATTTTACAATTTTGCTTTATTTTGTTGGTCAAAGTTTTTACTATCAGGAATTTATCATCTGGTGCTCTACTATGATGTCTTAAAACAATCTTGTTTTATTCTTTTTCCAGTGTGGAAAAGAAGTGACGCGAGATACCCTGTTTATAGCTCTACCGCTTTAAAAAAAATTCAACGCACTAACTAAACAATTAGAAATGAGTGAACTTGTGCTAAAAAGATCTGCTCAGTAAGCAACATAATTAAACCATTTCCAAATAATGCCTATTTTTCAATGATTTAAGTAACTTTTATCTAAAAAGTAAATGTAACGTTATGACTGTGTGTCCATACAAAACCTGACAAAATTACCAACTAATTCATCGGACAAAAGTTAACTGGCGAAAATTTTAGAATATAATGCAACGGCATGGAAATTAGTATGAATATTGGAGTTACAAAAATCAAAGAGGCTGAAAAGTGTCAAGAAAGGAAGAACCAAATATCAAAAAACAAAAATACTTCTCATACACCGGACTGGCGATATTGAGTGTAATAAAGGGACACTTCTGCCTAAACCTTCAGAAAAAAAGGTATATTACTAGCTACATCCCTACAACACCAAAACAAATCAAACACATTAAAATCCCTAATTGAAACACACGACTTTCACACCAATTACCTGACACAATTCATCTGAATCTCTTACATATACTGTGAGAGTGAACACGGCACGCCGTAACGATATCTGCTCACGATCGGTAATGAAATGAACGAGAACGTTCCGTAGCAGCACGAGGACATACGGACAGACAGATGGGGCAACTGGGGGAACTAATTTATTAATTTCATATTTTGTATCATCATCATAATTTCAGCAGAAATACGTTTACTGCTAGACATAGACCAAGTGTCGCCAACTCGCCACATTGACCAGTCCCGTGCGTCGTGCATCCAGCGGATCCCCACAACTTTCACCAGGTCATCGGTCCACCTAGTGTGAGGCCTTGCAACGCAACGTCTTCCGTTGTCATCTCATCCCAATCACAAACGAGGTCAGTGCAACATGTCTTCTACTTCCATACATCTCTATTACCCTGTAGCAGGGCTATTGCGTATCTTTTTAAATGCCAGCGGCCTAAACTATTGGCAGTTAATTGATGGACAATATGATAGCCACTGTCATTTAAAAAGATACGCGATAAGCCCTGCTGATCAGACACCTCCTTTCTTACTATATCATCTTCTCATTCTCAATTTTCAGGACTGCAGAATTGATTCATCCCTCCTTATCACATGCCCGTGATAAGGAGGGATGAATCACATGCGACTAAAAGAGTGTTGGATATAAATGTTGATGTATGGAGAGAGAGAGGAAAAACAAAGAAAAGATGGATGGAGAGTGTGAGGAACGATATAAAGGAAAAAAATATGAATGATAGCGTGACGAATGACATGGAATGGACAGAGAATTAAAAAAAATTACGTGTTGCGCCGACCTCAAATAACATGGGACAAGGGCAGGAAGACGACCCCGTCCGGGCTGCGGGTGTTCGAAAGAGATACCGCGGCCTCGGCAGAAAGGTCTAAACATGGGTGGGTTTTAGTCAGTAGAAGTCTGACACTCCCTACCACTCTGCCCAGAGCGGGAGGAGTCATTTGATGATTTACACACCACCAAAAATAAAAGGCAGGGAGATGACGAGGCAGTCCTCTCTACGTGTAATGTGTTCTCTCTCTATTTCATTACCTAGGAATAACACATCTTTAACCGACTTCCCAAAAAGGAGGAGGTTCTCAATTCGTTTCGTTTTTTTTTTTTTTTTCTATGTATGTACACCGATTACGCTGCGATTTATGTATATTTATATATCCGATTTACGTGATTTTTTTTTAGTTTGATGCGGAATAGTTGCCATTTGGTCCCATAAAAAATTAGGATAGTTTGGCCCAGTACTTTTAATTTTATGATCATTTTTTTTATGCCTTCACTAGTTCTGAAATCAGTTCGCCAAACTCCACGGCCGTGTGTCCGCCAGATATTTACCAGCTAGTTAGATAGACATTTTCCACCGGAAACACACCACATTACAACGTTGTTTATTGTAGTTCGCGAGTACGAACAAATAACAAGTCTGTTTGTACGCTCAGCTTATAATTACTGGCACCTTTACATGTATTGCTTCTCATATATGGGAGCTTTGGTGAGATTTTCCCACATTATTGACGAGATTGTCTAAGTTCTCGAGGACCAAGACCTTGGAGTCCCAAGGTTGTCTAAGTGTTAGGTGTGTTGTATGTGATTGGAGGCCTATGTCTATGTGTGGACGTCTTTTGGCTGAAATGATGATGATGGTGTAAGTGAGCTGTTTTTGTTGTTTTTTTTTTAAAAAACGTTGCCCCACCCTAGGAATTTCTCCAAACTCACAAACATTTAAACTCACATAAACAAATACCCAGACCCGGAACAACTATCTGTAGGTCTTACAAATATTTGTTCCGTGCGGGGATCGAACCCGCGACACGCAGCGCGGCAGTCCATTGCTTGAACCACTGCCACTGCGCTAACCGTGCCGTCTGTTCTTGAGGAGTAGGGGGGTGATTGCCCCCTATTACTTGAGACTTAAACAACTCGCCAAATGAGAGTGTATTATTAGGTAGGTATACACCTCTGCCGAACCCTTTGGGGATTACAGGCGTGATGTTATCATATTGTCTAAGTATGACGTGACGTGTATGAAGGCACGGTTGGTGTAGTGGCTGAGCGATTGACTGCTGTGCTGCGTGTTGCTGGTTCGATTCCCGCTAGGAACAATAATAATTTGTATACGACCTACCTACATATACATAGTTCTTCTGGGTCTCGCTGTTTCTGTCTTAAATGTTTGTCAACACGTTCACGATACAAGAGAAATTCCTAGTGTCCCCACATTAGGAATTTTTCTTGTATCGTGACAGTCAACGGGACAAACAGGAATAAATAAGTTTCATTTGTCCCCGTATCACCAATAGGGGGACAGATGAAATCATTAAGGAGTGAATAAAGTTCGAACTGTCCCCTCATTGCAAACAGGGGGACAGATCAAACTTTTTTTTCCTATCCGTCACCCTAAGGGGACAAAGCGGGATGACAGATCGGCATATTCCGTTTTAACAGTCTAACTAACCAGATGCAGCTGAATACCAGTATTTTACATGGAGCGACTGCGTCTCTGATGATCACAACCCAGTTAGTACTGGATGATACGATACCCTTTATTAACACTGGTTATCAGACTATCAGTCAGCCGCACAAAAGTTAGCCAGGACCAACGTTTTAACGTGATTTCCGAGGCACGGAGGAAACTATGTAACGAGCGGTCACCCATCCACGGACTTACCTAGGCAAGCGTGGCTTAACCTGAAGATTAATCCGAGGGGCTGTGATTATCTAGCCACGAGTCTCTCGGTGTGATGATACGTATTATAATTAATTAATATATTGCTAAGGAAGTAATATCCATTCGCTGGAATGATGTTTCCTGTTAACGCCTTGGAATTATTTTAAAATAACCATTCCTAAGGCAATTTAACACATTATAATTTTATTATTTTAGCATTTGAAATAGTTTCCAGTAATGGCAATGGTGTCTATAATCTTGAATTCTGAGAAGAATGTTGTTTAATAGGCAGGAAATGAACCACTAGGGAATGAATGGAAAGTTCCTGAACCTCCGAGCTCCGTTGAAAAGAGAGGTTCCTCTAGGTAGACTGAGAGACTCTATAAATAACACAACATCACGCCTGTAATCCCAGAAAGTTTGGGCAGAGGTGTACCTAATAGTACACCCACATTTCAAAAGATGATGATGATATATTGTTTGACTTAGATTTTATATTTATGTGACACCAATATTAGTATTGTCTTCCAATTTAATATAACTGTGATTGAATGTGTGTGATATTAATTATGTGCAATGATTTACAGTCCTATTTTGATTTAATTGTTTAATTTATTGATTCTGATTTACATATTTAATTTAATTGTTTTTGTGATTCACCTATTTCATTTATTTTTTTTTGTGATTTAATTTAGTGATTGTTGTTCGAAACATAATTTTAGTAATTTATTAATTTTGTTTTTCAATCTGTGCTTTTAAATTTTCTGTAGTATAGTATTGTAATATGTTCAGATTTATTATCGAATTTTGCAATGTTGAATAAGGATGTATCTAAGCATTATTGTTTGATTAATACATATTTATAACCGCAAATAGTGCATGTGGTGTTAGCCTATTATTATTTGTTACACTTATAAATGTATCTATAGCCTATGTTTTGTAAAAAATGTATTGTGTAAACAAATGCTGGTTAACCAAATAAATAAATAAATGATAAGGACAGGAAAATGATGATTCCGCCAGGTATGTTTAAGTCCCGCGTAATAGGGGATGAGCTTATTGCCATAGACTTGGCACAGATTTTCTTTAAGCCTGGACAGCTTTCAATATTGTATAAAGCTCAAGTCCGGTCCGGCATGGAGTACTGCTGTCACCTTTGGGATGGCTCAGCCAAATACCAACTTGCCACACTCGACTCAGTAGAGCGCAGAGCCACGAGGCTGATTGGTGACGCCAAGCTGGTTGCCAAGCTAAATAGCCTGGCCCACCGCCGCAAAGTTGCATGTCTGTCGGTCTTCTACAGACTGTACTTCGGAGAGTGTGCGCAAGAGCTCCACGAGCTAATTCCACCATCGCCCTTCTTCCATCGAGAGACTAGACGTACTGCGGGTTATCACCCATACCTTATCGATGTTCCACACATTCGTACGAAGCGTTTTGCTAAGTCTTTCATTATTCGTACAGCCAAGGAGTGGAACACCCTGCCTGCGTCGGTTTTCCCGAGTTCATATAACCCCAATCTATTTAAGTCGCGAGTAAATAGGCTTCTTCTGGGTAAACTCGTTCCATCGTCGACCTCATCTCTGCCCTTAGGGCAAGATTGAAGTCAAGAGTAAGCCTTAAAAAATAAAAATAATAAAAAAAAATAAGATCGAAACTGCGTGGCTACTAGCTACTGAGATTTTCCTAATGGAAAAACCTAATAACACTCTGCCCGACCCGGAAATTGAACCTAGGACCTCATTCTCAGCAGTCGCGCTTGCGACTAAGAAACCAATCAACCGAGTAAACCATAATAATATAGTGTAATGTTCCCACTGCTGGGACACAGGCTCTCTATGAGAGAGACCAGACTTCACATTAAGCAGTCGCATTTATAACCACAAGAGACAGTCTCGGTACCAAAAATTAATGAAAAAATTAAAACCTGCCTATTTCAAAACAAAAATAAATTAAATCCTAATTCAAAGCAATCAGAATAGCAAGGTGCAGTAATTAACGAATCGTTCGATAATTGCTTTATGAAAAACTAATTAATTCTACCTTGTTCTTATAATTAGCTATAACTGATAATTAGTACTGCTCTTGGAGTTTAGATAAGAATTCAAATTAAAAGGGAAATTTATTTTCTCAATTTTAGATTATTACTCCGGTTTTAGTGATAAAATTGTATGGTGTTAGGTTAGTTTACTATGATGGGAAAGCGTACTTTGTCTATTTGAAGTATACTTGTAATTTTGTTAGTCATTGCAGATAAAAAAATTGGCAGTTTTTGAAGACATTTCTGATGTCTATTTTTCTGATGGGATTATTCGTACATAATTCTGAACAAAACTTATTCTTGACACGCCAGCGTTAAAGTCGTTTGTTTAAATGATAGAGTTACAAAGAATGTTTCCTTTAAGGGGACGGTGAACGAACATTTCTCCATACAAACGTAATACCAAAATCATCCGCGATACGAACATAATACCAACTTAAAATTATGTTATTCGGATACAGACGATATTTATCTAGGTTCCTATTAAACTTTTTTTTTAAAACATTTACTATTTACGAAATGCAAGCGAATTGCATTTCGTCAATAGTAAATAGTAATTCGCTTGCATTTCGTAAATAGTAAATGTTTTAAAAAAAAAGTTTAATAGGAACCTAGATAAATATCGTTTGTATCCGAATAACATAATTTTAAGTTGGTAATATGTTCGTATCGCGAATGATTTTGGTATTACGTTTGTATGGAGAATGTTCGTTCACCGCCCCCTTAAGTAAATAATCGAGTACGTCCTCTGTAATATTCAAGCAGTCATTCATTCCTCGAAAACTTCTGGAGTGGCGACCGCGAACCGGAAGAAGTTGCGTTGGAAGGCCTCCCACTAGGTGGACCGATGACCTGGTGAAGATTGCGGGGATCCGTTGGATGCGAGACGCACGGGACCGGTCAATGTGGCGACACCTGGGGAGGCCTATGTCCAGAAGTGGGCGTCTTTTGGCTGAAATGATGATGATGATGAGTCATTGATTGGTCCTATCAGCCAACGGAGTTTCACAATTTGGTTCTACTCA
This sequence comes from Diarsia dahlii, assembly GCA_949775195.1. Lineage (NCBI taxonomy): Eukaryota > Metazoa > Arthropoda > Insecta > Lepidoptera > Noctuidae > Diarsia > Diarsia dahlii. The sequence continues at coordinate 16,198,135 of OX459213.1, forward strand.
AGTTATTATGCAACTTATTTCGCTTCTTACTTTATGGCTATAGCCATCACGGGGGTCTTGAAAGTCAATGCTACTCCAAGATCTATCGCCCTGTAAAACATTTTGCCAAACAAATTGCGAGGCTTATAAAACAAAATACACTATAAACACTAATAAATGAACAAAACTGATGCCTTCATCGAATTTCAGTGTTCATCTTGGAGTATAATGTTTACAGTTTTTATTTTGTGAATACCGTGGTTACCGGGAACGGTTTACTGCCCTAAATAATTGGTTTACTATCAGCTTGTTAGCTCGGACGATGCCAGGAGCCTTGTTATGGTGGCTGCTGTTACACCGAAGTGTGAAATTATGTAGTTGACGTTTGTCTGTTTTTTAGTTGGTTGATGCTCGGGAAAGTAGCAAAGATTTTCAGTTTATAAATCAATATGGTATTAATTATAGATAGTTTCTAGTTAAATGGCATTATTGCTGGTTTGTTAAAATTCATGGCCTTCACAAGAAGGCCATGAATTTTAACAAACCCTTTGCATCGTCACCTCTGGTTGGGAATTTGGGATAGAATTGAATGGTACTTAAATGGCTACTTCAGTTCTGTTGAAATTCAGAATATAGTAGTTCATAATACGCTTCGGTGTAAACCATCCCACCTTAAATAAGTAGTCAACATTAATATATTAGTCACAATCGGCCATCTTACCACATGCCATAAAGCCGACCTACTAGGAACTCATTAAGACACCTATCTGCCCGTTAAACGGATCAAAATATGTTTAGTATAATTACTGCTACATTGATTAACAACGTTTCTTGATAAACCGTTCTGTTCCGATGTTCAAGTATTTAGGATTTTATTTATTGGGGCTATTAGGTTTTTAAATAGATTTATGGTTTAAGAGTTTCGACTTAAGAGGAGGTGTAGGTCATGGGTTGGAACCACGGCGGGCATGGAGTGTGCGTTGTGTGTTCTTCTTCGGGGTCAGGCGCGGATCCACCGTAGTGGGCACTGTGGGCATGCCCACAACCCTAATAGACTTGTGACGTCACATTTTACGGTCTCACGGGTCATAACCCCACCAAGATCATCAAAAAATTGCATTTTTTTGAAAAAAATCTGCACAACAGACACTAACCATTCCAAGGCGGCAACCAAATATTGTAGGCTCGCTTCTCTCGCTATTGCATTTTGCCCTTTTTATTAAGGTCATAATTTGACATTGATTTTGTTGTCATCTCTGTATGAAAAACAAAAAGAACCCAATATATGGAGGTGGGGTGGGATGCTTAAATTTTGAAGATCTTTTTTCCTCGCTCCTGCATTATGATAATATCAAAAGCGGTTTCAAAGGCTTCCGCCTTAAAACCTAATACTTTCGAGCGCCGGCTTGCTCCACTCGCTCTTGTGTGTCTTAATCTTGACAAATTCTAACTCATCTCGGGGAACCTCCTCACCTTCCCTCGAAATCGAAGCGATCAACCTATCCGAGGCAGAACGCAAAAAAAATCTCGCTCGCTGCGCTCGCGAATACATCCTATCTCGTTTCTACAAACGTTGCCAGAGTACTTTTTATTCCCAATCCCGTATGAAGGAAAAGAATCTATTTTTCCGAGGACGTGAAAAATTTTCGAGCTCGCTCCGCTCGCTCTACCAATTTTTTAACGTTGGCTGTTTTAGTTACTCCTGACAAGACACAATTTCAGACAGTAAGAAAACCTCTTAAATTCAAACTAGGTACTAACTTTTAGGAGCTCATTACGCTTATTTTTGTAACTTGCCTTTAGAGCTCTTTTTGGGAAACTAAAGATGCACATCCCGCCCTCCCTCACCCAAATAAACCTGTCGGCGCCCATGCACGTTTTGATTCAGAAAACTATCGATTTAGTTCCTAAATAGTGTCACTATATCGATCATGAGCGAGTTCATACTCCAACTCGCACTTGGCCGATTTTCGGGTGACTGTGCCCACAACCTTTTTTGAGGGCTGGATCCGCGCCTGTTCGGGGTGGTGTTGTTTATTAATTGTATGAAACTCCATACTATGTAGAATGAACACTTACACGACATCGACTCGGCTCACACTTACAGTATACAAAGAACCTACATGTAGACCACTGATTAACACAGCCACATAAAACCAAAACATTCTCAACCATGGGAAAAAGTAAGAATACAAACCACGCATCCCAAAAGAAAGTAACCAAACAAAACAACGAGCCACAAACTTCAAAAACACGTCTTTTACCCCGAAGTATCAGAGAAACAAACATGATTTTTTACGAGTAACTCCAGGTTCTCCTCGGCTACATAAACCTTCGTGATTTAAAAGTAAAATGGTGGACAGGGAGACGGACGGTCGCCGACAGTGACACACGACCTGGGCCGGGGCCCGTTGGGACAATAAAACAATTGTTTTGGGGCCCACGCCGACGGATGCCGCGCATAGCTTGGACCCCAATTAAGATCCCGTAAGATTGTCCTCTTGTGTTTTTAGTGGGCTGTAGGGTGGGTATGTTGGTGGTGTTTGGAAGGGATATCATGGTAGTCCTTTGGTCAAACTATGTATATTGTAAACTTTTCAGACACTTACGTTGTTATGAAACTTAAACATTTCTGTGATTCAAAGCATTCTAAAACTATTCGATATCTGTTTCTCCTAGTTGATTAGAGGTACATGAATTATTAAGTTTTCACATAATTACAGTCATTCCGTGTTTAGGAAAGCACGTTAAGCCCCACTGTTTTTTAATTTTGTAAGTAGATTTATAAGAGTCGTAATAGGTTATCATTGGCCCGAAATTCTGACAACCACTCTTATCAAGGGGTACCGTATTATTCAGTACTAAATAGTTTGTGAGGGTCAGATAGGCAGTCGCTTCATATAAAATACAGGTATTCAGTGGCATCCACTTAAACCAGAAACCGACCCCAACATAGTTGAAAAAACGGCTAGGCAGACGAATACAGTCATCAAAAATCCTTTAAACAATTTAAAACGAAAATTTAGCAAGATTGTCCCCTAAAATCCTCTAGCACAGTCACCCTACACAACCGAACACTTTTTCAACGTTTTTATTTGTCCCAATCTGTTTTTTAACACCTCCCAACGGCTGAGCAGAGTTAGCGAGGACTCGAGGAGATCCCCTGATTATTACAACAAGCAATTTAATGAGTTTGTTTCTGATTCTACTAATCGAGATCACGGTGATTCATAACTAACAGACTTGTGTACTAATCACCGTGTCGCTTGTAAACTAAGGAGGTCGGTTGAGTTGGTTAGTTTTTGGTGGGTATAAAAGTGATTTTGTTTCGAAAAGAGACTTACCTATTCTTCTTTGTAGGACTTTAACTAGTGGTATACCAGGTGTTCGTATTATATTATTTAGATTTTTGTGATTATTTAAAGTTGAATATTTTTAATTAGAATTTGTATTAACAATTGATTGATTATTATTTTTATTTTTATTGTTAAATTTGACTTTTGTGATTATTATTTTTAATTGAGATTTGTTTTTGAATTTGAAATTTACAATTGATTGATTATTTATTAATTTTTAATTTTGTGATTACCTACTTAAAATTGAATTATTATGATTAAATGCACAATGTTGATTATTTTTGAGATTATGATACCAGGTGAACACGGACCTTTCACGAACGTACCTAACTCTTGCCAAAAAAAATTGCTGGGAAATGACTTTTATTTTAGGGTGAAAAATCACGTTTCATGGTAGGGTAGGACTACCCCAATATCTCCGTAACTAGAAATTTTTAGGTATGGTCTAGTACGGGAAGAACTAGTGCTTTTCGGCTTCGTTAGGGATCTTAGGAAAATGAAAATGCAATAATTTCGTCCAGTTCGACGCGGGCATCTAACTGAAGACCCCAAGCTCAGCAGTAGCGCTTAACTGCCATACCAAAGGGGCAGTTCCGACTTTGTCCATGTGCCAAAAAGACCATGAAACACTATTCCGCATATCGTGTTTTATTTTTCCAATCGTTCAACAAGTTGCAACAAAGACAGTCAGACTTTCAAAAGCCAACCAAAGGAATGCCATCACCACGTCCTTTAACCAAACAAATGCTTATCTCCTTATTAGTATAATAAAATAAATAATAATAAAATAATAACTGGTATCGGATCGCGACGCAGCGGTGTACATCACGCACGCGCCGAAGCGGACGGACAGACAGACAGACGGTGCGAAAAATTAATTATATTTATTGGCCACTGAACTTGCTGTGTTGGCGTTGTTTTGTATTGACGTCAGTTGTGTGTGTGTGTGTGTGGGTGTGTGTAAGTGTGTGTGTGTGTATTGGAGAGTAATAGGTATTGTTACAGAGTGTAGAAGTCAAAGAAAGAGAAACAAAGAATTTTTATAGACAGATGTGTTGCTGAAGAGTTTGCCACTTCTTCCTAAATTACATAACATAACAACAAGCCTATTATCCCAGTAAGGTTAGGCAGAGGTGTATCTAATTGCACACACACTCCGCCTTATTACAAAAGGTAGTTAAACCTGGTTTAACTTAGACCTGGTTTATCTCGCATGCTGTCAATTTCTTTTGAATATTATTGAAGTGAGACGTCATGCGAGATAAACCAAGTCTAAGTTAAACCAGGTTTAACTACGTTTTGTATTAAGGAAAACTATGTTTAACTCCCTTGTAATATTATAATGTCAAAAAAAAAATAGGCGAGCCCATTCCCATCAACCGGGCACAAACCCTAACTCCGTGGCTGCTAGGTACTGAAAAAATCCTGATGGAAAAACCCAATAACACTTTGCCCGACCCAGGAATCAACCCCTTATGCTTAGCAGTTGCGTTTGTGCAGTCTGAAATATTAACACACCATTATTATATTATTATCATCATCATCATCATCATTTCAGTCAAAAGAAGTCCACTGCTGGACATAGGCCTCCCCCAGGTGTCGCCACATTGACCGGTCCCGTGCGTCTCTCATCCAGCGGGTCCCCGCAATCTTGACCAGGTCGTCGGTCCACCGGGAGGCCTTCCAACGCAACGTCTTATTATTATAGCTAGCCCATATTCCCACTGCTGGGCAAAGACCTCCCTCCATTTTTCCAACAGTCACGATTTTACATACCATGTAAGTTATTGAATTCCAAATGGAGAAATGAAATGAATTGGAACATGTTATTCACTTATTGGAACAGTTATCATCAGCCGTCGTTTTCATTATTTGTATCGAAGTCAGTTGGACGAAAAATCGATTACACTTCACACCAAATTAATCGCTGGAACGAATTGTGTGGGTCGAGTTATGGGCGGTGAGCGATTATACATGTTATGTCATTAGCTATAGGTGGTCGATGAAATGAACCTGATGGGAAGATATAGAAAATCTTTCAAAGGTTTCAGAGAAAAATGGATACTCTAAATTTACATGGCATAAAGGTTTTTCTAATGAGTCAATTTGGTAATTGACTCATTAAAATTTTTGAATCGAAATTCGAGATATTTAAAAGTTTTACCACTACAATACTATAATTGGGTCTACCTTTTATTAAATAGTAGAATTTTTTATTTCCGAATTTTGTTTTGCATAGCAGTGGATGGCAGAAACTTCATTTAGCCGAAAATCATTTGGCGTACACTCATTTACCATAAATTCAAAACGCATAATTTTGTAAGTCAGAATCATCTTTGAGGATAAACTTCATTTCCAGAACCATCATTTCGCCGAAAACTCATAATCAGAATAGTCTTTTGGCACGCATTTCATTTCATATGTATACGTGATGTAACATGCAGCAGGCATGACTTCTGGTACGGCTCCGGCGCTGCGGTGCTCCGGCGGTCCCACGCAAGCATATCGTCGCAGATGGTTTTAACACCCACCGCCGCAGATTCGGCTTGCTGGCCGGCTCCGCTGGCAAGCCTCAGCCGCGGTAGCGCGCGTTTAAGCCACCTGCTCCACAGCTTGCGGGCCGCCTCGCCACTCCGCGCCTACACGGGCTTAGATTACACTCTCGGGGTAGGGCAGAAGAGACTACGTGGAGTCGGTTTTGCAGCGATTCGTTTCTGTCACTAACTTTTGTAGCAAAAGGTATTGACTTTTAATTTTAAATTAGTTCAAAAATATTGTAATAGAATTGGCATTATACCTTATAATCTAATAAAATAAAAAATCTACCAAATAAAATTCTGCCATCTTAAAAGTATGCCATTGAAAATTCGGCCATTTAAACATTCGGCGAAACGATAATTCTATTAAATAATTGTTTTGCATTAAACACATTCGTTCAAAGAAGAATATGCAAAGTGTGTTATGCCAAATAAATTTCGGTGCATCAAGTTTCTGCCAGATAGATGGTACCCACTATAATTATTATTGTGCAATAACTGCTTGGTTTGGAAGCGGTCAAAGAAGAGTCTACAGCTCAACACTATGTCTTAGAGCATTTAAAAATTATTATATTTAAATCAAAATACCCTTAAGTAAACACACTGGGTTTAACAAAAAAGGAAAACGTTTTTTGATGTTATCAAACGTTTCCACTATGGCACAAGACAGCTGATAGATGTATGGAATACAGTCTGTAGGAAGAAGTTGGGTAAAAGCAAACTGAAATAAGGGTATTTATAATATATTCTTCCTGATCATTATCTTCTAACTTGCGCCAAGCCCTTAAAGACAAAGTGAGACAAACCTTTTTAATTTGCAATGATTAACACTGCCACTGCAGTCATATGTTTTTTGTGTAACTCTCAGCAATATATCATTTATTATTTAAATATTAAAGCGACCAGGATATGGACACTGTTGGTTTTAACACGCTTTTAACGGGGCACGAAAGTAATAAAATTTTATTACGCTTAATGCATACATAAACTTATTTTCGCAGTATTTTTTTTGGAATTGGAATTTCTGTTGTTGAGAAAAGCAGGTCAACCTGAAAATCATAAATAAACTTACACTCTCAAGGTACAAGTTGGTAGCCGACTGCACGCAGCAGCAGCAGGCGACGTGTCGTGGCGACACTACTGGTTTCTACGTATTTCTATGAAATTCCCTCCGTAGTTAGCGACATGAAGCTAGCGACGCGTCGTCGAGCGGCAGACGCACGTGTCGTCCGACCGCAGATCAGTAGCAGTAGTGCCCTGTGCCACTGATGCCGGAGCAACGACACGTCGAGCGTGTTTAGAGTTATTGACTAATAGTAATTATTTGCAGTCGGGTTCGAAATCATAACTGCAGCGACATGACGCGACGACATGTCGTCTGCTGCTGTTGCGTGCAGTCGGCTACCAACTTGTACCTTAACTTACACAATTCACTGCTTAATAGGATATCCAGATATCATATTAAGCAGTGAACTGTGTAACTAGTTAAGCAGTGATACCCTAGTGTGACCGTCAAACTGCCAAGATCTAAAGTTCCCGTGCGTTGGGGCTGCGGGTTGTTCGCAAGAGATACCGTGGCCTCGACACAAAGGGCTAAGAAGGAACATGTGGTTTTTAATCAGTAGAAGTCTGACACTCCCTTTCGCTCTGCCCAAGAGCGGTTGGGGGGGGCTATTTAATGATTTTACACACGCCAAAAAAAAACGACACGTTGCTCAGATTTCTGGAGAATGCGGCTTAATCTAAAGATTGATCCGACCAGATATTATTATGAAGTCACGACTGTCACCTATCCAGTCTTTCCCTCCTCACCAGTCCCTTCATAGCATTCACCTATGTCACTTTCATCATCATCATCATCATCATCTTCCTGCCTTTATCCCATTATATTTGGGGTCGGCGCAACACGTTTTCTTTTTCCGTTCTTCCCCGTTAGACGTCACGGTGGCATTTACTCCTTTCTCTTTCATATCATTCCTCACACAATCCATCCATCTTTTCTTTGGCCTTCCTCTGCCTCTCCATCCATCAAAATTGATATCCATCACCTTTTTAGTCACATGCGATTTGTCCCTCCTCATAGCATGTCCATACCACGGCATTCGATTCCCTTTCAACTTTTCTGTTACTGGCGCAACTTTTAAACTTCCTCTAATATACTCGTTCCTTACCTTATCCATTCTTGTCACACCACACATCTATCTACCTCAACATTTAGTATGTCACTTTTTTTATAAACCTAGCTAAATTCTATTCTAAGCCCTATAAGAGACATTCTGCGAAAGAAGCATTGCAAGAAAGCGGCATTCTGCGAAAGGCGACATTATGCGAAAGAGACATTTTGCTACCAGTAGACATTTTGCGAAAGAGATGTTTTGCGACTGAGCCTCCCAAATCATAAATTTCCCCGACACAAAACAAGATCAGCTAACAAGCAAACCTTTCAACAATCACTACTATCTTTTAATTCCCTGCTTTCACCAGAAATCACTTGTAACCACACATCGTTTACCAACAAACAAGCACTATTTCAACTGAGTTAATAATTAAACTCAGTGATCACTGAGTTACGATCGGTTAGGCGCCAAACAAAATGGTGGCGTCTGATCGCTAATTAAAAGCAATATATAATGGTGGAACGCCCCCGCTGTATGGGTCGGGACGAATTCGGGTCTTTTTAGTTGGGAGGATTTGGTTCAATTTGTGAACTACTAACACTATGGGCGCTACCCGAAATAAATGCAATTATTATTATTATTTATATTTATTGAAAATGCAAAGGTTCCCTAAATGTATAACTGTAAATTGTAGTGTAGTCGGATAAAAATTAATTGCTAGTCAAGAGAAAAAAGTTGAATAGAATGCTACTGCAAACTAAGCAAACAAAAACATACCAATCGAATTGAGAACCTCCTCCTTTTTGGGAAGTCGGTTAAAAAAAGGGGCAACTCATTTCTGATCGTCTTACAATATGTTAGACCAAAGGCATAGTTTTAGCCATATATTTCATACACATTGGACAGTCTAGCATAGAAAAAGTTCAAAGAAACGTAGATGAAAGATGATAAGGCTAGAAATGGGAATATTTGTGTGATGATGATTCGCTCTAAGTGTCCAAAACCAATTTTTTAAACCAATTTTTGGGCTCTTTACAACTCATCCCTACCATATATCTAATGTTACGATGAAAGGGGTTTGAACTTTTTTGTATGGACTCTGGAATATCGACCCACCGCCATTTTGTTTTTTTTTTTACGAAATCGCGGCCCACGATGAAAGTGGTATATAAGCATAGAGGACATTATAGATAGACGAACAAAAAATGTCCAGTAACACGGTATCCCAAAGTGTCACGCTACCGAGATATTTGAAGGTAAATATCGACATATTGGTACAATGACCACATAAAACAGTCGGGTAAAAATAGACCTTTTCACTTCTCTCGCTCTAAAATGCGTCTTTATGTCGTGCGTAGGCGACATAAAGTCGCGTTTTATGCTCTAGAGCATAAAGTAAAATCTTCGTCGAAGACCAAGGTAATCGGCACAGGTAATCGGCCCAACAGCCACAGGAACAACTTCAACTTCATAGAATAACCTCTTTAATTTAATTCGTTTCGCTATTATTCTAAGAACAGGAATTACTCCTTTTCAGTTCGAATACAAGGAAAGTTGATGGGAATAGGCTTCCCCCAATTACCTAAATCGCTTGATGGCAATAGGCTTGCTCCTAATTACATCATTTGATGGGAATAGGCTTACTCTTAATTACATTGATTGATGGCAATAGGCTTGCTCTCAATTACCTAAATCCGTGGATGGCAATAGGCTTGCTCCTAATTACATCGGTTGATGGCAATAGGCTTGCTCCGAATAAGATTAGTTGATGGCAATAGGCTTTTCCTAATTACATCGGTTGATGGCAATAGGCTTGTCCCTAATTACATCAGTTGATGGCAATAGGCCTGCTCCTAATTACATCGGTTGATGGCAATAGGCTTACTCCTAATAAGATTGGTTGATGGCAATAGGCTTTTCCTAATTACATCGTTTGATGGCAATAGGCTTGTCCCTAATTACATCAATTGATGGCAATAGGCCTGCTCCTAATTACATTGGTTGATGGCAATAGGCTTGGTCCCAATTACATCAGTTGATGGCAAAAGGCTTGCTCCTAATTACATTGGTTGATGGCAATAGGCTTGCTCAAAATGTTTTTATAACTGAGCAGTATGAGTAACGACATAAGTCAGGTGTTATGTCAAGTTTTCTACTGAAAAAAAAAAGTTAATTGGGGCGGGAACCATAATTATTTTTACAATATTTACAAGTTGCTGTTTCATTTCCTCGCAATCGAAGTGAAAAGTAGAGTGTAAAACTCGTCCATAAAACCCATTTTACTCTCTACTTTATATCCATCCTCGCTCGCAAGCTCGCATCGGATGGATAAACGTCTCGCGCAAAATGATGCGTTTTATGCACTTGGCGTACAATCTACTATTTACCGTCTATAGGCGTTCTTTTTTTGTCTATATGCGTTGATTATTGTTATTACTGTTTATTGAAAGAGAGTAGGACATTACATACTACTAGGTGCACGAGAAAACTATTCTTTGATATATAAAGCGTTTTTTTTTTGCGATGTGAAGCGATTTTCTCGTGCGTGTAATAAGAATCAAGAGGGGAACTATTATTTGGATACAATTTAACGCTTAAAACGTAATGTCTATTTTTAATGATTGTCGTTGCACTTATTTTCGATCTTTACCTTCAAATATGTCAGTAACACGTTACTGACACACACATTACTGTACACTTTAGGATACCGTGTTTCAGGACATTTTTTGTTCGTCTATATGTCCTCTATCTATACATACCACTTTCATCGTGGGCCGCGATTTCGAAAAAAAAAAAACAAAATGGCGGGCAGGTTGATATGCCACATCGGTTCTATCCCCATTGTTGAGATGAATAAACGTATTCTCTGAAACATCTTTAATTTTTTAAATACTTGTGTGGGCCTACTCTTGACCTCAATGTTATCCCTGAGGACAGAGATGAAGACGCCGCGCGACGATGAAACGAGCTAACTTAAAAGAAGCCTTAACTCGCGACTTAAATATAATTTTCACATCAGTTTTCCCAAACAAAACTCTACCGAACTAGAACAAAACCACTTGTTACCCGATTATCAAGACAATTAATATAAAGTATTGTGTGTTTCCGCGCTGCACCGCTGCACCGCTGAACATCGTGCTTGTTATACCTAGGAGCTGAGTAGTATTGTAGCTAATGTTAGTTTAGGTGTTGGTGAGGCGTGTCTCCAGATGGTTATTGGGGTTTGGACTTACCAAACGATTACTGAACTATAATAACCCACTAGTAAACTTATAAAGTGTCATTGACGCAGAAATAACTAGAACCTATGGCACTGGTGTCTTTAACTTCACACAAATGAACACATGTCACCAACATGTCACCAAAATGTGTCTGAATAAATCATTATTAATTAAAAAATATATATTTTGCAGTTACTTGAAATTGGGAAGTCTCATCCTACTAATATTATAAAGGCTAAAGTTTGTGAGTGTGTATGTTTGTTACTTCTACACGTCTAAACGGGTGGAGCGATTTTAATAAAATTTGGTACACAGATAGTTTTTTGTTTCTTTAACTTTTCCCGTGGAAGAATTTTCGAGTTGTAGAGAGTGAAACCGCTGGCAACAGCTAGTGGAATATAAAAGACAATTGCCTGATTTTTTCTTGAATACGTTGAGATCAGCTTCAAATATAGAACTATACGAAAAATATTTTTTAGTTCTTGAAGCGCTAACAGCCCTATCAGTTCCAATCAATAAAAAAAAAACCTAAAATCTAAACAGTTAGCGCTCAAAATCGAATCCACCCCTAAACTCTTACTGACAACCCTCATGATGTGACATCAAATATTTTCGTATCTAATGGAAGAAAACTACCATTTATTAATATGTTTATCTTAAAATCGGAATGTAGGACGCTGTAACAACACTTGGGATGTACACTCGACAAAAGGGATAGGGGGACTGTACAGACCGCTACTTAACTTAAACGTTCAATCTTATTGTAAGTGTACTAAGTGTTCTTTTTCTTCTTTATCTTTTGATTAGTGTCTAACTTGGTGTCGAGAGTTTTGAACTGCAAATGCTATCAATGGTAATAATTATAATTTAGAAATTTTTAATATTGCCATTGTTTTACTGCGTTGTTTCTCAAGAAAATATGCGTTATTTTGTCAAACTTGATGCATTCATTTTAGTTCAGTGCGTTTCCGCTATTTCTTTTACTTTTAGGCGTCTGTATCTCTGACTGAATGTCACTTTATTGAGGCCTTTACGTTACCAACACTAGACTTACCTTCTATTGGGTATAGGAACACAGTTACGAGGTATTATTAACAGTAGGCACCGCTATCCATCTATCCCTTCGGTGTATATTCTAGTGTAAGGATACATTTTTTCTCGCCAGGAGCATACTAATCCTTTTCGTCGGCTGTACCTAATCAGGTAGGTGGCCAAAGTGTAAAGTCAATAGCGGACGGAAACGGATGTGTGTGTGTTTGTGTGTCAATATATTAACCGGTGATGTGAGTGTGCTGTGTCATGTGGGGTAGGCAGGGCGATAGGTAGGAAGTTTGAGATGACTGTTTTTATTAGCATTAAGTGTCAGTTTAGGAAATGCCTAAATATTATTGCAGTGCGTAAATTATACTCTTGGCAATGATTTGAGTCTTGATAATCCTACAATGTTTCATGGACAAATAAATATAAGTAGTTCAATGTAAGAAAGCTTATCACAGACTGGTCTTACCCAGAATGCAACAGAAACATAATATTGGTAGGATTTTCCCATATCGCTTTATGTGGAATAAAATATTATAAATTCAATTACTATGATTAGAAAGACATTAAAAAAGTCACGCTAGTTTGTTAATAAATAAAATAAATCCTTGTTAATTTGCAAATTCGTTCACCATGATTCTTGGACTTTTAATAGCAGAAAATCGCTACATACTCTCGTGAAAACAACCTGAAATACTTAACTAAACTTTGAATATAAAGCTGATTAGTTATTTTGGAAAGGGGAAGATCCCAAAAAGGCCTATTTTTCTTTCGCTCTACTAAATCAGCACGGAAACTCAATATTTGTGATGAAAACACGCTGAGACAAACAGACAGACAAATGAACAGACAGGAAGTGATGAGCGCTGTTTAAAACAAACATGGACCTTACTGTGGACATAAGTCAAGTATTGGAACGGTTTTGGGAGAGGAACTTATCATTTTCTCAGCACTTGATTTACATAATGTGGTTTTATGTGATACTAGCTTGTGCTAGCGGCTTCGCCCGCGTGGAGTCCGATAATTGTCCCACGGGATCATACTACCGGGATAAGAAGTATTCTATGTGTTAATCCAGGTTATAAACTATCTATGTACCAAATTTTATCCAAATCCGTTAAGTAGTTTTTGCGTGAAAGAGTAACAAACATCCATACATACATACATACTTATAAAGTTTCGCGTTTTACAAACGCGAAACTTTGTAAGTATGTATGTATGTGTATGTACGAGTATAACGTAGCTTTATGGAACCAAATTATGAGAAGCAAGGGTATTGGGATCACCTACTGAGCCTGGATTTGTGCCCGGTTGATGGCAATAAGCTCCCCCTCTATTTTTTTTATTTTTTTATTTCATGAGACGTAAGTTTACCCGACTACGGCAAAGCCAAAGGAGGGTTATGATTTTGACTGGGTATGTATGTATGTATGGATGTGAGTATCTTCATCTGTTCCCTCATAGCTCCTAATCTACTTTTCGGAACTCGACATAATATGAGGTATCGTTAGAACCGTCTTAATTGTCCGCTGAACATAGGCTTCGTGACGTGTCACAAAATTTGATACGGCGCCCTCTAGCGGACAAAAAGTAAGTGTTCAAAAATAAAAATGGAGATAAATACGCCGTGTTTGGTATCATTTGAAAAGGCCTAACTAGTACATTTCCAAAATGTTACTAAAATTTCTAGCGGACAAAAAGTCACGTGTAAAAGAAAATATTTAACTCTAAAATTGTTTAAATAAAAAAAAAAGTAAAAAGCTAAAACCCGACTACGACAAAATAAAAAACGATGCTGAAAAAGTATAAAACAAGATTTTCAAGATAGAACAAAAAGAAAAGCCGTAGTCACACGTTATAGGTACCAACCTAAACACTTTAATACCGTGTGACTACGGCTTTTCTGTTTGTTCTATCCTGAAAATCTTGTTTCATACTTTTTCAGCATCGTTTTTTTTACGTATTAACGTTACGTTAACACCACGCGCTCGTTCTAAGACCTCTGAGTCATACGGTTCATCGACACGTAAAAATAATAAAGTAAATTATAAGACAATCTCCTTCTAAAGAAGCTTTATTATATTAGCTTAATTTGAGTATTTAAACATCCAAAAACCCTTTTTCTCTCCAAATTAAAACTATAATCATGTTTATGTGTTTAAACGTTGTACGTCTGGTTGCTGGTCGCTGGTTGCGGGCAACCACGAGTATTTGCAGGCTGTTAACTCATTTAATTTATTGCTGTTGAAACGTCCCTGTTAAATTGTTATATTGATGGCCCCGCGGCTTGGTGGCTAGGGCTGGCGTATAGGAAAGTTTTAAATACGTACTTTTTTCCAATATATTTTTTCAATGGCTATTTGGAAGCTTCTAAACGGAGATGGCGTAACGAGCTGGACTCTAATCAAAAGGATTGGGCCCAAACAGTCAAAGCCAGAGATAAATGGAAAGAGAGAAGGAAGACTTTTACCCTACAGCGAGATACATCAGGCTCATAATAAATAACATTTGGAAACTTATACTGATAAATTATCTCTTTGATCTAACTCTAGCGGCCGTTGCACGGCGTGAATATCCTTCTTGAACAATTTTTTGGTGGAATATCACATCTGAAAATCCTCTGCCAAGAAAGGAGAAATGTATTTATTTTAGTTTGCCGTGACGTCTGACAGGGACGATGAAGAAAACGTTTTGTATCGACCTCAAATGGAATGGTTCATCATCTGCCAAGCCTTTTCCCAACTATATTGGGGTCGGCTTCCAGTCTAACCGGATGCAGCTGAATACCAGTATTTTACATGGAGCGACTGCCTATCTGACCTCCACAACCCAGTTAATAACAAGTAATACGATACCCTTTGGTAAGACTGGATGTCAGAATTTCAGGTCACTGACTACCTGTAACGACTGCCAAAGATCTATATATATGGCAGCCGGGACCAACAGCTTAACGTGCTTCCCGAGGCATGGAGGAAACTCGGTATGTCGGGCGGTCACCCATCCTCAGACCGACCTAGGCAAGCACAGTTTTACCTAAAGATCGACCAGAGTGGCAGTTCTTGAAACTGGACCCAGAAAGCAATAACCCCAGAGCTGCAGTTGTCAAGCTGCGTCGTAGCATGCTGCTGAGGGATACCATTCTAACCTCAGTGATTAATTATAACAATTAAGCCACAGAATGGTACATGGGCACGAAATGATTATGATGATGAAATAAGTGATATTATAACTTCTGAAATGGTAGAGTACTACTTATACATACCTATCCAACTGCTAGTCTCGTAGGAAACATAGGTATGATTGTTTTACAAAAGGCTATCCACATAAACGTAAAGCTATGTATATACCTATATTATATTCTCCAAGTAGACTGCTTGGTAGCAGTTCCGTCATAGTTACATCGACTATTTCTAGATAAAATCTCGTTGCACGTGCTAAAAAGGTCGCCATAACTTACGAGACAGGCAGGCGACTAGTTTATTATATCATCCATTATAACTAACATGATTAACTATGTTAGTTAGTAAGGAATTAACTGAGATTTTAATCTAAGCTAGATTTGAACTGCCTTGTTGGTCTTGCGGTGGCAAGCTCTTCTGAGTGTTGTCTGACTCAATGTAATTGGTTTACAGATACTGGGTGATTTGTTACTATGGGTCAGTGATTCAGTATCAAAGGTCTACCTCAACGAACACGTCCGGGATTTGGATAAAGTGTTATTAGGTTTTCCGATTTTTAATTATGATTTTTGTTCTCAGTGACAGGATTAGTGTCTAGATTTGAGCCTGGTTTTGTGACTTTAACATAACTGGCAACATATGAGTGTACTATACACTTTTCCAAATCTTTTAAGGAATACGTCTGGGACTGCAGTCTCTACACTAATAACGATGCTACAAATGACGTATCTAAGTCGTAAAATAGATTTTCAGCTTTATTTCAACAGCATAAGATTGAAAATCTATTAAAGAAAGTTTACGATTTTACGACTTAGCGACATTCGTAGCATCGTTATTAGTGTAGAGACTGCAGGGCCTGGTCTAATTTTGTGTGGTAAGTGCCAAAACAGACTGGTGTCAGAGTTTTTTATACAACTCATGAGCCTCTGACTTGACTTTAAATGCCGTCGAGAATTATCTCTGAAACATGCTGGTTTGGTTTCCTCACGATGTTTTCCTACATCAAAGCATGTGGTATTTAACAATACGCGCATAAATACGAAAATTCTGAGATGCTTGTGTTAGGTTCCAACTTGAGACTTAGGTATGACTTGGCAAGTTGGCAGTCCGATGGTCACACCACTGCTTTTGCTGCTCACTGCTGGTTTGCTTGCTGAGGAATACAGATGTGTCATTACTCGTACATTCATCATCATCATCATCATCAGCCTATAATGTTCCCACTGCAGGGACTCAGGCCTCGTCTCTAAGAGAAGGACTCGTACATTATGTAAAATGAATTAAAATTACATTATTCAAAAAAAACTTATCGGTGCCAGCCCTGAGCATAGCCCCGCCTATTAGTTCCTCAACTCATGCTCAGAGGCGAAGTGGGAGCCAATTTGAGCTCAACACCACACACACACACACACCTACACTAACACACACACCCACAGGGGTGTGTCGGTGTAAGCTCATGTTTGCATTTAATACTTAACTTTTTCTTTTTTTTTTTTTTGGTGGGTGGAAAATCATCGAATAACCCCCCCCGCTCTTGGGCAGAGCGAAGGGGAGTGTCAGACTTCTACTGACTAAAAACCAAACCCATGTTCCTTCTTCTTCGCCCTTGTGTCGGAGCCGCGGTAACCTTTCGATATCCACAGCCATTTAATACTTAGCTCAAAATCATTTAGTTTTGTAATGTCGTTGAAGGAAAGTGTATTGATGTTATAAAAATGTGTAAAATGAATTGTAGGCTTTCAAATTGTATTTGAGGGCTAGACAAGTAGTCATATTCAAAGTAACGACTTTCTACTAGATTGACAGTTAAACTTTCCGATTAGACATAGTCATTCAATGGATTTTATTAAAATAAAATTATCTTTTGAGCCTATTGGCTTTGTTTTATTCTCTCTCTTGCTGATAGCGAGAGATGGTTTAATAATGTTTGTCCTATTCATTCGTCACTTAAAAGTGCATAGCAATCGTAGAATAGTAGAAGAGCATGCGTGTATATTTTCTCATTAATGTCATCGCAGGATCCAAGCCAGTTAAATTGTTTCTCTAGCTTCGTCGAGCTTCATTGTCTCGGCGCTTTTCTGGCGGTCACCACTGTTGATTCGGTTTTCAGGAGTTACAGTGGTTTGGGAATAGTATGACTTGACGGGCATGTAATAAAAAACCTAAAGACAGTACCTACTTTGGTGCTAAAAAGCTTTCTCGCTATTCTTGGATCTCGGATCATCATCATCATTATTTCTCTTGCCCTTACCCCAATTCATTTGGGGTCGGCGCAGCATGTCTTCTTCTTCCCTACTTCTCTGTTTCTCGTCATCTCATGAGACACCTCCTTTTTTGAATTATTGCACCAACTCATATTTTGTTTTCCTATAATTTAATGTAATAGACTTCTGTAACCAACAGTACCCAACAAAACACACAATACCAGTTTGTCGGACAAGTCGGTTAACGTACGTTAAAATTAAAGATAAAGGATAAATATGCGGGCGCTGTCAATAATTTCAATAAATATGGCGAACGACCATAACTTTGTTTTGTGTTGGTTTAATTTGTTCGCCGGAGTAAATTATTGAGCTTTTGTTGTGGAGAATCAGGTTTATTTACGAAGTGGTGAGGTGACTTGGGGGATTTATTTAGTAACATCACGCCTGTAATCCCCGAAGGGTTAGGTAGAGGTGTACACATTAGTACACCCACATTTCGTCAGTTATGTTTAAATCCCATGCAAATTTGAATAATTTTTACCTAAAAGAACATAAATCATTGAAAACTCTACAATCTATAGTTTTAAATTATTTTTGTTAGTCTGGAATTCTAGATATATAGACTGTAGGATTGCTGAGACAGACGAAATGTGGGATATTCAGAGTAGGTATTTTATTTTAGGCAGACCTACTTAAAGTTGATAAAATCAATGAGTCCAATTTCTGCAAACAGAAGTTAGAATTTAAGATTCAACAAAGGTGCGTACAACGAGCACACAAAAATTACACTTAGTTGTATATATTGTAATCCTTAGACAAATATTTCTGGGCTGGCATAGGTATAATTATTTAACTTGAAATTTTCAAAGACTGGCGCTTCAAAACTGCTCCCACTGACTCACCCGAATCAAGATTATTTAAAAAGCCAAAAAGAACTCTACTGACCCCTCAAAACCACAACAAGCTCTAAATTTGTTAACAACTCCAAAATAACTTATGTTCCATGCCCGAGGCCCACTTCATTAGATCATTATTTTATGGGCCCCAAATTTGGGCATTAAAGCCTATTATTTGGGCCAATATCAGGCCAATTATGGGCCTTCTCGGAATGCTGATGATTTGTATCGGGTAGGTATGCGCTGATTTTAAAAACTAGCCTTGGTTGGGCGTGAGACGGGGGCAGACAAAATGAGTTTAGTTGCTTGTTAATTATTTTGTGGGAAGTTCGAGGGAAAGTTGGCTGTGTGTGTGTGTTATTTTGAGTGCTTTATTAGTGGTCATGGTTAATACCTACTTCTTATGTCCAAATTCAATAACTGCAGGAAGTTGTTAGATATGACTGTAATTTCAATGGCATATGTGTTCTGGGTGAGATGAGGTGGACTCCTTCTCAAAGGATGGGCCTATAATCGCGTTAGATTGCGGAAAGTGGAAGGATGGAAGGCAGGCCTTTGCCCTGCAGTGGGACAATACAGGCTTACAATAATAAAAATATAGATTTTGCTACTTAATAACAGTCACTCAATTCGATTTTCAGGTTGTCACGCTTCCCTAGATTCCTTGGCTTTTCTCCTCGGAAAGCACGTTAAGCCGTTAATCCCAGCTGTCATTTTTAACCGACTTCTAAAAACAGAAGGAAGTTCTCAATTCGGATGATTATTTATACCTATATATATTTTTTTTATGTTTGTTCGGGCATAACTCTGTCACTTGCTAACCGATTTGAAAAATTCTTTTTTTGTTGGAAAGGGTATACTTCCGAAATGGTCCCATAATTTTTTATCGAAATCAGACGAGCGGTTTTTGAAAAATCAACAAAACTCAAAACAAAAACTACATTGTCCACATTGACCCATGAACATGTTAACCACTAAAAGTGAAAAATAAAAACTTTTTAACAAAAAATAAAACCGACTTAAAAAAAAACACAAAAAAGTGAAAAATAAACTTTAGAAGAAGAATCAGTTTCTGAAGTCGGTGGCAAAAAAATTAAATCAAACAAACAAAAGTCACCGACTTCAGAAACTGATTCTTCTTCTAAAGTTTATTTTTCACTTTTTTGTGTTTTTTTTAAGTCGGTTTTATGTAGATCTTTGACAGTTGTATTAGGTAGTCAGAGAGCCGAAAGTTTGTCAACCAGCCAAATCAAGAGGTATTACACTACGCAGTACTACTGGGTGTTGGAGGTCAAATAGACATCCTAGTTTTTTATTATTACTAGCCATTTGTGTCCCACTGCAGGGCAAAGGCCTCCCTTCCCTCTTTCCACTTATCCCTATCCAATGCTGTTGATGTTGAGTTCGTCTCGCCATCTTCTTCTGGGCCTGCCGCGTTGCCGTTTACTGCTGTTTGGGACCCATTGTGTGGTTACTTTAGCCCATAGCTCCTCCGGCATGCGGCAGATGTGGCCAGCCCAGTTCCATTTAAGCTTGGCAGCCGTGTGACCTATGTCGTCAATTTGAGTTTAGGCATCCTAGTACAGATTTATCTATATCTATAAAAGCGAAAGGTCACTCACTGACTCATCACGAAATCTCGAAAACCGCTGGACTTATAAAAATGATTTTTGGCAGGGAGGTAGTTTATAGTTAGTAGATGTCCGCTAAGAACGGATTTTGCGACAGGGCCGGATTAGGGTGGTCTAAGGGCCCTCGCAAGTTTGTATGAAAGTCCTTCATTTGTCGTGCTGCAATCTTGATTTTTGGCAGAGACGTAGTTTATAGTTAGTAGGCGTCTGCTATGAATTAATTTTGCGACAGGGCCGGATTAGGGTGGTCTAAGGGCCCTCGCAAGTTTGTATGAAAGTCCTTCATTTTTCGTGCTACAATCTTCATTTATGGCATAGACGTAGTTTATAGTCAGTAGGCGTCTGCTATGAATTAATTTTGCGACAGGGCCGGATTAGGGTGGTCTAAGGGCCCTCGCAAGTTTGTATGAAAGTCCTTCATTTTTCGTGCTACAATCTTGATTTACGGCAGAGACGTAGTTTATAGTCAGTAGGCGTCTGCTATGAATTAATTTTGCGACAGGGCCGGATTAGGGTGGTATAAGGGCCCTCGCAAGTTTGTATGAAAGTCCTTCTTTTTTCGTGCTACAATATTGATTTTTGACGGGGACGTAGTTTATGATGAGTAGAAGTTAGCTAAGATTTTGGTTCAGGGTCGGATTAGGAAGCTCTAAAGACTCTCGCGAGTTTGTATGTAAGTTTGATTTTTGTACTACCGGCCTGAAATTTAGCAAATCTTAATAGACTTGCTAAGCTAACAATTTTTTTTGTGACGATCTGGACTAAGGGCTCCCGCAAGTATATACATGAAATCCTTAGCGTTTTGGAGCCGTATAAATGTATTTGTATGTTTGGGAACAGATTTTATGACAGAGCCAGTTTAAGAGAATATAATCGCTTCGATTGGCATTTGTCATTCGATTAGGCATAGTACATCCAGAGGCAGTTCCACACATACATACACGACAAAATTTCCTCGCGAACGAAGTCGCGGGCAACGGCTAGTAAAAATATATATTCAGCTGCATCCGTTTGGAATGCATGGTAGCCGACCTTGACATATTTGGCAAAAGGTTGGCAGATGATGATTTAGCCATTTCAGGAGTTTAATGTTCCCGCCGGGACTGCGGGTTGTTCGAAAGAGATACCGCTGCCTCGACACAAAGGACTAAAAGGAACATGGGTGGTTTTTAGTCAGCAGTGGTCTGACAATCCCTACCAATCTGCCCAGAGCCCCCGAGGAGTCATAATTATAATGATTTCCACCCCCCCCAAAAAAAAAAACAAAGGGGTTGAATGTTATAGTGTGTAAGTTTTATACTGCAATTTCTAGTGTACAATTGTGTGTTTTACGATAGTTTCAAAAATTCACAGGTTTACTTTTTTCTTTTTCTCCTTCTGCTAAGAAAACTGTCTCAATAATTATTTTAAGGCAAGAAATTAAAAGGCTTTCAAACAAAGCTTGGCAAGCAAGTAGTCTGGGGTGAAACTAAGAGAAACAAGAGTACGGCTACAGACGGTAATTAGCGCGGCGTATTGCTGAACATCGTGCTGCGTCTGCGTCGGTAGGAGGGACAGCAGAACAATACCCACAGGGCCAAATCTTTAACTTTATCATAAACTGTCTCTGATTGATCTGATTACTAATGAACTTCTGAAAATAAGTAGTAGTTCTGTGAAGGAATAATTCACGCAATACACATAAAGCATTTCTGTATTTGTGCTTGAGTAAAATGTTTTTTTCAATTAGTGTTTTTTTGGTATAAAAATCAATGTTTTATTACTAAAGTTTTAACAGTGGCTTCTGCAACACAGTTTCAACTTTCGCAGGGACATACAATATCATTTACCTTAAACAATATATTATTGACAATCATTTTTTTTTGGTTGCTTCTGTGATAATGTTTTATGACGTGTTTTGGGTGAATTTTGAGACAATTCGCTATTACTAAATATCCTTAATGTGTTTATTTTTTGCATTATTCTTTTTCTAATTTAGTCGTTGATTTTGGTCGTATTCCAGAACGATATCAAACCAGAACTACGACATTTTAAACTGATCAGTCCATCAGAACTATGCATGTTTACTCAAATCATCTAGATTCATGCCTAAACATCATCTTAGGAAACATCTAGAATCAGAACAGGAAGAGATAGGACAACCCAGATAGCCTTTAAATAATGCATAATTTATTATAATAAGATAATATCGTCATTATGCAACTATTACTGCGCTAGTTCCTGATCTAAATAACAATGCATTTATTATGCAGGCAGCTGCACCTAAATAATTACTATTCACTTAGTTTTTGTTCGTTGCTCAATGCCAAGTTTCAGTGATTTCTTGATCGATTAAAAAATGACAAAAACGTTGTCTACGTTGTCTAAGTTGTTATTGAGTTTTACGGTCATCATCATTATCTAGCCCTTTACCCCAATAAATTGGAGCAGACGCAGCAAGACTTCTTCCAATATAAGATGACCTGCTGTCACAAACACCCCTCACCAGTACAATACGTGTACTAAATGAAGTGCATGAGAGGACAGACATATTTTCGTGCAACTTGAGTGAATTCGCAAGAGTTTTGTTGAATTTTGTTTCTTACATTTAATTTTTTGTTTTTGTGTTGTTTGTTTGTGTTTTACAAGTGATTTTTAAAGTTATTTTCAAAGTATCTTGTGAGTGTTTGCAAACCTCTATTGTATTGGGTCTGCCTGTAAAGATAGTGTGTTTATAATAAATAAATAAATGACATGCTTTTCTTTACTCGTCATTTCAGTAGTCAACTCCTTTCTAGCCATATCATCCTTCACACAGTACACCCACCCTATCGTTTCTTTGGGTTTCTTAAAGCACGGGAAGCTGTTACAAAGGTAGTCTGTGTCTCGAAAGTCTGACACTCAGTCTTACCTAGGGTTATCGTCTTAACCAGGACTAAATGGGTTGTGAAGGTCAGATTGGCAGTCGCTCCATGTAAAATTCTGATATTCAGCGTTATCCAGTTAGACTGTTAGCCAACCTTCACATAGTTGGATAAAGGCTGATGTGGAAGATTATACGTAGTTATAAAATGAAAGCTAAAGTAATATTTTTAGTAAGCAGTAGGTGAATTCAGGCTGTGGATGATGATGACATCACTTATATAATAAAATGAACAGAAAAAAGAAACTACAATAAAAATCATAAAATAATCATTAATAAACCTTATCATCATCACAATAATAATCTCTTTTAAATCCCCCTCGACTAGTGTTGCGCTGCTATCGATACGGGGCGTGTCCACATATAACTCACGGGCTATTACCGCTCCGCAGCATTAACAAATATTTAAACATATTATACACGAGCAAAAAACGTGCGCGCGCAGCCCCACGTGACGTAAGCGAGCGTTTAAAAATGGAAGTTTTTTTTCTTTTTTAGGTATTAAATGTGCGTGCTGACTGTACTGGTGTTTGAATTTGGAAGGTAATGGGGATTTTTTAAATGTTACATTTTCACTTCTGTAAATCTAGTTAGTTTAATTTGAACTTACATTCCGACTAGCTCTACCTTCTGCTTATAACATAATATCACGACTAAAACTTATCCTCGACTTTTGCCAGTTATATATTTGTCCCATGCAATAAGGGCGAGCCTAGTGCCATCAACCGAGCTCTGGCTATATTTATTTCTCAGACAATCTGAAATTTTGATAGCACTCTTCCACAAAATATGAGACTGCTTAAAATTCAACGCACTCCGTAATAAGATGATAAACCCTAAACTTAATAATAAAGTATCAATTTAAACAAAAATCCCAATTATTCTTAGAACCTTATTTGCACCTTACCACATCATTTAATCACCGAGGCACCCCAAAAAAACGTTGATTAATCACCAATACGATATAAACGACCAATAATAAACGCGTTAAACTAAAAAATCATTACGGAACCCTTTCCAATACGAAAATAAAGGCATGCCCACATAATTGGGGCTCGAACAAATTTCATTGATATTCCGTGATGGGAAAAAAACACAAAACGAGTTGTCGATGAGATGTGTTCTGGCCCGATATTCTGAGAACGTTTCTACAAGTTTAGACCTACATTCTTCACCCACCTTAGTTGTATAAATATAAGGGTTAATTTCGAATGTTTTAGCTACGGAGGTAAGTTTGTATTTTTATAATAGGCCACTTACGAGCAGCGCAAATCGCCAAGAATTGCTTCGTCTCAACAAGGTGTCAATTTGGTAAAGTTATGAAAGTTTCCGTTTCTGAGAACTATTTGTTTTAACCCTTTATAAGGCATAACGATTTGGCAATCGGAAATTAAGGTCAAATAGGCATAGGTATAGTTGGTAGAAATAAATTTTCAGTTATTTTTTACTTTTTCGTGTTTTTTGAATATTTAATGAGTGATTGATTAGTCTTTAAATAATCTCTGTACAATCACAGAATAACTCACAGAAACAAATGATTTAATTTTTGAGGTGAAAAAAATGGTGGGAAATATATTCCCTTTGCCTTAAAAAGGGTTAAAGTTACGCCCGTGGTTGTTCAGCTGTTTATTATGTGCATTGATTGCGTCCGTGGCGTCTCAGCGTGTTTTATTGAATGCGAACGTCGATAGAATCGGTTATGAATTGGTGTTGATGTTGCGTTGGTGCTGATGTGAGGTAGGTGATATGCGATTGTGAGAGGCGTTGCTAAAATAGACTTTTATAGACCGGGTCTTTACGTTACTTGAAGAGATAAAAAACGTTTTGTGAGACTAAAGGTTTATTCTGCTGTTCTACGGTTTTGTACTGGTTGCTATTTGCTTTGATGTGAGACTGTAATATTTTGTAGCTTGTGGGAGAATATATGCAAATAAAATGGCTGACAGTAACCATTTCTAATTCTATTTGTTTTTATATTGAGAGACAATAACCCTAAAATACTAGGTACAATTTTTTTTGTGTTATCTTTCATCATAAATATATAATTTATTCAAGCAATCGCTATGATATTAGTTACAGTGTTTCTAACAATTTGACTAAATAGTTTCAGATTTAAAGTTGGATAAGTTTTCTTTATCCTGCTGCCAACAGCCAACTACTATCACAATTATTCAGTAGTGTTCACACTACAATTGTTTTGTTTAAAAAAAATCTATCGATAAACAAATAACCAAAACATCGACCTCATCCCATCCCTAAACCGTAACGAGATTTATATCATATCATTATGCATAAAATATTTCTTTTAAACGTATAATTAGTTAATATTAATATTTTAAATTATATATTTTGTCCCGAGCTCGCTTGTGATATTAATAGCGGTTCGTTTGCTTTATTTATAATTATCAGTTGTTTAATGAATTCTGTTATGGACAGTTTATGGCGGTAAGACTATGACAGGTATCCGTGTGGATTGAGAAACATTATGGGTTTCAATTTTTTTTTTCGTTTTTGTAGGTTTTTAGGGTTCCGTAGTCAACTAGGAACCCTTATAGTTTCGCCATGTCTGTCTGTCCGTCCGTCCGTCCTCGCTTAATCTCTGTGACCGTTAGCACTAGAAAGCTGAAATTTGGTACCAATATGTGTATCAATCACGCCAACAAAGTGGTTAAATAAAAATTGGAAAAAAATATTTTATAAGGGTAGCCCATATGTAAAGTGGGAAGTGTTTTTTTTTTTAATTTCAACTCTAACGTGTGATATATTGTTGGAAAGGTATTTAAAAATGAATAGGGGTTTACTAAATCATTTTTTGATAATGTCAATAATTTCGGAAATAATCGCTCCAAAAGTAAAAAACAATGTGTCCCCCCCCCTCTAACTTTTGAACCATAAGATTAGAAAATATGAAAAAAATCTGAAAAGTAGAACTTTATAAGGACTTTCTAGGAAAATCATTTTGAACTTGGATGGAAACAACAGATGGAAACAGCAGTTAACCAATATAATTTGGTCCCTGAATCGTATGAGCGCCTATACAATCCAGAGGTCAAGTTTCATTGGCCCTTAGAAGAAATTGTGTAAATTATAGCATACCGTTTTGGTACGGAACCCTTCATGTGCGAGTCCGACTCGCACTTGGCCAGTTTTTTTGTAAGAAGTTATAGTGGTGTTTTGTTTATTTGAGGTTTGAGATTCACACCCAATAAAAAACATAGAAAAGGTATCATCGGTATCTACTTTATGATAACTATTATGCGTTTATAACTAAACGTTCTGAAGTTTGGCATGTGATTTGTGTTGTAACATTAGTGAAACTATGAATAAGTATAGCCAAGTAAAATAAAATATACAGATTGCAAGGGACACCGGATTACCACATATTGTGAAGCCCTCCCCCCCTGCACACATAGAAATGTTTAATTATTTATTTAAAAAAATCTACTGTTTCATACAGTTTGACCTCGTAGGAATTGCAATTTTGCAGTTAACGTACTGAAACGCGGTAACCGTTTTCACATCGGGGTCTCCTATCTACATAGTATACTCGTATTAGGCGTAATAGCTAAATTGCGTCCAAACGGCATAGTTAACTGACGTAGCTATCAAAGCGTTTCGTATTTCTACATCGACTTTCAATACGATTGATTAATACTTTTCGGTAGCTTATGCCAGTGTAGCTTACAACTTTCCAGTTTCAATATTTGTTTTCACTGATTGAATGAGTACTTTTCTGAGCCCTCTGATTTTTTTTTAGGTAAACACTACTGAAATCTACACAAGAAAACATAACCATTTACGTCTAATCAACTTTAAACCGCACAACCTAACACAAAAACGAAATCATGTTCCATAACAAAATCAACAAAGTGCCTACTAAAAATCTCTACTTACTCACAAAAAGAAAATGGCGTGAAAATATGTACATAAGTAAACACACAGGCTCATATACAAAACTTTACTGCAAAATGTCTGCACTTAAAGCCATTAACTCACGAACACTTCAACAGACAACCCCTAAAATTTCGCACAATTACCCTTTATGTGGGTAATTTGCGATATACTGGCAACACTGGTTAGTATTACCCTATAACGATCACAAATCTCCACATGCAGATCACAAACAAGAATCCTCTTAAAACTCTACGGCTTAAATACTTTTTTGACTGCAAAATTAATTTTGTCGAAGTTAAAATTCGTTGAGATTTTGCTGGAGAACTTTAAACCTAATTTGTGAAATATGTTAGGGTTGAAAATCATTTTGTAAAGATTACTGGCCATCAGTAAACATCGAGTTAGCACCGGGCCATTATTGAATTTACTTTATATAATAATGGTTAATCACCAGAATGCATCGTTCGATGCTGCCTTGTTACTGAGAGCAATAGGGATGGGATGTGCTGTAGGGATACTGGTATCGATAATAAATTATTACTTTGAGCACTGGATTACACATTTAGATTGAAGGAAATGGAACTACTTTTTCAGGTAGGTAAGGTCAATACGGTCATTCCACTACCGGATAAATTCTTACCTCTACTACTAATTTAAAACCGCAGACAACATAATATATTACCTATTGTTAAACTCAGAGCTACCGAATATTTACGTGACTACGGTCAGTAAAGATGGTAGGTAGTAATGATTTTAGATAGGTTTCTGAATAGCGATTAGTATGTCTAACACCACTATACAAGAAGTTCTACTGTCATGTCGCCAGACATAATACCCGTCTGTTCGGAGGATTCTCCATTTTCTATGGAATATTGAAGAACGCTTTTCTTCGTAATGATAATACTATTCTAACGTAAAACTCTGGTAATAATCCTACTATAGGAAGTAATAAAACATATTGATATGCATAAATGTTTTTGTAGAGACATTTCGGTTGTCGAATTGGTTTGAGTGTATCACAAAACTATCCTTAAATTATTGGGGAACTGGGCGAAATAATCCACAACGAAAGGACTGATCGCCCGTCTGGTGTCTGCCAGCGACCCCGAAGATAAATAGATAAATAGAATCCTTAAATTAATTTTATCTACTTGCAATGTGTTATAGCAGAAACATTGACACGTTAGCTGGACACAATGTCATACTTTGGACTTCCAAAGAAACGATGGATGGACTAAGATATGAAGGATGATATGGATAGAATGGAGGCGACTACTGAGATGAATGAATGAATGAATGAAAAAGATAGGCCACACCGATCTCAAATAAATTGAAATAAGGGCAGGAGGTGTGTTATTATTATGAACTAGCTTTTGCCAGCGGCTACGCCCGCGTGAAAATGTCGATTTTCCATATTAGCTTTCATCCCCTATTTAACTCCCTTAAGGGTTGAATTTCGAAAAATCCTTCCTTATTCCTTGTTTACATTATAAAGGGAACCTCTGTGCAAAATTTCAGCTTTCTAGGTCCAAGGGTTTGGGCTGGGCGTTGATGAGCCAGTCAGTCAGTCAGGACTTCTCTCTTTATTTATATAGATAGACTAGCTTTTGCCAGCGGCTACGCCCGCGTGAAAATGTCGATTTTCCATATTAACTTTCATCCCCTATTTAACTCCCTTAAGGGTTGAATTTCGAAAAATCCTTCCTTATTCCTTGTAGTCTACATTATAAAGGGAACCTCTGTGCAAAATTTCAGCTTTCTAGGTCCAAGGGTTTGGGCTGGGCGTTGATGAGTCAGTCAGTCAGTCAGGACTTCTCTCTTTATTTATATAGATAGATAAGAAATTCAACTTGTTTTGTTACGATCTTCTACTAGGAAGCTTGTATAAACCAAAAATCAATCTATCGATAAATTCTATCTATCGACTCACCCCCACCCGTACCGCCGGCGGCGGCTGGTCGCAGGGCGTGGCACTCATTCTCCCGCCGTAATTTATACCCGCATCGTTAAATAATACCGCTCACACTTGCCACTTTCCTCGATCATAAACACGCACCCATTTTAATTAAGCTTTCATTAGTTTAGATTCGAGATATAAAGCTTTAAGTTTAAACTAGGTAGGTTTATGTTATGATCTTATGATGATCGTGCTCGAAGTATCCGGAAGTCTTTTAGGTAAATTGTCTGTTGATGTTTTGATGGTTTCAACACAAAGGGCTAAGAAGGAACATGTGTGGTTTTAAGTCAGTAGAAGTCTGACACTCCCTTTCTCTCTGCCCAAGAGCGGGAGGGGTTATTTTATGATAAAAAAGGCGTGGCAATCATAGCGTATTCTTTCTCTGTGTGAGAGTATAGCTACTGAGAAGCTCGTGGCCTAATAATAACTGCCACTATGGTCGTTCTTTAGGTTTAATCGCACTTGCCTAGGTTGGTCTGTGGATGGGTGACCCATTACATACCGAGTTTCCCCCGTGCCTCGAAAAGCACGTTAAGCTGTTGGTCCCGGCTGCAATATAGATCTATAGCAGTCGTTACAGTGACCTGAAAGTCTGACAACCAGTTTTACCAAAAAGTATCGTATTACCAAGTATTAACTTGGTTGTGGAGGTCAGATAGGTAATCACTCCATGTAAAATACTGGTATTCAGCTGCATCCGGTTAGACTGGAAGCCGACCCCAACATAGTTGGGAAAAGGCTAGGCAGATGATGATGTGGGACTATAGCTACCCTTACTGAACTGCTCATTATCATTCTAGCGTCCTACATCCAATATTTGTACGCCATTCAGGCAAAACATGATCACTGTATGCTATATTATTGATGTAACATCTTGCATGCCATGTGTTGTGTATACTCATGTTTTGAACAAATAAAATTATCTTTATCTTTATTCGCCTGCCCATAACCCAATTTCCTTACGAACGGCACAGCATATCTATTTCTCGTCATCTCAGCAGTCACCTTCTTTCTAGCCATATAATCCTTCACACAGTCGATCCATCGTTTCTTTGGTCTTCCGTAAAACGGGACAGTTATATTCTATTAATATTATTTATAACTTCAGGGCATCTGTCATAATTCTTGAGAAAATTGTGAGGGTTTTCCCACATTGTAACATTCCTGCTTAGATGCGTATCCGCTAGCCAAAGCGTGATGGTAATGTTGTGGGAACTGAATGTAATATTTGCCTTGTTTGGAGGTGTATCATTTTCTTTTTTTTTAAAAACGTTGCCCCACACTAGGAATTTCTCCTGTATCGTGGGTGCGTTCACAAACATTTAAACTCACATACACAAATACTCAGACCCGGAACAACTATCTGTAGGTCATACAAATATTTGTTCCGTGCGGGGATCGAACCCGCGACACGCAGCGCAGCAGTCCATTGCTTGAGCCACTGCGCCAACCGTGCCGTCCTTCATTTGAAATTGTAGGAAACACAACAATACAATACATCATTTCTGTAATTTCTGAAGGTTTAGGCAGAGGTTTACCTAATAGAGCACCTACAATCCGCAAGTTATGCTTGAGTTCCATATAATAGAAGGCGAGTCCATTGCCATCAACCGGATCAAATCCAGACTACATGAGAAATACATGAAAAATTTCAAATGGAAAAACCGAATAACATTTTACCTAAACTAGGAATCGAATATAGGACCTTATGCACCTGCAATATAAATTAATTTATTACATTTAAAGGACTGATGATCTGACTTACGACGTTGAGACGTTCTTCAGGATAAATACCTAGAGACTTTTGGATTTCTTTGTGTCTGGGCCATGGTATAATATCTTTCGAACAACTCGCAGCCCTGACATGGGACCACAGTGCCCTAGTGTTTAAAATAAGTACCTAATTCTTTGTATCAACCTTTTCTAGTATAAATTTATTCTAAAATTTATTTATGTCTCTGTAATATGGAACATAAATGGACTCAATGAATTCAGTGAGAAACTCTCAAGACAGTTTTTGCGTCTCTTATTTAAGTCCTTTTACGTCTGTAACAGAAGTAGGCTAAAGGCAATTATTTTAGACATTGATGTTTGTGAAGTAGACTTTTGTGACTGTTCCCGTTATCTATTGTTTTAATAAACACACGAGCAGACAACTCCATACATTTTAAAAACATAATTCGATCAAAATTAACATCTAAGAAAACATTTTCCAACAAAAAGATCTAAAATAATAGTTTCTTATCTACTTAGGCAAAAAGTTTATAACGAGGGCAGATGTTTTAAAAAACCATTACAGAGGTGATAGTCTACTAAATTGGAAAATTATGAAACAATAAATTATTGAAATTATATAATTTCATAGAATTACCGACATCGTGATGGACCAAGTTTACTGTCATTATAAAGACATCAACGCGTTCTCTTTAACCTTTCACAAACAGTTATGAGAGGTGCTCCACACTGTCGTTCGGGTCGGCACTTTCGGTTCTGTAGTATTTGTTTTGATACCAAAACAGATCTAGGAAGACGTCGTGGTTACATAATAACAGACACACGGATCGATTTCTAAGGTTAAGCTAGCAAAAGTCGAACTCATGGGTTACCATCTATTACATACCGATTTTCTACCGTACCTCAGAAAGCACGTTCGTCCCAGCTGTTATTTGTAGACTTTTGACTTATAACAGGTAATCAGTGGCCTGAAAAACTGATAGTCAGTCTTATTTATACATTTAAATTGGGAAAAGGCTAGGCAGATGCTTAACAAAGCCAAACTACGCTTGTTGTAATAACGACGATCTCCACAGTTGCTGAGAATCAAAGTAGCTTGCAATTGGATATGCCTATGTCCAGTAGTGGACTGGTGAGATCGGATTGATGATGATGATGAAATGGGCTTTTGGTTTTGGCTTCTAATTAGCTCATGCCACTCGAATACTAGGTACATATGTCTGAATCTTGTATCTACATCTACTCAAAAGTTTAGCCGGACGGCTTTTTCCCGAAGGCATCTTATCTACGATTGCATAATATTCGGTTTTGCCACCCAAATCATACATACCGAGTCGATTTTGTGTGTGGCTCCCTTTAAAGACAAAATTATATTTTTAAATGATTAACCGTTTAAAGTTAATGATAGATGGTTAAATACTAGGTTTGCGTTCAAGATTCGTTTGAGTTGACAGTGTGGCTTTGGTTAACGTGTAATTATTTGATAGGTAGGTAGTAGGTACTACTTACTTCAAAGAGCATGTCGAATTGTGATTATGTTTTTTATTAACATGACATTGTATTTTTACTTGACTGCGGCGAAGCCCAAAAGGAGGGTTATTCAATGTAACTTTCGAAAGATTCAAGAACATTGGTCAGTATAAATATCATGTATTTTTCCCATAAAACGGTAAAAGCGGAAAGATTTCAGTTTCTTTCGTATTCAAACCCCAATTTGTTTTTATTGAAAATCGAATTGTAACTTTCGGCATTTTTAACGGTAATCTGGGCATACAGATTGCAAAATTCATGATAGATCCTTGCAAACTACCTGACTTAAGTAAAGTATGAAATGTAATGTTTATAAATGTAGTTATTTGTTTATTACTTTTCATTTATTGAATTTTCGTTCGAAAATAGTTTTTTAACTTAAAAATTAGATTTTCAGGAGACTGTAACTAATGAATAGTCAAGAAATTTATTTAATTCTGTAAGGCTTTGTAAATTATATTTGAGGATATCAACAAAAATCAATAACAAATCAATTTTCAAATGTTGATATCCAGTAACGCCATCTATGGATTTAAATTGGCATTAACGATTATCAATCGATATATCATTAAAATTTAAGAGTAAAACAATATTTGTACTTGTAATTAATTCAACTCGTTCATCATAACCGTTTAAAAGAGTGTTGAATATAAATGTTGATGTATGGAGAGGAAGAGGAAGACCGAATCTTTTTCATGTTTTTTCATCCATTCTTATCTGACTACAGCTTCGCTATCATTTACTCTTTTTGTCTTCCATTATTTCATTATGAGGTCTCTCTCAAGAAAGATTTCATAAAACTGAAAAAAAGTAAAAACTAAAACCCGACTACGACAAAAAAAACGACGCTGAAAAAGTATGAAACAAGATTTTCAGGATAGAACAAAAAGAAAAGCCGTAGTCACACGGTATTAAAGTGTTTAGGTTGGTACCTATAATGTGTGACTACGGCTTTTCTTTTTGTTCTATCCTGAAAATCTTGTTTCATACTTTTTCAGCGTCGTTTTTTTTGTCGTAGTCGGGTTTTAGTTTTTTACTTTTTTTATTTAAACTATTTTGGTGTTAAATATTTTTTTTTACTCTTGACTTTTTGTCCGCTAGGGGGCGTGATTTTAAATTTGAGCAATATTTTGGAAATGTACAAGTGAGGCCCTTTCAAATGATACCAAACACGGCGTATTTATCTCCATTTTTATTTTTTAAGCCTTACTTTTTGTCCGCTAGAGGGCGCCAAATCGCTTTTTGTGACTCGTCACGTAGCCTATGTTCAGCGGAAAATTAAGACGGTTCTAACGATACCTCATATGTTGAGTTCCGATAAGTAGACTAGAAGCTATGAGGGAACAGATGAAGATACACACATACATACATACATACATACAAACATACATACATACATACATAGCCAGTCAAAATCATAACCCTCCTTTGGCTTTGCCGTAGTCGGGTAAAAATCGCATGTAAAGCATCATCTGCCTTTTCCCCACAATATTGGGGTCGGTTGGAAATAAGGCTTATTTATTTATTTATTTAACAATTTATGTACACACAGAAGACATCACAGGAAATTAACATAAAATAATAATTGAGTACAAAGGTACTGCTTATTTCTAAAAAAGTAATAATCAAAAATTGTATTATAAAGTATTAGGTACTACACTACAAATTAAAATAAAGATGATGTTAACATT
Source organism: Diarsia dahlii (assembly GCA_949775195.1). NCBI lineage: Eukaryota > Metazoa > Arthropoda > Insecta > Lepidoptera > Noctuidae > Diarsia > Diarsia dahlii. The sequence goes on from OX459213.1 coordinate 16,232,001, forward strand.
ATATTATTATAGCCTTCATTGAAAATACCCCTGAAGCGCTTTAAAAATATTTATTTATGAATTCGCGAGCCATTTCAAAATAGTCACCCATAATTACCATTTTTCACACTTCACAACATAAGTTAAAGTCACAACTTAACTGAACCAAGTGATAATCCGATAACCTATACACTAACTTACATTACAGCCAACACAATGAAATATAAACTTTAATCTTTCAGAAATAAAGTACATACTCCTCTAATTGTATGTTCAAAATAAAAAGAAGTAAGTTACAAGTACTCTCGCGCATTTACAAATAATTGGAACTAACCTGTCGACCAATCAGAGCGCAGCACGCTGGAGTACTATTGTCTCTGCATAGCCGTCTTGCTCGCTCGTGTTAGTAAGAGGTCTCTCTGTCTCTTTCTTTGCTATGATTGGAAAATTGGTGAATGTTGTCATCTCGCTCGTTAGTACTACTGGTTTTAGATATAGGCCTATTTCTAAGTTAGGCCTAGAACGTGTGTAGGCGTCAACATAGTTAATATTGTCTAAATGTTGAGTTTTTTTTTTGCTGATTACCAATATTTTTTATACTTATTAGAATCTTCGTATTTAATTTGAATACGTTTATTGTTATAGCTTTGACAGTAAGTTTTTGTAAACAATGAATATTCGAGAAGTAAAAATAAGATTTGATTCACTAGTTCATCATCATCTGCCTAGCCCCTTCCAGACAGCTGGAGTCAGCTGCCTATCTAACCTAATGCAGCTGTGTACCAGTATCCTTACATATGTAGTATAAAACAAAGTCTCTATCTTTGTCTATTTTTGTCTGTTTGTTTGTCTGTATGCTTAAATCTTTAAAACTACGCAACGGATTTTGATGCGGTTTTTTTTAATAGATAGAGTGATTCAAGAGGAAGGTTTTAGTATATAATTTGAACGACATCCACGCGGGTGAAGCCGCGGGCATCAGTTAGTTTTACATAAAACAACTAACTATCTGACCTCCACAACCCAGTACCTAACTGGGTATTACAGATCGCCTTAATTAGATCGAATGTCAGACTTTTTCGGTATTTGAATCACTAATACATTTAAACATAACCCTGAAACAAAACATCCCATGTTGTATCTAACTACGAGTTTTCCCATAGATAAAAATTACGAACTTTCATACCCGCTACCGTTTTTCAAACCGTTCATCGTGCAATTAACTACACAGATAATTTAAAAAATTAAGATTATATAGAGAATCCTTATCCAAGCGTTTTTGTTTTGTTATTGTTGGTACAATAAGTTTAATTTTAATAAACAAAAATACATAGTAAATGACCACCAGAACTTAATATTTTCCTAATTAATCCCTTAATTTCTCTCTACTTACCACCGAACAAATTAAAAACACAACCTTTCACATATTCAGCCAATTCAGACACCAATTGATACTTCAAATAAACCTAGAAACAAAAAAAAACGAATACACACGTTTTTAAAATTACCTCATTTACGTACATCTCATTAAACCTTCAAATTAACATGCAAGCTTCGAACGTACGAATGAACGAATTAATTTGTCAAGAATGAACGAATGACTCGCATTAAGGTTCCATTCAGATTTGAATGAATGTAATTTGTATTCGAATAATTTGAATGGTACATCTGATAAGTTTAAGTGGGAGGATTATAATGTTAATCTGAAGTTACGTGTTAACTTTCTTGTAGCAATTGGGTTACCGTTAAGTTTAGAGAGATTGTGTAATGTGGGATGTTTGGGGTTTATCTTAATTAAGCCTTAAGTGGACAGTCCTGTCGGTCTTGTGGGCGTAAGTACAATTGTTATTTCTGATTTTAAATCTACATACGATTTCCCTGGGATTGGCATCAAGTTCGGTAGAAAGTACGGTAAATGTCAATTTAATGAATTTTTGACTTTAGCGTAGGTAACCTAAATCAGCCTATTATGTTTCCACTGCTAGAGCACATGTTTCCTCTTTTTGAGAGGGAATGGGCTATGAAGATAAGCTGTTGAGCTCAAATCCACTACGCGCCCAGTACGTTGGTAAGATGTCTTCGAATTTTAAGTTCTAAGACGTATCCCGTATCCCTACCGATGTTTTCCTTCATCATTTTGAGAGCAGGAGTGATGAATAAATTAGACAATGTAATGCGTCTGCCCAGGTTCGAAACCACGAATTACTGCTTGTAAGTCGAAGCCACCGCTGCTCTCCATTTTTGATGTTACCATCATCATTTTCACTGTTAGTATGCAAGCAGCTTCTGAGTTAAGCTAGGTTCTGGCAAATGGCACAAAGTTTCTCCACAGTTACAGTAAGCCTTATGTTTTTGAGAATGAGACTATTACCGTACCCAAATCCGCTCTTGGTGAACGGAGAATTAATAATGGAAATAACGAATTTTAGGTTTTTTCCAGAACTAGTAATCGAATCCAGGACACGTAACGTGGTCTTCAGCAGATATCTACGCTTGCAGCTTAGACCAAAGAAGCGGTCTCTGCTTATTAAGAAGTCACATAAAATAATATCACGCAAGTAATCCCCGAAGGGTTAAGCAGAGATGTAATAATAGTCCCTCCTGACCGTTTTCGGTCACGGCGGCCAATCTTAGTGGAGATTAGCCCGATGCGCAGGAGATATTATAGTGCACAAGTGTGTGCGCAGGCACAGGTGCACTCTCTGTTCCTTTTCTGTCATAGTCCGATGGGACGGCAATCCGACACGACCGGAGAGAGATCAGGCGCAGGACCAACGGCTTAACGTGCTTTCCGAGGCACGGGGGTATTATACCACCAACTTCCAAACTCCGGGCTACTACTGGAATATTTCTAATGTAAAACCCAATAGCACCTTTTATCTGACCCGGGAATCGAACCCAGGACCTCATGCACAGCAGTCGCCCTTGCGACCACTAGACCAACGAGGCAGAGATGTAATGGCTAATCTAACCCACATTTCACCATTTATGTATAAGTCTCATGAAATAGGGACGTGCCATCAACCAGGTAGGTACAAATAGGGACGTGCCATCAACCAGGTAGGTACAAATAGGGACGTGCCATCAACCAGGTAGGTACAAATCCTGACTCCGTGGCTGCTACTGTTAAATTCCTGATAGAATAACCCAATAAAACTTTACTCGACGTGGGAATCAAACCCAGATCCACATGCACAGCACTATACCGAGAACATAAAGTCATGATATTAAGAAGTCATTCAAAATATTTCATTACCAAGTTTATTAGATACAAATAAGATTTAAACATCAACATTTTATAACCTCTAACACACCTCATTTAAAACAGCATCGCTATCTGCCCATCAGTTATCACCATCACACACACAAACAAACAGACACACACAGACAGACGTATAAGCAATCGTACTAAGGAATGGCTTGCATGTAATTAATTCATACGTTTTGTACTTCACACGCAACGGACGCGAAGTGATCATAACATGTATAGGCTTATGAGTAAGTAGATAGGGGATTTGTTTTGTTATTTTGTATAGACCTTCTCTACTCCCATCTAGAAGAAGATAAAGTGACAGTGGCCTGAACGACCTAATGCACTGGTATTTTTAAGACGGTAGTTCCCTTTGGACCATTCGATCAATAATAGTACTAGATTTAGCATCAGGAACAAAACTAAGTCGCTCAAGTGGCCACGTTTGCACACACGTAAACATCTACATAACATCTTAGAAAAAAGTTCAATAATAATAACAACTTCAGATGATTATAAACCTTAACACTTAAACATAACGTTTAGTTCTCATTGTAAAGTATATTAGAAGCAAAACATTTTAAATGTCGCTCCAAAATAAAAAGTCATCAGTACAAAAATATTCATTCTAAAATGAAACTTGCTCAGTAAGTGTACCAATACTAACCCAATTAAAGGCTTGAAAGCTGTTCATTACTGCCCTGAAAATCAGGGTAATATTGCATTCATTACTAACGCGTTTTGTTTTTTTTTTAAGTCTTGATGACGTTGGCAATCAAACAATTTAATTTATGCAGTGGAAAAGTGAAAAACAAGCTAAGTGTAGTATAAAGCAGTATATTTCAGTCGAGGGTAAGTACAGATTACTAAATTCGTGTGGTTCCATGAAGTTATAGATAAATATGGAGGCCACACTTAGAACAAAAGTTTGAGTCAAATACCTACGATTCTCTATCTCACTCTCTGTGGGCTGACCTCTCTTTCTAAGGTGGACGATAGTATTGCTATCTCGTTATTAAAATCTCCTTATTCATTTTTAAAAAGAGTCACCACACAAATGTAATCAGAAGTTAAATACTGTCAAATAATGTGCTAATAAATAAAAAGCTAAACTAAGATTACTGAAATTAAAATTCCAAAATAGTATGTCACGAATGCTTGACAAGGTTGGCGAATCAGTGAATTATTTTCCCATTTCCTAAGGATGTGGTAATGTGGCAACATTGGCCCCACATGTCAACATAAATCGTACCAATAAGGCGGTTGTTTACTTTGCGGTTCACAGTTTCGTTTGAGATATTTGCCTGTAATCAAAGTTATAATTGAGAAAATGGTGCAAACTTGTGTAGTGCGTGGTTGTGGTAGTACGTGGTGTCCAGGAGGTGATATAAGATTTCACGCGTAAGTGTTTAAATCGGGATTTTTGACACTGAATAATTGTAAACATATTTCTGCATATTTCTTTGTATTTTCAATTAATTACTTCATAAAAGCTTGACCTATGATTTAGTCAATGATAACTTAGATAACTATGTAAAGACCAAACAGTTTTACATTGAATTTTATGGACTTTTTGCAATTTTATTTGTTTTTGTTTAGAGTCTGAGAGTTTGGAGTCATACTGAAGTAGTGTGACCATATTGGGGATATATCTGGGACTTTCCGTGGGACCTTCATTAATTATATAGTCATTATCATACTCGCTGTAATACATTTTATTACTTTTTTCACACACCGTGTTATTTCTGTTAGTTCTTTGAAATAACATAACATTTTCGTGAATTTTTAACAGTAGTCAAATAGCCAATTACTATTTAAATAATACAGTAAATGTAATGAATAATATAAAATTATGTTCTGATTTCACACTCTTCTGGTTTTAGGTCAACAGCGAAGCCCAGGTCTCTACGAAGATTGATAGGGGCGTACAGGTGTAAATAAAATCAACTGAAGAAAAAATACTGCAGAAGAAATCTAAGATTCTTAAGCAAAGAGTTTTACGACAGACTAAAAAAATCAGGACATATCTTCGTAATATAATTAGAAAATATTATAATAAAATGATTTTAATTTAGAAAGTGTTTTTGTTTCTTTTTGAGGTTTTATACATATGTATTACCGTTCCTATTATAGCCCCGTATTTAGATGAAAATACATAATATTAAAAATTCCACAGTGGTAAAAAACCTTAACACTGACTTACCCAGAAATCTTAAAAAAAAAATCATCTTATATGTATCGTTTTCATTAGTCTACAAAATAAAAGAAACATCTAATTTCTTTTTTTGCGATTTCATGATTTTATAGTAAGAGTTGTACTGGGCAAAAATCTCTCCCAAATCCTTCCAGATTCATTATCTTGAGCCACCCCACCAGCCCTTGCGGTAGGCAACCACCGTGGTCGTGTCATCACCTCTTCTGTCATTATGATTTACTAGCTGCCAGCGGCTTCGCCCGCGGGAAAATGGCGATTTTCCATACAAACTCCCTTAGGGGTTGAATTTCAAAAAATCCTTCCTTATTCCTTGTCTAGATTATAAAGGGAACCTCTGTGCAAAATTTCAGCTTTCTAGGTCCAAGGGTTTGGGCTGGGCGTTGATGAGTCATTCTGTCAGGACTTCTCTTTTTATTTATATAGATAGATAGATAGAAGATCATTAATTTCGTATTGCTATAGGAACTAAACTTTTATACTGGCCATGGTCTATATTCTATTTCTGTGCGAAATTACGTACGTATACGACCTAAGACTTTTTTGCGTGATTGAAAATGACAAACTGCCATAAAAAATCAGGAACTTTCACACTGTAAGCAAACAGCTTCTTTCGTAATTTATCATTGGCATCTTTCATCAATCTAGAAGTGAACAGAGATGTGGATATATTAATTTAATCAAACACAAGTTAAGAAAAGGAACTATGTAATGCCCTAGGTAAAATAAAATAAAGGTTACCCTACTTAGAAAGAGAGGGTCAGCCCACAGAGAGCGAGATAGCGATGCATAAGTTTTGCTTCAAGTAGGTATTCGAATTGTGGTCTCCATATTTATCTATAACTTCATGTGTGGTTCACGGCCCTCCGCTTCGCGTCGGGCCTCAAATGCACACTCGATTATAGATCAGTGCCTTACTCCCCTTGGTGAATAAATAGCTATTGTGTACAATGTCGTGCTTATTCTATTGAGGAACTAGCGTTCCCTGTTCAAGAACATGATACAATAGTTGCTGCGTTGTAGCAAACATTGGCCAAACAATTATAATATTCGTTGATTTAATTATATTTACAGTTTAATTATGTTTAAATATTATGAAAAAGCACATAATGATATTAAATTACCGAAAAAAAGATATTCCTTCCTAAACCTTGGTGTTACGGGGGTTATTTACACAGTTTTTGAACGCATACTGCGGCATTTTGACGTCTTAATGTTGACTATGATTGGACCATACTAAATTGAATTAAGTTTCGGGCCGTTTTTGAAGCGCTTATCGGGAATCTAGTACATTATTGATCGAAGTTTTGGATTTCGGAATATTTTATTTAACATATATCAGCATTTTGGCGGCTCCCTAACTTTTGACATAGGTAATTTCGCAATTTAGGGCTACGTAGATCTGCCCGTATTTCTTCGGTACGTAGATCTGCCCGTATTTGTTTGATAATATCCGCCTTTTTGTAACAATGTTCGAATTTAGCCGGGTCTTGTCATTCCCAACTAAATATTATGTTTAAAGAAATTCTTGTTAAATGAGTGAGTGGGGTGTATAAGCTACCCGAAACTGTAAAATTTTCCCAATCAACCGTGATACTAATGCATTAGCGACAAAGATAAAAACTTTATCTGTACTAAACATTGAAATGTTTGTCTTTTTCTCAGAGTTTTTCAAACTTTAATATGGTAACCCTATCATCCAGTATTACTTACTACCATCCTTCACAAAAGCCCTAACTACACTTTATCGCATATCAAACAAGATTAATTTCTAGACAAATCTAAATATTCATAAGGCTAGAAGCAATCACGCCACTAAACTGTTTGACTGCGAGGAAAAAGGACAAATATAATATATTTTCAATTGATGTGAGAGGGATAAACTTAGGTACGTCACAGCAGGGTACCTTCCCGGGCTTGTATTGGATGGACCGGGTTAAGATGGCGGAGTGGGTTTGTCGGGGTTGGTGAGGTACATTGCTGGCTGGGTATTGCATGAAGGAAAATGTAAACGAGGTTGTTTGGGAAGTAGATTTTTAATTGAAAATCTTTATTTAGTAGGTAGTTTTCTTAAAGTATCACCACTGACCACCATTATAGACTTCATCCATCGCTTTCCATTAGTCGTGATCGAGGTCAAGTGCAGGCCCATTTTGCAATTTAAACCATGAGTTTGCTTATATTAATTTTTTCATATTTATTAAGGACACTCGTTAGCATAAACTTCAATCCAATAATGTCACTAATCCCTTCATCTGTTGTATTAAGTTTTTAGCCCAAGGCACACATGTCTGGAAATTCTTGCATCCACCACACTTGATATTTAATTTGTGCTACTAATATGAAAATTGCGTGGACATGAGACATTAAAATCACTAACACAATCAAACGCTCTTTAATCAAATTTTAATATCAAGTTCACTACAAACTATCACCGAATCAAACCATCTCCACTTTACATTATCTCCATACAAAACCTTCAATGTACATGAAACACATCACAACAATCGTTTACAAACGGTCAGTGGTACTCTTGCTCGTTAAGTTAGCATCTTTTGGTTTATTTTCATAACTACCCATATCTATCACTGTTAACGATGTTTATTTAAGCAGTTATGTTCGGGTGACCATGCTTGCAGCTTGGCCGGGATTTATGAATTAATGGTGAGATAATTACTATTAATATCATAAACGGGATATTTACCATGTTAAATGGAATGTGTGTGTGTGTGTGTGTGATGTGTAATGTGTTTGTATGTTGTATGTATGTATGTGTATGTTTTACATGGTAAATATCCCGTTTATGATAATAATAATAGTAGCGTCAGTGACCAAGTCAGTTTAAAAACTTATGTTGAGATAATTGTTTTCTTGCAGGGCAAATTATTCGTAAAACGAATGGCCGATGGGACCGAAAAATTCTGGAGTAGCGACCGCGAAGCGGCAAACGTTGCGTTCGAAGGTCTCCTACTAGGTGGCTTAAGACCTGAAGAAAGTTGCGGGGATCCGCTGGATGCGAGGCACACGGGACCGGTCAATGTGGCACTTAGGGGAGGCCTATGTCCATCAGTGTATGTCTTTCGACTGAAATAATAATGATGAATTACTCTTTGAGAGAGAGTGTTCAAATTTTTGCACACACACGTGTACTTTAATATCTCATGCGTACTTTCTGTTGAGAACTTGAGACTGTTAACTTTTTACACGATTTTTTAGATTCTTTCTCTCTTAGACTTTTGGGATAAGTGTAAATGTGGAGACATTGATCCAAATATATCATCTAATCATACTTTCTTTCTTTTATTGTATCACTTAGTAACATACCTTCCCGAAACTAGTCTCTCTTCAGCCAAACTCCATGGCCACCGTACCATAATAAGGCATAAGCTTACCGGCTATTTGCTCTTTTATAGCAAGTCAGAAGCTCTAATGATGTTGTTACTAAAGCTCTTCCAACCTCTACGGTAGCATTTTTTACCTGTCAAACTTCGTATTGGGTATTACTTGCTCAGATATTAATGGATAGGACTAAAGGAGTTTGAGGTAATCATCGCTTGACCTGAAGAGTTAATTGGTGGTTGATCTCTGGTTGTTTGGTGTGGTTGATTTAGTGAGTGAAATTATTTTTCGTTTCTTTTAAAGTGGTGTGGGTGATGGCAGGTTAAAAGAGGATGGGTGGATGGATTGTCCCTTTCAGGAATGAATAGGGGATCTTGCTGATTGAGGTCGAATGTTGGATTTAAAAATAAATGGTGGTTTATTTATTTTCGACGATTATGGTAAATAGAGAACAATAATTATTTTCAGTAGGATTACTAAGTTTAATGTATAAAATGCTTGGTTGAATGCTTCGTGAAGGATCCATTTGACACCCTGTAGTCATCATAGTATATAATGATAGTTCGTGTAGCCTTAAAGAAAACTAGAAGTTACAGTTTCCCGATACCCAGCGCATAATAAGCATTGCTTACATCCACACATAAAATAAATATCTTAGAATATTCATAATTACACCATAAACATACATAGGAAATACCTTTAAAGAATCCTTTAGTAAAAGACTTTTTACAAACTTATTAGACTTAAAAATCTAGTATAAATGACTCTTGAAGCACTGAAATACAGTTCAGTAAAATTGCATAATTATTATATTACTTAAAGACAATTCAACAAAAGCAATAATGATCCTTAAGACGTTCTAATAAAGTTCAATAAAGTTGCAGAAAGTGGTTTTAAACACAAAATGGTCAGAGACATGTAAAACGGCGATTATCTCTCCAAAGACTTACATATGCAATACACACGTTGGATTACATTACTACGTTATAAATGGGTATACTCGCTTTACACACGGGTTCGCTTGTTTTCATATTTCATTTTTGTATTGCTGCCATTTAATATGGTGATTACTCATGAAGAAAGCTTGTCGCTGTGTTATACGGTATATTTATTATTTTTCAGTCACCGGCGCTTCTTTCAGACTTTCTTCATTAAATTCTCATCATTCCTTCATTTTTAAGTTATTAACTTGGCATGGTTATAGAAAACAAGGCAAATATCCCGTTTACAGCATCGAGATATAAGTACTAACGTACTAGAGAAGACACCGTAAATTCCTACTTTGTCCCGTTCAACTGCGGCGATCGCGCCGCACAGTCGCCGAAGAAAACGCGTAAGTGCCGTGATTTACATGGCGCTTAAGACCGGAAACTGAACTAATTTACTAATTTACTACTTTTCTTTAACTTGTGGTAAATTAGTTACGGTTTAGACGAATTGTTATTATTTTAGCGCTGCAGCGAACTAAAGATTCAAATTACAAAATGGGACAATTCAGTTATTTGACGTAGCTTCTCTAGTACGTTAGTACTTATATCTCGTTGGTTTACAGTGTTAATGATTCCTTATTTTATCTGGACTACCCACAGTTTTAACTAGCTAAACTGCCAAGAAAATAATCACAAACTCTCTTTCTTAACACAAAATTAACCCATTCAAATAGGCCATTACATCACAACCTACTTAGCAACAAATAACCTGAACAACAGGCCACAAAAACACACAGACGAACACAGATTTATCATCAATTTAATCTTAATACAAACAGCATAATGTAGACGTCAGAAAAGGTAGCCATACTGACACCCTCATCCCAGGCAGAGCACCACAGGGTTCCTTTGTACGAGAAAATAATGAATACCCAGTCAAGATGAGCTTAGTATTATAATTTGATATTTTTTAATACATAAAGATATTAAGAGTCACGCGTTCAAGTGTTTATTTAACGCGTTTCTGAACGATTGAGTTTTGAAACGAATGTTCGGTTGTTTTTTTGAGTTAGAGGTGAATGTTCGGGTGATCGATTGAGTTTGACAGTTGATTGTGAGTTTGTGTGGTTGTCTATGTTTCTACAAGCTTGTTGTTGATGGGGTGGGTAGAGATTGAGGTGTCGATGTATGTTATAATATAACATCGAGCCGGAAGAATACTGATGGATTCGGCCGAGATGCACATACCTTTAGTGAAGCCATATTGAACCAGTTAGGTTGAAATCCTGTGTATTTAATAAGGAGCGGGTTAAAATTGAAGTGCTATTATGTGTGTATATGGAGTTTCTTGTACATTCTTCCCCATAGAGAATTGCGCTTTGGAATCAATAACTTACAACTATAGTAATATCACAAGTAATTATGCCATGTGACTGTGACTTCCTAATGATCCGAGCCTACAAAATATCATACATTTTGATAGTAAAGAGGAGATATTTTTCTCATAACCCGATCCAGCCTGTCATTTGTAGATCCACAGCCTGATTTTACCCAAATACTTATAGATCTCTCTTTGATTGTGTCAACCTCTACGCTCTTTTGCCAGCCTCATCCAGAATATTCCCACAATGGCAACAATATCGTCTGCCTATCTCGCCGTCGGGTCGACCAACACTTTTCTATCCATTCTTTGGATGCCAGTTGGTCACAGCTTTATTTATTTATTTATTTAAACTTCATGCACAAGAGTGGTACATAGGCGGACATAATGCCACAAGGCAAGCTTTACTCCATCTGCCACCACCGCGCGCCTTGCTAGGTGTCCTGTCCTATATTTTCACTTACCAGGTGCAAATCTAGAACTTTGTATAGCCCAAGGTATTCATAAACCTCTGAGCCATCGCGTATCATATTTCTTATAGCCCTTAGATTTTAATAAGTACAGAATAGTGATAGTTCTGTGGTTAAAGTGTCGAGTAACGGAATGTTGTGGGTTGCATTCCAGAAGTGTAATAATGTTCTTTTTTTTTTCTAATTGTAAACAGTAATAAGGAAGGTAGCTTTAATTATTTATTTTGATTTTATTGCTTATTGGTAAAACGTGTTTTTAATTTGTTGGAATGTGGTGTAGAATGTTGTTGTTGGTCTGAACTAACTCATGATCATCTTGTGCCTAACCTTTCCTCAACTAAATTAGATTCGGCTTAGATCTAATCGGATGCAGAAGAATACCAGTGTGTTTTGCCTATCTGACCTCCTCAACCCAATTATTTCAGGTTTAAACGATATATGCCTTGGTATGACTAAATTTCAGACTTGGATCACACTGTCTAACTGTAACAAACTGTCCAAGATTCACAAATGACAGCCCAAACTATCTAAAATACGGAGGAAATTCAGTATATAATGTCACCATTTACATATTGAATTTCCTCCGTATTTTGCCATTCATCCACAGATAAACCTAGGAAAGCACATCTAACCTAAAGATGGACTCGAGCTGCAGTTATTATTGACCCACGAGCTCCTTACACAAATATAAACTTATAATTTATAAACCAATAAGAAATCTTACACTAATATAAGATAACTAATGATATTAAAACAGATACGGCTCGAATTAAAATAAATTATTTATACACTCAATGACTCATGTGAATTGGGTATACACGAAATAACTTGACGGCTCGGGTGGATGCACCGGTTATCAGGCGCGTGAACATTTTTGTAAAGGTATTTGATGTGACTTGTGATTCCAATTCTTAATTTTAGTCCGTAATGGTATAGAACTAACGAATTTTAACAGAAAAGGTTAGCAATTATTTGAAAATATTTGAAAATTGAAGAAACTCGCTGCTTTTGCAGTCGTAATTTTAGTTTCTTTTGCACCGTTTTAACAAGTAACATTTCAAACCTTACTATTAAATAAAGCGGTTATTTAATTTTTACTACTTATTAGAATTCTCTTGTTAATTAATACGTAAATGAAAAATTCCTGTTATTTCATAAACCAACTAAAACTTATAGAAACTGTCAACTCTATTCTGTACACCATATTAATAATAATAATAATAATAATATTCCACAACTATCACACAACGCCATCTAGTCCCAAGCTAAGCAGAGCTTGTGTTATGGGTACTAGACAACTGATAAACATACTTATATATTTCTAAATACATACATATTATAGATAAATTACACCCAGACACAGAACAAATGATCGTGCTCATCACACAAACATTTGTCCTGGGTGGGAATCGAACCCACGACCTCCGGCATAGCAGTTAGGGTCACTAACCACTAGACCAACAGGCCAGTATAACTAACATTATTAACTACAATTTTTTCATAAATATTTTGACTTATTTTGATAATAGTGTTGAAATTCTTGCCCATTCTTCTACATAGTGCAATCCACGCTTTGGAATGAGCACGTTCCTACACATACGTACGTTACTACAGTACGTTCAAGTTACAAGTCGTACAAGTTATTATGTATTGTGACTGAAGTGACTGTAACGGACGAATTGAAATGAATGATTCGAGTTTGAGTTAAAGCTTAGAAAAAGCTCATTCGCAAAATGTCTCTTGCGCAAAATGTCTACTGGTAGGCTAGCAAAATGTGCCTTTCTCATAATTTTGCATTCGCAGAATGTCTCTTTCTCAAAATGTCGCGTTCGTAACACAGAATAAAATTTAGCCAGGTTTATAAAAAAGATTGTTTTTTCCGATTTCTTACAACAATGTCATTATTACCAAACAAAAATCCTCCTAACGTTAAAATTTCAAATCCACTCACCGCTAACCACTACAGCCACCCTACAGATAATGATCACATAACCGTCATCTAACGGCGCGATGATTAACGACACACCTCGGCCCGTAATGAAGGATAATCATCACTGTTTGTTTTTACGTTCATGCCCAGCGCTGGGCTTTTAGAGGTCTGTGAGGCGAGTATGTGGACGTTGATTTTATTGTAGATTTAGTTTTAAGTACGAATTTATCTTGTCTTTTGTTTTTTGAGATAAGCTTCATATAGCTTTTTTTTTGGTTTGGGTGGAAAATCATCAAATAATCCCCCTCCCACTCTTGTGCCGAGCGAAAGGGAGTTTCAGACTTCTACTGACTAAAAACCACCCGTGTTCCTTCTTAGCCCTTTATGTCGAGGCCGCGGTATCTTTGTGATCAACTCGCAGCCCCGACGAGATTACGAAGTTGTCTTGTGTTTTGTTTGAGTTAAGCTTATAATGAGAACCTCCTCCGTTTTGGAAGTCGGTTAAAAACTGCGGAAGTCACAGGAGTCCCTACAACACTTTACAAGACAGAAAACAACTGTCGCGTTGGTCTAGTGGTCCCAAGCGCGACACCTGAGTAAGATGCCCTAGGTTCTATTCTCAAGATGGGCAAAATGTAGCTACTATTGGGTTTTTCTTTCAGGATTTTTTTCAGTAGACAGCCACGGAGCCTGGATTACGTGGGACTAATATATAACTGGTTAAATATGTCACTTTTTTATTCGATCCGGGAGTCGAATTTAGGACCTCATGACCAGCAATGATGCCTGCGACTACTCGACCTAAGAAAATGGCAATAAATTACAAGTAGAGGTTTTTCTCTATTTTATATTTAAATATCTCAAAGATCTACGGAACACAATACCAAAATACTATAATCTAATGATGATTCTGATATTGGTAGGTGGCACAATGACTCGACAACTCTGCCTATACTCAAACGAAACACATTTTGACGTTAATGATTTATTATATAATAACAATTCTAAGAGGTAGCAATATTTGGAATAGTTTCTGATGGAGAAAAAATGCAGGTGGCTACCTGGCATTATACTAAAAGGTATTTATTAAAATTGGCCGCGTCGTTCGTCTAGTGGTAGTAAGAGCGACTCCTGAGCGTGAGTTCGTGGGGTTCGATTCCCTGGTCGAGCAAAGAGTTTTTAGTTTTTCTATTAGGAATGTCTCAGTAGCAGTCTGACTTCTCAGTTAGACCGGTTGTGAAACTTTCGGGGAAATGACTACCTGTATCCACTGTCAAAACTCTACAAATTTTAATGACAACCGGTAACAACCGCTTAACGTGTTTTCCGACGCACTGAGGTAACTCCGGAATGTAATGGATGATCAACCATCCACGGACCAACCTAGGCAAGGTCGGCTTAACTTGAAGATCGACCCGAGTGGCTGTTATTATTTAGTTACGAACACCGCTGAAATATAATTATATGTAATGACATAAAAATAATAATAGATCTGTGTAAGTTAATAATTTTCGCGCTTGCTTGCAGGTTGAATACAATGACTTTAGGATAAAAGATCTGTCCTTGTAATTTGTTACGCATGTTTTTCTATCAAGGAAACATTTTTAGCTTGATTGATTTTCACCAAAACAAAAATGTCAAACGCAACCGACGCAGGAAAAGGCGATGACAATACCCAACACATTAGTCATCTCAAACTAATCACCTTACAATAATGACCTCAACAGTTCTGACAGGGCAGACAGACCATTTACCATCAGCTAATTACCCTGCCAGTCAGTTACCCTGCCAGTCTGACCAGGTGATTGAGGTCTTAATTGAAACATCTCTCTGTTTGTTAAGTCTACCCCCTGGCAGGCTACGTGTTTGTTTTTTGTATGTGGACTTGTGTGTATACGGTATTATAATGGTTGCATTGTTTTGAGGGATAGGTAGAGATGGTAAACGTGTGTGTACGTGTACTTTACTATAATGGTAAAAATTAAATAGAATGCAAAAATTATATCGATTCGTATTCTTTAAAATATCAACTAATTATGCAAAGGTTGGTCAGATAATTGCTGTATCTGACTATACATTTCACAATAGTTATATTAAGTAGCCGTGACTGGTTCTACTGAATACGTTTTGCCGAACACAGATTCTGTTTCCGGAGTGCTACTAAATATTTATAAATTGAAATTGACACTGTCAGACCTGGGTTTCGAGCCCAAGATCAAATTAGTTCAGTAGTGCACAAACCCTAGGGAATTTTGCTTGAATATTATTAAAGTAGAGTTGAGGAGGTGTATGATATTACAAGCGTGATGTTATACATAACACCCAGTCCCATATAAAAGGGGGCGAGTCTATCAGGCTAATAGCATGCATAATACTGTTATGATGAAAAATAAACTTTCAAAATGGATCAACCATTCCCTAAATTTCAATACATCTCAATTTATTGTTATTTTCTCTTGTCGTACAAAATCATCTCTTTCTCTGTTTTGCTAGAGAAAAGAATAACACGTTGATGTGTCAAGTTTCACAAAAATAACCCAATACCATGCCATACCAGAAAAAATAGCCAATCAGCACACCACATTACAAAAATATACCAAACAGCATATTATACAAACCTACACTGGCATATCAGCCTTGATTAGACATAAAATATGGCGAGTGCCTAAATAATGACAGATAATACATCAGTTTCTGACCAGTCGATACTCCGTCAATCTGAACCGAATCTTAATCATACATTTCGGAGAAAAACGATATAATTTTTGTCATTGTGTTTTCCTTAACGTAATGAAGGTAAGATCTAAGATAAGAGGTCAAAGTCTTAGGGAACTAGTGTGGATGAATGTAGATCAATCAAAATGATCACGTTTAAAATAAAAAAAATAAAAATAAAAAACTTTTTAAATCAGATTTCACAGAATCCATAGAATGTTAGTACAGCAAAACTTATGAAACTAGTCATCATCATCATCATTTCAGCCAAAAACGTCCACTGCTGGACATAGGCCTCACCCAGGTGTCGCCACATTGACCGGTCCCGTGCGTCTCTCATCCAGCGGGTCCCCGCAACCTTGACCAGGTCGTCGGTCCACCTAGTGGGAGGCCTTCCAACGCAACGTCTTCCGGTTCGCGGTCGCCATTCCAGAACTTTTCGGCCCCATCGGCCATCCGTTCTGCGAGCAATGTGCCTTGCCCATTGCCACTTAAGTCTGGCGATTCTTCGGGCTACGTCATCGGTAACCTTGGTAAAACTAGTGTTAGTAGCCAAAGGGTAACCAACGGGACCCTATTACTAAGCCTCCGCTATCCGTCCGTCCGTCTTCTACTACTACTCCTGAGCAAACCCCTCCCCTTTCTTTCCACTTATCTTTTACTGTGCTTCTTTTCGCCAACGTGTGAGGAAGTCATTGAAGGCGTCCCGCCATCTGCCAGTCTTGCGATATTCGGGTCGACCGCCTATAGGTTCTTTGGGGTTACAAATAAACCCTAATTCCAAAAACAAACATTTTCAAACAATTAATAATATTGTAGTTCAAGGAAGATTTCATAGATTAATCTTATTTCAACAATCTAATTTACTAACAAGCAAGGTTCATACAAGAAAGTTGAAATGTAACGAAAAATAATAACATAAGTAGAACAAAAATTCGGTTAAATAGAAAGTGTTTTCTGGGCCAAAAAAA
This sequence comes from Diarsia dahlii, assembly GCA_949775195.1. NCBI lineage: Eukaryota > Metazoa > Arthropoda > Insecta > Lepidoptera > Noctuidae > Diarsia > Diarsia dahlii. The sequence goes on from OX459213.1 coordinate 16,249,177, forward strand.
AAAACAAACCACACTATTTACTATTTCATACCAATTATAACAAGAAAATGTATTTTTCTAACACATTAACAATCACAAACTTGTCTAAAAAATATAATTGACAATAAAAACTTACTTTCTAAGCAATCTTAAGATAAAACTTAAAATTAATCAAGTTACTTATCTAAAATATTAATCTCTAACTTGATTAACTTAAAAACGCATGAATTTAGCTTAATTGTCGCATTTAAAGCTCCCGTGTCACATTTAAATGGTATATTATTATTATTTATGGCAGCCATTTTGTTTTTTTAGTTTTTTATTGCGTCACCTGTCATTATGATGTGGGAATGACAGAACAGACTATGACAACCGTGATAATTAAAGCGTGTTTTTTTGCGACCAGCAAGTAAATCTTGTCACATTTATGAATAAGTCTCAAATCAGAGTGCAAAAGTATCAACAGGGCGTCAAAAAATGTGTTCTCTTCCACATTCTACCTTCAAAGCAAGAGTAAACAAGCATCTTCTGGGTACGCTCCTGCCATCATAGTCCTCATCCATCCATCAGGCATGATCGAGGTCAAGAGCAGGCCTATTTCGCAAAAAAAAAAATACCCAAAAGGTTATTCACAAAACTGTAAACAAAACATAATTAACCTACACGCCACGCTAAAAAGGCGCTTAAAAAATAAAAGGCCGTTAATGAGGACATCACTAAGAATATTAATTGTAATAAAAATGATTATCTCAAAAGATCTACGTAAAGTTTACAATGTTTGTGATCGCTTGACACGGAATGTGCTCGATTTAACGATAATTACTTTATTCGAATATCCTTATTTGGGATGGGAAAACATGTTTTAGTGGTCTTTTGAGAGCTTGCGAGGGCTGTATATTTGTGTGTGTGTTTTGTGATTTATTGGTGGATAAATGAAGGATATAAAATTAAACTTCTTTTTTAAATACTTTAGTATAAATTTTAATATGTGTCTGTATTAGATAAACTGTCACTGAATAGCAGCTGTAGGACTTTACTAACCCTACCTTAGCCAGCTATAGGGCTGTGGCAAAATTCTTGACTAATTAAATACTTTGTCCGATCTAAAATAAGTGGTGACAGATGTCATGCATGACATCTTACTTATTTTTGAGTTTCTACTCTTATGACTATTGTCTAAATCGCCAAGTTCCAAATTAGCCGAACACTATTACAAAAATCTAAACCATTAATCATCATTAACATTTAAACACGAAATAAATCAACCAGAACCACGGCAACCGACAACCAATACAATTTAAAGAACCGCAAAAGAATTTAAAATAACCCTAATTAGGAACCAGAATAATTAATTAAATAGACACGTATAGGTTTTAACCAAAGTTATTCAAATTAACGGAAAATACACGTTATTTTTAAACATTATTACTTTACAAGTAATTGCCGTTTAGAAATACGAGCGTCTATATTGAAATTAATTAAGACTTTAAAAAGATGAAATCAGTGGAATACCAATAGGTATATCTCTCCGCTTTACGTTACAAACATCCAATGTTATCGAATAAAATAAATCTTTGGCGATATATGTAAAAGAGTTTTGTTTGTCCGTTTGGTTGATACTATTGTGTGTATGGCGTTGGACAGAGGTAGAAATACCCTTGGCAGAAGAAGTCTTTTCGGAAGCTATCTTGAAAGCCTAGAAAAGTGACCGTTACTTTCAAAGCTTTTAACTTTTGGATTGGCATATCTTAGCTTTTTAGTAGCATTCATCAGATCTATATTTTTTAATTTTTCACCTTCATGGCACCGGCCCTTCTACCAAAATGGTCAGGTTTTAGAGGACTTTTGTTTAAAATGTCTGATGCAATGTTTAAAGCAGTATTTTGTAGGGATGAGCGTTGAATCAACACACTATGTAGTTGAATCAACCGTTGATCTCCCGTCAACGTATTAACGTTAACTGTATACGAATCAACTAGTTGAATTCGTCAACGACGTTTATGACATTAACTCGTGCATCTCGTTTAATAAACGAGAACGCAACCGCAACGAACTGAGCAAATTAAAAAACTTACGTTGAAAATAACGCCTTATACTGCGAGCGACAGTCATTTCGTACAATTTGAACTCTAAGTACCGAGTTACAGAGTTGATTTTCAAAATATTTATTTTAAGAATAAAGAAGAAAAAGTATGAAGGGAAGGTCATCTAAGTAGAACCATCAAACAATCGTTTTCTAAGACATAAATTGAATCAAATCGTTTCTAAAACCAACGTCGCAGCGTTGACGTTGAATAAAACCGTTCAATGAATGAACGGTAAAACGGTTTACGTTGCAAGTTGACATTAATTTTAAGTTAACTCGTTGACGAATTCAACTAGTTGATCAACTAGTTGACAAACGTAAATCAACGTTAACGTTTCGTTGACGGAAAAACCGTCAACGACCCATCGCTAGTATTTTGATGGAAAAACAAAGCCCCTCTCTGTCTCTCAATTTTCTGGAAAAAGTTTTCCCTTACTTTAGAAACTTAAGTAGCATCAAGTAGACAGAAATCTTTGCCATTATTTTTACTGATATTCATACAAAAATATAATCACCAAAAAGAAAAGTTAATGAACAGACAACTCCACATTTTCAGCCTCCTTTTATTAACACCCTATAAACAACAATTTAAGATAGCCCACGATAATACCAGCTACCCGAGCGAAACCGCGGAACACAACTATATTAAGATAAAAATAAAATAAGTCGCTATCTCTGTGCTTGAGCATAGCGCGACCAATTAGTTTATTGGTCGACACATGTCCTTCCCGGAACGCGGAGATAACATCGCTTGAGGAATAACGCACACTGGGCTGGATTTAACAGGGAGTGAACGAATGAATGAAAACTTTAGGCGTCATTCGTTGGTGCAACCGTTTATTTAAAAAGTGTAACTTAAGCCCGTCGGGGCCGCGGATTTTTGTACTAGATGACGTGGCCTCGGCGCAAGGGCAAAGAAGGAACATGGGTTCGGTTTTTAGTCAGTAGAAGTCTGACACTCCCCTTCGCTCTGCCCAAGAGCGGGGGGGGTCATTTGATGATTTTCCACCAACCAAAAAAAAAAAAAAAAAGGTGGTGTGGCTAAAAGAGTAGAGGAAGACCAAATAAATAATGGTAGACCTGTGTGAAAGAAGATAAATGGCTAGAAAGGAGGTGGCTGCTAAGATGGCGAATAATAGAGAAGTAAGTAAGAAGAGACATGCTGCGCCGACGCGACCCTCAATAAATTCGGTTTTCGAGATTGGAAAGGGTAGAAGAATGGGTTGAAGAATAATAATAATAATAATGATTTATTTCTCACCACAATATAGGTACATTAGTCAGGTATCAATACAAAATACGTAACAGAAATAATTATACTGTGGGAGACTGGTGCCTAAGCTAGACCGTGAGGTCTGTATTTCAGGACACCAGGTCTCCACCCCTTGGATAATGCTTACATTCCAATGTTATGCACAAAGCAATCATTAATGCGAAAAGAAAATGATGAAAAGGTATGTTTAGTAAGTGAATAGAATTGTCGCAGAATGCTTTGTTTCAATCAATTAATGATTGCGCAATTATTTTTTTGATAGATAAACACAATCATGTATTTAAACCAAGTTAAACACTCAGAAGGTATCCCATCCTCGTCGCCAATAGAGAATAAAAGACGTCCTTCCTTATTAGCGTTTAATGCGAGACTGGCGGTTCACAATTACCCTCTACGTTCGTTACAATATACAACATAGTTGAAGAAACGAACCTAGTTAATGACAGATTTTATAACTTGATAAGATATTCCAGCCGAAACTAAATCTTGCACAGCATCATCAACTGAGACTTACATCAGAAACCTTTGGTCAGTATATTCTCAAATCATACACTCACTCACTCACTCACTTCCCAGTGTCCGTCAGCCCTAACCCGAACAAATCCGAAACGCGCGTTAATGTGCACGTACATATATCGCCCCAATAATATACACATCGGGCCGAAAAAACAACGCCCTCGCCCAATACCCAATTAATAAAAAAAACCTTTAGTTCACTCGTCCTTTTGTAATGTTTTGTTAAACAACTAAATTTGGGGTAAAAAAGAACTAAGACCGTCTTGTTATCTGCAGTCAATTTATATTTATTTTGACAGCAGCCGTAAATTCAAAGGTTTTTGTTGGGTAAAAGATTAATCACCTATTATATTGGTAATTTTAATAGGTGAAGGTGTCGGGATCCATTTTGGGGATCAGCAGGTGTTTTATTGATACGATACCATCTTAGCTTGATGATGTCATTCGGATTCCGTAGAGATTGAGATAAAAGAAGGTTTTTATGGTAATTAGTGTGTGATCGTTTAATTTTATGTTTTCATGGAGATATTTTCACGCTGCGTTCTGTGGAAGGTCGGCTGAGTTAATGCTCTTCATTGTGTGTTAAAATATTTATTAATCTTTTTTAAATGCGGAGATATATTTAAGTTATCTGAAATTGCTACTAAGAAAGCATTCAACTCTTGAAGGATTTTTTATGTTTGATATTAACTTCTAACATATTTTTTTGTAATTATTTCTTAGGTTTGAGCTTGATTAATTCCACAAGCTCATAAATGTCCCTTTGTATGACAATAGTTAGAATGGTTCAGGCATGAAGTGAACTACCAGTCTTCTTTATGAAAGTCCAAAGGAAATATTTTTAAGGGCACTCTACAAAATATTTAAACTCCTATACAAACTCTCCCTTCTTGGACGGAACCCTAACACAAACTATCCCGAATCCTTTAAACTAGCCACAACACTTCACAAACATAAATATTTTAATCACCATACAAACGAATTAGGTTTACGACACACTGGACGCAACGCGAGTTTTGTCGCGCGGTTAAACGGTGTTAAAGTCGCGTCGCTTGTAAATATTCTTTAGTCTAACCATGTATTATTGAGTTCTTGAGGGCGTATACTATCTGTGATAATAAAGATGAGTGATAACTGATAAGTAAAGACTTGGTCAAGACTGTATTGGTTTGACATTTAAAGCTACTAAAAATAACGAAAACTGCTTGGTCTACATAAAAATACTTGTTCAAAAACCGCGCAAACACAACACGCGTCTTCTCGCTACTTATCTATTGTGTGAACTCTTTTGCGTCTCTCAAGAAATATATCAAACCTTTTGCCGCCTGTCGCGTCTAGTCGCACGTTAAGTTAAGTGTTGTCTAGACCCTATGCTTCTTCTGTAATACTAACTTGAACTTGAAAACGCGTCTAGCCGCGAGTTCTCTTTATGTATACAGAGTTTCAAGCCCTTTATTTTTTCCACCACGTGTTGTCGCGTCTAGCCACGCATTGTGTCACGCTGTAGTGTTGTCCAGACTCATAGCTTCTTCTATAAACACACAGTGAAAACGCGTCTAGCCGCGATTTCTCTCGCGTGTATAGAGTGTGTCAAGTCCCTTACTTCTTCCACCGCGTGTCGCCGCGTCTAGTCGCGAGCAGTGTTACCAGTGCCTCACGCTGTAGTGAAGAGCGCTTGTTAGAGAGCGCACTATTTGTTCCGGCATGTATAAACGCGATTAATGTGAACAGATACCCGGTACGTCGGCCCGGCCGATTTATTAGACTTGACTATCGGAGGTGCAAGTTGGGAGATGAAGCGATTAAATTTTTATAAGTCTAATACCGAGTAGGTATAGGCTCCTTTTGTACCATTCTTCCCTGATCTGAATGAATTAGGTTTACGCTATAGCAAATGTCATTGATACATCTGTGACTTAGGTTTATAGAGGGAGCAGGCATCTTCTGTGCGCTCTCGTCCCGACATACAACATAGCATTTTTGGCATCTGGGTTAATTTGGAGTCTTAATTCTGAGGTCAAAAAAATTTGACAACTGTGAAAATCTTTTGAATGTCTATGACTGACCTGACCTACTTCTGACCGAAACTGTGAAATGTAACTTTAGTTAACAGCAACCATGAATCACCCACGGAATGTGTCAAATTAACCGTTTACCGATTGCTGAACATTATGCCTCACTTGCACCACCAGTAATATTAGCGTTTCGCCATAAATTAATTTACAACATCGTTATGAAGATATTTTTATGCTACTCTAAAGAAAAATGAGAAAAGGGCAGAAATGATGATGATGATGATTTTGTTAACCTAAAGTCTCTTTTTCAGCAACCATCATCTGCCTAGCCTTTTCCCAATTATGTCGAAGTCGGCTTCATCTAACCATATGCAGTTGAATACCAGTATTTTACATCGACCGACTGCCTATCTTGATTGCAGCGGTGGCCCAGTGGTGGCGGCCCCGACTTACGAACAGTAGGTCGTGGGTTCAAACCCAGGCAGGCACATTACTTTGTGTAATTTATTTCATCATCACTGCTCTCAAAACGGTGAAGGAAAACATCGTGAGGAAACCGGCATGTCCTTGAACCAAAAAATTCGAAGACATGTGACATCTACCAATCCGCACTGGGTCCGCGGTAGATTATAGCTCATTCCCTCTCAAAGAGAGGAGGCATGTGTCCCAGCAGTGGGAACATTAATAGGCTGTTGATGATGACTGCCTGTCTGACCTCTCAACCCAGTTAGTACTGGTTGATATGATACCAACGGTAAGACTGGTTGCTAGATTTTCGGGGCACCCGTAACGACTGTCAAGGATCCACAATTGACCGCCAAGATCAATATCTTAGCTTGCTTCTTCAGCAACCAACGTGCAACGGTCAATAACTAAAACACTCAAAAATATATAACCCACCAAACGCTAAAGCCTCTGACTTGTGCCACTCCCAGCATGCGACCATATAAGCGGCTCAGCAGTTTGTTAAACCATCCTCAAGTGAGAACTAGTATTATTGGCCCGTTAATTAATTGTGTTTTATATTACGCCCGTTTAGTGGCCCCAGATTTATGTATTTGATGTTGCGATGATATATTAGATAAGGTAAGGGTGTTTTTGAATTTGTGAAGATGATTTTTTGTAATGGTAATATTTTTAAGGATTGTGTATCATTAGTTTAAAGGTAAGCTGAAGGCAGATGAAAGACGGAAGGGAAGATTAAAATTTGTCTCAATTTGGAGTCAGGATTTGACCACTATGACTGCTAGGTACTAAGATGTTTTTCAGGACAGGTAAAGATAAAGAAACAAACAAATAAAGCTGTGAACATTTGCGTTCAAATTATTTATTAAAACTAGCTGATGCGTCAAATTATCTTCCTCGAGATTCATTCTATCCTTAGGTGAAAACTGCATAAAATCCGTGCAGTATTTTTTGAGTTTATTGCGAACAGACAGACAGATGCAGTAGAGGACTTTGTTTAAAATAAAAATGTAGTGATAATGATCTAGCTCTTTCTCGCCGCTAATGAAATACGTGTTTGGGATGTACTTGTATCGTTCTAAATATGCATCCAGAATATCCTACTAATATTATAAATGCGAAAGTTTGTGAGGATGGATGGATGTTTGTTCCACTTTCACGCCAGAACGGCTGAACGGATCTGTATGAAATGTGGCACAGAGATAGATTATAATCTGGAATAACACATGGGCTATATATTAGCGCTATAATAGCTTAGGGGGGTGAGCAATATTGCATTATGTGCATATTTTTCAACTGTTTGACAGCTATCTTCTGTCATAATATGAATTAAAAGCGAACGGCTATTTCAAATTAATTGACACAGATGAAAGTAGCCTAACGGTTCGGCGACCTACCTGTAAACAAGGATACGCAAGTTCAAATTTCAGTCAGTGCCTTCTTTTTGTGTTTTTTAAAATGATGTAAGATTTCCAAAACTGTTACATGTTCGCGAGTTCGATCCCCAATCGGTTTTCACTTTTTGTATTTTTTTGGTATTTGTTTTTATTTTGATGCTTTATGATTTCAAAATAATTATAAAAACAACAATAAATCTAAATACATAATAATAAATGTGTAGACGTGGATTTTCTGTAGGTACATTGAACATATTATTAAAAAAAAAATGTTTTCAATTGGCGTGTTTTAGAAATTTTTGTCTGTAGTCTGTCGGGAGGCCTTCCAACGCAACATCTTCCGGTTCGCGGTCGCCACTCCACAACTTTTCGGCCTATCGGCCATCCGTTCTGCGAATAATGTGCCCATTGTCACTGAAGTCTGGCGAATCGTCGGGCTACGTCGGTAACCTTGATTCTCATGCGGATATCTTCATTTCTGATTCGATCACGAAAGTAAACTCCGAGCATAGCCCTCTCCATTGCCCTTTGGGTGACTTTGAGATTTCTGATGAGGCCCATTGTGAGCGACCATTTTTCGGTCCCATATCTAATCACTGGCAGCACACATTGGTCATAGACTTTCGTCTTGAGACACTGTCGTAAGTTGGACGAGAAGATACCGCGCAACTTCCCGAACGCTGCCCAGCCGAGTAGGATTCGTCGATTGACCTCTTTCTCGAACTGGACCGTTTGTCCCAGGTAGACATAATCGTCCACAACTTCAAGTGTAGTGTCTCCGATCTTGATAAGAGTAGGTGATACAAGGACATTCAACGTAACCTTGGTTTTGTCCATGTTCATTTTAAGACCAACTATTTCGGAAGCTCCACTAAGGTCATCGAGCATTGATTGATTAAAAAAGAAGAACTTACCTATCGTCATCACGAAAGATACATACATGCAACGACATCTATTACACCAAATTGATACTAATTAATAAATGTGTTCACAAGATAACTTTAAAATCTATTTTTTCAAAAAGTTATGATAGCTAAGGTACTCTTATATAGTCTAAATGACACTGCTTTGAGAATCTACAAGGCCTATAATATAAACCTTAAAGTGTGTTCGCTTTCTGTGCATTAAATTTTGACTTCGTCTTCGATAGATGGCGTTGTACATTTGACGAATCAAATTTTGTATTTTCTGAATAAAAAAATTACGAATACACACAGTACGAAAATAAAACGAAAGTAAAATAAGGCAAGCAGCGCCATAATCAATCGCCCAGCCATGCCACTTCGCCAACCGTGCCGTCATATAGCTGTGTGGCTGTGGGTTCCTCGGGCATTGCTGCAACTTTGTTTTACAATAGCCCGACTAAACAATAATTGCACATTCCGTTTCCAAATTGCCGCTGAATCTTGCCCTAAATTGCAACATCACCAAAAACTGCGAGAAAAAAGTAGAGATAAGTCTGGAATCGGACGCAGATGGGCCAATTCTATTTTCCGAATATTTTTTCCATCCAGTGCCAACAGTACTAATATGGGACGAGTGCACAATATCGCACAAGCATGCATTAGAGGCGTTGAACCGCAGCTTGCAGGACAGCGTTGTTGTGTTGATCACAGGCGATTGTAGTCAGACCCTGCCAGTCATTGCAGGGGACACACCGGTGGATGAAATAAACACATAATGTGTCAAAGCGTCGTCGCTGTGGACCAGGAGCAAAAATCTGCGTCTTATGTTAACTGTACAACGACCACGAAGCAGGCGTCTTAGCAAATAAACTGATTCAAATAGGAGAGAATCGTCAGGAATCTGGAGGCAGATGGGAATATTCTATTTTCTAAAGATTTTTTTCAGCCAACAGAGGATGAACTTATTATGCACGTTTTACCTATTTTTGAGGTTCATGTAGGTAAATAAAATAAGAATAGTGGTTTTTAGGGAGGCAGGTGCTGCCACCAAGGAACGTGTGGATGATGATCACAATAAAATAACTTAGACAAGATTTGGCAGTTCAAAAGTATTTATGCACATCTATAGACATGATCACGCCTGTAATTCCGAAAGGGTTAGGTAGTGGTGTACCTAATCGTACACCGTTATTTCGCAGTGATCTTGAAGCGCCATGTAAATGGGGACGATTGACGTTTTGATGTACTATGGGCTATTGCCATCAACCGGGCACATAACGAGACTCTGTGGCCTCTAATGAGAAAACCCTTTGCCCGTATCGGGAATCAAATTCCGGACTTCATGCTCAGTAGTCGCGCTTAGGGCTACTGGATCAACAAGACAGACACACATTTTTCCACGTGAACGAAGTCGCGGGCATCAGCTAGTATTATATAAATCTTTTGTGTGTTCGAGTGGTGCTTATGTTTGTTCAAAATATCTTAACGTAACTAAAAACTTTTGCATTTGGAAAATTACTGTCATTCTGGAGACTCCTAAGAAAATTCGAGAGAGATGACTTATATTTTACTAAGTTATCGAATCCCTGCCTACCCCTTTACCCTAAGAAGCGCAACAGCCACATTCTTGCACGTCGCTCGATCGTCGAACAAATCTCGTCGCAGGCTAAACTGGTGATCATTATGCGAAGGCGACAAAAACGCGTCCGAGGCGACATCGAATCGCGACACTCATAAATAAATACATATCACTGAGTTTGGTGCAGGGGATGAGAGGTCTGATGTGCTCTAAAATATAAGAAAGGTGGTGTAATGACTGCTTCATCATCATCGTCATCATCAGCCTATGATGTTGATGCACTGCAGGGACGCAGGCCTTCTCTCTATAGAAGAGGGATGGGCTATAATCTACCACGCGGGCCCAGTGCAGATTGGTAGATGTCACCTGTCTTCGAATTTTTTGGTTCTAGATATACCGGTTTCCTAACGATATTTTCCTTCACCGTTTTGAGAGCAGCCACACCAACCCACATTTAGCCAAAAATATTTAAGTGTAACATAGAGTGAGCGTATTGCCATCAACCAGACACAAATTCAAACTCTGAGGCTGCTACTGAGAAATTCCTGATGAAAAAATAAACGGATAACAATTTGCCCGATCCGAGGATCGGACCGTGTTAATAATCTCACCATAATTATAATAATTTGAGTCAATTCTAAACAAGGTTGTAACTGTTTAGAGAACTGACAACGAAGCTTCGCTATCCACGTACTCTACCACAACTGCCAAATGTTGTTATTAGCAGACAAAGGCTACAAATCATAATGACGATCATCTTTACTACATTTTTAACTCTTTACAGTTTCATACAAAGCAGCTGGCTGCAAGAAGGAGAGTGTTCTAGTTAAATGGTATGTGATTAAAGAGGTATAGAAGACTGCTAACGGATGATGATAAAGTACCTACAGGAAAGTAAGAAAGAGTTCATGAAGAAGAGTTCAGGTACAATGAGTCAGAAAGAAAAAAAGAGAAGAGTGTAAAAAGGAATAGGACTTACTGTGATGATCTTCAATTGTTTCTATGATTGTGATTACTTTGTTTCTATGTACCATACTCAGGTACGCCCACAGTATGAGGCTTACCCATCGCATTTTTTTAATTTTTTTTGGGACAAGCCCGCCACACTATTCCCAAACCACTGTAACTCCTGTTAGCCAGAATCAACAGTGGCTACCACAAGAAAAGCGCCGAGACAATGAAGCTCGACGAAGTCCCAGAGAAGCGATTTAACTGTCTTGGATCCCGCAACGAAATTAATCAGAAAAGAATAGCGGAGGAGTAGGAAAAAACATAATTTCCACTTCCCTCCATATCAGCAGGAGACAGAACAGAACAAGGCTAATAGGCACACAGGGACGTATACAACTGGGATAAGCCCAGTTGCCTAGCACCACGGATATTATTGTCATTAATACCCATCGCATGGCACAATTGGTTTTCACCACGAACTTCGCTCCCCGCTCGCTCCTACACCGAACCCCAACATAAAAGACGAACACCGCGCGTTCCCCATGCATGAGGCACCATGAAAAACCCGTGAAACGCACGTAATGGCTTCAGAACATTTGTACCATTATACCAACGAATACTTTAGAGGACTTCTTATAGTCTTACCGATTTATATCACCCGACCGACAATGGGTTTTTGTCTGACGAAGGTGATTCTCAAATTGTCCGGTTTTAATGTTTAATTTATGATGTCATTTGTTAAATCTGTTGTTGTAGTTACGTTTTTTTAGGGTGAAAAAGTTGATGTAGGTAGGTTTATGCCCTGTGTTAGAGTAAATTAGAAAAATAGATTGACTGAAGGCCTGCGTAATGTAGTGGCAATCTTACACCTCCTGTACAAAGTTACAAGATAAGAAGGCCTCTCAAATTGTAGCATATCATTGGAATCAGAAATAGCTTCCTCGGGTGGCACCTTTTAGGTCTGGAACGTGAGACTTCACGTTCCAGACCTAAAAGGTGCCACCCGAATACAATATATCGGTACCTTCAAGTCCTTGCAAAGACTTTTGCAAGGACTTGAAGGTACCGATATATTGTATTCGTATAATAATAATAACTAAAGTTCTCTTCGTTTGGTGTATTGAACCGCTTAGCTGCTGCCTTGCTATTTCTAGCAAGGCAGCAGCTAAGCAGTTCACCGAGATACTTTGTTTTTTTTTATATGTTTATTCTACGTCACATTTTGAAATATCCACAGTTTTATCAAGATCTATTTATATTTTCTGAACCTTCTCATAAACCGATGGTAATGCATGCTTCTGAGTATTTCAAGCAACATTTGTGTTGAAGATATTAGTGTAAGAGTGGGCCATTTTTGTTGAAATTGAAATTTGAAATTGAAATTGAAATTGAAATTGTTTATTGAAAAAAGTGATATACAAAAATATTTACAATATGGCCTTAACAACTATAGGTATACAGTTTGTTGGATTCTACCTGAACTAGGAAAAACCTATATCAGGTAACTCACTCAAGTGCTTATACATAATAATATCTAAGATTATTTGAAGAAATACTTAGTAAATAACTTATCAATAAATAAAATACATAGGTAATTAGACGACGTTCCATTATTGCATAACACAAAAATACAGGTCACGTTTATTTTGTGTCCACAGAGCACTGTACTGTATAACATTTTGCTAAATGCATTTTGCTAACATTAAAATATGTATTTATTGTACCTAATCATCTTATTTACTACAAATTGTAAATGCTAAAACCTAAAATTATTTGAAACGACAATTATTTGGTAGGTAAACTAAAGAATTTATTATAAGAATAAAGTCGGCGCTCTCACGCGTCATTATAATCGATGGAACTGACATATCTTGCCTCAGCTATTTTCTTAGCGGGGCAATCTGAGCTGCCTGATTTGTGGCAGCTCGGTTTTTTAAAACGCAAGCATGTTGCACAGTATGGCAGTTCGGCAATTTTTTTGCACTCATTGGATTGATGACCTTGTTCTCCACAATGTCCACACGTATAGGTATCCTCCCGACAAGTCTTAGCAGCATGTCCATATTGTTGACATTTAAAGCACCTGGTCACAAGTGTAAAATCCCTCACTGGACAGGATGTCCAATTGATGTACACTCGGTTCTGGTTTATAAGTGACTTTCTTACACTAGCAGTAACTTCAAGAATAAAGTTACATGTAGGTCCTTCCTTTTTACCCGATTTGTGACTTAATTTTATAGAATCCATAAAAGAGTCACGAGGTAAATTAGGCAGCTTGTCGGCTATGTTCTGCTCATAAATGCAATCGTAGACTTCTTGATCACTTAAAACGGTAGGTACACCTAAAACAGCAATTCTTGGTCTTTTCTTATGGGGCTCTTCCATTTTCAGGCCGGAACTAGTTAGCTGTGATGATTGCCTAAGTTTTTCAATATCGTCTTTCGTCTCCGTGCTAATAATAACGCCTCCGTTTTTTGTTTTGCGTAATCCTCTAACGCGCAATTTCATTTGTTCCGGGCATATTATTTTCTGGACCAAAGATTTTGTGTCATCACTTGATTTTAATTTATCTGTTGGATAAATTGCAATCGAGCTGACGTTAGTTGGGCGCACGTAGTTATTTTTATTTGTTTTAACCATGTCAGCAAACGTAACTGTTTCCGTCGGGGTTGTTTTATTGCAGTTTTCCTGAATGCTAGCTTGAATTGTTTGCTGGAAAGTTTCAAGACAATTCGTAAGGTCCCGTTTTTCTTGCAACACCTGGGCAGAATTTTGAAGTTCTTTGGCCCTGAGCTTCAAGTCCTGGTAGTAAACTGCCATTTGTGACACGCCATGTCCTACCTTGCGCGAAAGAGAATTAATTTTCAGCTTTTGTTCGAAGTTCAGCTTTCCTTCCTGAGCAAAGAGACACAGTTCATCCAGGTATCTATTGATGGAGGTCAACCAGCTACTAATTTCGCTGGTTTCCACAATTTGTACTCTTCCTTCTGCCGCATGGTTGGGTGTTTGAGGTTTGGTCGCAGGGCTGCTGCTGCTAGGCGGTGGAATACCACGAGAGCTGTTTTCCATATTTGATATAATTGTGTTAGTTGTTTGTCATAGCTTCTTGTTATTCACCAAAGTAAATCACAAACTAAGCACAAAAATCCGATTCGGTATCTAGGTCACATAATACTCGAATACTATTTTAATTCATAATATAATAAATGCAATCGCTTATACACGTCCGCTCTACTTGAGTGCTAGTACGACGTTGAACATGCTATAATCTATGGAGTAGGTTACTTTTGAACTCTTTCTATTTAGACATTCTGGTACAGTCTTAGCCACCTATATCTCCGTATATACCCAGATAAGTAGGTACCTACTACAGCTGCCATCCTTTTGTCTCCATCGGAAGCTCACACATCACAGCCCATCACACACAACTCAGACGGTCCAACTTTTTCTTTGATCGCCGCGAAAATTCCTGTGGACGTGCGAATCTCTTCATTAGGCCTCAGTTTTTTGCCCAAAATGCCCCAGACGGAGCAACACAGTTTTATTATGTTGTCAACTTGATGTAACGGTGTTAACGATTTGGGTTTTTTTTTTATTTGGGAATTTAATTAAATTGCTGGAGGAAGGGAAAGCCTAAATTGTTGTGGATTCGAGTTTTTTTTTTGTGGACACAGTTATACAAGCCTTTTTATGTAGGAAAGAGACACGTGCACTGCCAAGGGGTTTCCCGATGCATTGTCATGTCAGCAAAGCTGTTATGCTACTTTACTCTTATTCGTATAATAGGGGATCGGACAAAAAAAAACTAATTAGTCCGTCAGATAGATTTCCAAAAATTATTGGACACGTATTTTTTCTTTTTTCACGTAAACTTAAAATGAAGACGATACAGTGCTTCGAAAACTCGTGTGACGTCATATGATAGTACATTTTGACGACACAAGTGACGTTTCAAGCCCCACTCCAAGATCTTTGACGCGTTTTATCTTCGTCTATTATATTCCGATTAAGCCGCGTTATACAACATATTATCAAGCGCCTTGGTTAGTCTGCATTTGGGTGACCATCCAATTGCATACCGAGTTTCCTCCGTGCCTCGAAAAGCGCGGAAAGCGTTCGTCCCGGTTGTCATCCCGAAAGTCTGACACCAGTCTTACAAAGCGATATCATATATTACCCAATACTGACTGGGTATTAGAGGTCAGATTGGTAGTCGCTCCATGCAAAATACTGTTATTCAGTTCCATCCGGTTAGATTGAAAGCCGACCTCTACATATTTGGGAAAAGGATGTTATTAGTTAAGCACGAGCTCTCTACACGAGTTCTCCATATTTCTACCCAAAATTACTATAAAAAATATACCTCAGAAATCACCACTCAATATCATACACTCAATTTATTACTTAATCCGAATCTTCGCGAAACAAATGACTGTCAAAACCCATGGGGTAGTTGCACATGCACCCTTGTTATAGACCATTGCTAAACCCCGTAACATGGCCCATGGGGGTTGTTCCGGTAAACCGTTACAAGCTATGGGGTGTAAAGTTAAGTGGGGGGGTGAAATAATATGGTGGTGCTTCGATCAGAATTATGGGGATTATAATGGTGTTATCATTATTTGATGGTTATGGGGAAGTGGGTTGTTTTTTAATTTGTTTTCAAGTGTAACGTTTCTCTCGTCTACACTACACCACTACGGCGGGAGACATCGTGGAGTACGTGCGCCAGAAGACCAAGTACGTGGCGAGAGTGCAGTTGCTTGAGTCGCGCCGCAACGTCAACTTTAAGGCGTTCGTAGTGCGAATACCAACTTGTTTTCTGCATCTCGTCTTGGAAGAGGACTTTTGGCCGCAGGGAGTGGTGTTCCGTCGCTTCCGTGGGCAAGTGCCACAAGAACGCGCAGTGACCTAGTGCGCTAGTGAAGTGCTACTAACATAGTTTTAAGGCTCTATTAACTAACACAAATTGTATTTTATTATATTTATGTTAGTCTGTAAGGTATTTATCTATGGGCCTTAGATGCCTGAAAATAAATTGATTATTATTATTTTTATTATCATCTGTCTAGCCTTTTCCCAAGTATGTTAGGGTCAGCTTCCAGTCAGACAGATTCCTGATCAGACCTCCACAACCCAGCCCGTACTGGGTAATACTTTGCTAGGACTGGTGGTCAGACTTTCGAGCAACTGTCTATCTTTAAAACGACTAGCACAGATCAAACACCAACAGCTTGATGTGCTTTCCGAGGTAGGTACGGAATAGCGAATGGTAAATATCTGTGTCGTTTCCAGCAGTCATTTGAATACCTTAGCGTCCAGATGATTCTCATTGTCGTGGGTTCGAACCCCGGCAGGCACATTACTTTGTGTAATTTATTTCATCACCGCTACTCAAAAACCGGTGAAGGAAAACATCGTGAGGAAACCGGCATGTCTTCGAACCAAAAAATTCGAAGACATGTGACATCTACCAATCCGCACTGGGCCCGCGTGGTAGATTATAGCCCATTCCCTCTCAAAGAGAGGAGGCCTGTATCCCAGCAGTGGGGACATTAATAGGCTGTTGATGATGTGTATCTGCCTACCTCCATTGAAAGAGGTGGGAGATAATGTATGGTATGTTACTTTGATTAAAATTATATAACTTTACAAATGATCAAGTTCACGAATCATTTATCAAATTCTGTTCAATTTGCAAACAAGAAATAAGCTAAAAGACTTTTATTTTATCCAATTGCTTTAACAAAGCAACAAAAGAAAGTCCAAAAACCAATTCCTCACCTTAATCACAAACACTCGACCCAGGAATCGAACCGCAACACCCAATTTCGGTGCACAAACAAAATCGCGAATCAAATCTTAAAATTTTATTATGTACCTATACGCTTTTTTTTCGCTTTAGCCGAGTTGTTTTCATCTGTTTGTGTTTACACGGGTCGCGGCGAAGAACGGCCGTCAATCAAGTCGCCACCGAGGCGTCCGGCGCGATTGTTTTCAAATAGGCTATGTCCCTACTTCATATGGACCAGTATAATCGAGGGGGTAAAGGAGTTGGTTCATTTGAGATTGTAACTGTAGTTTTCAATTTAATATAAGTAAGTATAGGAAAAACGGAGAAAGAAAACAACGACAACCAAAAAATTCGAGGGCATGTGACATCTACTAACCCGTACGGGCCAAGCGTGGTGGATTATAGCCCATCCATCCATCGTGGTGGATATAGACCTGAGTCCCTGCAGTGGGAACATTATAGCATGATGATTGTGATCACTATGTTAACTAGTTTTAGGGAATATTTTAAGCCACTTCGAGACTCTCTCTTTTCATTTATTTGCTGGGTTCGATTCCCGAGTCGGCCATAATAGGTGTTATTGGGTTTTTCATAAGGCATTCGCAGTAGCAGCCACGGAGCCAATTTGTGCCCCGTTGATAGCAGTAGGCTCGCCACCTATTGTATATACACTTGTAACATTTCTTGTGTATAATTTTACCTGGACAACTTATGTATTTTACCTGGTCATCAAATTATTTTCTATTACATTGACCACTTTAGCAAAGTTATAGAAAATGGCTGCCACGAAGCTGAACTTTAAAAAAAACTTAATATGTACAACATTTTGTTCTTATGTGCCAAATAAGCCAGACTTCAAGGTGAATGCTGAGTATAAGTGTTGGTTTCATTACTTGCACAAAAGCGTCTAGACTGAAAACGATAATGTAAAATGGAGAGGTCATTTTACATCTTGATTTTTTTTAAATGAAACTAAACTAGATTGCCTTGTCTGTATAGGAGAAGTTGCTTGGCCCTGCAGTGAAGACGGGTCGGCTTCCAGTCAAACCGGAAGCAGCTGAATACAAGTATTTTACATGCACCGTCGGATTGACTAGTCTTCAAGGATAGTTTAGTTATAGTTTTCAAGGATTGTCTCGAGTTCGAACACAAGACACGCACCTCTGATTTTTCGGAGTAATGTGCGTATTGTAAGTATTCTCACTTCCATCGACGAAGGAAAACATCGCGAGGAAACCAGGCCTAAGAGATACTCCTCGACGGCATTTAAAGCCAAATCTGAGGCCTTTGAAGAAGAAGAAGCACAATAATGCCACATACGATTACACTATCATTAACACTGAAAACGGTTTAATAACCATGTTTACTTTTTATTTGTCCCTCTCCTAGAGACGATGCCTGAGTCCCTGCAGTGGGAACATTATAGGCTGACTTTTTGTTTTAAGCTGGGGCCTTGGTTTCAGAGGTAATTATATAGTGTTAGTGACCATGCCAGTTTAAAAACTTATACATGCCACATATAGTCAATTGTGCTAGGTCTCTTATGAGGTTGTAAAACAAACTCTTAACCAAATAGTGTTGCGATACGTATCGCTGACGCGCGCTGAGTTTGCGAGTCAAATGTGGAGATAGCCGAGTGTACAGGACGGCTGGAAACATACGGGATGCTGTTCTGGACTGCCGCTGTAGAGAAACGTGTAGAGTGGAGTTCTTGAGACTTTTCTTTTTTTGGGGGGTTGGGAAATCATCAAATAACCAGAGCGGAAGGGAGTGTCAGACTTCTACAGACTAAAAACCACCCATGTTCCTTCTTAGATCTTTGTGTCGAGGCCGCGGTATCTCTTTCAACAACCCACAGCCCCGACGGGAAGTTCTTGAGGCCTTCGGAGTAAGGAGAATGGAACAGCATGGATGTTTTTCGGTACAAGTCTGACCTAACCCTCTGTTTTATTTAGCATTCAGATGAGGGATACCTACCAAAACTGCCCCGTTGGTCTAGTGGTTGCAAGCGCAACTGCTGTGCATGAGGTCCTGGTTTCGATCCCAGGTCGGGCAAAGTGTTATTGGGTTTTTACATCAGTCCGAAACTTCTCAATAGCAACCACTCAATCTGGATGTGTGCCCGGTTTAAGGCAATGGGGGGCGGTCCTGTTTCTTGGGACTTAAACATAACTGGTGAAATGAGGGTGTAGATATTTGGTACACATCTGCTCAACCCGTCGAAGGCTACAGGCGTGATGTTGTCCCATGGTGGCTGCGGGTTGTTCGACAGAGATACCGCGCCCTCGTCACAAAGGGCTAAGAAGGAACATGGGTGGTTTTTAGTCAGTAGAAGTCTGACACTCCCTACTACCGCTCTTCCCAGAGCGGGAGTAGTCACTTGATGATTCCGACCCTACATAAAAAGGCGTGATGTTGTACATAGGCAAACATTTGACTCGTTTCGAGCTAACGTAACCAGACATGGGAATTGTCGAATCTTCTACGATAAAATATCTTTATCCAAAAGACCTATGATCTGAGAACAGCAAAACTAATCTGAGAAACTATGTAAAAAAACATTTACGTAACAAAAATCCGATGGTTATGTTTATCTAGTATAATCACCAATACACGCCATTAATAACCGATTGACACAAACACGCGTGGGAAGATAACCATCACCGAAGATTTAGACCGTTAGATGTGCTCACACCAAATATATTTAAGTTTAAAGAAGATCGTGAGGTAGCGAAATATATTTTTTTTACGTTTATTGCAATTTGCAGGTCAGTGTTCAAATGAAATTGGCGATCGTAATTAATAATTATGGTTTTATAGACTTTTAATCAATCCCATTGAATAACGTTTTTTAGGAATTTTTCATTCACTGTTATTATTTTAAACTGTAAACAGCATGAAAATCGGTGCAGTAGTTTTTAAGTAAATCGTGAACAGACACACGCGGCGGAGGACTTTGTTTTATAATATTTAGTGAAGTGATAACAGTGAATGAAAAATTTTGCTTGCCTAGACTGGTCTGTGGATGGGTGACCATACATTACATACAAAGTTTCCTCCGTGCCTCGGAAAGCACGTTAGGCCGTTGGTCGCGGTTGTCATTTGTACATCTTTGACAGTCGTTACAGGTATTCAGTGACCCGACAGTCAAACAGCGAGACTTATTACCAATGGGTGTCATAAAATATTACCCAGAGGAGGTCCGACAGGCCAGGCAGGTGCCATTACTGTGCGTACTTTTTTTTTGCGGTTTGCGAAATCATCAAATGACTCCTCGCGCTCTGGGCAGAGTGGTAGGGACTGTCAGACTTCTACTGACTAAAAACCACCCATGTTCCTTCTTAGTCCTTGTGCTGAGACCGCGGTATCTCTTTCGAAAAACCCGCAGCCCCGACGGGGTACTTATTTTAACAAGCCATTTTAATTATTAACAAGCATATTCAATGATTTAAATCTACACCCATCACACGCTATTTAGTTTTCAAATCAATGGGGAATTAATGGCGTCTACATGTTTAATGGCGTCTCTTGAGATCCGGCAGACATGCTAATGTGCATGAGAAATACGTTTAGCAGCCAATTACATAATTAAGTTTGTAAATAACGTTGCCTTTACGGGGTTTGGGTTCCGTAGGTGTTGTTGAGAAACCTTTAGAAACAGAAATACTGAAAATCTGTACCAACCAACTCTTTAAGGGACGCAAAGTTCAAAAGTGTTAGGACAATTGCGTTGATAAAATAAATGGACGCTGGTTTTTACCAGTTGAGCTTTAATGAAACGTTAACTGATTAATAAAACAACCAACTAATAGATAGAAAATTAGCACTTCTTGATCTGGTTTATTTATTATATAAATGATAAATACTGGATTTACTGACCTAATCATAACACTTCTAATAAGTCTTCTCAATAAACCACAAAATCTTAATTAATAATCAAATACATTACGAAATCGCCTCGTTGGTCTAGTAGTCACAAAATCGCGACTGCTGAGCGTTAGTTCCAGGGTTCGATTTCCCCCGACGGGGCAGTGGATTATCGAAAGGATAACGCGGCTCCGACACAAGGGCGAAGAAGGAACATGGGTTTGGTTTTTAGTCAGTAGAAGTCTGACACTCCCCTTCGCTCTGCCCAAGAGCGGGGGGGCCGTTAATCGATGATTTTCCACCCAGCAGAAAAAAAAAAGGGTTCGATTTCCTGGTTCGGCAAAGTGGTATTGAATTTTCCATTAGGAATTTATCAGTAGCTGCCACAGAGTCTAGATTTGTGCCCGGTTGATGGCAATAGGCTCGCTACCTTTTACAAACTGGTGTATTGAAAACTTACTCTACTATAGTAAAAAACTGGTACCTTTGTAAAGCCAGTAGATCCAATATGTGCACTTAGCAACGTTTAGAAGCAATTTTTGCCTACTGATTGAAATAATTTTGATGTTACGCAATAAAAATAATATTTTGGAACCCATTTTATTATAAAGTAGGTCATATCTCAAAGTTGCAATCGTAATTTCGCGAAAAATTCTCGTTTTACTTTACCAAGTGTATGCATAATTGCTCTTAAAGTCGTGACTGTATGTACATACACAAGAACCACTCGCTATAAAACCAGCTCACACTTCGCCATATTAATTCAATCATAGCGGCTGACTTAATGATATGATAATCACTTATAATCATTCATAATAAAGTCAATCTTGCTCATTGATTCCAAATAACATAATCTTGTACTATTGATGACTGTAGATTTGACATTCTAAATTACTTTGAATATATTATGGAGATACTAGGTTTTTGTTGTCGGTTTGCTTGCTACGCGGTCAACTTTTAAAAAGTGATTGAAATTAGTACCTAAGATATTGTATACATAATACCAGCCTGTGGCTGTCCCACTGCTGGGAAAAGGCCTCTTCTCATATACAGCAGACACGAGGATTGATCACCACGCTTGCTCAAGACGCGTTTGCGATTTTCCGCCTTAAGAGTATGAAAATTGAAATCGTACTTAGTCAAAACTTTTATGTTTTACTTGCAGTTATATCGAAAGATTTTTATTACATTAGATGGCAGGAAAGGCCAGCCCTCTGTTCACCTGAAGACCATCAATGTCTTGAAGTAGTAGATGAGTACTCGGATCGCCCCTAGTTGTAATTGTAAAAAAATGCTCAAACGTTCTTTTGACAAAATCAGGTCATACAAGAATAGGTCAAATAAAGTAGTTGTCTTTCAGGAAAATTAAACGCTCAATAGTTTTAGACTCTAGTCAGTCAGTGCTAGTCGAGTCAGTGGGCTGAACAATAGCTTTAGACTCCAGTCAGTCAGTGCTAGTCGAGTCAGTGGGCTGAACAATAGCTTTAGACTCCAGTCAGTCAGTGCTAGTCGAGTCAGTGGGCTGAACAATAGCTTTAGACTCCAGTCAGTCAGTGCTAGTCGAGTCAGTGGGCTGAACAATAGTTTTAGACTCCAGTCAGTCATTGCTAGTCGAGTCAGTGGGCTGAACAATAGTTTTAGACTCCAGTCAGTCAGTGCTAGTCGAGTCAGTGGGCTGAACAATAGTTTTAGACTCCAGTCAGTCAGTGCTAGTCGAGTCAGTGGGCTGAACAATAGTTTTAGACTCCAGTCAGTCAGTGCTAGTCGAGTCAGTGGGCTGAAAGTCTGACAACCAGTCTTACCAATCATTTATTACATATTATCATTAAATCAATAATTATTTCATTTTTATCATTTTTTTTTTTTTTTATTAACTGGGTTGTGGTTGAGTCAACCGCTTCTTTGTAAAATACTGGTTTTCAGCTGCATGCGGTTAAACTGGAAGCTGAACCACAGATTACCAGTACTGCACTCTATACAAAATGTTCAATGCCTACCGCTATAATAGCCTACACTATATCTGTGGCTGAAGTGCTGAACCCAACATAGGAAAAGGTTAGGCAGATAGTGACGAATTTTTACATCGCAACGGACAAACAACAAGTAAATCAAATTTTCTTCAATTAGATAGGATAATCAAGTGAAGCCATTAAAATTGCCAATTTAGCGTTTAACATAATTTTATGTTTAGTTAATTTGACCCGTTGAGACATAAATCACATGGCCTTGTCATTTAAATAATATGTTTATCGAGACTTACAACTTTACGCATATTAAATAAACTACGCAATGATTGAACACACTTCTATTTAAAAATATAGACGTACATTGCGCCTGTAATCCCGAAGGGTTAGGCAGAGGAGTGTGTAGTAGGTATGACTTGTATGAGGGAGCCAGCCCGAGTATGTTATGACTGCCTCGATGGTCTAGTAGTCACAAGCGCGATTGCTGAGCACGAGGTCATAGTTTCGATTCCCAAGTAGGGCAAAGTGGTATTAGATTTTTCCCTTGGACACTTCGCAGTAGCAGCCACGAAGTCTGAATTTGTGCCCGGTTGATGGTAGGTACTTTTTTTTGACATATGACTATCCAAACCACAACATGGACAGGACCATCGGGCAAAAGAAAGGTCGGTCGACCCTTGAAAAGATGGGCTGATGACATAGCGCAGACTGCTGGCTCAAACTGGCTAAAACTTGCCAAGAACCGAGAGAAGTGGAAAAAGATGGAGGAGGCCTTTACCTGTAATGGGACTACATCTCCAACCCCTTGAGAAAACTAACACTACTAACTAGGATAAGGTAAAGACTAACATAATTAACATTAACTCAATAAGTACTATTAAATTCAGTGTAAAAATGTATCTGAGATGAGAAATAAAAAGGCTTTTTATTTTATTTATTACTTGTTGATGGTAGGTTCAACCCCTAATAT
The DNA here is from genome assembly GCA_949775195.1 of Diarsia dahlii. Lineage (NCBI taxonomy): Eukaryota > Metazoa > Arthropoda > Insecta > Lepidoptera > Noctuidae > Diarsia > Diarsia dahlii. The sequence goes on from OX459213.1 coordinate 16,272,938, forward strand.
ATAGGACTTAAAAACATAACTGGCAAATTGTAATTTGTAGGTGTACTATTAGGTACACCTTTAATTTCATTTCATTTATTTCAGTAATCATTATTACGTCATATCTCTGTGTGAAGGATGATATGGCTAGAAAGGAGATGGCTGCTGAATTGACGAGTTAGAGAAATTTGGAAGAAGAAGACATGTTGCGCCGACCCCAAATACATTGGAATAAGAGCAGGAGAATGATGGTCAAAATGTTTTCTCTGCTATCCGTTGTGGGATGACAGGCGTGATGTGATCTCCATTTTCCGCCACGACTAAAACACAGTCAGGAGGAACAGTTTCCAAGCGTCACAGTCCGCTATATTCTCCCGTATATCACACAAAATGTTAGTCGTGCCCATGTTCGGTATACGCCTGGAGATTTAACGACCGCGGAATTTGTTGCTGTTTCTGATTGAAAGGGTATTACTATTTGATTTGAGTTTTTTCAAGGCTCTTTTTCTTGTATGCTTTATTATACAGCTGCACCTGACTGTTTTAAAGATTAAGCATATATTGGTAAGGCACTCTAGATCTTTTTAGAAGAAGGCATGCTGCGCCGACCCCAAATGAATTGGGATAGGGCAAGGGAATGATGATGATGACTCTAGGTCTTCTTATATCTTCTTTATAAATCGTGTGTTGGTGCTATATCTTTTTTTATGCGAATGAAATCATCAAATTCCTGTTAAGGGCGCCGTGGAAGGGAGTGTCAGAATAGGGGATCGGACTGACTCAAAAAATATGATTCTGTTTAGTCCGTCAGTAAGATTATCGAAAAATATTAAATACGTGTTTTTTGTTTTAACAAATCAATTAAAATTGACGAAGCTATAGCGCGTCAAAGATCATGGAGTGGGGCTTGAAACGTCAATTGAAGGTACAAAATGTACTATCAGATGATGTCACACGAGTTTTCGAAGCACGGTATCGTCTTAATTTTTTGTTTACATGAAAAAAGAAAAAATATGTGGTCAATATTTTTTGGAAATCTATCTGACGGACTAATTCGTTTTTTTTGTCCGATCCCCTATTGTACAGACTAAAACCCACGGACCCATGTTCCTTCTTAGCCCTTAGTGCTCCAGGGCCGCAGCTAGTGCCTTATTATTATTATTATTAGCCTGTACTGTCCCACTGCAGGGCAAAGGCCTCCCTTCCCTCCTTCCACTTTTCGCGATCTAGTGCGATGATAGGCCAATCCTTTGAGAAGGAATCCAGCTCATCCCGCCATCTCCTTCTGGGCCTGCCGCGTTGTCGTTTCCTGCTGGTTGGTGTCCACTGAGTGATAATTTTTGCCCATTGCTCCTCCGACATGCGGCAGATGTGACCAGCCCAGTTCCATTTCAACCCAGCAGCTGTATTGCCAGCATCGGCTATTTGGGTTTTCGAGCGAAGTACAGTGTTTCTGATGCGATCCGTGAGTTTGACACCCAGTATACTTCGCTCCATAGCTCGTTGGCAGACCCCAAGTGCGGACTTCTGACGTTTTGTAAGCTAGTGCCTTACCCGGTCGAAAAATATCTTTATGGCATGCTAGTTTCCTCACGATGTTTTTCCTTAACTGAAGCAAGAGCATCGGAAAAACAAAAGGTGTGTTTCTTGGATTCGAACTCAAGACATATGACTAGGCACTCTGACGATTATTTATGTCGCGCCATGTAAAAAGAACGCTGACAGTTATGTCAAACATGACTATTTTTTTTCAAATTTCAGCTTATTCCAAAGTACCTACTAAGGAGCTAGTGAAATTTGAATTAGGATTCTAACAATATTACAATTACACTTAACACAGTCACAGTAGCCTAGTACTTCAGAACGCGACTGTATAACGTGCGCAACAGTATCCCCTCCACTGCGCTCAGCGCTCTTTTTACGTGGCGCGAGGTATACCACTAGACAGGCTATAAACTGCTTGGCATTTTATGTACTTTTTTGTTCACCCGATGAGAGTTCATATTGATAATAACCAGGAACTTCTTTACAAACCTTTATCCAATGTTTTACTAAAATAGGGATAGAATTTTTTTTAATATTAATTGGGCTTACTCTTGACCTCAATCTTGCCCTAAGGGCAGAGATGAGGTCGACGATGGAACGAGCTTACCCAGAAGAAGCCTATTTACTCGCGACTTAAATAGATTTGGGTTATATGAACTCGGGAAGACCGACGCAGGCAGGGTGTTCCACTCCTTGGCTGTACGAATAATGAAAGATTTAGCAAAACGCTTCGTACGAATGTGTGGAACATCGACAAGGTATGGGTGAAAACCTGCAGTACACCTAGTCTCTCGATGGAAGAAGGGAGATGGTGGAATTAGCTCGTGGAGCTCTTGCGCACACTCTCCGAAGTACAGTCTGTAGAAGACCGACAGACATGCAACTTTGCGCCGGTGGGCCAGGCTATGTAGCTTGGCAACCAGCTTAGCGTCACCAATTAGCCTCCTGGCTCTGCGCTCTACTGAGTCGAGTGTGGCAAGTTGGTATTTGGCTGAACCGTCCCAAAGGTGACAGCAGTACTCCATGCCGGACCGGACTTGAGCTTTCAAAAGCTCTTTCTTTAAAACTTACTGCCTCTTAGGTTTAGTGGACTCAAGCGCTACTGCAGATTATGAGGTATTAGGTTAGATCGTTCAGACAAAGTCTTATTAGGTATTTCCATCAGCAACATCTTTTTAGCCTAATGGAATCTAGATAAATGCCCAGTTGATGGCAAAAAGCTCGCCCCCCCCCCCCCCCTAAAACATGGAACTGTAGGTATCATAACTGGCGATATGTGTGCAACATAAGCACCTCTGCCTTACCCTTCCGTGGATTACACGCATGATGTTATATTACCAAACAAGACAGTTATTGCATATCGCTACACACTCATCCCTACAAACGCCATACCGTCACAGATTTATACTAACTACCCCCTAGGGATCGCCATGGGGGTTGAAATCATGTTACAAATTAACTTACAATATCACGCCCTCCCTATTACGCCGATATTGTATGGGGCTATTTATTTTTAATACAAAAAGCTGTTATAGTATCATTGGTGTAACCTAGTGGCTGCTAAAACGATCGCTGAGTATGGCAAGGAAGCCATACTCAGTAATAAACCCAAAAGGGTTTGGTCTCCAAATCTTGCCATTTTTTTTTTCGTCCACAAGTATTTTCTTAGATTAAGCTCAGATGTTTTATTTATTTATTAAATGTTGTAGTGGTGGTCAAGTGGTGGCACCTCCGAACCTCTGAGCAGAAAATCGTGGGTTCGAAATCATACAGGTGCATTACTTTGTGTAATTTATTTCATCACCACTGCACTGCCTGCTCTCAAAATGGTGAAGGAAAACATCGTGAGGAAACCAGCAGGTCCTAGAACCAAAAAATCGAAGCCTTGTGACATCTACCAACCCGAACACAGGGCCTGCGAGGTGGATTATAGCCCATTCCCTCTCCTACAGAGGAGCCCTGTGTCTCAGCAGTGGGAACATTATTAGTGACAATCTTTGTTCGATTGTTTTGGTTTGTTTGATCTTTGTTTTTGTTTGTTTCTTTGTTGTTGTGTTTGTTTGTTTCGTGTTTTTTGTTCTGGCAAAAATCTCAAAAGTGACCACATTTATTCCTATTTATAAAGTGATCATAAAATTGCCTGCATCTGATTGCTACACTTAATTTTAATGGCGCATCATCACAGATTAAAGCGAAACAACCCCATGGGGTTCACCGTGGGGGTTGAAATTAAATAGAGAATTAACTTACAACGTAACGCCCTCCCTATCTCGATGATATTGTTATTATAAGGGTATTGTCACGTAATAAGTTTCATATTTATCTCTATGCTACCCCAATTTATAGGATTTTTGAGATGTGATTTCAGGGCATAACCTGAACAGTGCACAATGTGCAGGTCATTGGTGTTCAGGCGTAGAAACATAATTTGGGCTGAGTAACTGTGACTCGTGCCCGCGTGAAATTATTTTGAAAAAATCTGAATCGGACTTTGATAACAATTTCAAGGGTTTAATTTTTTTGCACAGACCTCTAATCTTTTTTGTAAAGTAAAAGTAGCCTAAGCTACTCCTTAGGTTAAAGTCCCGTCGAAGATTAGCCGGAATAAACATACATACAAAAAAAATATATTATAAGTACCATTAGTATACGAGTACTTTGAAGTACTTTCATATACCAACATCAGTAAAAAGCTGCTATTTTGAAATAACAAACAAAAAAATTGTATAGATAAATAGTTAACTCCCTTTAAAATGAACATTTGAGTTTATAAATAGGTAACTAATTAATAATAATGCAGCTTTCTGTCTCTGTTAAGAATTGCTCTACATTAGTTAAATTATTACTACATAATGAGTAAGTTAAACCAATATCGAAGTATGAACTCTTGAAGGCAATTTTAATCAACACCGTTCAACTTTATTGAATATAACTAATCAAAGCGTGACCTATCAATAAAACCGTTACCTAAAAGTAAATTAATCTCGACGCACTAAAGATTTTGTTCAAGAACAGTTCAGAATAATCTAGAATTATAACTAGATAAATGTTATTGCCTAACACGTCATAATAGTACTTCCACTTTGGCTAACAACCAATAAAAATAATTAGCAAATGTTTTCTACAGCCCCATCTATCACTATTATGAAATCACTAGCAATTACTAAAGGAAAATTACTCTGAAATCCTCTCAAAGGAAAATTTACTCTACCTTTTCAAATACAGACTACAAAATCCTTTGACTGAAAAACGAGGTCTTAAAATAATATAATATGAATTCTGACAGTGGAAAATCAACTGTTATCCACAAGAGTTACAGTTGAAAATTGTGAAAATGGGTCTTCTGTATCAGATTTTCACAGTACGAAACCAAGAGGAAAGAGGCTGGATGTCCATCTCGTTCTAGCTCGCTGTAAAAGATATTTCCCTCTCTTTCACACACGGTCTATTGATTTTCCACAAGCGGATGGCACCTTTAAGAGGAGGATATTTGCATCTGCAATTTACTAAATCTACTGAAGGTTTTTAGGGTTCCGCGTCAAAATGTTGAACGTAAAATCTTATAAATTACTTGCGCTGATATTATGTCTGGTTGTTGGGGTGAATTCATTTCATTCAAAGGAAAAATTCCTTAAGAAAAATACGTATGTGTATTTTGATTAAATGTATTAGCATTTTGTCTGTTTTCATCAGTTTTATCAAGATTTCCCAGAAGGAAATTACTACAAAAAGGTTCTGGTATAATATTAACTTAGTGTAGCAAACTGAGGTGTGGGGCGTTCTGCTGAAATTTGTATTTTCAGATAGCTGTAACCTGGGACTCTTCAAACCGAGAGTGAATTGGTAACTTTCACTGAAAACATAACATTCTTTATTATATGGATCCCTAACAGTCAAACGGAGTTTGAAGTTGAAGTGCTAGATATGGAGTACTAACTGGAAAAAAAATAGTTATAAATGCGTACGGCGATACGTTTCACCGTGGCAAAGAAAGTGGTGACTTGCATAATATAATTATAATTTACCGAATTGTTGGTGTATCGCAAACACTAGCTACGTTCGCTGACAAACCTCTACAGTATTCAAGGTAGGTGACTTCAAGCAGACTCTCGAGAGGTGTTTTATTCCTGCCTGCAACATTATCTGTGAATGTGTAAACATTGTAGGCCTTGTAGATGTTTGTTAACGTTTTTTCTGTAGTAAGAAACATCTTATTGTCGACCCTATGTTGTTGCCCCATACCCAAGTACTAACATGATAATATTGTAAAATTAATTATTTAAAAGGAGTAACCATGAAGTTTCTTGTTAATTAAGTTTTATTATTTTATAAAAACCTTCATCAACAGCCTATTAATGTTCCCACTGCTGGGACACAGGCCTCCTCTCTTTGAGAGGGAATGGGCTATAATCTACCACGCGGGCCCAGTGCGGATTGGTAGAAGTCACATGTCTTCGAATTTCTTGGTACTTGGAAACTTGCATGTCTTAGAAGACATGCAAGTTTCCTCACAATGTTTTCCTTCAACGTTTTGAGAGCAGCGGTGATGAAATAAATTACACAAAGTAATGTGCCTGCCTGGGTTCAAACCCACGACCTACTGTTCGTAAGTCGGGGCCGCCACCACTGGGCCACCGCTGCTCTTTTTTTGCAAGTTGGCCAGTTACAGGCTCTTTAGAATTTTCGCAACAAAGACAACAATAATGAAAAGAAGCTACAGTCCCAGTCTTATAAATAACTAGCTTTTGCAAGCGGCTTCGCCCGCGTGAAAATGTCGATTTTCCAAACAAACTTTCATCCCCTATTTAACTCCCTTAGGGGTTGAATTTTGAAAAATCCTTTCTTATTCCTTGTGTACATTATTAAAGGGAACCTCTGTGCACAATTTCAGCTTTCTAGGTCCAAGGGTTTGGGCTGGGCGTTGATGAGACAGTCAGTCAGTCAGTCAGGACTTCTCTTTTTATTTATTATATAATTATATAGATTAGCTCCACATCGCTGTCAATGTGGTGAAGCAGTCGACGTCCTCGGACACCATGGCCTTTCTTGCAGTAAGAGCGCAGGTCGGATTGCGCGACACGCCAGCATTAATGATCTTATCCGACGTGCTCTGGCTACCGCCGGTGTGCCAGCTGTTTTGGAACCCAATGGGTTGGCACGCGTCGATGGGAAGAGACCAGATGGTATGACCATAATGCCTTGGAAGTTGGGTAGGCCTTTGGTGTGGGATGCAACTTGTGTCGACACCCTTGCGCCATCCCATCTTCCTAGCACGGTGAGCTGTGCTGGGGCGGCTGCTGCCGGTGCTGAAAACCTCAAACGGCGCAAATACAATAACTTAATTAACACAGACCAACCAAGGCAAGCGCAGTTTAATCTGAAAATTGATTTGAACTACTGATAGTATCTAGCCTCCGCAAATACAAGAGACATTTACAACAAAAACTCGAAAAGCCCATACCCTCCCTTAAACAATGAAGACACAAAGCCTCCCCCCTTCCCCCAATTACATAACAATCGTCGCATTAAACTTTAATTGGGTGTAAAGAGCGTCCCCTTAAATGGGAGCCACCCATAGTGTACACAGCACACCCACACATAGAACGCAGCGATGTGATTGGTTCGTTCGAGCGAGAATATTGCGCACATGTTACTACGGCTATTTGTGCTATGCAGATATGGAGGTACAGGGTGTGGTGGAAATTGGTGTTGAAAATATTATTGTTGGGACCTATGTCTCTTACTGCCGATGCCGCACTCAGAGAGCTTTAATGACTAGGTACTTAAACCATCACTTAGTAAAGGTCAAATCTTTACTAAGTGACGGCTTGAGTAATGATTAAATATCTCTGAGTACCGCAGATAATGTAACAAATCGAGGTCGATGCTTGTTGATTCTACTTTCAGACCCGTCATTACAATGTTTCTCTCGTTGGTCTTGTAGTCGCAATCCTTACTACTGAGCATGAGGTCCTGGGTTCGATTCCCCTCTCGAGCAAAGTTTTATGGGTTTTTTTAGGAATTTCTTTGTAGCAGCATTGGAGTTTGGATCAGTGCCCGGTTCATAGCAATAGGCGCGACCCTATAACATTGGATATAAACATAACTGATGGGGCTTAAACCTCTGCTAAACCCTTCGGGGATTATATGCGTGATTTTATGTGTTATATTTAAAACTATAATTATGTTGAAAATTGTTTGACATAATATTATTTAATTTTAAAACTGTTTGGAGTTTTTATAACTATTTAAATCTTACTTAGAATAATAATATAATAATAATAATAAATAATGCTCTCTCTGTTTCAGGTGCTTGAACCGGCTGTCAACGTATCGGCACAACGACTGTCGGATCAGGTGCGAGTCATTCAGCGTAATTGTATGTTGGATGACACCGTACTTGATCGCTTGCGGACTGAAATGAGTAGCCATGTCATTGCTACGCCGTCGCAGGTTGTGGTACCACCACAGTCTACCACAACAGATATTCGCGAAAACGACGTGAGTAGTGACATGGTTACTGATGTAAGTACACAGTGCAGTGAGGAGATGAGGAGTACTTTGGAGGGTGCGATCCGAGAGTATCGGTTCATGACGCCCGAACTTAGACCACGTTTACCTCGTTTGCCCATGCATAACAGAAATAGGGCGCTGGTGGCTGCTCTGGATTCGCAGTTGTCAAGATATTTTGATAACTGCGAAAACCTCACTGATGCTCATTCAATCCTGTATTGCGCGGCTGTAACGGCATGTCGTGTAGCTCATGTCAAATTTCCGGATGATAGAGCTACACGACCGAAACCAACCGTACCGGCTTGGCAGTACAGGATTGAACGACGCATTGCTGGGGCCAGAGCGTTCATCGGCAAACTAACCTGCTTCCGGGAGGGCAACAATCGCCCTCGAGTGATGCGCTTTGTGAGGCGGGCATTTGCGGGGACTGATATCAGTCCTCGAGACTACATGTCCCGTATCACAGAGCGCATCGACTTCTGGAAGCAGAAAGTGTATGCATGGGCAAGCCGTATCCGTAGGTATAAGCGTCGGGCGGAACGGTACACTCTAAATCGCACCTTCCAAAGCGATGAAAGGTGGGTTTATAGAGCATGGGAGCGACCGGACCAAGGTGTGGCTGACACGTGCCTACCGGATGATAACGCCATGTGTTCATTTTGGCGCAACATCTGGTCGGTACCTGTCAGTCATGCCGAGGGTGAATGGACTCGGGAGGTCGAGCGAGCGTGCGATCCAATAACAGAAATGGGGGCAATAACGATCAGCCCCCAAGATGTAGGTTGTGCAGTCCGTCCGTTGCCTAATTGGAAATCACCAGGGCCGGACGGACTGCACAACTTTTGGATTAAATGGATCACAAGATCGCATGCTTGCTTGGCAGCCCTGTTCCAGTCAGCCTTAGAGTCAGGGTCGCTACCAGAGTTCCTGACGACTGGAATAACCCACCTGCTCCATAAATCGGGTAGTACTGCGGAACCCAAAAATTATAGACCGATTACGTGTCTACCAACGGTCTATAAAGTTCTTACCTCCATTTTGAGAGCTAAAATTAATAAACATATTAACGAAAATTGTGTTATGTCTGCTTCTCAAAATGGATGTAGGAACGGGTCCCGTGGTACTAAGGAGCTACTCCTCATTGATATGGCCATTAGCCAACAGGTTCGCAGTTCCCGAAAGGATCTGTCGACATGTTGGATAGACTATAAGAAGGCCTATGACTCGGTGCCACATACATGGCTCATGAGGGTGCTAGAGTTGTATAAAATTGATGCAACCCTGCGCACCTTCCTGATGTCGTGTATGGGGCAATGGAGGACAGTCCTTCGCTATCCAGGATGTCGACAGATCCAGAGGAATAGCGAACCGATAAGGATAGAGCGGGGTATATTTCAGGGCGACAGTTTGAGTCCACTTTGGTTCTGCTTAGCCTTGAATCCTCTTAGCACGCTGCTGGAGGGTTCAGGTCTGGGCTATCGGTTGAAGAGAGGTGGTCAGATTATATCTCACCTCCTTTACATGGATGACCTAAAACTTTTTGCCACGAATGATATGCACCTGATGGAGCTACTGAAGGTCACTGAAGCTTTCAGTGGCGCCATTAGGATGGAATTCGGTGTTGACAAGTGTGCGGTCATGCATGTAAAGCGAGGGAGGATTGTGGAGTCTGTTGGAACCCAGCTCACAGGTTCCATAAATCTTAGATCCCTCTCAGCAACCGAAACCTATAAGTATTTGGGTATGTCGGAAGCGCTGGGCATCAACGTTGCCGACATGAAACAATCGTTGAAGGAGCGCTTCTTTGGCCGCCTGAGAAAGGTATTTAATAGTCTTTTGTCAGGCGGAAATAAGGTACGTGCCTTCAACGGTTGGGTCATGCCGGTTTTGATGTACTCTTTCGGCATACTCAAATGGACTCAAACAGAGCTAGACGCCCTGGATAGGCGGGTCCGTACATTGTTGACGGCATATCGAATGCATCACCCACGTTCTTCGGTTATGAGACTGTATATCCCGCGGAAGTGTGGAGGTCGAGGCTTTTTAAATGCTAAGACTCTGCACAATCGTGAGATATGCAGTCTCAGGGAATATTTCCTGGAAGCCGACGTGGGGATGCATCGAGATGTTGTCGCGGTGGACAAAGGCCTCACCCCGCTCTCCTTGGCTAAAGAGAACTGGCGCAAACCTGTAGTGCTTGACACTAAAGACCGCATGGAGGTATGGCAGAGCAAGGAGCTCCACGGACGCTTTTTCCGGGCCCTACACGGGCCCGATGTAGATTTCCTAGCGTCCGTAACCTGGCTACGTTCCGGGGAACTCTTTGGAGAAACCGAAGGTTTTGTCTGTGCAATTATGGACGAAGTTATGATGACGAATAACTACCGGAGATTTATTGTGAAGGACGGTACGGTTGACATATGTCGGGCATGCCACCGTCCGGGCGAATCAATCCGTCACATTATCTCCGGGTGTTCTCGTCTGGCTAACGGAGAATACTTGCATAGACACAACCTTGTAGCCAGGATTATCCATCAGCAACTTGCTCTGAAATACAACCTTGTGGAATCAGAAGTGCCGTACTACAGGTATGTGCCCGACCCAGTTCTCGATAATGGCAGTATCACACTGTACTGGGATCAATCCATCATCACTGACAGGATTATTATGGCTAATAAGCCTGATATAGTGGTGGTGGATCGATCAGAGCGGCGCGCAATGATTGTTGACATAACCGTCCCGCATGGCGAGAACCTCGTGAAAGCCGAGAAAGATAAACAAATCAAGTATCTTGACTTGGCTCGCGAGGTTGTCGACATGTGGGATGTGGACTCAGCGATCATTGTGCCGATAGTCGTTACAGCCAATGGCTTAATTGCCAAGAGCCTCGACCAACACCTGAGGAGGCTCTCGTTAGGCAGCTGGATCAAGGGCTTGATGCAGAAAGCGGTACTCCTGGACACGGCTCGCATTGTTAGGAGGTTCCTTTCTCTGGAGCCCTGACCGCCGGTAGCTTGGACCCTGTTCCCGATACCGGTGGGCTACAGTTTTTTATATTTTTAAATGTTTTTTTTTTTGTTTTTATAGGAAATATTTAAAAATGTATAAAATTTGTTAATTTATGAATAAAGGGAATAATAATAATATTCCACAACTATCACACAACGCCATCTAGTCCCAAGCTAAGCAGAGCTTGTGTTATGGGTACTAGACAACTGATAAACATACTTATATATTTCTAAATACATACATATAATAGATAAATTACACCCAGACACAGAACAAATGATCGTGCTCATCACACAAACATTTGTCCTGGGTGGGAATCGAACCCACGACCTCCGGCATAGCAGTTAGGGTCACTAACCACTAGACCAACAGGCCAGTCAATGTTTTCTTCAAGTCAAGAATGTTTTTTTTATAATTCATAGTTCTTTGTATGTAATCAATCATCCCAGTGTAAATTGTTTAATGAATACCTAAATGAAATAAAATTCAAAACAGCCTTAGCCTACCTAGTCTGCTGCCTGCCGTTTAGTTTTTTTTGGTTAGTGAGAATCATCAAATAATTCATCCCGCTCTAGGCGGAGCGTAAGGGAGTGTCAGTCATCTACTGACTACAAACAACCCATGTTCCTTCTTAGCCCTTTGTGTTCCGTGGCTGCGGTATCTCTTTCGAACAACCCACAGCCCCGACGGAGACTGCTGCCTGCCTTAGCCTGCGAACCTTTCCTAAGTTTGAAGCAACCTGTATCTCAGACGTTGGTAATGACACGTTTAACTGTATTGCACGTCTCACCCACACATACATACACTGAAGTAGAGGGGGATGGAAGGGGTGGCGGGGGTGGTCACACAGTAAACGTGGTGAATCTGGGAGGTAGGAGACATTTTGTAAAGAAATGGGGTGTGAATAGCGTCCTGGTGCTTCGTTAATTAATTGGCTAGAATCTTTACTAATTACGAGGTGGGAATTATTTTGTTTGTTGTACCTAGTAAATAAAGTATCGGTTAGTTATGGATTTTATATGTCTTTTTACATTGCATGTAACAAGTATGATAAAGTTACGTAGATGACAATAAAATTATAACCGGTGTATTTCTGACAAACATGAAAATTAATAGAGATTTATTAGGGAAAATAAGTAACAACAGATATAGACACAAACTAGATCTACTAATAACAAAATTATAAAGAGTTAACGATGGTTTTAGTTAATTTAACATGAGTAAAGCTTAAATCCGTATTCTTAAAGCTGTTAGGTATTTTTTATTAGCACACTGAAAGAATATTCGTGTATCTTGAAATTGAAGCGATTTATCTAAGAAAAGATAGGGTTTTCCTTTCCATCCAAAACTAACCAAAAAGATAATAAGACCAAAGTAATCCTAAATGTCCCACATAAGGGAAGCATCAAGGAATTCTGCGTCCAATCCATATTGGTGTAGGACAGAGATGGGTATACGTGTTAGAGAGGGACGGGGCACTCAATCCATCGTCTTACAATCCTATTTCCGGCAAGTATCACTCCTTTAGCAAATACCTCCCACTTATGTACAGGCGAGAGGAACAATATACGATAATATTATTATATTATTTGAGCAAAGTAGGATATAACAGATTTCATCTTTTTATGCACACAGCCAAGGAGTCGAATTCGCTGCCTGTGTCGGTTTTCCCAAGATATATGACCCGAATCTATTTAAGTCAGAGTTCATAGGCTTCTTTTGAGTTAGCTCGTTCCATCGTCGAACTAATTTCTATCCTCAGGACTAGATTAAGATCAAGAATAGGCACATTTAATATAATAAAAAAACTTGATTCATAATCGCCGCATCTTCAACCAACTGGAGGTCAGATAGACAGTTGATGGGTTGATCCATGTCAAATACTGCATCGATTTAGACTGCAAGTACCTACAATGTATGTTAGTGAGTAAAGGGTATTGTTCTTGAATAATGCATCAGGAATTAGGGATGTAGAGATGTGGTAACCAAGCAAAATACACCCTTGTCGACCATGAAGCTTACCGTGAAGAGCGAAAAATGGGGGTAGACTTGGCAGCTTTTGTTTTTAACGTTGGACATTGGGAATGTCGCCTGTATCGTTGGTGCGTTTCAAAACATTTAAACTCACATTAAACAAACAGCCAGACTCAGACAACTACATGTAGGCCAAATATTAGTTCCACATGCGGCAATCTCACCCGCGACACGCAGCGCAGAAACCAATCGTTCAGTCACAGAATCACAGCACCGTACCGTCAAGAGCTTAGAAAGTTTTGACGTTCTGAAAGGGTGCGCTTTGTGGTTTTCAGCCTATCTTTAGTACCTACCTACTCAGTGGTACATCAAAATATAACTTTCTCCTTCTTAACCAAAATCGTTTACTACCAATACCTAAAAACCATAGATGTTTATTCCGCGTCTGTACTCAATACCCAGGGGTGGCACTTATCTCTGCAAGAGCTTGGGGGCGGGTGACGAGCTGGGTAGGGGGTGAAGGGGTGTTATTTGTCCCCCATTACCGAGCTGTTAGTATAAGCGGCGACGGGGGCCATTTGTAGAGTAGGTAGCTATGGATGCTGTGTTAGAGGAGAGAGATAATTGCGTCTGATTAAATGGGAATTAGTTGAGATCATTAACCCTGTGGATGTAGATACTAAATATAATAATTAAACTGTGTATGATGTGTATGACTGCCTCGTTAGTTTAGTGGTGCACATGAGGTCCTGTATTCGGTTCCCAGGTAGGGAAAAGTGTGGTTAGGTTTTTCCATCAGGAATTTCTCAGTAGCTGCTTGCTGGCTTGCCACCTATTACGTGGGACTTAAACATAGGTAACTGTTACCTGTTACAAGAGTGCTGATCAATTTACCTACATCATGTAATGTAGGTAAATTGATCAGCACTCTTGTTAGTTTAGCTGCCTAAAACACTTTTCTATCACAATCTGAATTATTTTGAATTCATGACACTTTGAAGCGGACGCATTTTTCACGCGTTTGCTTGGCAACTATTACCCCACTAATGTTAATGGTTTCGCTTACTAAATTGCAATCAATTTAAATTTCTCAATGATGAAGAGTTATGTCAAAAGCACTGCAACATACGCCTGTTGATAAGTAGAACGTGTTTACAACTTTCCGTGATTTACCTATTGAATGGTTGGACCATTCAATAGGTAAATCACGCAAATTCTTAATGCAAATTCTTATAGTCGTTCAGTTTAACTGGGATTCAACTGCCCGAAGTTACGAGTCGGTTGGGAGTTAAAACCCAGACAAGCGCAATTTTCATCATCAATATCATCACCTACAGCCCGACTTCACCCACTGCACTGTTGAGTATATGCCTCTCTTTGGCTGTGCCAAGCTCCACGCTCTTGTGTCATCCTCTTCCAGGACAAACCCGCGATACCCATCTCACCGTCGGACGATAAACGCTTCTCTTTTCATCCATGGACACCACTTGATCACAACTCTACTCCACCTGCCATCACTGCGACTTGCTTAATATTATTATAGCCTGTATTAGGTGTTTCTAAGGTCCCATTAAAATAGGTGGACAAATTTTAACACAGCAGCGTTCAGTAGGTCTAACAAAACATATCTAAACAAAAAAAAACATAAACTGATTTTTTTTTTACTTGAAATAATAAATTGCCGGCACTCTAGAACAAACTCATCCTCTATGAGTAGGTACTTATTATGCGTTTTTCTTATTATTTTTTTTACCATCATCCTTATTTTGGTGGTCATGATTTCTGAAATTTTGTCCACCTATTTTAATGGGACCTTATATAAGCTTAAATTCACTTCATCACCACCATCTAATTTTATTTTGTTGAATTAGAAATATCTGGCATTAGTCCGTTCGCATGTCTTATTAGACGAGTATTATATCCAGTTATACAGGGAAACCTGTAATTGGCCATAGAAACTGCAAACACATATTTTGTAAATTATTTTAATTTATCGCTGTTGGTTTCCTAAATAAATAAATTAAGATTCTTTACCGTATACCTATAACATAAAAGATTTACCTTTGACGGTAAAAATCTAAGTTCCAAAACCTAACAAGAGTTTTAACAAGACTTCCAAAATCAATTCCTTTTTTTGCCAAACTCAAAACAACCGCCTTTAAAAATTGGTCGGCCATAACCCCAAAATGAAGAACACCGATAATTGGTTGGAACCCAACACCGAACCAACATAAACTAGTAACTCGACACTAGCAATCAGGGTTTATGTGCTGAAAGCAATTTTCTAGCGACATAATAAATCCTAAAGCGATAGATTCGTCCTCTTTGGTTTGTGCTGTTTGGGACTTGAGTGTCGTTGCTCTCTTTGATAGTTTTCGTTTTGTGTATACATACCTAAAGTTAAATTAAGAAAAATAAATTTAAAAAAACTTTTGGTTTTTTTTAATAAGGACTTACCTGACGTGACCCGCCCATTCCCATTTTTGCCTTCAATTCTGCTTTCTTGCCAACGTCCATTAAGCCCGTTTTGAAACGCAGCGTGGTGTTTCGAAACCTGTCTTGTCTTTTGACACCTAGAATGCTGCGTTCCATTGCCCTTTGGTAAAGTCCTAGGTGGGCTTCTTATACTCGGTGAATGATCGACTAGGTCTGAGCACCATAGCTTAGACCGAGCAGGATGCACATGTCGAAGAGTTTGCAGTTCAGGGATAAGGGAAGATTAACGTCGCCTTCATTCATTAGCACTTTCATGGACCAGCAGTATCTTTTCCAGGTGTTTTCGACTCTCTCTTTTTCTTGCTTATTTTCGAAAGATGCAAACCGGCCTAAGTAGAATACTCATCGACATGTATTTCCTGTTCAACTACCTCGACTCTATGCTTAGTACATTAGTATGTACAATTATAAAACTAAATAATTTATCTACCAGCTTTCAATAAACAACAAGAAAATATTATTACTCCATTTCTAAACAAAACCGTCAAAATAATCCAAAACATTTATTTCGGTGAATAACACGCGAGACCAATATGGCGCTCACTTTCGCGCCAATTCTATTCAATATGTCGGCTGGCAGTAAAAAGAAAATGGGCTAGAGAGGAAACTAATAAAAATACGATAGTCCACAATAAAATGCTTGGCGTAAAAATGTTTACTTTCAAAACTAAAATGTCTTAAGAATCTTTTGGAACCATTTTTGGTGTATTTTGAGTAATTACCATAAAGTAGTTTATGGTTGACGAAACAGATAGAAGAAGTATTGCCAGACCAACAAACTGATGGGTGAATGACTTTCAGAAGCATGCAGATAAGACCTGGTTGAGAATCGCGCAGACCAGACAAGAAGAAAACCAGGAAAGAGGAGGCCTGTACTCGGTGGAACAAGGCTGCTAAAACTTTGAGAATCTTTGATGATATAATCTAGGAGTCACTATGGTGACCTATGGCCATTATACTTATAAGGTTTCTCTCTATATCAAAACGATTTTTTTACTTTATTCGTTTTATTGGAAGGTGAGAAATCATCAAATGACTCCACCCGCTCTAGGTCGAGCGGAAGAGAGTGCCAGACTTCTACTGACTAAAAAACACCCATGTTGCTTCTTAGTCCTTTCTGCGCGTGGCCGAAATCTTTCGAACAACCCACAGCCCCGGACTGAAGAACCTGCAGATACCTTTAGATTCTATGCTAAAAAATCGATTCCTACTTATTTGAATTAGTACCTAACCCCCGATGCTAACATAACTATGAAGACATATCAAACCAGAGCAAAATGGTTCATATAAGTAAGTAACATGTATCGCTCTTAAGTGTAGGCGAAGCCACGGGCGTTTGTAGTCAACGATATAAAATACAAACAAAGACGATCCTTTACTAGGTATTCGGCGCTTAAATCCGTTCGGAAACGAAACCCTTGTGATATTTCCAACGGTTCTTGGACGCATATTGCTCCCGGCGGATCGATTCCGAACGAAGCGACAAAAGATTTTGCCTCCAAAAGAAACAAATTTTCGGAGCGACCATTTTTGATAGACACTTGGGCGGTTAGCGAAATAGGTTTATTTTTCAGCCTCTAATAAAGACTGAAAAAAAACTCAAGTCTTATCAGAACTAACTTCATATTGCTGTCCAAAAGATAATTATGTCCTCAGTAGAATCAACAGCGTATAGTATAACATTATGTCATCATTGTGTTACACAATAAATAAAAGTAATTAATTTCCTTGATCGATTGTGGATTGGGTTAAAAGGCAACTCAGCTTTCACTGCCTCTATAACATTAACTAACAAGAAATGGATGCTTTTAGTTTTTGAATTTTGGGGTTATATTTTAAAATATATTATGAGTGTCCAACTGTTCATGGAGTTTCTTGTCCATAGAGATCTACACTTAGGAATGGGCAATGCCTCGTGACTATGACTGTAGCAGCTACAGTGTAGCTTAACTGCTTAGTTTTTCTGATATTCTAAATTGCTGTAATTGTCTTATTCAAATAAACGCTTTGAATTTAATTCTTTCGCATTCTTTCGCATGCATGGAAGCTATAACAATCCATCAAAATCTCTCTCAAAGCTTAATAGCTTACATAATATAGCTCCTGTTTTCCAGTCCCAAGTATCCTGGTAGAAAAACAAAAAGGTTTCTATATTGTTTTCACAAATCGGTCCCGGCCCGCGTTCGTTAGATTGTACGATTGAATTTGTTCCGGCATCGGCCATTTTATTCCATTTGATCACTACGAAGCGAACCATTGTTTTGTTTTCTAAATGGATTTTTTGGAACCTTTTTTCTTTTGTGTGCGAGAATAATTCGCAGGGAGAGATTTGTTTCCGATACAATGCTACAAAAAGGTGTTTTTGTAAATTGAATTAGTTTTGCTTTGGGATTTGTTGCTGTTTATTTGAACTGTCTGAAAGGAAGAATACTTCTAAACCAATTGGTTTATTAAAAGGTTACTGCTGTCTAGTACGCTACTGTAGAGAACTTTCAGATTTTCAGTAGATTGTAAAAAAGACACATTGACGCTGAAAAGACACATTGCCAAACCTCAAAAACTATATTATTATAGCTAAGCTTATAAATAACTGACGTGTATACGCTAAATGCATCGGCAAACGTCGTAGAGACCACAAAATTAAATTTTCTATAAATGACTTCCAAAGCATGGAGTAAACAACTACACTGGTCCAAAGACTTTGGCTGGGCGTTGATGAGTCAGTCTGAGTCAGTCAATTAGTTAGCACTTCTCTTTTAATTTATATAGATTTATCATCAATGCCTTGCCAACTGTGTCGGGGTCGGCATCCAGTCCATCCACCGAATGCAGTTGAAAACGAAGGGACGAGTTTTTGCGTCAGAGTCATAACTCATAGTTTAATGTTTAAAGGACAAATTGGTTCCGGGAATGTGGGTGTCCGGACCTTGAATTTCGAATGTGTTGAGAAAAAAAAGGATTAGTCATAGTTTATTATCAGCTGCTTATTTTGTGCAATTTCATGCTTCTAATAGCATTAGACGCGAGTAGAAAAGAATATGCCTTAATCAAACTCGAGCCGCTTCCTCATGGCGGCAGCAGTCAAAAAGTACCTTCAGAATCAACATCCACATTCGTATATACCTACCTAGTTCGTTGCAAGTGCTCGGCATCTGACTTTTCTGAAGAACATCATCAGCTTCTAGCAAGACAAACCATCCAAAAGATGCCTGCTTCAATGAATCATTTTGTAGATATTACTTCTTCTTTTTAATTTATGTACCAAGCTGTGAGTTGTTTCATGTTAACTAATATCTACTTAACTTGGCCATTTAATTGATTAAGTTGGAAGTCCCAAAGTCGTCTTTTTTCCCCAAAAATCGTTCCAAGATCAACTACTTTTTGTGCCCATTATTTCTTCAGCGCTCGCAAATTTTCCGCTTAATATGGTCTAATAAATCTGAACACAAAAACTAGGATCACTAATTTATGTTACCTTCGCTCCATTAAAAACAAAAACATCAAAATGGCCGCTAAATTGACAGCTGTTTTCGCACGGGTGGTCGCGTTCACAGTTAATCCTTATAATCCGACCTGTTTAGATAACTAATGAACGCAAGTTATCTCAAAATCGTTAACATGTGTTTTTAGAAATACTGTTAAGCTTGCAATGTGATATTATAATCTCCATTTAGAATCTTACATGAAATATGTGTGTCAGAAAGCACTTTAACTTTTTTTCTAAACATCATTAGATGGTTTAGTGCTGGGTATTGTGATCTTTCTTTCTAAGAACCAAATTCTTCAATAAGACTCTTGAGTCTTCTAATTATCTGATTACAAATGATTACCACGTCAAATAAAATGATGCTCCGTTTATCCATCACTTCCACTATAAAATCCTATGAACTAAACAAAAAACAATCGTAAAAAATACGCCCTTATCGTTAGATCTAAATAAATGTCATTCAAAGCCCAAATTAGTTTGAAAAGGCGCTCATTTAAGTAAAACTATTTCTGTTACCCCGAAAACATTAAACTTGACAGGATGATATCGCGAAACAATAATTGTTGTAACGACAGAATCCGACCGAATTGTCTCTGATGGATCGATGAACGCATCCGAAAGTGTAAAGAAAAAAAAAGCTCCAAAATTCAAAAAAAGAACCGACGATTGTTAAGAAACACGCTTGACTTTTTGTGTTGCCCTATTTTTGAACAGTTTGGGGAAAAAAGTTTTTATACAGCTTTGTGTTGACGTGTGTAAAATGTAACGGGATGGAGATAAAATGTGTAGAATGTGTGCATTGTCGCGCCTGGTTAGGATGTTAGGCCGAATGAGCGGATGTCCTCGACGAGGACGCGTGTTTATAACGGTGATTTGTAAAGGTCTGTTGTTATGGAAACATTAGTTATACAAAGGCTCTTTAAATACATAGTAATTGCATTATATTATATACTAGCTTTTGCCCGCGACTTCGTTCGCGTGGAATAGTGACTTCCGGCAGATTTTTGGTTTATCTCGCGAAAAAAAAAAAATTTCCTTTCTCAAGTTCCAAACTATGTCTGTACCAAATTTCACACAAATCGGTTCAGTAGTTTAGGCGTGAAGCAAAGACAGACAGACAGAGTTACTTTCGCATTTATAATATTAGTTAGGATTATTTTAATGAATTTTGGAAATATTGAAGTTATAGAGCAGACAACATTTTTAAACAAACCTATAAAACAATATTTCGATTTACGAATTCCACTACAAAATCATTCTTATTGTGAAAGACAGTGATGCAGAAGCATGGCTACAGGAAATTCGGTAGGTAATACTTAGGTAGGTGTAACTTATTGTACCTTTACCTGCCTCATGTTTATATTTTTCCCGATAAGCAGCATTTTACCGTATGAAAAGATTAGGTAGGTACATAAGTAGCGATATAAAAATCACGCACCTAATAGAACAGTCGCATGCGCAACGATTCGATTTCAAACTCTAGAAATAATCGAGGTATTTTTTAATGGTAGGTATCAAAAGTAATTCTCATAAAACTATAGCTGCCACAATGAATCACAAATTGGAATGTTTCAGATATAATAATAACAAACATACAGACATGATTTACACAATGCTCTTTCACTTACATAGTGTTTACTATACGTCATTGCCACACTATATCATACTATTGCTCCGAATAAATCTAAATAGGTTACTCGTTAGTTCAGGAGGGGTTCCCTACTTGAAACCGAATGACGCGAGATCGAATAACACTTGCTCGAACACGTTTACTCGATAGTACTTGAAATCGATAAATTATGAGCTCGACAGTTTACTCCCTCGATGCATCAAAATCTCGAATAACTATAAGCTCGAATCATCGGCAGCGCGAAGGCTCATTATCTTGAAACATCATTTCTCGACCGACCATCTAATCGATTTATAGAATATCTCGAAAACGGTGCGATCTATCGTAAAAATAATGAAAATTTTTCCTCCTTAATAACCGCCCTGCCGCGTAGTTCTCAAAATCTAGGTAAAATAAAATAATAGTTTCAATCAATACCATAAAAAAACACATTTCTTCGGTTATATGAAATTTGGAATAAAATATTTTGGAGTATTTGGGTGTTCCCTTCTCGATACAAATACTACGTGTATACAGGGCGTCCCACGGCTATGCCACATGGAGGGAAAGTACCTTGAATATTGTAGATGGAACATTTTACCGAAAGAAGACATTATCTTAATTTAAAAAAAAAAAACAATTTAAACGGTATCCATAGATTTTTAAATAATTACATGGTTGAACCGGGAATCGAACCCGCTACATGAGAAAAACAGTTACCCTGTAGCTTTATCATACTGATCGAAAGGCTTCATCAAGGATTATTTGTATTAGAAAATATGTTAAAATTCATGGTCTTCCTTTTATTTCTGACACTATGTTATTTAACAAAAAATAATCCTTATGATGAAGCCTTTCGATCGGTATGATAAAGCTATAGGGTATTTTTTTTCTCGTGTAGCGGGTTCGATTCCCGGTCCAACCATGTAATTATTTAAAAATCTATGAATGCAGTTTAAATTGTTTTTTAAATTAAAATAATGTATTCTTTCAGTAAAATGTTCCATCTACAATATTCAAGGTACTTTCCCTCCATATGGCATAGCCGTGGGTGGGACGCCCTGTATAATGTTGACATTGTGGTTAAAGCTACCCTCTTTTTTCTGGCTAAATAAAAATATGTACGAAGGTACTTAGTACAAAGATTGTTTAACGTAGGTAATTTATTGACAGTATGTGGTAGTTTGTGTTTGTTATCAGTATTGTTTTTTGACTATTTTCATAAAAATGTCCAAAATAAGTATTCAAGCCCTAAAATCGCCAAAAGGCAAAGACATTTTAATCTTTAATGGTTACGTGATGGCAATAAACAAAAAAATCGGTGAAAAATATTATTGGTATTGTGTCCATAAAAAAGAAAAACAGTGCAATAGTACGACCATTAGTGAATCACCAGAAGGAAACGGTGTTCATTACTTGATAAAAGAAATGAGTGCTCATTGTCATGCGCCTGATCCGGATATAAAAACAATAGTTCAATTAAAAAATGATATAAAACAAGATGCAGTAATCAATTTTACGTCGCGTCCAGCGCAGATAATTAACAAAAATTTGGCTAATGTGCCGAGCACAAGCGCTTGCTCAGTCCCGAATAAAAATGCCTTACGACAAATTATAAGGCGCGCCAAGAAGAAAGGAAAGCCAGTAGAACCTAGAAAATTAGAAGACATTGAAATACCAGAAGAATTGCACAAGGTAGACGGAGAAATATTTTTTGCAAGAGATTACAAGTTTGGCGAGGAACGTATACTTCTGTTCACAACTAAAAGAAATTTAGAAATTTTGCAAATATCTGAAGTATGGTTAATGGACGGAACTTTTCAGAGTAGCCCACAATTATTTAAACAGTTGTATTCTATCCATGGCATTGTCGGCGAGGGTGATTGTCAAAGAATCGTACCCCTGGTATATGCGTTTTTGACTAGGAAAACTGAAGAATGCTATATTTATCTATTTCGTCAGCTCCGAGACTACGCCGCCGAATACAATATAGTTTTGGAGCCTCAACACATCATATCTGACTTTGAAAAGGCAGCGTTGAACGCCATCAACATTGAATTTCCGAACGCAATTAGCAAGGGTTGCTTTTTCCACTTTGGTCAGTCTGTGTGGAGAAAAATTCAAGAAAGCGGTCTCTCTTCTAGATATGGCGAAGACAGTGAATTTGCGCTAAAATTACGCCATCTTCTTGCCTTGGCGTTCTTGACTCCAGAAGAAATTCCAGAAGCATATCAAGTTCTCAAAGAAGAAGTGTTACCGCAGGAAGCAGATATTATTATGACTTGGTTTGAGAGATATTATATTTACGGCACACTAACCTCTCATTGCTCACAGACAAACTCAACCACAGTTACAATTTCAAGAACACAACAGCCTCTTTTCCCACCTGCACTGTGGTCAATTCAACTCAATAACGATAGGAAATTTCCAAGAACCCAAAATAACGTTGAGGCATGGCATCGTCGTTGGAATACGTTGTTAGACAATAAAAAACTTGGATTATATGAAACGATTACAAAACTTAATGAAGAACAAGTAAACACTAAACACGTAATAGAAAAAGCCAATGCTGCAGTAGACAAGACACCACGTAAAAAGAGAATAAGACAACGCAATGCCTCTATTATGAGGTTATGTGAAAGTAAAGAGAAAATGGGTTTACTTGAGTTTTTGAGAGGTATTGCAAATCATACGAAATTATAATTGTTTTTTTTTTAAATATCGTGACATTTTTTCCATATTTCGTACTTAAATAACTTCCTTACCTATTTGGTAAAATTACTAAGTATTTGTAATGTTATTTTGTTACTATCATTATTTTTCATGAATATAGTTGATTTATATTTCTGCGCATGTATTGTTTCATTATATTGTAGGCACTCAAATAAAAATCCTTATAACTTTTCTGTAAGTCGATTAGATGATCGGTCGAGAAATAATGTTTCGAGATTTTGATACATCGAACAATGAGCCTTCGCGCTGCCGATGAGTCGAGCTTATAGTTATTCGAGATTTTGATGCATCGAGGGAGTAAACTGTCGAGCTCATAATTTATCGATTTCAAGTACTATCGAGTAAACGTGTTCGAGCAAGTGTTATTCGATCTCGCGTCATTCGGTTTCAAGTAGGGAACCCGTTCAGGAGATAGATAAATACTTTTAGGTACTTATTTGCATCCTTTTTTTTACGGGTTTAAACAGAGAATTAGGAAGAAGCGACTACCTCATAAAGGCGGCTGAGACAGATTGAATACCGACTGTTATCGAGACGAATTGATAGTAAAACATAGAATTACGGAATTTGCTAGTTTAAGAAGGGTTACTGTTACAATGTGTCATCCTACTGCTGGTTAAATTCCTCCGCCATGATCTCCAAATATTTCGATCCAGGGCTTATGTTAGCCACTGGTCGTTAGTTCTGTCCAGCTCGTCCCGCCATCTCCTGCGAGGCTGCGTCGCCTTTTGGCTGTGTCAGGCCTCCACTAACAATGTGGTTATTTTGGCTCACAGCTGCATACGGACATACGTCTATTATGGGCAGCCCATTCCCACTTAGGAGCTTTTTGAGCAACATGAGTAATTTGCTAATGGCTAGTTAAAAAAACGACAAAGTGCCACATTTTGAAATCCAAAAAAGATTTATGAATGCCTTGCTCCTCATCTGTAACCCATATCAGCAAAAGTCATAACAGCACTAAAATATGATTATAAAAAAGCAATAAACGGGTAACGAAACTAAAATTAAGTGCATTAGTTTATTAGTCAGTCCTGTACTAGCGCGCAGAAAAGTTTTAGGACGAAAGAATTTAGTAAAAGATAATAGGCAAGACGGTAACTAGAGATGGGTATGTAAGACATATACACAGAAAGACAAAGAGTGATTTCGAGTAGTATCTTGTGGGTTCCACAAGAATCCACGCAGGTGCTTTACTTTGCGGAATTAATTTGAAGAGTCCGCTGTCAAAAGTAGTCAAAACACGGTGAAGGATCTTTGGAATGGCATGTCATAGAAGCACATAGATTAATATTCTAAATACGGTTTTTCTTAAAAGCTTAATTTCTTTCGTGAGGCTGTAAGGTCAAGTCATCTCTGTCATAAAAATGTATTGTCACCAGAACCAAAGATGAATGCAATTTTTTTGCTACGCGACCAATACGTACATACATAACTAACCTGCACCTCACTAACTACCCAGTTGCCTTGCGAGTTATTTGTTTGTTGGTTAAAATAAAAGCTTATGAAATCGGCCCCATGGTAGACCAAGGCTCACTCCCTCTAGTAAAGAGCACTGTGTTAGAAAAAAACACTCTTTATTAAACGCATGGCTGCATTTAGTACAAGATTTAAATTTGCAAGTCTAATTAATTACATTGTGTGATCGCTTCTTTTTACTTACATTAATGTGCTAATTGCGTTTTAATTAGTTCTTTTGTTGGTTATCTGTTAACCTGATCGGTTGCTAGCTGTGCGCCAGTGACTTCTTATTTCATTGTGCAATAGGACGGTAATAACGTAATTATGTTGTTAAGGATATTCTGTTCAGCTATTCTTTGAGGAGAAACCTTCAAAAGTTTGAAGTACAGGCCAGTACATCAAGTTACTACAATCTGTAAAAGTAGCTTTGTCTGATGGCGTCTGTATATTACGAGTGTCGGAATGTTCTTCAAAATCTTAAAGGATCCAGGAGTTACCCAGAACTTTTCTATTTATAGCTAACAACAGAATATAATAATCATCATTTCAGTCGCAAATCATACAATGATGATTTTG
This sequence comes from Diarsia dahlii, assembly GCA_949775195.1. NCBI lineage: Eukaryota > Metazoa > Arthropoda > Insecta > Lepidoptera > Noctuidae > Diarsia > Diarsia dahlii. The sequence continues at coordinate 16,298,320 of OX459213.1, forward strand.
GTTTGCAAAGAAGACTTACTTTTACAAATCAAAACAAAATTTAAAAAAAGAAGTGTAAAACTTTTCTCCTCGCCTCACCTATTCATCTGTCATCGCGACAGATAAGTGCGCGAAGGCGCGAACGAGCGAGTGTTCGGATACATTAGCGAAACGTAATATAACATAGATGCGTTCATATTAACTGAGCTATTGTCGAAGTGAAGGCGCGAATGGATAGCCTGACAGACCGGTTGCCAGGAATAAAATTTAGAGATGGATAGATATTTTAATTCAGTTTGGAGCATAGGTACTCCAAACTGAATCTGAATCTACTAGCCTATTATCTAGCCTACACAATTAAAGACTTCATTAATGACACTTTCGGTTAACGATGTTTATGCTGCTGTATTAAACCTAATTTGTTGACATTTACAATTGAATTTTCTGTAATTGTTAAACCTAATTTGTTGACATTGTTAGCTTGTTTTATTGAGATTTTTGTTTTTTTTTAGTTAAGTATACCTACTTAAAATTAACTTATTGACATTTGGATTTATTCGTTTTTTTCTCATTTTATTGACATTTTGTTTTATTTCTCAGTTTGTTAACTTAATGACATTTGGACTTATTCGTTTTTTTTTTTTCGTTTTATTGACAATTTGTTTTATTTCCCAATTTGTTAACATTTGTAATTGAATTTCTTTTGGACATTTTAAAACTTAATTTGTTGACATTGTACTTTTATTGTTTTTAAATTTAACTATTTGACATTTATATGTTTTTTGTTTCTACATTATAATCGGTTGATATAGGATTAGCTTGTTGACATTTGTAGTTTAATGTTTTGATTTTATTTTAATTATTTTTATTCTTGCCTAATTTCGAATTGAATCTTTTGAATAATATTTTTTTATTTTCTTTTCCTTTTAATAATGATACTAACTAATGAATGTTACTAACTGAATGAAACGCTTTTTATGTTTGTTTTAATTTCTTGTTTGTTTAGTAAATGTTTCTATGTTAAATAATTTTTGCATGCCGTAAGGCAAAATGTATCGGGACACTTACCAAAATACCATCATATCTGTAAACCTACCTACATTATTGGCAAATAAATGATTCTATTATATTCTAGCCATCATCGTCATCGGTTTGATTCGTATATTTTATTATAGATAATTTCATGGACGGCTTGACTGCCTTATTGGTCTAGTGCATAGACTAATTATCTTTCTATAAAATGGTCTAGTGGTCGTTAGCGCAATTTCTGAGTAAATTGGGAGTATGATTCAGTCATTCTAGTCGGAAAAAGTATTATTAGGAATTTTCACTACCAAGTTATCATTACCAGCAGCTACAAATTCCAAACTCCTAAAACTGTTTGCAGGTCCTACGTCTTATTATTAGGTACCTACTCGGTCATGTCGGAATACGACAATGGAGAAGTTAAGGATGGGGTAGTGCAACAGTGCTTGCGCACACACTTAATATCCATTGTATTATTTTATTACATACCTACTTGACGATGACTTCTTCCTCGGTTAGCAGTTTCATAATATTAATGGTGATTGGAACTTGCTAGTAAGAAAAGAGTTAATTGCGTCTGCACCAATAATAAAATTATAAAATTGTTTTCACCTTTTTATGGAACTTTAAAAATAAAACTGGCAACCCCACATAATTCGAAAATATGGCGCGAACTGATTGCCCGATGACAGCTTTATAGTCCACCATTTTGGAGTCCATTTAGTAAACGCAGATAAATATTTATCGGCCCAATAACATGCGTTATACTGATGACTAGTGTTTATTTTCGTAACTGAGAGCTCTCTGTGAATCGGATGTTTGTCCATAAATACGAGTGTTTTAGACGTTGAGAGCTGCTGAGCTGTTAATCTTAAAACAATGATGATTACTGGGAACATAAGATCATGCGTTTATTTATTCTGTCTGGTTCAATCATACAAATGAATTACTGAGGGTATTTGTTTTTCATTCATGAGAAAATAAAAACAAAAAGCTAGGTAGGTTTCCCTTTTCCCAAGATAATTGAGGCCGGCTTCCTAAAATCAGGATGCAGCTGAATACCAGTATTTTAGGGGAAGTCTACGTACAAAATGACATACACGGACAAAACGACACATCAGTCATATTTCAAATTCTGCCGGGTCTAACCCACCATAGACAACTGTGTCATGTGACCCTACCGGCTCACACCAACCTGTCAAAAAGTGAACTCGCGCCAATCTTTCATTCGGGTGCTATATGAATAATGGCCGAAGATAAATACGGGTAAGTTTCGAGTTTTTTTCTTATAGGAAGGACTTTCTTGTTTTAATGTTAAATTTTTCATGGTTTTACCTTGGGTGTACATTTATTACACACATTAACTATTTTTTGTTGCATTGAAATAACTTTTACCTAAAATAATATTGATTTTACAATTATTGTTGAATTTTGATTTAATACAACGCTTTATGGACAAAATGACATAAACACGTTACGGACAAAATGACATAAATAGGTATGTCGTAACGAAAAACTGCTTTGATTTTGACTTCTACTCCAAACATCGAAGAAAATTTGCCAAGCAACGCTCAAGATGATGAAGAGAATTCCGCTTGTTCTCGGTCAAGACCTGGAGAAGACTGGTGGTGGTGTTTAAGTTGTTCGCATTGGGTCCACGCTTCTTTGCTTCAACGAACCAAGCGATTCATTTGCGAGCTTTGCCTTTAATTTTATAGTGTCAAAAAATATGAAAAAATGTTACACTGAGATCAACGAAAATCCATTTTGTCCATAGGTACCATATGGACAAAATGGATTTTCGTTGATCTCAGTGTAACATTTTTCTGGTTTGTTTATCTTCTAAATGTCTATTAGAATTCATTGGTATAAAACCAAAGATTACTGGAGTATAATATGAACGTGCTGTGATTTGACAATAAAGAGTTATGATTCAAAAACAAAACCATATGTAATTTTGTACGTATAACTTCCCCTACTTGGAGCGAATCCTATAATTATGTGAACTCTAAACCGAACTAGTAGTCTAGTACACAGTATCTAATAATACGATACTCCTTGGTAAGACTAACTACTTATCACACTTTCGAGTTGGCCACTCCCTGTAGACTAGGTAGGTACCTGTAAAGATCTATTAATGACTGCCGGACCAGGGCTTACTTTCTGAACCATGGAGGTACCTTGGTAGGCATGTCACACACACCCATCCATGAACAGGATTTGAAAGTGACGTTTAACCTTAATGATCGAGATCCGCTAGATGGGACGAATTAAACACCAATGCCTATATAGACCCTACACTCTAATCAATACATTAATTAATTGACGGTGACCTAGCTACCTCGTAACTAACTCAGCTGGATGAGAAACTGCTTTGATGTAGGTCTAATTTGTACCCAACCTGGTTGGGCGGGGTTAACTTCTTTACAATAATAATGAGTAAAGAAGGATAAATAATACCTGTATGCAGTCAGATAATTTATGACTAAAAATCACGGGCGGTTGGTATTAAGAAAAAATAATACGTGTTTTGTTTCAAAATTGTTGTTACTCGTGGTTTACTTAAGTCTGGCAATTCTTCGGGATACGTCGGTAACCTTCGTTATCATTGAGATGTCTTCATTTCTGATTCAATCACGAAAGGAAACTCCGAACATAGCCTTCTCCATTGCCCTTTGGGTGACTTTAAGCCTTCTGATGAGGCCCATTGGTCCAGTATGTAATCACTGGCAACACACACCGGTCATAGACGAACGTCTTGAGACACTGCGGTAGGTTATAATAATAATTATAATTATAATATTCCACAACTATCACACAACGCCATCTAGTCCCAAGCTAAGCAGAGCTTGTGTTATGGGTACTAGACAACTGATAAACATACTTATATATTTCTAAATACATACATATTATAGATAAATTACACCCAGACACAGAACAAATGATCGTGCTCATCACACAAACATTTGTCCTGGGTGGAAATCGAACCCACGACCTCCGGCATAGCAGTTAGGGTCACTAACCACTAGACCAACAGGCCAGTCAAAAGGTTGGACGAGAAGAAACTAGGTACTCAGCTTCCCAAACGCTGCCCAGCCGAGTCGACGATTCACCTCTTTCTCAAAGTTAGAGCTACCTAACTGGACCTTTTGTCCGGTAGACATAATCGTCTACAGCTTCGAGTGTGGTCCCCGATCTTGATAGAAGTGGATGTTAGGTACATGGGCATTCAAAATTACCTTGGTTTTGTCCATGTTCATTTTAAAACATTTTCTTTCGGAAGCTCTACTGAGGTCATCGAGCATTGTACTGAGGCCCTCCATGATCTCAGCCATGACGAGTAAGTATATCGTCGACAATCCGAAAGCGAGTGATGCACTCGTCATTGACGTTGATGCCTAGTCCTCTCCAGTCCAGAACCTTGAAGTCATTCTCCAGTACAGCGGTGAACAAACTCGGAGATATGACGTCTCCCTGTCTCAAACCTCGCTGCAGAAGGATAGGTTCCGTGGTCTGGTCCTGAAGTCGGACTGATATGGTGGCGTTTTTGTACAAACACTGCAACACCTCGATGTACCGGTAGTCGATTTGGCACCTTTGGAAAGACTGCAGTAGGTACATAATGTAGTGATCGAATCGAAGGCTTTCTTGTAATGACTAATTATAATCATAATTAAACAATTTCTCAGTCGATCATTATTATTTTTATTCAAAAATAATTTCCCAGTAAGTTCATAAGTTATTTATTTCGGAACAATAATATACATTGTGTTGAAATTTGAAAATTGATAATTCTTAAAATAAAACAGTAGGTAGGTACAGACAAAATTTTAATTGTAGGTACACACGGCTACAGATCAAGCTATACATTTCCAGTTTACGCTGATCTCGCACTGTACGGAAATCCTATACAATGCGAGACCAGCTTATACTGGAAATGTATATAGCTTGATGTGTAGCCGTGTGTACCTACAATTAAAATTTTACAATCAAACATGTCTAAAAAATAAAAATTACTACCATATTAATTCACATAAACAATTACTAACTCCAAACAATAATGACTCTCATTCAATTAAAAATATTTAATAACAAAACTTGGTTTAAAAAATAAATAATTATGTAATATTTTTTTTTTTCCAATCAAAAGAAAAGTTGTTACTTACATGTTTGTTGTTGTTGTACCTATATCCATCACCTTTACTGTCAAAACCTTTACTAAGTGCTGGCTGGCTGAAGTAAGTAATCATCATCTCATCATCATCTTCCTGCCCTTATCCCATGTCATTTGGGGTCGGCGCAACACGTTATTTTCTTCCATTCTGCCCTGTTAGTCGTCACGTTATCATTTATTCCTTTTTCCTTCATATCACTCCTCACACACTCCATTCATCTTTTCTTTGGTCTTCCTCTCCCTCTCCATCCATCCACATTTATATTCATAACTTTTTTAGTCACATGCGATTCATCCCTCCTCATCACATGCCCATACCACGACAGTCGATTCCCTTTTAACTCTTCTGTAGGTAATTGGCGCAACTTTTATACTTCCTCTGATATACTCGTTCCTTACCTACTTTATCCATTCTGGTCACACCACACATCCACCTCAACATTCTCATCTCCGCAACATGCAACCTTTTTTCATCCATCTTCTTCACAGCCCAACATTCCGATCCATACAGTACGACAGGCCTAGGCGGGGTTGCAGTACTTTTTAAGATTTTCGAACCTATAAAAATCGAACTAAATACGAGTTTTTTAATAAATAAAAATCATTACATAAAAATTGAACATACTCTCTAGTAAATCGTAAAGATAGAAACGCGATTTAGAATGATCGGCTCGATACTTTTTTTTTATCAAACATGACTCTAAATCACAATTTCAAACGTGTACTGCTAAGACATTTCATCATGAATTTATATAAAAGTTATATCAATAGATAGAACTTTTTGTTCTGAAGTAAATGTTGAAAACATCAATCAAACATGGTAAATATCCCGTTTATGATATTAATAGTAGTGTCAGTGACCATGTCAGTTTAAAAACTTATGTTGAAAACATATTCTATAATTTCTTTATAGTTTTTCTCCAAGAAGCAAAAAACAGTCAAAATTTAGGCATTATATCGCTCGCGCGGCAGGGCGGGGGGTGAGGTCGTGCGTACATAAAAACAAAGTAGGGTAACCTCGCCTTAACTTGAGGGGCATCCGCGGGTCTTTCTCTCATTACTCGTACATGGAACGGATTTAAATTTTGAAAAAAATGTATTACCTACATAGTTGACTCTTCGATCATGATATGTCGGGCATGCGATACACGATTACTTACACTTCACTGCATCCAATTAAATCGCAAAGACATGTCCAAATGATGGCTAAATAATCGTTTTACTTGAGTTATATTAGGATTTGAAAAATAAAACTTGTATCATAATAAAGGTCGTAAAACATGTGTATTATCTCGGGTCACATAATGTATAAGTTCTTTATCATTTTTCTCCAAGAGAGAAAAAACAGTCAAAATTTAGGCATTATATCGCTCGCGCGGCAGGGCGGGGGGTGAGGTCGTGCGTACATAAAAACAAAGTAGGGTAACCTCGCCTTAACTTGAGGGGCATCCGCGGGTCGCAAGTTGTTCCAGTAACCTGTCGCCATTTCATCCATCCTGAATTGATCCGGTGCGTTACGTCCCGGTCTACATCGCCATCTCCCTGGACAAGCGACCCGAGGTACTGAAAATCGGAGCAGATCGGTATGGGCGTTCCGGCAAGGGTTATAGACCCAGAACTGGAGAGACCGCCGAAATCACAAAACAAGTATTCCGTTTTGGTTCTACTTAGTTACAGGCCAACATTCTCCAGTCGTCGCCACCACACCTCCAATTTGCTCTCGACCTCTAGGCCACTCTCGGCAACTAATACAATGTCGTCGTCGAATAGCATACATCAGGGAGCCTCTTCCTGAATGTCTAACGTAAGAACTTCCATTATCATCAGGAAGAGGTAAGGGCTTAGAGCTTACCCTTGGTGTAAGCCAACTGCCACATTGAAGTCGCCGGTAGTGCCCGCTGCAGAGACCGTACTTGGGTTCTACATCAACTGCACAATATACTTCCCAGCGGTCGTATGCCTTTTCGAGGTCGACGAACACCATGTGCAAGTCTTTATGCGCACCTCTGTATTTCTCGCATAGCTGGCGGATAGCAAAGATGGCATCCGTCGTTCCCCGACCAGGCAAAAAACCGAATTGGTTCCGTGAGATCTCGCTCTCTTCTCTCAGTCTCCTTTCAACAACTTTCTCCCATGCTTTCATAGTATGTGACATTAGCTTTATTCCTCTATATTTAGGTATTGCACTCCAGCACATCACCTTTGTTTTTGAAGATGGGCACTAGCGAACTGTTACACCATTCGTCAGGTATGGCTTCTTCCAGCAACAACTTTTAGAAGAATAAAGCTAACCACGTCCATCCATCTAACCGCAATAACTTCCACACTTCATCTGGTCCTATTGCTATACTATTATTCATACCATTTACTGCTATTCTGACTTCATCCATACAAACCTTTCTCACTCAAGTAATCATTAAATTAATTATATCTGTCTGTAGTAAGTGCGGCAGGAAATCTTGTGCTGAATAAAATTCAACTAATTATTTGGTACCTATGGCGCCATCTAGTATTACACGTTAACAAGTTCTTAGCGCCATCTGGGATTGATTATAGGAAACTAATCACTAACTTCGTCCTATTAGTGCTGGTTTTCATAGATGTCACTAGTATGAATACATCTATGCAAACCACTATGCTGTCATTGCTGGCAACATTTAACGTTTCTTTTCCCGTGCCTATAATTGTAAAATGATTTAAAGTTTTATTTTGTTATCGAAATAAAAATATAATAAACCAGCAAGAAATGTGATATACCAAATCATGTCAAATCGTATGAACTACAACGAAAAATACTTTTATTTACTCGCATTAAAGCTATAATATCAATTGATTTTTTTTATTGATTAGTATTTCTCGTAAAATGGAACAGCTTATCTGACAGTGCTGCCAACTGCAAGAAGTAGGAAATCAGAAATAACTTGTCTCAAATCCTCCATTTTCCCTTTGTAACTAACCGGTGTTCAAAACACGTGCGTACGATCAAGTTACATGGAAAACTTGTGTGATCACGGTGCATATTGAATAAATACTTACACTAAAAAGTGCGCCGGGTTTCGTTAAACGGGCAAAGTGTATTAAAACAACAGAATGAACACCGAAAAGCTAAAGAAGTTGCAGTCACAGGTGCGCATCGGCGGTAAGGGCACCCCGAGACGCAAGAAAAAGGTTGTGCACGTTACTGCAGCCACAGACGACAAGAAATTGCAATCGTCGCTCAAGAAGCTGTCAGTGAACACAATCCCTGGCATCGAGGAGGTGAATATGATAAAAGATGACGGTACAGTGATACACTTCAACAATCCGAAAGCGCAGGCTTCCCTCGCGGCCAACACTTTCGCTATCACCGGTCATGGAGAGAACAAGCAGATCGCCGAGATGCTGCCCGGCATCCTTAGTCAGCTCGGACCTGAGGGTTTGAACCAGCTGAAGAGGTTGGCGTCTAGCGTCGCCGCGCCGAAACCACTCGACGAGGATGATGAGGTCCCTAACCTAGTCGGCAACTTCGACGACGCATCGAAGCAGGAGGCCAAGGAGATCATCACGAATGAGAAAGAGAAGGAAAAGGAAAAAGAAAAGAAACCAGAATCAGAAACCAAAGCTGCAGAAAAGAAAACCGATTAAACTTCCAGTCGGCCACAATGGTGTAGTTTTTAATTTTGCTCACCCAGTGACAAAGGGTTTCCAAAGCCACAGAGGCGTCTCAAATAGTTCTCATTTTGTTTTACATTGTGTTCTTAATAAATGTACTTTGAATTTATCATTTTCTACATTTATTTGTATGTGTAAATTGTGAATGTGGTTATGTTGGTACAGGGACACTTATTTTAATTATTTTTTTCTAATTACATGTGACTTTGGAAACCTCTACAATCCCGATTTTAAACTGCTTAACTCTTATGCCATGCACTAATACATTATTTTTAGTTTTATATTGTAACATACAGCATAATGGGATATGAAACTTGTCGATTCTCTTAAAATAGGACCTAGTTAAGTGTTAATGAACCTATTGTTGAGATATTGGCGTTATAGGTAACATTTACATTATATTGAGAAAATGTAATATTATACATTATTTTTGACAGCACACCTATAAATCATAGAGTATATAATGAAATATGTATAGTATAAAGGTGTTCAGTACACCGTAGAATATTTTAAAAATATTTTCTAAAGTTGTTGATTCATGTCCGTGGTAAAGATTTGCTTTCTTAAAAAAATAGGATTATAAACAAAAGTTTAGTCACAGGTAGCTCTATAGGTTATTGAGCTAACATTGTATAAATAAAATTATAAAAATTGCAAAAATTTGTAAATGATTGGAGTTTTGGTATGTGAAGAGAACATTAAAACTTTGATCGCAGAAATTGGACTTTTATTTTACTACTCATTACCAACATAAATAATAATTTGCCTTACACCACATAGACCTCTAGTCTTAGCCTACTGAATCAATTGAATTGAAATAAGTTAGCATAATGATACCTAAACTTGACTCATTAACACACCTGTTTTTAATTTCAAATCACCTTGAATAGCTGCATCATTGCCCACTTTGGAATTACACACATCAGTAATAATATTAGGCTGAAATGTGTGGGCCATTACGTGCAAATTGTTTAGGCCAATATGACCTTCATTCCTATAGCAACAAATTCCATATTAATAAATCAAGTTTCCAGTGAATAGACAGTAAAAAACATAGCACTCTTTTTTTGGGGCAGTCGTGTAAAAAATAGTGTTTGTTTGAGTACCAAACACGCTTTGTAACCTGAGTTGAATGAATAGGTACAGAACCTAATATTTGATAGATTTGGCGGCTTCTGTGATTTTTAAATTAACTTTACAAACATTCTTTGCCCCCTAGTTTTTACAAAAACGTATCATGGCATGTAAAAACACGTGAATTTAATGTGTTTTGGAGTCACTTCTTGGAGTTTGTATTGTCGCTTCAAGAGATTTTTATCATAAAAATAGCTTGTGGGAAAGGAAATTGTGGTTACTGGTTAGCCATAAAAGTTTGGTTTATCGTGAGTTGCTAATTTACAGTAAGTACAATTTATACCTAATTAGTCATTCATGCATGATGAGATTGTGATTACACTATGTACTCTCTGGCGGAGATCGAAAAAAAAAAAAATAGTAGTATTATTTCATAGAAGTTATCAGATTATCAATTATCATCCATTCAAGATTTGATCAATGAGTAATGTAATTCAAAATCGAAAGAAAGAACAAGTATTGAGATACTTCAATCAATAATCTTTACTTCTGTTTTTTGTATTAGCATTAATTAGCATTTTAGCAATAACAAAACGTATAAGGTCAGGGTCAGGTGGGGTAAGAGGGACACCGGGGGAAGTGGGACTAGGGAGGACCGTAACTAGTAAACCGAAGCGTTTGTATTACGACTATGAACAGAACTCTCCGTCGATAAAACAGTGAAGGCGAAATAGTTTGAACGGTTTTTAATAGATGTCGCTACGTAGCTCAGAAGCCACAAAAAATGAAAACACGTTTGACAGTTGTGAACTCGACTAGCACAAAGTTACAGCTTGGCAAAAAAGTCTAGAAACGGAACAAATTTTTTTGTTTGCTGGCAACAATTAAAAACTTATGACGTTTGGTGTAAACAAAGTTCGAAAGTTTATTAAATTTATAATTGTGCCCTAAAAACGTGATTAAAGCAACGTAGAGTAATACAAAATGAATAAAACCATCCGAAGTGCTGGCAGAGCGATAATTTATAAGGTATATAGGCGATGTTTGGCAGAAAAAGAGGCCAAAACCATTCTCTCCGATCTCAACGATGTTTACTTAAGAACCGCTGAAATGACAGGTATGTCACTGTTTGTTTTATTGTTTTTAGATGAATTAAGTGTTAATTTATGAACCCCATTCTGTTTTGACTTGCTTGCATACGAAATAAGTGGAATTTTGAATAATAATCATCGAGCACATAGGTTATGTTTACATTTTGTCTGACATTACCTTGGTATAGCGTGTCAGATTAATGTTGATACTTGAGTGGCGTACTGTGCACTATGTGAATTTAAATTCGATTTCTACATAACTTTATTGTTGAATGTGATTTCAAGGTGATAACTGTTTGTTATATCATTAGAATTACAAATGTACCAAAAATGTATTATTTTTAATTTGTTATTTATTAAAGCAAAATGCATTTTTTTATGTATATTTATTTATTCACTATAAGTAAATCAGTAAGCACCATAAGAAGAGTCGTCCAGCTATGCTATTCTCTAAGGATTACAGCCTTGTTGGCAGCGCTGTCGCAGCGGTGAGACTTAAGTTGGTATTCACTAAGCTGAATGAAGCGACACTAGCGCTCAAGGCTGTGACGGCCGTGAGTTACAACTAACCTACGGAGTAGTACGGAGGGCAAATTGACAGTTCTTGATACATTTTGGTATTCACTAAGAGAAAACAGCTATGCTATTCTCTAAGGAAACAGCCTTGTTAGCAGCCTTGCCGTGTCACCACGCTGAATGAAGCTACACTAGCGCTCAAGGCTGTGACGGCTGTGAGTTAGAACTAACCTACGGAGTAGTACGGAGGGCAAATTGACAGTTCTTGATACATTTTGGTATTCACTAAGAAAAAACAGCGACGAATACGCTTACGACCTCGCCCGCAGCCTCGCTTACAACTGTCAAATCCAAAAGCTACAATAATCGCGTGTACTCAATAAATAAATATATTACATATTTCGATTCTTTTAGTCAAGTAATTGTAAAAATGGTAGCTCGATTACTAATAAAGCTACATTTATTAGAACATGCGAAAAAAAGTGATGATTTGAAGCTCTGAAGAAAGCTCGACAGGCGAAACAAATAAGGAAGATTGAAACAATATCCCGTGATTCAGATTTGATTCATATTTACAGGCTTTCTGAGGATTTAATTAATATATTAGAAAACGATTTAGCACCGTATATGCGTCAACGAGTTCGTTCCAGTGGTTTGACTAAGAGGCTAAAGGTTTGTTTACAGTTTGTTTTTTATGATATGGGACCACACACCAACAAAAGCCTATTGGTTTCCTAATGTTTCAGATATTATGCACTCTATCACTTTTGGCAAATGGAAGTTACCAGAAAATCATCGGCGAGAATGTGGACACATACATATCACAGTCTTCTGCCTCTAGGGCAATCCACGAAGTTGTTGATGCTCTTAACAACAAAAACATTATTAATAAATATATTCGATTTCCGCAGAATGATCGGCAAGTGCTCAAGTCAAGGAAAGTAATAAAAGTACCAACATTTCCCCCCATTTTCCAACATTTACCATTTTTTTAGCCCCTTCGTACATATGGCTACTCAAATCTTAGATACTCAACGATTTTAGTCTTCAATCGACTGCCGTCATAATTTCAGCTTCATTCATTAATTTCAGGTGACTCAGGATATCCTAAAAGGCCTTATTTGATGACTCCCTGTGGTAATCCAGAAACTGGGACTCCAGAGAGCCATTACAACAACTTGCATAGTAGTGCTCGGGGAACAGCGTGGAGAGGACTATCGGAGTACTGAAAGGCCGATTTAGATGTTTATTGGTTCACAGGGTATTGCACTATGACCCAATAACAGTAAGAAAAATTGTGATAGCTTGCTGTGGTCTACACAACATGTGTAATCGTGCTGGGCTACCAGCGCCTAACTTGGACCAGTAAGACGTAGATGAAGAATCTAGGTTACTTGGCATCCTGACACAGCCAGCCCCAACACATGATGACTTAGTCAGTGGGCAATTATGTAGGCGAGATTAAGTTAATCAATTATGGCGAGCACGTCTTATTTAATATTCCAATTTTTATTATTAAGCAAAATAATACCATAATGTACCTATACTTTTTAATTATTGATTTGTGTCTGTAGTCATTAACTTGCACCTTACTATTGTATCGAGTCTGGTTCTTCTAACAAACCTAACAGACAGATGTGTTTCTGGGGAATTTGTTCCGCCACTTCTTCTTTCCAGCTAAAACACTAGGAAGTGTCGAAGGGTGGGCGTTTTGGGGGACTGTCTCTTGTAAAATAAGTAAAGTAAAGTAAATTTTGACGTTCGAAAAGTGTTGATTATCAGCCTAGTTTGAATGAGTTTTGATTTTATACTCACCATAATTGATCTGCACTTGGTGTCTGCCTATGGAGCGAAGTATACTGTTAAAGTATACTATTTTTTTTTGTAATTAAATTAGTTGTGATTATTATTAATGTAATAGGTATGGGGCATGAGTAATTAAAATAAATAGATCTATAACTACTTAATTATGTCTTCTTTTTATTTACCACAAAAAAACAAATCAAAATAAATTATTTTACATAAACCTACATGTGTGCACGTAAGAAAGTCAGAAGCTAGGTACATTTAACTCCTTCGTCTCATGGATGCACACAAATCCTGCAACGCTTGGGTCTGCCTTGACCATGCCTCACTTATGTCCCTAAAAACCTCTAACAACCTCTGCTGGTTGTCGATCATAAGTCGTTCATTTTCCAAACGCCTCTCCTCAAGGGCGATAAACCGCTCAGTCAAACTCGCCATTTGTGACTGCCTTTGAGAAGGTGGTGAGCGCTGCATCAGACGGCGTCGTCGTACCGTTCGACGCCTACGAGGTGCTACAAACATAAAAAAATCTCATGAAAATTCGCCTCGCTGACTTCTGGATCTATAAAGTGTATTATGTGGTCAACGTTTTCTTTCTTCTAAGTCGAACGATCGTGCGTTGCCAATTAGGACACCAGTTGGACTTTGGAGGAGAGGGAGGGAGAGAGGGAGAGGGAGAGGGAGGCCTTTGCCCTGCAGTGGGACACAAATGGCTGATAATAAATATTATAATAATATTGTAACTTTATTAATAACTAATAACAGTAAACGTATAATACTCACATAAAAGTAGGTATATTTATCCTCTTAGTCACAGAAACCTTTGTTCAAAGCAACAGCGACCTTTTACAAATAAATATAAAAAGCACATAAACGGTTTTAAATTAAAAATTCAAATGGTTTTGACAGCGTCACTTGTATTCGAGTTTTTTCATGGGCAAAGGAATAGTCATTCAGCCTTAAAATTTTATAAGAAATACGGAATAAACTTATAAAATTATGAAATATGATTTTAGTTTTGCTCTATTCCTTAAAATACTTCAAGACAGACCTTCAATATATATTTTAAACCCTTAAAACTCTCAGTCGAGATTGATCGATTACGATTTAAAGAATTTGTTGCAAGCCCTAATTCGTCTACCGAAACAGCGACGGGAGGAAACAGCGTAGAGTTCGTTGAAGACCACAACCACGTTAGTGAATACAGTTTTATTCAGCGCTACACGCTCGATCGATCTCAAGGCTGTCTCGACGAGGAGCTCGTCGCAGCTTACAGCCATGAAATTGTCATTTAGAGAAATTAATACGCTTACGACTAGGGCTTGCATTATCCGTTCATTTTTACTATCCGGATCATCATTCATCATTTCAGCCAAAAGACGTCCACTGCTGGACATAGGCCTCCCCCAGGCATTTTTGGGGGGGTTTGCCATAATCGCCACGCTTGGCAGGCGGGTTGGCGATCGCAGTATGGTTGTTACAAAGACACAGAGAACGCTGCTGCCCATTCTCTGGTACATCCCTTAGTCGCCTCTTACGACACCCACGGGAAGATATGGGATGGTGCTATTCTTTACGTCCGACACCGCACGGAACAAACATTATTAAACATTATCCGGATAATAAGGATTAAATAGAACCAAATAAATCTTTACCGGAAACGCAAGCGCGCCCTACCGCTTGGACACGATCGTCGGTAGAGGGGATGCAGCGAGGACTGGCGAAAGAACGGAGTGTTCGCTCACTTGAATGAACTCCGACAGTCTAGGCAGACGCTCAGTAATACCAACGCGTTTGTTTCTCGTAAAATGTAAAACCGTCAGCCTATTTAAAATAAAGTTATTTGATTTAAATTCTGTTTCGCTCGAGTACCCACAACAGTGCCCACATCTAAGTAAAACTATGTCGGATCACGAAGAAGACCCGATGTTTCGCATCTCGGCCACCCATGATGCGACATATTATTAAAAAGGATAATACCCAAACACACGTTTGTAGAGGTATCAGAGAAAAACCTTTTGCACCTTTTTCAGCAGTGATACGTTACCTCGTGAGGATTCCATATCACAAGCGCTGGTTTCGAGCTTGCATCGAACTAATGCAATAGTTATGTACTTTACACAGATGACAGCTTTTCATTTATTATTTAAAGGAGAAGGTATCCGTAAAATCCGAAAAAACCGGATGGCAGTGCGAGTAAAATCCGTATTTGAAAATGTGCGGATATCCGGATCGCAAGCCCTACTTACGACCTCACACGCAGCCTCGCTTACAACTGTCAAATCCAAAAGCAACAATAATCGTGCGTACTGTTGTCAAAAATAATAAAATGTACTTAAAATAAAATACGTAATTGAAAAAACGGCAGCTAGATTACTTATAATCCAACATTTATTAGAACAAGCAAAGAAATGTGATGATTTGCAGAAAGCTCGACAGGCGAAACAAATAATGTAGGCGAGATTTAGTGCAATTATGGCGAGCACGTCTTATTAAAGAATACAAGCTGTGGATACCTCAAATTGATTGTAAAATGTGCTGTGAACACTTGAGACGATAGGTAAGTGGTCAAAGAAGCCGTATGAAGAAATTCGGAGTGCCTATGCAATGGAAGAAATAAAAAGATCACTTCGATGACTGTTTTTCTGCTTTGTTTATTTACGTGGCGATAACGTTAAAAAATGGCATTCAATCGGTTGGAAAACCATTGCCACATTCAGAGGAAGTACCTGTTCCAACATTTATCCGATCCGTGTACCATCATATGACGAAATCTTTAATCAAGTGAGTAGCGACAGTGATTTCACTGCATAGCGTATACAAAACCAAAACCTTTCATTCAAGATGAATTGAATGATTTGATGAGGAGTCTTGAACTGCCGAAAGAGTCTGACGAAGAAATGGCTTCGTCATTAAAAGAGAAAAAACTCGTTGGAGACAGGGTACAAAAGTGACGTCCTATCGTACAAGAGAGCCAGACCTGCTTCCTTTATTTCATTCGGAAAATGATATAATTTTTTGTTCGGATGTGCAAAGCCTTATCCTCGAAATAACTAGATACCTCCACAGTCATCTTAATCAATTTCCAGAGAATCTTGAACCATAATATAGCGAAGAACAAGGGGAGCGTATTCACCAGGACCTAAAAATGATAGAGGAGAGGTCCCAAAGCCGATGGGATAGGCATATGATGGCTGACTACTGCTGGGGCATGCAACGTGACTGTGTATTTACAAAAATCGCGAAAAAGAAAGTTTCTTATTAATTAAAACTATGCTGATTTTCTTTGAAAATTTGTTTTTTACTGTACACGTCATATCTAGAAAACTACCCGTAGGAAGTAACAATTTTTGGCATGAATATACCTAATTAGTATACGGTCCTAAGTTAAAAAAAAAAAACAGTCTCCTCTGCCTTGACCATGCCTCACTTATCCCTAATCTCTAACATCCTCTGCTGGTTGTCGATCAAAAGTCTTTCATTTTCCAAACGTCTCTCCTCAAGGGCGACAATCCGTTCAGTCACGCTCGCCATTTGTGACTGCCTTCTTCTTTCCAAGTGATCCGCTGTGACCTCTAATCCATTGTAGCGTTACCGTGTTGTGGTTTATTACCGTGATTCGTTCTAGGGCTTTGTGGCATTCTAGTATCAGTCTCGACGTGATCTGATTACTCTTTAGGGATTGAAGAACTGATGCACTGTCGGAGAGTATTCGAATATTGGTATCCGTAACCTCCCTGGCCTCTATAGCGTATGCCGCTTGGATAATACCTACACACTCTGCTTGGTAAACAGACTTGAGCATTCCAAGTGGTTTGGATATCTTAATGTTAAGGTTGTTGGAGAACACCCCGACGCCTGTGCCATCGTCGGTTTTTTATCCTTCAGTGTAAATCCTTAGCTCTCTTGTACCTGAGTATTCACACCACTCCTCTATGAGCTCTATGTTGTAGTGTTTTTGGGTTCTGTCGATGGGTGACTTCAAAGTATTCGCTGTTACAAATAAATATAAAAACACATGGAAGTTTTTAAATTAATTCAAGTGGTTTTGACAGCGTCGTTTGTTGATAGTCGAGTGTTTTGACGTTTGTTTGTATTGGCGATTGGTGATTGGTTACCGTGCTGCCGAGTCGCGTTATCGAAATAGGCAAAGGAATAGTCATTCAGCCTTAAAATGTAGGTAATAAGAAATATGGAATAAACTTATAAAATTATGAAATATGTTTAGAGTTTTGCTCTATTCCTGTAAAGCAAGTATTTTACTTCAAGATATACCTTCAATATATATTTTAAACCCTTATAACTCTCAGTCAAGATTGATCGATTATGATTTAAAGATTTTGTTGCAAGCCCTAATTCGTCTACGAAACAGCGGCGGGAGGAAACAGCCTAGAGTTCGTCGACGACCACAGCCACGTTAGTGAATACAGTTATAATCAGCGCTACACGCTCGATCGATCTCAAGGCTGTCTCGACGACGAGCTCGTCACAGCTTACAGCCATGAAATTGTCTTTTAGAGAATAGCACTGCTGGAAGGAGATCGAAACAAAGGCGTATTTTCTACACCCGGAAAACATAGAAAAGGTCGTCCCAAAAAAGAGTTTGAAGATTTATTAGAATAAATTACAATAATTATTTCTACGCCTTTTTTTAATCCCAGAAAATTTAAAAAACAGTGCTACTAACATATATTTATTTTTAGGTAGTAACATGAGGAGAATAAATTCTGGTTCAATAAATAAATTTTAAGTATGAAAAAAATAGTAATAAAAGTATCAAGACGATAGGTTGTTACGCGATACGGTCACAACGGGTTGCCATATGAACAGCACAGTGGCGGCCTCCGGATTTTCTACTCTTTTTTGCCAAGCTGTAGCACGTTTTTTTGCGAACCAATATTTTGGTGAAAAAAGAGTGCTGGAAATATTTTAAATATAATTATACATGGAGAAAACTATAAGTTTTTCTTTTTATTAACTATTTTAGTTTAAAAACAACTAATAATATGAGTTTCTTTCGCTTGAAAATTCTAATCTCCAAAAACACTAGCTGGGGTAAGAGGCTCACTATACACGGTGAAAGAGGGACATCCCCCATGTCAGGGGTGATCAACATTGTGAATAATTTATAATAATAGGAAGATAAAATGAAAAGAATTGACTGAATGTTCTGTACCTACTACAACTTTAAATTATACGAAATACTAAACTAGAAACTACCCGCGCCTTCGTCCACGTGTTACTTAACTTTCCCGTAAAATGCTGTTTTATAGTATAATTTATTTATATCCTGTGTTATCTAGGGACAATGCAGCATTCTATGTGTTAAAGATGTTTTACCCGACTGCGGCGAAGCCCAAAAGGAGGGTTATCTAAATCGATCTTGTAGTTTTTACCCGACTGCGGCGAAGCCCAAAAGGAGGGTTATGTGTTTGACGTGTATGTATGTATGTCCGTTTCTTTGTTCCCTCATAACTCATAAACGGATGAACCGATTTGAATGAAATATACGTCGTTAGATTCGTCTTGATGGCGCGAGTGTTGTTGTGTGTGTATATTAAAATTAAAAAACAAAGAAAAAATGTGGATTTTGGGGGCAAAATCGCGGAGTTCAAAAAAAATTTTTTTTTCAATACCATCGAGTAGGGTATCAAAATAAAGGGTTTTAAAAGGAGATTACAAAAATATATTATACTTATATGTTTAAAAGAAATTCAAAGTGAGAAATCCTTTAAACAAGCACAAAAGTTAAATCATCTGCGAAGAATTTTACGCAACCAACGAAAGAACAAACACAAAAGAACTGTCGCGAAAGATGAAATCGCGATGTTCCAAACCTAAAAAATGTAAATATAATTGCACAACACTAAAATGTAAATAGCAACACTAAATCAGTATTGACAACCTGACGCTACGCCAAAACGACGCCAGCCATTCCCGCTAAAATGGTCGCCATGACATATTCAGTCTGAGTAACTAATGTAACTTCAAGTGAAGTAAATTCAGTGCCTGGAGTTCATGGGGATTCCTGTCATCCGTGTCGCGGGCCTCCTGTAAAGCTAAGTATTATTTATCTGTTGGTCTAAACAATATAGTTAATGGATATTACAATATGTGTGGAGGTACTTGTTTGTACCTGTTCGAATAGTTTGAGACTAAACTTAAATGTGTGGGTCGTGCCTTCAGCGTTGGGCTGAGGGCATAACAGCGACCACATGCTAGCTGCTCGTCCGGACATAAAGCGCTTAGGGTTTATAGCCATAGGAAGGGTCTTGGGCAAGCCCTCCCTTATAAATCCAACCCCACTGCCTACGTAAATGTGCCGACGGGCGCACAACGTCGACGGACGTTTAATTACACTATATCACCTTTATATAGGTAATGCCAGAGGGGAACTTTACAGACGAAAAGGCGGTAGGCCGAAACCGATCTGAATTACACTATATCACCTTTATATAGGTAATGCCAGAGGGAAGCACTCAGACGAAGAGGCCAGGGGCCGAAGTCGATCTGGGATGCGTGCTTCAACAGACGTGGAAAGAATCCAGTATCTGATTAGCACATATGTGTCACAAACATTATTGATGAGAACAAACCTCATCATAGGTATGGTAATGTGTCACAAACATTATTGATGGGAACAAACCTCATCATAGGTATGGTAATTGGATGACTGCTATAAAAGGCTTCATCAATGAAGACAGATAGGTAATACTTAGCCCAAAGATTCATGGGTACTTAAAATTTACAGATATCCTATTGACTCCTGAGAAGCTGGAGGAATAACACTCCGGTGCCCTTGCGGACCGGAGATAAGAGACTGGATTGCGAGATACTTACACAACCGAAGGGGAGTTGCAAAGGTGAGTACCTCTATTATATCGTGAGGCGTTGGGATTAAAGCGAAGCAGTACATTTATATATGGTTACCATAAAACCAATCACTTTGTGAACTTTGAGATGACTAGAATATAATATACATAAAAGAAATAAAACCAATTGACCTCGCGACAAGAACTAAAAAGTTGGAAATAAAAAAAAGTAGTTAAAAACTAAAAAACCCGACTGAATAAACTGAAAAGCAAAAAAACAAGCACATTTAAAAGTAAACAAAACTTGGAAGCAGGCGGGGTTCATTATTTTAAATATTAAATTATGAAAAGAAAAAATGAAAATAGAATGGACCCCGCCTGCTTCCAAGTTTTGTTTACTTTTAAATGTGCTTGTTTTTTTGCTTTTCAGTTTATTCAGTCGGGTTTTTGAGTTAAATCATAATTATCACAAACAAATAAAAAATCAATACTTTTCTTAGAAGTTAATACAGCCTGTCTATAAAGTCATGAAAATAAATGAGGGCGCTGCGGTCGTGAAGACTGGTGCACATAGCAACCCTGTATAGTGTGACTAAAATGGTTTTGATACTAGCACATTATTTTGTACTAGAAGCAAACCTGGTTTTAATTAAAATCTGTTATCTTATTTAAAAAAAATACAGAAACCATAAACAAAGATGCGACCTTCATTATAAATGATAATACCAGCCTATTACTGTCCCACTGCTGGGCAAAGGCCTCTTCTCAACAGAGACGGGCACGAGCACTGATCACCACGCATGCTCAAGACGGGTTGGCGATTTCAGACTTATAATAATTATAAGTCCAGATTTCCTCACGATGTTTTCCTTCCGACCTTCATTGAAATAA
Source organism: Diarsia dahlii (assembly GCA_949775195.1). Taxonomy (NCBI): domain Eukaryota; kingdom Metazoa; phylum Arthropoda; class Insecta; order Lepidoptera; family Noctuidae; genus Diarsia; species Diarsia dahlii. Next base: position 16,319,340 of record OX459213.1, read on the forward strand.
AAATGAGTAAATAAAAGAAAAATGTTCATACATATTTTTTATTAATGTTATATTTTAACTTTTGTACCACTGTATGCCCATTTTCTCTTGCCCGTTTTGCTGCAATATGTTGTTCGATTAGAGCCTTTCTGTTATTTTGATCTTCTTGTAAGAAAATCCAATCGATTTCAAAATTTTACGCAGGACTTCTAGGCTACATTTAAAATCCAGATCTGTTTTAGCGAAATTTTATGTTGAAGTCATCCATTTCTTTCTTAGGACGGCCTGATCTGTGTTTGCCTTCATCTGCAATACGCCTCACTGTACTCTCAGATTTTCCTGAAAGAAAGATTAAAAAAAAGATGTAATATCTAACAGAAAATACATAGCACTGTTTTTATTTCAAACATGTTAAAACTTATTCATATTTAAAATCACCGGTAAATTTGATTACACAAAAGTATCAAAAGTTAACGTCGCACTACAATAGGAGCTACTTACATTTGCAATCTAACCTATAAATGCGCAATGTAAACAATGCTTATTTTAGTCTTAAAATCGTATATTTAGTAAATTTGTGACTTCTGGTAGATAAAAAACAAATAATAACACGATTACATACCTGTTATAGCTGCTGTTCGAGTATAAATATCATCCAAATTTGATAAAATTTGGTCAGCTTGGTGTTCTAACAAACATCGCTGATATACTTTGAAATAATTTCCCGAGCTCCACTCCTATTTGTTTCCCTCATATTTAACACGTTTTTTCGAAGTTTTGTCGACGTAGATTTGAAAAACATTAAAAAATGCAAAAGTTAACAAGATAAATAACAAGTTGATGACAGCCGATGACATTTGATGTACCATGATTTAGTGTTGCCTTACTTTTGAATAATGTTAGTTCCTCAAACATTAATTTCATGACTTTATAGACAAGCTGTAAAAGTTTAGATGAATAAAGTTTCATGAGTAGTGTCCCTCTCTCTTTAATTGCAATATTTTGTTGTTCTTTGACTGTTGCAGGAATGATAAAATATGCCGCGAAAATATATTAGAAAAACTGACCGAAGCAGCTATTATTATTACTACTGTTTGTATGATTATATAAAATTTCGAGATCGACTTCTTTTTAGTTTGCCACCCCTGATCGAACCTGTATGACCCCGAATTGATTTATTCTTCTTTTTCATTCCAAATGATACCTTATTTCATCGAAATTAAGATCTAATATTGACCAAAGCAGTTTTACTTACAAATTAACGAACATTTAGCAACGAATATTTAAATTCAAACTTCAATCTTAGGAAATACAATGACTGTCCCTCTTACCCCATGCGAGGGGGAAGAGGAACGTTTATTGAATATTTACATTAACGTCAATATCGTCGTAATAAGTGTTATTAGCGTAATGACATTTAGCCCACGGGAAGCTAATACATAAAGGCAAGTTTTGTGTTTTTTAAATATCTTAAAAGATTTAAGCTGTTCTTCCTAGTAGTCAAAATATTTTACTGAAAATAAAGTATGTCCCTCTTACCCCACCTGACCTTACAAGTGCGATCAAATTATCTTGGCAGGTCCGAACTTCGTGCAGGTCATTTTGTTACAACTAATGTATACAGTGTTATGATATATTTATTTTATTTGTATTTCTCACTGTTTAAATAAGATATTTTCTGATCGTTTAAGTATTGGTTTATCTGGCAATAACAGTTTTCTTCACAAGTTTACATGCGTAAAAGTTCGCAGAGCCTATGTTCAGACCTGCCAAGATAATTTGATCGCACTTGCGAAAACTATTTATGGATCAAGGTAATGCGATGTTTGACTTTCACTAATAACATTTTTTATTATTAATTTTAAAGTAAATGATTATTCTAGATACTAAACAATGGATGAATTAATATTAATCAGTTTCCTTAGATAAAAGGATCTAAAATTTAATAATACACGTGCGTTTCACCTAATCTTTAGAAATTAATTTATCATGACTCGGGATACAGAACACATTCGGCCACTGTCAAGTATCGCTGTGCTGTGCCAACTGCAGGCTGAATGGTCTGAATCGATGCCTGCCTTTTCTACGGGCGAATGAAAAAAAAATAAAAAAATGTGCCAACTGCCAAACTGTCAGACTGTCAGTGTCAGTCAATTTGTCAGTTCAGTCAAGTTGCGAAAATAAATAACTCCAAAATATTTTTGTGGTATTAGAGTATCCTAAATTTTTGTGCTACTTTTATAATGATAGCACGGCCGTGGACCGATGATCTGCCAAAATGCAAAAACTCTTGCGTAGCGTCTTACTTTTCCCGTTTAGGAGGCGGAAATACGAACACAACTGACGATTATCTATGTTTCTATTGCCAAACCGAGGATAATTTGCAAGTAGACTTGTTTTTTTCATATTAATAGTAGTTTAGAAGTGGTCTAACCAGAGTGAAGGGTTTAAAGGTGGTTTACCTAAAGATTTAAAGTAGGTATGCAGTTATGCACAGAAGATATCCATGATTCTATTTTTGGTTTTCTCCATGTGTCAGATTTTGTTATTATCTCTATCTTTTATGTAGATAATCCCCGAACGTACCGAGAGAAAGTATTTATACAATATTAAAGTAAAACTCAATATAAAAATTACAATAACAATGCTAAAACTGTAAATGTGGACAAGGCCAAAGCACACTTGCTATGCCACTGCATAACACGTTTCTGCCTACCTCTATGGGAATAAAGGCCTCAGTTTATGTATGTATATAAAACTCAATTTTGATAGGAAACCTTTCGTAGGTCAGTGATCTGTGATACTGATAAGCTATAATATCATCTAATGTCCTTAGTACCCTGTATGGAGTATTTGAGCCACACAATGGATTGGATGCAGCCAGGTTTATCATGCAGAGGATGGCGGCTGAGATCCTGTTCCCGCCACCCTCAGCCAATACTGATGAGGAGATTAGAGAAAGGCTAAGGTGAGATGAAGTCATGTCTAAAAGAAATTTTACCAATGGTAAGGTCTGTTTTTAAAGTATCTAATGTATTATCTTCGGGGACACCGACAGACTCCAGGCGGGCGATCAGTCCTTTCATTGTGGATTATTTCGCCCAGAAGTATCTAATGCAAACACCCTGTTTGGGTTAAATTTTCAGACAAACACTAACAAAAAGGAATTATGTTATAATTATTCATTTGGACTGCCTTGTTGGTTTAGTGGTTGCATGCACAAGTACTGAACATGAGGTCCTGGCTTTGATTCCTGGGCTGGGCAAGGTGTTATTGGGTTTGACTGTTAGTAATTTCTCCGTAGCAGACACGGAGTCGATTAGTGCCAAAGCAATGCTTACCCGCTCTTACACGGAACTTAAACAGAACTGGCAAAATATGGGAGAACTATAAGGTCAACCTCTGCCAAGCCCTTCGAGGATTACAAGTTTGTACTTGTAGTACAACTGAGATGGACATGTTTGCACAGCACACAACCTATTGTTCTTTTTTTATATGTGATGGGCACTCTTGACCTCAATCTTGCCCTAGGGGCAGAGATGAGGTCGACGATGGAACAAGCTTACCCAGAAGAAGCCTATTTACTCGCGAAATAGATTGAGGTTATATGAACTCAGGAAAACCGACGCAGGCAGGGAGTTCCACTCTTTTGTTGTGCACATAATAAAAGATCTCTCTCTCTTCTTATCTTCTAGCATTACATTCAATTATATCCCACCCACTTAATATTCCAGGACAGCATTCATATCAGTGGAGAAGGCGTATACAGAGAACTACGATGGCATGATAGCTGAGAGAACCAGCCTGCAGTACCAATTGCAGACACTTAATGAAAACCAGGTCATTATTATTTAATTATTATACTATTGATGATTATGTTTATTTATTTGTTGTGAAGGACAGAGCCGTGGCTCTATCAGCTCCATGTAAATTACTGGTATTCAGCAGAATCTGGTAAGAGTGGAAGCCGACCCCACAATAGTTAGGAAAAGGAAAGTAAAAACTAAAAAATTTGCAAAATAAACATCATTTATCTTTTACTTTCATCATGTTCCAGGTATCCCAAAACTACAACATCCTAGCCCGTCTAAAAGAAATAGACGTCCATCTCTCTGGTGGAGCAGCCGTGGTCATCGCTCTGGTCCACGCTAACAAGTTGTTCGTAGCCCACGTAGGGGACACCCGGGCTCTGCTATGCAGAACTGATGAAAATTCTGTGTTGAGGGTCGTGCAGCTTACGGTGGACCACAGTCTGAATAATGAGGATGAGCTACTTAGGTTGCAGCAGTTGGGATTGGATGTTAATAAGTTGAGGAATTGTAAGTATTTTTTTTTGTATTATTGAATAAAATTAAAGAAAATAAACGGGAAAAGGTTATAAATAAGATAAGTGCATAACAGACTATGGCCCCCCACACGCAACGCTAGTGTTTGTATTCATTAAATTAATTTAATTGAATACGTATTTTGATGAAATCTGCCACACAAGTAGACCAAGAACTGGGTACAAGACATTTTATCCCGGTAACACAATCTCATGGGATAATTTTCGAGGCCCCAAACCATTGCTATTTATGAAATATTTTTGTAAATAATTGCTGCATTTGTCACATCTTCGTAACAACGCCTCTATATCAAACAACAATAGTGGTTCTCGCAGTTCAACTCTCGTTTACTCCGACGCGCGGCTGTTTGTACAGCTTGCTTTTGTCAAAGAAAATATTTAAATTACTTAACCTTTTGTTTATAAGGTCTTCCTTTTTTTATTGCCAAATGGGCCGGCTCTTGAGTTCGGTCACGCCTGATAGCAATGAATAAGGTCTAGGATGATATCTGTGGAACGAGTGTACCCAGAAGTGACCTGTGCACTCTTGCTTTGGAGGCAGACAGGTTAAATGTGGGAGGGAACAGGGATAGTTAGCCGACAGGACTGGCAGAGAGTTCTATATTTTGGCATTCTTTACTTGCATTTTTAGTTTAGATTGTTATTGTATTTTACCTTTTTTTCTGAATAAAAATTTACTTACTCATTTTCTATTTTCCGCAGCCCAATACCTTGGAAATCAAACAGGCACGCGGTGTCTCGGCAACTACCTAGTCAAGGGGCTGTACAAAGCGTTCCCGACCATCAGTGCCGCTGTCACTGAACCTGTCATCGCTGCCCCGGAGATACATGGACCTATCATACTCGATGAGTCTTGCAGGTAATCCTTAGTTTCTTACTATCTACAGGAGCAGGATTCAGATAGTACCTTAGCTCTGTTTATAAATGCTTACAATCCGAGTCCGACATAAAGTCAAAAAATGTTAGTATCAAACTGTCCATTCACGCAAATTGTCTTGAGTTGGGGGTCAAAAAAAATTAAAAATCTTAAAATGCGATAAAAAAACATGTATAAAAAATATTATCATCATAATAAATCAGTAAAAAAATAGGAACATCAAGATGGATTCTAAAAATATTTAGTTTAATGACATGGATTAGTGCCAGGAACCCAACGCAGGTATACCCATTCCTGGGCAGCATTTGGATCAATCTCATAAAAAGATAAACTATCTCCTTTCCATACTTTTTTTTGGTCCAATGTATATTTTTCTACATAATTATCCAGACTTCATATCCATGGAAACCGCATATCCAGAGAAAGAGAGCTTGAGTTTTAACTATTTTCACAGATTATTTTGTTCAAGTGTATTTAATTGCAAACTAATTAGCTTGATAACTCCACCTCTGACTCCTTGTGCCATTTGATAGCGAACTACTTTACTAATAATACACTTGAATTGTTTTTGTTTACAAAACTGCAAGGTTGGGCCAGCAAATGTAAATAAAATAGAGCGCTATTCCTTTTTAGTACAAGAAATGGTGGTCATGAAAGAGCGTTAAATAATCATGAAAGTGCGTTTTTTTTTGTTAGCCTGTACACTGCTCTGCTGGGCAAAAGCCTCCCACAATTCCTTCCCATGCCTCGTCTCAGCATCTCTTTTTGTACAGACTTTTGCCCAGCGGTCATCATACCGCGAAATTCCATTTAAGCCTAGCCGCCTTCTGGCACTGAAAACATTGTTCTTTCCGAATAATTTACACTTAATCCTACTTATTTCAGATTCCTAGTCCTAGTAAGCGCCGGCGTCTACAAACGCATTCAAGAAGCGAAAGGGAGCTACGAACAAACCAACAAGCAGCTCGCTCAAATCATTGTTGAAAACTTTAGAAAACAATCGAACTTCAAAATGGTCAGCCAAGCGGTCTTGGAGGAAATCGAACAAGAATTTGTATCGTACTGCGTTAAGAATAACCTAACACCAAAACCGAACACACACATGTCTTTATTGATTAGGAATTTTAATTTCCTACCGACAAATGAAGATGAAAATGCTCCGAACCATAGTGTAACGAAAAACGCCTCGGTTCGATTCAATCCGATCGTCCAATCGAAATCGAATACACTACTAAACGAAATCGATTCGGAGATCTATTCGTCGGGAACGGGGACGAATGAAATCGAGACGAACGATTCGAATATAGACACGAATCGGTCTATGGAATCGACTTCAGATATTTATCCTGTTGGCAGACCTTTCGATAGAGATAGAAAAATAAAGCCATATGTTGACTTTTCTTGTTATTTCGAGAATGTGGCTAAGGCGCGGAAGAATGGGACGTTGCCTGATTTTATTAAATAAGTGTGAGGAAGAGGGCTTGGGAGAAGTTGCTGCATTCTGGTCATATTAATTAATCAAGGTTCGATGTTTGTGATACATAATAGATACTTGCACCGCACTGCCGTTTCTCAAAAGGGGTGTACACATACATACATAAACTCACGCCTTTTTCCCATAGCGGTAGGCAGAAACCACGGGACGACGCCTGCTACGAACCTTACATACCGTACTCCTTTTAAATCGTCCCCGTTCATACATCTGGCCATACACGCACGATGGCGCCGGTTGCGAGTACTAATAAGGGGTATCGGGGCCGCGGATTTTAGTACTAGATGACGTGGCCTCGGCACAAGGGCAAAGAAGGAACATGGGTTGGGTTTTTAGTCAGTAGAAGTCTGACACTCCCCTTCGCTCTGCCCAAGAGCGGGGGAGGTCATTTGATGATTTTTCCACCCACCAAAAAAAAAAAAAAAGGGTATCTATGGAAAATATGTTAGAAAAATAAGGCTTACCTACTAAGCGTTAGAGATGGATATAGTATCGCTTGTGACTTTTTTTGCCCCTTTTACTAACACTGATATTGCAGTGAGTTTGACGGCACGGTTGGCGCAGTGGCTCAAGCAATGGACTGCTGCGCTGCGTGTCGCGGGTTCGATCCCCGCACGTAACAAATATTTGTAAGACCTACAGATAGTTGTTCCGGGTCTGGGTATTTGTGTATGTGAGTTTAAATGTTTGTGAACGCACTCACGATACAGGAGAAATTCCTAGTGTGGGGCAACGTTTTAAAAAAAGAAACAAAAAAACAAGTTTTCTTTTTGCTATGACAAAAAAACTAATCTGGTTCAAAATAACTTGCCTTATTGATAAGTATTATATTGAGAATTAATATTGTGTGTATATAAATGTGAAGTACTATGTATTGACAATACAAGGAAATGTTTGTTGTTTTATGTAAATAAAATGTTATTTTAAAAGTATTGTGTAACTTATTTTCTACTATGACTATAGAAAATTCAATTGGTTTTACAGAACGAAAATATTTTAGAAGCCAGATGAGGTAGGTGTTTCCTATTTGACTATTCTAAGGAGAAACTTCCGAAACAACGCGATCTTGGCTAAGTCTGATATGGTCTTTTGAAGAATTTGAGTTATATCTTTGCCTGTATAATATCAGGTCTTCATGAACAAATTATGAAAAAAAAAAACAAAATAGAAGGTATACACAGTCTTGATACAATTATTTTACCTCTGACAACTACAACCCAACAACAACCATATCTTAGAGAAAACAAAGCCCACTGCCATATTGCCAACGGTGTCAAATCAGAGGTAAAATAATCGTGGAATGACTAACTATTTAATTAGCAAGTAAATGAAGATACACAATACAATTAATATAAAATATAATAATTAGACGGGCTTGTAGTCCAGCTTGCTCTCCAGTTTCTTGTTGTCAGCCACCTTGCGGACAGCCTTCATTAGATCCTCCTGGAAACAGAAAATATCATTCAAATATTTTCCTTAGTTTGAATCTTCTTCGATATTAAAACACCAAAACTTGCAAAAGAAAAGATTGCAGATACGTTAGTATAGGTAGAGAACACATCACCGCCAGCATATATCCTTGTGATAGAGATAATAGTTTTGGACTAATGCTCTTGGTCTTTGGTTATTGTAATCTGGTACACACGGCTACACATCAAGCTATACAAAACCAGTTAATCTTGGCCTCACTTTACTAGATCTTTTCGCACAATGAACGATCAGATTATACTGGTTTTGTATAGCTTGATGTGTAGCCGTGTGTTCTATCAAATTTTGTTTGCTAAGAAAATTAAACCCTGACAAAAAGTTAGCAGAAAAACTCAATACTCAATACATTTATATAACTATAGCCTTTACTCAACTAGACCCAATAAATGTCTCCTAATTTTGTTATTATGTGTGCTGAGCATGATGTCCTGGGTAAGACTCCCAGTCGACCAAAAAGTTTTATTGAGTATTTCCATTAGAAATTTGTCAGTAGCCCGGAGTTAGGAAGTTGGCGGTGTGCCTGAGTGCCCACGTGGAGCCGTTGGTTGCGCCTGATACAAATCCGCGAGTGTCGCACAGCTGTCCCATAGAACTATGAGTGTTGGAACAGAGAGCAAATGTGTCTGCTCACACTATAATATCTCACGAGCCGTGTGCTTAATCTTTGCTAATATTGACAACCGTAACCGAAAAATTTCAGGAGGACTATTATTATTATGTAGTACCTTGCCGAAACTATTATCTGTCTACAATCTCACCTGTATTATATACTCCCTCTCAGCCCTAATAGCGAAGAGTCCAGCCTCAGTGCAGACGTTTCTGAGATCAGCGCCGTTGAACGTGTCAGACAGTTTGACAACCGCCTCGTAGTCCATCTCGCCGTGCTTGGCTATGGGTTGCGCGTGGATCTTTAGGATTTCCAGTCTGGAAGGGAATTAGGAAATAATGAATAAGTTTGTGATTTTCAGGGAGTGTGTGAGGGAAAAAATAATTGGATTGATTACAGTCTTTGATTAATCGAGAAGAGAGTAATATAATACGTCTAAAATTTTGTTACTTGCAGAAAATTAATGTTTTAAGAATGTTAAAATCCCGTCGGGGCCGCGGAATTTTGTACTAGATGACGTGGCCTCGGCGCAAGGGCAAAGAAGGAACATGGGTTCGGTTTAGCGATGGGCAACTCGAGTTATCTAACTCGAGTAACTCGGGTCAGACCGTAAGCGAGTCAGCCCGAGTCAAAATATCTGCAAACCGAGTTGACTCGGAGAGCGCGCGCGGCGGGCGGTGAGCGGCCCGCGGCGCTCGGTTAGCCGCCTAGCCCGCGAGTCGCGACTTCGTCGCTCCGAGCGAGCCCGAATCAGCCCGACGATAGACGAGCGAACGTCCGCGAGTGAAAAAGTTACATACTCTTTGGAGATAGTTCTCGTTATTTTGGTTTCTTAACAGACGGTTAGTCAGACAACTGATCAGAGAGTTTTGACGTAGAAATTCTCGTTTATATATATAATAAGGTATTTTTTAAACGGTTTTATTTAACTTAGGACAGGTATTCATTTAGAATTAATAAGTGCCATTACTTAGATGTTGATTGACTTTTTTTTATAGGTGTTAGTTGATAGATAGATGACCACCAAACGTGTGCTATGTTTAATTTAAGAAATAAGTATGTAGTAAGTGTGTAGTAGTACCATAAGTAAGTAGTTCGTTTTGTGACGTGATGTTTGTAAACACTTTGAATAACAATAAACGTCTGATTTTTAAACGGGCTCAAAATTTGACTACCATTGACTCGACGCCACGCAGCCCGCCAGACCCGACCTTGCGAACCGTGAACGTAGCAAACTAGCAACCCGAACGATGCATCGAGTTCAGAGTTCAGACTGACTCGGACGGACGAGCGACGCGGCGACACGACGCGACGCTACGCTAAGGACCGAGTCGAGTCAACTCGAGTTGCAACCCGAGTTGGTAAGCGAGTCAACTCGAGTTACTCGAGTTACCAAAAAGTCGACTCGGCCCATCGCTAGTTCGGTTTTTAGTCAGTAGAAGTCTGACACTCCCCTTCGCTCTGCCCAAGAGCGGGGGGGGGGGGGGGGGGGTCATTTGATGATTTTCCACCCACCAAAAAAAAAAAAAAGAATGTTAAAATACCATGACACGACACAGCAACCATCTGGCTACACAGCTTATAAATACAAACAACTGCCTATTTCGGCTGAAAAGAATGCGATTAGCTTCAATATAAAACTTAAGGAAAACCAGAAAGAGATGACACATCACAGGATGTGGACTTTCTAAAAGTCTATGAAACAACATCCATCTGATTAAAGCCGCTGGGCTGATTGCAGATTAATTTGGAAAAATAAAAAAAGAAAGTGCAGCATTGCAGTTCGACAGACCCCAGAAAGTTATCATCATAAGTCGTTTTGTAAACTGCAATGAAATATTAATCATAAAAAAACCAGCAAATGATTTAGAAAGTAGTTTTCCACTTCCTTTCATATCAGGACACGAGAAAAGTAACCATAGATACAAACTAAATTGTTTTCTTACCTAGCCTGCTCATTAGGCAATGGAATCTCAATCTTCCTGTCCAGTCTACCAGGCCTCAAAAGCGCAGGGTCGAGGGTATCAGGTCTGTTGGTAGCCATAATCATCTTCACCTGGCCCAACGAGTCGAAGCCATCCATCTGGTTGAGCAGTTCCATCAGAGTACGCTGGATCTCTCGGTCGGCGCTGGTGCCTTCGGAGAAACGACGTCCACCTGGGGAAGATAAGAGGGTTTTATGAGACAACTAGCTTTTGCCAGCGGCTTTGCCCGCGTGAAAATGACGATTTTCCATACAAACTTTCATCCCCTATTTAACTCCCTTAGGGGTTGAATTTCCAAAAACCCCTTCTTAGTGCTCCCCTACATTATAATAGGAAGCCGTGTGCAAAATTTCACATTCCTAGCCCCAGTAGTTTCGGCTGTACGTTGATATGTCAGTCAGTCAGTTCTCCTTTTTAACCGACTTCAAAAAAAGGAGGAGGTTATCAATTCGACTGTATTTTTTTTTTTATGTTTGTTCGCTCATAACTTGCGACTGGGTGAACTGATTTTCATGATTCTTTTTTCATTTGAAAGCTGGTGCTTCCCGTGTGGTCCCATTGTCACCATTTCAATATCTGATGATGGGATCTTGTAGAAATCGGGGGAACTCTTCAATAAATAACAGCAGATTAACCGCGATTGTTGCTATAGCATATCTAAGCATTGTTTACGCCATCACACAACATAATATCACGCCTGTACTCACTACAAAGGTTATAAAAACTATTTGGTGAACATATTCTGATGAAATGATTGCAAATGGACTGGGATTGCTGAAATCTCATGTCTGTCTATTGTTTACACCAGTTCATAACATAACATCACGCCGGTACGTTGTGAAGGGGTAAGCACATGTGAACCACTAAAAAGTGAAAAATAAAAACTTTTTTACAAAAAATAAAAAATATGAAGTGCCCGTTTTTTTTGCAAAAGAGTTTATTTACATAAAACTTTTTTACAAAAAATAAAACCGACTTCGACAAAAATAAAACACACTTACTTTTTATTTTTCACTTTTTTGTGTTTTATTTTTGTCGAAGTCGGTTTTATTTTTTGTAAAAAAGTTTTATGTAAATAAACTCTTTTGCAAAAAAAACGGGCACTTCATATTTTTTTCTCTACTTCAATGAAGAAGGACAAGTAAGAGGTTTTATTAATTTGACGATGTATTGGCATGTTATTTGAAGAATCCTGGCATGATTCTGTATGTTCCAAATTTAAATTTTGAAATTAACAAAAGGAAAATAATGATTATTGTAGATTATTGTAAAATTGCTTCACTAATGGCGCGAATTGCTGAAACGATTTTATTACTGATTACTAAAGTTTTAAAACTTTTTGGATATTTTCTGCAAATTAAACAATTTTATCTTTCTTTTTACATTAAATACCACTTTTTGACATGAGTGAAAAAGCGATAAGGGCCGGTAAAATTATAGCCCTACTTGAAGAAGGTTGTTCGCAAACTTACGTGTCTCAGCGGCTAAATGTGAGTCGTTCAACTGTCCAGAGGACTTGGCAACGGTATCAAGAGACCGGTTCGGTCAAAAGAAGACCCGGTTCGGGAAGAAAACGGCGCACAGAACCAAGAGATGACCGCTTTTTGGTGAGTCAGGCCTTGCGGAATCGTAAGGCGTCAAGTGTGGACCTGAAGAAGAGCCTTGAAGAAGTAAGAGGAGTAGAAGTTAGCTTGTGGACCGTCAGGAGGAGGCTTTTGGCTGCCAATATCAGGAGTTACCGCCCGGCTCGGGGACCTAAATTACTCCGTGAGCACCGTGTTGCTCGACTTCAGTTTGCTCGAAACTGTGCTTCATGGACTCTGGAGGACTGGAATAAAGTATTGTTTTCTGATGAAGCTAGAATCTCTTTGTGTGGAGAGGACCGACGCCGGCGAGTGCTACGAAGACCACGGGAACGCTATGCGGAAGTGTGTTTCGAAGAAATCACTCCTTATGGCGGAGGCTCCGTTATGTTTTGGGCAGCAATTAATTCGACGGGGCGTACGGAGTTAGTTCTCATAGAAAATGGAACATTAAATGCACACCGGTACATAATGGAAGTCCTAATTCCATATGCACAACCCGCATTGACTGCACTTGGGGAAGATTCCATTTTTATGGACGACAATTGTGGCGTAGTGCTTTTCGTGGTAGATAAATGAGACACTGTAGACTTAGTTATACATTTATTTAAGCACTACACTTACAATTAGATTCTAGGGTCTAGGGTTCTAGTGTCTCTAAGGTCACACACTGTCACTTACCCAATAACTGGGGACTTATCTAGTAGGCTGCTCGCTTGATGTAAAAAGGACAGAGCCTATGCGCGCAGCCGTTTTTAAAGGAGGTCCTGAGTGACGTTCTCCCTCCATTGTGACATTTCAGATCATTTAGGGCTGTACCTATAATTTAGTGAGGTGACAACTTTTTAGAATTAGTCGGTTTTTAGGAAATCGACTAATTTATGCTACACAATGCTCGCCCGCACCGTTCTGGCGACGTGGAAGCGTACATGCAAGAAGTTGGGATCCGTCGTTTAGATTGGCCAGCTCGAAGTCCTGACCTCAATCCAATTGAGCATGTCTGGGATGTTCTAAAGAGACGGGTAAGATCAGTGCAACATGCTCCACAAAACATCAGGGAGCTAAAAAGAGTCATTGCAGAAGAGTGGGAACGTATTCCTCAAAACGTCATTAAAAACATCGTGGAAAGCATGCCCAGAAGGATTCAAGCTGTGATTTTGGCAAGAGGAGGTCACACTCGTTATTAGGTTATTACATTTGTAACTTTATTTAATTAAACAAAGTAAAAAAATCTTCTTGTCTTTATGGCCGACCACTTCTTATTGTTTGGCCGTGTACATCGGTTTTAAAGAATTCATAGATTTTTTTTTTAAATTGCCACAGTTCACTTCACGCGTATTAATTTACACGATTATAAGTATACAGACTACGTCAAACAATTAAATTTCATTGAATTAACTCAAATCGACCTTAGAACGTAAATTTCCTAAGGTGCCCGTTTTTTTTGCAAAGGAGTGTAGATGAAAAATTAAAAGGTTTACATTTTTCACTTTTTAACCTAAAAATGGTTGTAACGCCATAAGAAATCACCCAGGGGGGTGTGCTAATAATACCTAGCTTCGCCAGTTATATTCAAGTAGAATGGAACAGCGGAGAGTGAGGGGGGCTTATTGCTATATCAGGCACAACTTCATATTTTAGATGATTGCTAAGAATTTTATTACACGACTGCCCCAAAACAAAGAGTGTTATGTTTTTCATGGTGGGAAAACCTAATAACAATTAACCGACTGGACTCTATCCGGGTCATACTTAGTATATGGTATAAGCTATGGTGATTATAAATAACTAGGCTAAGTGTGATCAAGACCACAGGTCTTCTCTGCCTCACAAAGAGACAGCTGGAGTGGGCTGTGTTATATGCCTCCACATAGGTTCAATGTGTGGTGATAGATGCAGGATTGCAGATACTCTCAAGATGAAAGCAGCAGTGTTAAAATAATTTACACAAAGTAAAATACATAGTGGCAAATGAAGTTAGGTGGTCTACATACCGATAGCATCAATTTCGTCCATGAATATAATGCAGGGCTGATGGTCGCGTGCGTAGTTGAACATCTCTCGGATGAGACGCGCTGACTCGCCGATGTACTTGTCTACGATGGCTGACGATACCACCTGGGAAATTAAATGGTAAGATTAAAAATATGTGCGTTAAACTGGCTCGTTCAGAGGGGTACTAGTATATTATTTGAGGAGGACCTCTTACAAAGAGAACGAGCACTGACCTTGGTGGCTGACTAACCATCGTAATTGTCTAGCACATTTTTCAAAGAAAAAAAATAAATATTTTTTCTTTCTTTCTTTCAAAGTTAAAGCATTTATTTCAATTAAATCAATACAGGCACTTTTGAATATAAAAAAGACACTTTTTTAATCAAAAATATTGACACAAAATCTTGGTGAGAATGATTGTTAGTAACTATCATCATATAGCCACACTCTCAATCGTTTAAATATGACACTGTCTCACCTGATGTGTCTCTTAATTCGAGATATTTGCCTCGTGATCACACATGCCTCTATTTTAAACAATGAAAATGTATGATATGGGACTACAAGGTAGAATCTGAGAAGCTTTGGGAACAAATGTGTGTATGTGTGGGAACACAGTGCATTTGTTCCCAAAGCTTGTCAGATTCTCGAAAAATCATAACCCTTCCTTTAAAAATTTACGATAGGGGGTTGTTCTATTCAGAACTGTATTCCTGATACATAGAGTACAGACCTTCAAAAAGTTAGCATCGAGCTGCGAGGCCACGGCCCTAGCGAGCAGAGTCTTGCCGGTACCGGGCGGGCCGTACAACAGACAACCTTTGGGAGGGGTGATGCCGACGCGGACGAACAGTTCTGGGTTCATTAGGGGCAGCTCAATCACCTGCCAAATAAACAAATTTTAGTGATATGTACGAATGAGATTTGTATAATTATGGATTATTGATGCTAGACGCACGCGACGGGTTACAGTGGCGACTCTTGGGAGATCCTATGAACAGCAGTGGACATCTTTTGGCTGAAATGATAATAGTGAAGGAAAGCCAAGAAATATTCTTGCTTTGCTAATTCTGATTGGATTTCGAACCCAAGACACGCAACTTTACTTTGATAAATCTTTCATAATGCTAAGTCTATGATATAGATGAAAAAAAAAACAGGAAACTATCTCATTACATACCTCTCTGAGTTGTCTGATCTGTTCCTGCAGACCTCCGATAGCGGAGTATGTGACATCACCAGGGTCTTCGTGACTCATGTTGTAAACTAGAGGATCAACCTGGAAACAATTGATGATTCAAATCATTATAGCACAGCATTCCAATAAAAAGGGAAACCTACAAAAAGATTTTTTGTTAACGACATTGTAGCCTAGAGACATAATTATGTAATGCTAGAGCCACCAGTCATAGCAAGTGCATTGCCATCTTTCAAATTGCACACCACCTCGTAGTCTTTGCTTTAAAACATGCAGCCAAAATGTTCCCAATAGGGTATTTCACCAAAAAAATCTAATTAGTCCGTCAGATAGATTTCCAAAAAATAATGGACACGTATTTTTTCTTTTTTCACGTAAACAAAAGATGAAGACGATACAGTGCTTCGAAAACTCGTGCAAAGTCGTGTGACGTCACAAGGTTAGTACTTTTTTACTCACAGAGTGACGTCAAAACCCCCCACTCATGATCTTTGACACGTTTCATTTTCGACAATTTTTATTAATTTGAGAAAACAAAAAACACGTGTCCAATATTTTTAGATAATCTAACAGACGGACTAATTAGATTTTTTTGGTGAAATACCCTATTCTGGGCCAGTAATACCCAGAAGAAATCAGCACATGACATTCAAGAAATTTAAATGGTTTGTCTTTTTACGGAAAAACTTTTTTATAACTTTGTTCTGTTTAATTATAACTAGCTTCGGTGAAAGAAAACAATGTGAGAGAACCAGTATGTCTCAGAGATATTTTTTGATGGCATGAAAAGCCAAGTATAGGCTCTAGGGCGCCAGAAAAACTTTCGACACTAGGATAGATAGGCATCACACACAACTGCCAAGTGTTAGAATGAAAAGAATACATACCTCTCTGGGTAAATGCCTCATGATGGTGAGTGTGGTCATGTCCAGGGCGACCCTGGTGCCTCCCTTCAGCTTCTGTTTGTCCAGCTGACGACGGCAACCAACCACATAGCGGGGACCATTTGTGGCTTTTACGATGACTGGAAATTGGAAAAATTATCATTTAAAATCATAACAATGACATCTTTTATAGAGAATAGTATTTTTTGAACTAATAGTTGAAAAAAAATTTGTTTAATCAATGAAGTTTGAGAGGCTGGTAATACAGGGTCAAGAACTTAAGTAACCCAGGAAGTCTTACTCTCTGTTAGATTCTGAGTAACACCATTGTTAGCTTTTTTGAAGGAATTATGGTCAGTGGATCTTTTTCCCAACCGTACACAAAATACAAGCAGGGATAGGGAAATTACGACACCCTGATGCCGCAATATATATAATGCAATGAGTATAATATCAGGTCTGTGCAGGCATTCAGTGTTCCTATGCAGAAACATAACAAAGCAGATCTTTGTAACTTCTTACAGCTGTAAATCCAGCAATGCTGTTGACATGTCAGAGGTCCATGGGCAGTATAACAACTCTGACACCAGCATAAGCACTTACCACATGATAAGATAAACAATAAATACTACATTATTACTTAATTACTTCGTAATTGGTGTATTGTTTTGTTAATATTTTACTGTAAGCTGTGAAGCTACCATGCATAAATAAATAAATAAATAAATTATACTAACATTTCTCTTCAGTAAGCTGCTTCAGCACCTCACCAACAATCTGACCGACGCTCTGCAGAGCTTTGAGGTCATTCTCACTCTTGTCATACTGTTTTGTGACATCCTTGAGTTTATCTCGCACTGTAATAGAAGAACAGTTAATTAGGAACAAAGAAAGGATTGTTTGAATGATGGTATGACTAGAAACGAGTCTCAACTCAAGGGTCTTGAAAGTCACTTCAACTTCCATGATGATGGCAAACTAAATTCATTGGTAAAAGAACCAAGAGATCATGATGATGGAAGGAAGGCATTGGAAAGGATACTAGTCTAAACTGGCTTATTAGATAGAGGTTATCTTCTGATGAATGACAAGGGAATTTGCCGAATGTACTGATGTCTAAGAGAAATATTCAAATTTGACAGAAATTACTAATATTCTGAAGGAACTCTGTTTGTACATGGTTTGTTAGCATAAATAGGAGTAGCCTCAGCCATATATACAAACAATTTTACTTTATTTAACAGTTTATCAAGTAATTTGACCTGTAATCGCTTGAAATGAAAAGAGTAACCTATTTTTTACTGAAACGCCGTAATTCACGAAATAAACTTGATGTAATTACTGGCAATTTATTAAATAAGAGAATAATTCGTTTTGATTATCAATAGATAACCAAACAATCCATTTTGTGACAAAAGTTAGGGTCATGATTCGGCACAAATCGATGACAAGCAATACAAATACATACTTTCTTTGAGCCTGGATTCTACTTCTTTGTGTTCCATCAACTTCTTTCTGTAGTCTTGAAAGGCTTTTTCACGTAGCCCGTCCATGGCTGACGGTCCGGCAGGCATTTTTATTTAGAAATTATGTTTAAGTGTTAGATGCAAAAACGAAAATCACTACTGTTTGACAGTTCTCTTTGAGTTGACAACCATAGACTATAGAATTCAGAAACTGATTGTCATTGGTAACGAACAAAACGCACATTTTTATTGTAATTTAATAAATACAAGGAAATGAAACTAATAAAATTAAATATTCAGTCCTTGTGATAAGTTTGTACATTTAACCGTTCTTTTCAAAACGTCATTTTTATTCCATTTTTATTCCTGCTAATAAGCTTTTAGTTACGTCAACGTTTACAAACTACCCTCACAGAAGTACAACCGGCCTACCGTCATAAATTAAAAGGTTTGTCCTGTGAGTTTTTTAAAGTAAAGAGTCGTCCTTCCCCTTTCTAACCAAGTTTAAAATGATAGGGCTCTCCCATGGGGTTACACAGTGCACAGTCACCACAGAACACAACCAGCTACGATCCTTACACACTCCTTTTGCTTCGTCCACATTCATAATAATATACGCACGCCAGTTACAAACACTATGCACTACTGTCTTTTTTGAAGTAACTCACCAATAAATAAGGTCAGTGAATCAGGGCCTAGGTCTGTCTAAGGTGTCCCCTTCCGCATATGCATTGTAAATGTAGTTTGTAAGGCACGTAGGTACTAATAGTGCAAACTGCAATGACTTCTTGTACTGTGCGTCGTGGTCGTGGACAAGACGGTTTATGGTTTAACCACATTACCTACATCTAGAGATGTGCCGTTGCCGGCAATATTGCCCGAAGTGGGAATTTTTTGGGTGGGAAAAAGTGGGAATTTGGGTTTTTAGTCAGTAGAAGTCTGATACTCCCTTCCGCTCCATCCAGAGCGGGATTTGATGATATCCCATCCCACCCTCCAAAAAAAAAAGAAGCACGCTCTTTCGCGGCACCCCCGTCCGGGTATCTCATTTAATCTATTGCGAGGTTCTTTTGGTTGAATCACACATTGACCATTTTTTTTTAAATATAGGTATATCCGCGCTCTATGAATTTCTCTGTTTTATGATTGGTACGAAGAATGGCAGAAGAAAACGTGTTGCGCCGACCCCAAATACAATGGGATAAAGGCATAGGAAGAAGATGATGATGATGACATTAACAAAGATTTAAACTCAAGATTCAAGACTCTTTATTTGCATGAATTATGGTACAATAATATGGTCATAAATATAAAAGATTTCACATATTTCGCTTTTAAAATCTTTCACCATGCTAACTTTAAATTAAATTGAAACACCTAGTACCTACTCGTAATTTAGGTATTAACGATATAAAATTGAAAAAAACATAACACAATTACTAATAAAATAAAAAAGTACCTACAAAAAACATAAATAAGGAAAAAAGCACGTCAAAAAAAATATCCAGCTATTTTTCTTTTTCTTTTAAAATATGGTGCATGCCCCGCGCGCGCTGTAATGGCGGCGGTTTCGCGCCAAAATATAATAAAATAAAGCTGCGCGCGTGTATTATTTGCACGGTACGTGACCCAGGCTCCGTGGAGATCACGTCTTTTGAGTTCTATCTAGTTTAGACCGCACGTTTTTATTTACTGTGCTGTACCTAAGTGAAAAATAGGTTAACGGACTTTTTAAAGTTTTTAGTAGGTACGTAGGTACCTACCTACTTAGGTTTCTGCTAGTGGTTAGTACTGCCAAAAGAACTAAAAGAACCTAAGTTCTTTTGGCTCTTGAATATCATTGTGAGGAAAGAGCTGACGGTGTCGCTGAATGTGGCAATGCACCGAACTAAATGCGACAAAATGTGGTGACACGATTTAGTCCAAGACCCCAGGGCCGCCAGACGTCACGTATTTTCTGACGAAGGAAATGTGGACGATTGGGTAGCGGTAGTATGTACTAAGAACGCATGCCTACCTGCTAGCATGCTAATAAGGCCAATTTTCAGGTATCAAGTACTCAAGGTACATAAAAATATTACTTACTTCACGTATTTTCTCCAAGCTGATTTTGACAAATATTTTGGGCAATATCCTTAAAAATAAGTCGCCAATACTCCCAGATACTTTCCGTCAGCCGTATTGCTTAACAGGCGCTATAAAGAAAACTAAACGCCTTATGATTTAATACTTAAAGCTAATTGATCGGGTTATTGCCATGCTATATTGGGCAGGCGCTCCAATATGCATCCGGGCGTTGAAAGCAACAACGTTTTCAACAAAATTCTGAAGACACAGGCAATGGGCAGATCCTGTTGAATGCCCACCGAATGAGTCCAGTGGAGGTCTGTATGTCAGCCACACGAGCGATGCCATGCGTTCTCGGGTAAACAGCCACAATACGTTTAAGTCTCCACTTTTTGGGACCTTTAAAGAGTCAATACGGCCGCTAGGAAGTGTCTGGCAGTATTGGCGACTTATTTTTAAGGATATTGCCCAATATACGTAGGAAAAATCAGCTTTCAGAAATAACGTGAAGTTAGTAATGTTTTTATGTACATTGATAGCCTGATACCTGAAAATTGGCCGTCTAAGCAAGCTAGCTGGTAGTCGTGCGTTCTTAGCACATAATAACACTTATACTCAATCGTCCACATTTCCTTCGTCAGAAAATACGTGACGTCTGGCGGTCCTGGGATCTTACTCTAATTGGATCTAGCCGATTTACAATAGGTACAGTGAGCAAGTGGAGAACCCAATGCGTATTCTGTGTGTGTTAAGCGACACTAGCTCTACAGTAAAAGTTTTACGGGTTAATATCAGAAATCAATACCAATGTACAAGAATATCTAGTGTTATTTTCTATTTTCCAACTCGAATAACATCAATTTCACACGTAAAGTACACCTATAAAGGATAATATTAAAGTAGAATGATCTCTAAGAGCAAACAAATTGGTTGAAACTGCACACAAGTGTCTTGTTAGATTTTATACGTTCTTATAGGCACAGTCGCCAGCACATCAAGCTAAAGGTACCCCAAACTGTAAAATTTTCGCAATCAGCCTTGATTGCGAAAACCACCTAAGGCGATAAAGTTAAAAATGTATTAATGACTATTGTAGTAATAGGGTGAACTTGGACAAAACCCAGGATATGTTCAACGAACACGTCACCCCAGGACCTATTGTTGTCAATGGCGATCCTCTCGAGGTTGTTCGAGAATATATTTACCTAGGGCAAACTCTGCAGTTTGGTAAAAACAACTTTGAGAGAGAGGCTAATAGAAGAATCCAGCTGGGCTGGGCAGCTTTTGGGAAGCTTCGTCGGGTCTTCTCGTCACGCATTCCACAGAGCCTAAAGACTATGGTCTTCAACCAGTGCGTCCGCCTGTTATGACATACGAGGCTGAAACGTGGACACTAACGATACGGTTGGTCCATAAATTTAAAGTCGCTCAGCGAGCTATGGAGCGAGCTATGCTAGGGGTCTCTCTCTAGTGGCTGGTAACAACTGGATGAGAGTTGCCGAAAATCGAGTTGAGTGGCGTAAGATTAAAGAGGCCTATATCCAGCAGTGGATTGCAATAGGCTGATGATGATGATAATAATAGTACCTACATAACTGGACAGATTGTATAGTAGCTTTGCAGGTATCTATATGTATCAGCCTTGGGTGGTGCGACTTGCGCCCAGGAACTCGACTTTCCTTAGCTGTCTCTTGATGTGAGTAGCTGCCAAGTCTTTTGCACGGTGTAATCTGGATTAGTAGATACTGGAATCTGGAATAAGTGTAAGATCTTGCTTAGCAACATGTACCTAACTACAGTCACGAAATGATTTTTGGCTACTGCATTAATTAAGAAGATCCCGAAAATATAAATCTGTTTTCATGTCAGCAGAGTGGAGGTAGACAAGCAGGCTATCGAACGTGTGATACGTCCGCTCGTAGGGAGATGCTGAATCGCAGCTAACTGTATAGGCTAGTATTCTAGCTCATCATCATCATCTGCCTAACCCTTTCCCAACTTTATTGGACTCGGCTTCCAGTCTAACCGCATGTAGCTGAATGCTGATCTCCACAACCCAGTTAGTACTGAGTAATACGGTATCCCCCCTTGGCAAGAGTGTTTCTCAGACTTTCAGGCTACTGACGATAGTCAGTGGCCTGAAAGTCTGAAAAAAGTCTGCTGAAGTCTGTGATTCGGAAGCCGTTTGTCCTGGCTGTCATTAGTAGATCTTTGACAGTTGTCATGGTTGTTTGCTTCCGAATCACATAGGGAACTTGGTAGGTAGTGTTCTTTCTGTTCCGTGGTGTGACCCTGTGTGTGACCACTGTAACTCGTAGTATTGTGTATATAGCCGTCGTCGTGTGCGAAGGCCCTAAGAGGTAAAAGCGAACGAACCGATCGAAAGTGCACACAACTGTTATTTTAGGTAAGTTAGTTCTTATTGTTAGATCTTAAGCACTTTATTTGAGCGTAAAATTTTAGTTCTGTCGTCAAAATGGTTCAGCGATGCTAATGGTTCTCGAGAGAACTGAGGGAATCTTGGTTATTATGACATTGGTATCTAATGTAACTTGAGTGCAGAACATATAAAATATTCAGCTGCCGTTCCCTGATAAAAATTATCTAACTACCTATTATTATTAATTATCTAATTATTATTGTAGCGTTAAATATTTAATTTCCCTTCTTCATCATAGAAATGGTGATTAAGATGAAAAGAAATATCTCTCAGACATGCTGGTTCCCGTTGGGGCTGCGGATTATCGAAAGGCATAACGCGGCCTAGGCACAAGGGCGAAGAAGGAACATGGGTTGGTTTTTAGTCAGTACCTAGAAGTCTGACACTCCCTTCCGCTCTGCCCAAGAGCGGAAGGGAGATTTCCACCCACCAAAAAAAAAAGAGATATGCTGGTTTCCTCACGCTGTCTTCTATACAAAACACACATGAATCCGACAAATCAGAGGTGCCCGTGCGTGTCTTGGTTCGAACTCGAGACCTTCCCGACGACGACCGTCACACCACAAGACTATCACTGCTTTTAAATGAAATTGGGAGATGCACGTTTGGAGGCGTACGTTTTACGTTACGTTAACGCGGACTTGCGCAAGGGTCTCTTTCTAAACAACGTTATCAATAACTAAGCAAATACCTAGTAACAAAATTATGAAATTTCCTCAAAATTGATGAAAAATCTACAGAGATTCTCCTCATCATATCCAGCACAGTCACGTTGTATCAATTTGCTATGAAAAATTTAAACCACATTAACCGCTGTTCTGACACTTTTACGATTCACTCGTATTTTTACGATAGACACCACAATTTTACGAGTCACTTGAAAAATAACAATTTCTGCGGAAAGCGACGGTAAACCTGGGTCTCTGATAATCTTGGAAAGTGCTGACATGACGCCACGGGTTTATAGTTTGTGATTTTCTTTAGAGTGTAAATAAATAACGGGCTTCGGTACTAAAAGATCGCTGGGTGTAGTGCCTGCCGTATTTTTGAGGCCGCTTTTCGACATTGTTTAAAATATGACATTGCTGTTTTGAGACTACAGCTGAAATGCAGAGTATATTAAAGTGCATACTTTTATCTAAACAGAAAGAGTAGGTATCCATCGTGGCAATGCTGCCAGTTTCCTGTTGACAGCACTGCAATTCGTAGGTCTGACGAGTTTTTTTTTGACGCTCTGTTATAGAAGACCTTGTGAGTGACCATGGCCACCGGAAAGTACGTTAAGCTGTTGGTTCTGGCTGTCAATTGAGGATCTGAGAGTCGTTATAGGTAGTCCCGAAAGTCCGTTAACCAGTCTTACCAAAAGGTTTCGTATTACCTACTCAGTACTAACAGGGTAGATAGGCAGTTGCTCCATTAAAATACTGGTATTCAGCTGCATCCGGTTAGACTGGATCCGACCCTAATATTTTTGGGGAAGTCTTGGCTGATGAAAATGACAGTGTGATTAGATTTCATTATGTAATCAGTGTGTAATCACATACAAGATTATATATTGGTTCTTAAAATCTGAAGGACCGAAGCTCAAAATACTCTCATATGACCTGAAAAGACATCACAATTATGGTCCTCTAAACATTCTTAGAGTAAAGAACCACAATGTACAGGACCACTAGCGACTGCTAGAACAAAGTTTACCTATCACAACACAAAGTTGAAAGCTTAACATATTACAAAGTAGAAAGTAGCGAGCTGGGATCATGTAACAAGTTTTTATCTTTAGATACTTACACTATGCATCTTTGTGATCTTTGTAAGTCAAGGAAGATATTTCACGTAATTCTTTTGAAATGATAGTGGCGAATCATCCTAAAACCTCCCTTTTACTGTATTATGCAGGACTTGCTCGAATCGAATATACTCTTTCAAAGAGGTAGATCATATTAGTGAAAATTTTCTTGATCTTTCTGACAGTTTGACTTGACTAAATGCTGGATAAATAATTGTTCTCTGTTTGTTTTTCGCAATGTTTTTCCGTGCTCTTGCCTTATTAATGATCCGATTTTCAAAATTCTTTTGTTTTCGAAAAAATATACTCCCGGGGTGGTTTCATTGTCACCTAGTCAGGATCTGATGATGGGATCCCAGAGAAATCGAGGGCAACCCTCAAATATAGGCACTTGTAAAGTTTTCTATATATTTTCTAAAGCTGTTCATGTATTTTTTCGTTCAAAAGACAAAAAGGAAAACCCCTGTGTCATAGTAAGTCCGTACCTAATCTCTTTGTAGTTTTATCTATTTTTTTTTACGAAAAACTTTGTCACCCGGCTTCCAAGAACTGATAAATCCAAATCTATGTGTGTTTTTATCACGAAACTCAAGTTTTTACATCCTTAGATAAAAGGGATATATTAGATTTGAACTTGTGTCGGAGCTTACTGACTTTTTCGAATGAGAAATATGTTGGGAAGCGCTGAATAATATTCTTGAATTGTTTTTAAATTGTTCATATTTCAGAGCCCTGACTAGACAGGGTTACATTTTGATCGTTTTAATCCTGTGGAGGGTTGATCTAGTGCTTGAAACCCTACCGATAAGTAAAAAAAAAGGATAAATATATCAAAATGTAGGTAGGCTGTAGACGCAAAGCGTATTTCAAACACATTTAGCGGTTTCGTATACCTAGTTTTAAATGTTTTTTAGGATATTATATTAGAGGAAATTAAAATAAAAACATTTAAAAATACCTGCCCCCACTCTCCTCATATCCTGTATCCGAATTTTACCTCTTCATAATATTTGATAGTAAAGAAGTACGGATTAATGATTTAGAAACTTACATCATACTATTAATAATAACCTACATTTCCCCTATAACTTCAACCCTGGCAATCGTCCAGGGAAGGCAGAAGACAGGGAACGGTCCAAAGTTCACAATACAGATAGCAACTCGTTGTCATTTTAAACTTTTCCCCGATAGTTTGTAATTTCCGTGTGTCGTGCATTTAGCTCTTGGATTCGAACTCGATGTATCTTGTAACTTGTGTTATTAAAGTTTTGTCACTTTATAGATAGGTATGTTGGTTGATCGTACACACACACATACATACATAAACTCACGCCCTTTTCCCATGGGGGTAGGCAGAAACCACAGAACGCCATCTGCAACGATTCTTACATACACCTTTTGCCTTGTCCACATTCATACATTGGTCATACACGCACGCCTGTTGCGAGTACTACGCACCTGTCCTTTCTGAAGAACGTCACCAATATGGTCAGTGTATGTCTTTCTAGGGCGTCCCCGCCCGGCGTTGCCACTCACATCTGCCTTGTAAATACCTTTCGTTAATCTACTTTCACTCATCCTCTCTACGTGACCAAACCATCTAAGCATACCCTTTTCAATCTTTGTCTCATTCCTCAATGTATCATTCAGAGTTACACCACACATGCTTCGCAAGGAACGCATTTCCACCGCATTAATCTAATAATAATACAAGACGAACTTTGATAGAGAAACGGAACTCGATTAACGCATCGAAAGTAAACCGCTTTCAGTATAGCTATGTTACACTTACACTTACGAGTGCATTGATTGACCCAAAAAAATTAGCTAAAAAATACCTTCTGAGAAAGTTGGACCTCCGATATCTCCGTAATTGAAAGGTTCTAAAAATTTTTCAATGACGGAGAGAACAATGCCTTTCGGCTTAGCTAAGGGTATTTTTACAACCTTTAGGTGTACCTACGAAACACCAGCCTTCACTTGCAAGAAATACTGGTGCAATGTTGTGTTATGTAGACCATCATCTAGCGTTTTCCCAACTATATTGGGGTCGGCTTCCAGTCTAACCGGATGCAGCTGAATACCAGTATTTTACATGGAGCGACTGCCTATCTGACCCCACAACCCAGTTAATACTAGGTAATACGATACCCTTGGGTAAAACTAATCGATCTTTAGGTAAAGCTGTGCTTGCCTAGGTCGGTCTGTGGATGGGTGACCGCCCGACATACCGAGTTTCCTCCGTGCCTCGGAAAGCACGTTAAGCTGTTGATCCCGGCTGCCATATATAAGTCTTTGGCAATCGGTGACCTGAAAGTCTGACAACCAGTTTTACCCAAGGGTATCGTATTACCCAGTGTTAACTGGGTTGTGGAGGTCAGATATGCAGTCGCTCCATGTAAAATACTGGTATTCAGCTGCATCCGGTTAGACTGGAAGCCGACCCCAATATAGTTGGAGAAAGGCTAGGCAGATGATGATGGTATCGGAAAATATTCCAGGTAACATACACTATCGGGATAAAAAATATCCTATATCCTATATCCAACCTATTTGCTATCATATTCAGATTTGCACAGCGCTTCCGCATTGTCGCATGGAAGCAGTCCGTGTCCGTCCGTGTGCCTGTAAGAGCATAGGTACATTGCGCTGCAGTAGCGAGTCAAAATCGCTCTGAAAGCGTTGTTAAATTGAACACAGAGAGCTTTCAAAGCAAACGTCATAAATGGACGTGCAAAATGCTCAGGAAATATTTATTTTCACTCCATTCGAGCAACGCGCGGAGCTACAACCTGCGCGTAGCTACACTCCATCCATTTTTTCTTTTGCCTTCCTCTCCCTCTCCATCCATCTACATTTATATTCATCACCCTTTTAGTCACATGCTATTCATCCCTCCTCATCACATGCCCATACCACGACAGTTGATACCAATTTTAACTTTTCTGTACTTAACTGGCGCAAGTTAACAGCATCATATAAGAGCACATTACCGGTAGTGCGTCACAAAGACAAACGCAGCGTGTGCGTTATCGGCACGTCAGCGATAACGATCGACTTTAACAAGAGTGCAGGCGATGCAGTTTGTGGGACTGTTGTATGTGTGCCAGCGGCTTCGCCCGCGCGGAGTTCGATAATTGCCCACGGGATCATATAGTACCGGGATATATTCAAATTTCTAGTTTTTAAAAAAACTTACAGAACTTACGGGAAACTTACAGCTAATACAAACATTATACTGTTTGTATTAGCTGTAAGTTTTCCGAAGAGAATAAAATAAAAACAACCGACTTCAAAAACACCAAAAAGTGAAAAATAAACTTCAGAAGAAAAATCAGCTTCTGAAGTCGGTGGCAAAAAAACTAAATGAAACAAACAAATGTCACCGACTTCAGAAGCAGATTTTTCTTCTGCAAAAAAGTTTTGTATTTTTTCATTTTTAGTTTTAATATCCTATAGAAATATTTACTATACATTTAACATTCGACTAAGAAACCTAACATTAGACAAAAAAACACGAAACACGTAATACGTGCCTATGAAATTTGAGGGTTGCCCTCGAGTTCTCTCGGATTCCATCACCAGGTCCTGGTTTCCATATCATAGTACCACCCTTAAAATATCTCCTTCACAATAAAAAAAAAATCATCAAAATTGGTTCATAAACGACGAAGTTATTCTCGAACACACATAAACGAAAAATGTTCATAAATTAAGAAAAATCTTCATAAAATGAAAAGTACTTGGCCAAACTATACTAAATTTTTTGGGACCAAATGCATTGACCAAATGGCAACTATTCCGCATCAAACTAAAAAAGAATCACGTAAATCGGATCATAACTCGCAGCGTAATCGGTGTACATGTGTACATACATAGAAAAAAAAAAAAACATACCGATCGAATTGAGAACCTCCTCCTTTTTGGGAAGTCGGTTAAAAATAAAATAAGAAGTATCTTAAGTGTTAATCCGGTATAAACTATCTGTGTTTATACAATAACTTAATTAGTAGTTATGTGTTTGAGCCGTTTGGGGTTGAAACACTGGGGCCATGGGGTCCGAGTGCCCACTTAATTTATCAGGAAATTGCCAAGCGGTTGGTCGACTCTTCACGTGACCAGAGGGCTGGAATATTTTTTGGGCAAAGAATCAGCATTGCCATCCAACGTGGCAATGCTGCCAGCCTTCTGGGCACTTTTCCTGTTGACAGCGGTGTGGACGAATTTTTTGACGCCCTGTAATTACTCCCCTTTTTGATACTTGTATATATTTTATTATTATCTTAGTTCTGTAAATAGTAGCTTTTAAATGTTGTAAATAAAACTATACACTCTGTGTTTTAAATTTCATCCACATCGGTTCAGCAGTTTTGCGTGAAGAGTAACTAAACATCCATCCATCCATACATCCTCACAAATTTTCGCATTTATGATATTACTAGCTGTTGCCGCGACTTCGTTCGCGAGGAAATTTTGACGTGTATTATGTATGTGTGGGACTGCCTCTGGGATGTACTATGCCAAATCGAATGACAAATGCCAATCGAAGCGAATATATTCCCTTAAACTGGCCCTGTCATAAAATATGTTCCCACACATACATAATAATAAATATGTCTTAACTATATTTTACCTCTCTACCAATCTTTGGCTCCTAAAAGCCAAGGATTTTATTGACATACTTGCAAGAGCCCTTACTGTAGGTCGTCACAAAAAAAATTGTTCGCTAATAGTTATATCTTGCTAAATTTCAGGCCGGAAGTACAAAAATCAACTTACATAGAAACTCGCGAGAGCCTTTAGAACTCCCTAATCCGACCCTGGACCAAAATCTGTTCTTAGCAAACTTCTACTCACCATAAACTACGTCCCCGCCAAAATTCATGACTGTTGCGCAAAAAATGAAGGACTTTCAGACAAACTTGTGAGAGCCTTAGACCTCCCTTAACCGGCCCTGTCGCAAAATCCGTTCATAGAAGACGTCTACTAACTAATACAAACTACGTCCCTGCCCAAAATCAAGACTTTTGCGCAAAAAATGAAGGACGTTCATACAAACTTGCGAGGGCTCATAGACCACTCTAATCCGGCCCTGTCGCAAAACTATTTTATAACGGATGTCTTCTGACTATAAACTACGTCTCTGCCAAAAATCAAGATTATAGCACAAAAAATGAAGGACATTCATACAAACTTGCGAGGGCTCATAGACCACCCTAATCCGGCCCTGTCGCAAAATTAATTCATAGCAGACGCCTACTGACTATAAACTACGTCGCTGCCAAACATCAAGATTGTAGCACGAAAAATTAAGGACTTTCATACCAACTTGTGAGGGCCCTAAGACCACCCTAATCCGGCCCTGTCGCAAAATTAATTCATAGCAGACACCCACTGACTATAAACTACGTCTCTGCCAAAAATCTGGGTTATAGCACAAAACATGAAGGAGTTTCATACAAACTTGCGAGGGCCCTTAGACCACCCTAATCCGGCCCTGTCGCAAAATCCGTTCTTAGCGGACGTCTACTAACCATAAACTACCTCCCTGCCAAAAATCATCTTTGTACGTCCAGCGGTTTTTGAGATTTCGTGATGAGTCAGTGAGTGACCTTTCGCTTTTATAGATATAGATTAGGATTAGTAGGATGCAGTCGAAAAAGTTAATAAGTATACAGGCCAGGCAGAAATCTTAGTAATTCTAGTACACTGAAAATATTGATTGCAATTTTGTTTTTTATAACGCGTTTGGCTTTAAGCGACTATGTCATCAGTCTCTTAATGTATCTGTATAATCTTAAAAGTAAATAAGTTAGCTGGCTGTATAGGTACTTAATAGCTTGTTCGACGGTACATACGATCTACCCAGAATTGACAAAGGGGGTAGGCAGTAAGCCTGTAAGCAGAGATGTGTAGTCCACCGGTTTTGTTAGGATAAACGATAGCTTAAAGTGGTAGCGGTACCAACTCTCGACGATACTGACGCAATTTATTGTCTTTAAAATAATGATAGTTATAAGTACTTGCTTATATCTTCGACAGACGAATCTACGAGTAAGCCAAAAAGTCAGATAACTAGTTTTACTAAGGGGTATCATCGTGTCGGGGCCACGTGATGGCTTCCGGCCTTCGTAGGTGTGAGCCTGAGGACATAGAGTAATGGGCTAGCTTACCGTCCGTACGTTCGTCTTATGACGAAGACAGGCCGGGTCGACGCCGACACGGCGACGGCGACGGCGCGCTTGTGTTCCACGCGCGCCTCAAAGAGATGTCAGCAACAGTGGGGGCCGACACCTGTCCGGGCTGCGGGTTGTTCGAAAGAGTTACCGCGGCCTTGAACACAAAAGCCTAAGAAGGAACATGGGTGGTTTTTAGTCAGTAGAAGTTTGATGAGACGAGACATTTGATGATTCCCCACCATACAAAAAAAAAGAAAAAAGAGGATTATCATCGTATTGCAAATACACAGGTAATACGTATGTCAATAGTCAAGCCTATCCAAATAAATCTCAAACACCAGATATGATAATATCTCTCCTATCTTTTAAAACTTCAGCAGAATCCCAAGCATTACCATTTGATGCATCAGCAATTCAGCACTCGTTCAACATGAATGTGGTCCAACTTGGAGCGAGTATCGGCGGGATCTCGGGATGTCTGCCAATCTTAGAGCCGTTTGATAAGTGCGAATTGAATTTTATCTGAATATTGCAGAGTTTTGGTCTAGATTTTAATATCTTGTTTCTGGTCTTATGATAATTAAGACTGAGGATTAAGGTAAACGAATCTTTTATCAATTTATTAGTAGCACTCTAGGGTGTACCTAGAAAAATAAATATTATTAAAATTACCTGCGTGACTGTCTATGGCATTAAACCACCTAAGCGGGTAAGTAAGTGTTTTTTTGCAGTGTTTTTTTTTTAGTACCTAAGTGTTTTTTCGGGTAGAATGAATTTGATAAGACAAGCCCTTCGTCAAAATGCCTAATGAGAACCTCTGTCAATGTATTGTGTCGTCACGATTATTTTAACAGTACGTTAAAGGTTCTAAGTACAACATTTTAGAAAGAATACAGAATTCAGAATTCAGGATATTCCAGTTTCATTTCCATATTATGGCCATATCTAACCCTGTAGCGGGACCTCCTCCTTTTTGGGAAGTCGGTTAAAAAGGACTACATCGCTATCTATAAAGAAAACACAAAAAAAGAACTAAGATCAATATTTTAAATCGTTACCCGCCACTTAAGACTATAGAGAAAAACCCAACAACAACTTTCAGGAAATAGCCAACGATCATTTTGATCGGAGGATCCTCTTTATTTGTATAGGGGATAAAGAACGTTAAACCCTGATCTTCAAACACTTAAAATCCATAAAAATGAGAATGTAATGTCGGGGCTGCGGGTTGTTCGAAAGAGATACCGCGGCCTCGACACAAAGGGCTAAGAAGGAACATGGGTGGTTTTTAGTCAGTAGAAATCTGACTAACCTAACGCTCTGTCCAGAGTGGGAGGAGTCATTTGATGATTTCCCACCCTCCAAAAAAAAACCCTGTCTGACAGACTGGACAGATTTGATTGAAACAAATTAAAGACAAAGAATTCTTCATACTCAGCAGTTTGCTCACCTAGCTTAACACTCCGATTTTGACACGGCCAAAACCACTGGCAAAAAATTGTCTAAAAATATTCTTAAAACTCATCATTCTCCAAAAGCTCTTCCCGTTCGATCCTGCACTCTACTGAGCAAACTTTCTACATTATACAAGTTAAGTGCGAATTTTAAAACCGAACTAAAGTCATAAAGAGTTTGCCAGACGATGGCAACACTACTTACTGGTTATCGATAGTGTGGTAATAGTTTTAGTAGGTTAACGAACTTAGGATGAAGAAAATTGTCTAAAAAGTGTTATTTTTGATATAATAGTTCTATACTTGGTCTAGTAGCAGGAGGTAAATTCGTATACAGTAGTGGTAACAATATAATTCCAATGTTTAGTGCTGCGAAGGGAAATCCCATTTAATGCCTTGAGGTGGATATGTATGTCGGATTCGATCATTGGTACAGATATGGAATGAATCGCAAGAGCGCCATTGGTCTCATCATGCTACCTTTACAAGTCTACCCACATTTCAGCGAGCTTCTACAGAGTCTTGATGTATTGAGCTCTCAGTGAGGACGAAATTCATTGTCTGATCGCAGCGAAGTTGAGACTTCCTGGAACTGTTCCCGATACATTATGCCCCATGTGATTGTGTTAAATTGTAATTTCAAGTTATTTATTTGTTAATTTAATCAAGACAGCGTACTTAGTGTATTTAAATTGCATGAAACCCATCTTCTACCCAAATAATGCTCGAGTCTAACGGAATAAACCCTGACAATCCGAAATCGGAATTGGGATCAAAATATCATGCTTAATCACACGCGGGGACATTGACAATAACAATCAGAGACGGTGCACCTGTGTTTACGTACACCCTAGTACACAATAATATCAAATGTTAATCTTCGTTTAATTGCGATAAGCCGCTGTGACCGAAATTGGGATCAGGTGCTAGGTATGTTTTAAAACAGAGAAACAAACTCTACAAAAAACATCACAAACACTTTATTAAATACATGTTACTCTATTACTAGGATATTTCCACAGCCTCTTTTTTTTCATTTCGCGCTATTTACAGCATCATACATAGGCTTGAAACGCAATTTATATGAATTAACAAAAACACAAAAAGGTAGATAGGACCTTTTTTATGGTGGGTGGAAAATCATCAAATGACCCCCCCCGATCTTGGGCAGAGCGAAGGGGAGTGTCAGACTTCACTTGCGCCGAGGCCACGTCATCTCGTTCTAAAATCCGCAGCCCCGGCGGGCAGGTAGATAGGACCTTATATGAAAGACATTCGTTTGGTTTGCCCTTATCCCAATTTATTTGGGGTCAGCGCAGCACATCTTCTTTTTCCATGATATAACTTGCATTAATATTAAACCAAAGCTCCTTTTCGGCTGCTTAGTTTTTGAGCTTAGTTTCAGGTTTCTGGACATTCTTTTATATCCATTACAGGTCTAAAGCAACAATCACAACATGGGATTCACGAGATTAAAGGACTTAAGTATAAGTAAAAGTACTAACAGCACACTTATTTTGTTTTGTTAAGGCTCAATCCCCTCTGCAGACGAAGCTTAAATTGTGTTCTTACAATATGTTTTATTTGCTGGCGAAATCGAACGTTACAGTTCATTCAAATTTACGCTTTATTCAGACAAATCAAAGCTTGATTATCGACTGTGACTGCGTTTGCATTTGCCTGACCTTTCATTGCAATCTTTGTCATTGAAGAGCCAGACTAAGTACCAGGTTGGTAGAAGAAAAAAACAGCTTGGACAACAGAAAGGAATACAGCACATCCAAGGGCACAAACAAAAGATGGGCAACCAACAACACACAGAAAGTAGATCTATACCCTCACGCATTGATTTTATTTAAGTTTTACTGCCGCAACTAAGAATTTTGTAATGACACCTGGTCTGAAATTAAAATGACATTAATAAATAAATACTTATTGGCTTATTGGTTATTGGCTCTAGATGCAATATTATCCCATTGTGGCGGCTGAACATCATGCAGTTGGGCGCTGATTGTTA
This sequence comes from Diarsia dahlii, assembly GCA_949775195.1. Classification (NCBI taxonomy): domain Eukaryota; kingdom Metazoa; phylum Arthropoda; class Insecta; order Lepidoptera; family Noctuidae; genus Diarsia; species Diarsia dahlii. The sequence continues at coordinate 16,353,185 of OX459213.1, forward strand.
TTATTTGTGAAAATTCAACTACATTTCAACCACAAGAGAAAAATAATTTCAACCAATTTAAGTGTGCAGGCGGGAAAAACTTTAACGCCTATTTTACTCTGTGATACTTTAAAAACCGAAAAGTCTGAAAACCACTGTGGTATAAGTATTCTACCTGTGATTCTACTCTTTGAATTATTCTCTTTGGATCACTGCTACTAGCTGTCATTTCAGTTTTTGACATTATAAAATTCACAGTGGGAACAAAAAATTCAAAAAAATATTTTACACAGTGGATGTGTTTTGCTGGTTGCCTATTTTCTATTTGTGTCTCCAAATCCTCTGCGTACGTTCCTGCGACCCAAGTTTCCGTTTTCTTCTAAAAGCCTGGCCCTTTGGCTTTGCTGCTGATTTAAGAACAGACGAACGAACACAAATGAAAACAGAATCAGAATAAATAATCAAGCTTATATTATATAAACAAGACCTAAATTTGTATAGCTGCAGCGTGAAACTTTGAAAGTGAATCAAAAATACAAAGTAAGCTTCGTCTTGAGAATTGAAGGGACCACGTTAAGAGAGCAAAATAAATGTGTTTTATAATACTACCTCTTATTGCAAGTCCTTTCGTTTCTTGCATCCCGTGTTTTGACTGTTGCATGAGAGCTGTAATGGACATAAAGGAGTGTCCAGAGACCTGCCCTCAAGTAAAAAAAGGTGGGGAGTGCTGACCAAAAACTAAGCTCAAAAATACTAAGCACAAAACACTAAGCTTAAAAACTAAATCCGATGACAAATTCTTGAGAGGATGGTAACTTCATTTGATGAAAATGTATAGCTTAGAAAGAACGTGCTTCACAAATGGTATTATGCTTTGTCTGTGTTACTGTGCCAAAAGTTGGCTATGAACTTTGTCTTTATTAATTATATTGTAAAAGTGTACCTAATAAGTGACTAAGTATTAAAGTTTTTGAAATTGTATCACTGTTTTCAATTTAAGGTTTGTTGTAATATACAGCATGAATCAGGAAGTAGGATTTCTTTGATCAAATAATTTATGCGCTCGCTCGCAGACAGCGAAGTCATAGTAATAGGGTACGGAACCCTATAAATGAAAATGGACCATGTCCGAAAGGCCCCTGTTTACAAATTTCCATAGTTTAGTTTTAACGTTCTCGTAATAAGCCCTAGCCTTCTCAGCTATCAACTCATCAAGCAGATTATGCTTGCTGAAATACTCCTGGGCTCCCCCTCAACAGTAAAAGCTCTAAAAGTTAAAATAAAATAGGCGTGCTTTCAAAACACTTTAATTGTAAAAGCATAAATAACTTCTCAATTACACATGTAGTATATTATTAGCTGGATAACATTTGCAGATACACAGTTTATTGTCAATTACTTGTGCCGTTTCTTTCTCATCTTTATTTGATACACACCAATTAATTAAACAAGGACATAATATAGGATATAATCCCACGAAGCAGAGCAGCAGAATTGCTAAACAATATATACAACACATTTGTTTAAAAACTAAGCATGTTTTACAAGTTATCAAGCTTAGTTCTGTAAGTTTTTGTGCTTACTTTTTTTTTCTAATTTGTTGGCTTCGTGTTTTGTGTAGAGCTTAGGAAGACTGCTAGTGCTATCCTCGTCTTGACGGCAAGGCCAAGTGAAGCAATTATAGCAGAAAATAAAGCATACGAGAAAAGGTATTACAATCCTGACTGCATGCACGAAAAGGCACATTCGGCGATCTGTCCTTCTTTGAATTTGAGCTTAGTTTCTCCTTTTGTATCCTCAGTTTGTATCAGACATAAATCAAGCAATTCATATAACATTCAACATAGTGCTGTGTTCCATCCCAAGTTTATTCCAAAATCTTTACAAAGGATTGGCACTTAAATATTTCAGAAACAAACAATCAGTAATATTGATATTTGTAACAGAATTTATACGTGAAATTTCAAATAATTTATTGAAATATGTATTCGTTGCCTTGTTTTAAATTTCAAATGACACCGGTGTCAAAAGTTATCAGATAATAACATAGACAAGTCTTAGTAGACCTGTGTGAATAGTTAAGTATTTATTGCGTGAGCAGAATCGTTGGATCGATGAAACGGAGTACAGTGGAGTAACATTAAGCATAGATTTATTGATAACAATTTGTCCATAAAAAAAACCCGGAGGAAAATCTCTATGTATGTAATGGGTGGTCACGACACTACGGCAGATCAAACTATGAAAAAAAAAATGTGGTTTAGCCCCTATAGGTTCCTATAATATGTTCTGTGGGTTTAACTTGAGGATTGCCCCGAGTGGCGGTTCTTATTTAGCCACGAACTCCTCATGATAAGCTTTACTAAATTAATATAATATGGTGTATTTTCGGTTCTAGAACATGCTAGTTTCCTGATAACAACATTTACGTGTCGATGAAATAACTTACAAGTGACTGTCTTGTTGGTCTGCTAGTTGCTAGTGTGACTGTTCAACATGACCTTTTTTTGTGGTCTGGGAAGTCATTAAATGACTCAGTGCGGTAGGGAGTGTTAGACCTCCACTGACTAAACAGTACCCATTTTCCTTCTTAACTCTTTGTGTCGAGGCCGCGTTATCTACAATTTACAAGACACTTGTATTTCAAACTTTATGGAGTTTACCCATTTTACCCGCTAATGTATCCTACACTGTTTGTGCTGGGCATGGTGGGGTACAATGAACTCAGAGTACGCAGAGAATTTATACTGGCGGCGTATGTGCAAGCTCCTGCGTGGAGTTGCACATAACCCGGGAGTGCTCCGACACCTGAAGCTGTGCGTGCCGGACCGGTACGTGTGGAGGCGGCGGCGACCGCCACTGCTGGCCGTGCCTGTTGCTAAAACCAACCTGCTGTCAAAAACACCCCTCACCAGTACAATACGTGTGCTAAATGAAGTGCATGAGAGGACAGACATATTTTCGTGCAACTTGAGTGAATTCGCAAGAGTTTTGTTGAATTTTGTTTTTTTTTTTGTTTTTGTGTTGTTTGTTTGTGTTTTACAAGTTATTTTTAAAGTTTAGTGTTTTAGTTATAGTATTAGTCGTAAGTTATTTTCAAAGTATCTTGTGAGTGTTTGCAAACCACTTTTGTATTGGGTCTGCCTGTAAAGATAGTGTGTTTCTATTAAATAAATCTCTTTCGAACAACCCTCAGCACCGACGGGAACATGCGGTTCTGGGCTACATTCCCAGATCTGGCAAACTCTTGCCAACTAGTATTTACGCGCGTAATAATAATACAAAAAGCATTTCAGTCCCTTTGTTTTGCATGCAGTTAAATAAATAAACCAATACGATCAAAACTTTATTATCAAACTGGCGAAGAACGAGAATCTGTAAGTCCTGGACGTTGCGGTGTTTTCTCAAACTCCTCATCATCATCAATATGCACTATTGTCCACTGGCAACACTTTAGACCTGGAATTTATTAAATATTTATTAGCCCTGGGGGTCTAAAATGGCTACTTTAGCGGATCATAATATGAATTGCGTTAAAAAGTGTAAAATGGAGCTGTAATAATAAATAGTAACTGCGTTTGTTCATGTTAAAATTACATAATGTTAGATAATTGGCAAAAAGACGTGCAACCTTTACCTTGGAAGCACAAAGGCAAACAGGACAGGCAGGGACTAAAAATGGATGGGAAACAGCACCAGCGCGGAACACAGACGCAGAAACACATGTGCCCATCTGGACTTACGACCAGTCCAAATAATCCTCGAATAGCTCAGGGGAACTCCAGGGCTACCAAATAATCTTACAAGCATTTTTGCCTGCATTTTTTATAGGGGTACTTCGCTGATTTTGTCATCGCGATCTTTGGGAATAGACAATGATTTGGATTTGACAGTGATAGTCATTATAGTCTTTGGTGATAGTAGACTAGTGTCAATTCAGAGAAAAGAGGTAAAGGTTTTATGGTTATAAAGGTTTTATTCACTCTCGTTGGGCAGTAAGGTTCAATATTGTGGGCTGCGGGCTGCGAGTTGTATGTTCTAATAGAACGTGACCATGGCAAGTTCATGCGTACAAGAATCCACTGTTTTGTCTTCTGTTTTGTTTTGTTTTTGTGTTATGTATCAATTATGACTAGCCTTTTTCGAAGTATCTTACGGGCGGATTCCAGTTTAACCGGGACGCAGCTAAATACCAATAAATACTAAATACCAGTTATTAGGTACACTAGCTGTTGCCAGCGGCTTCGCACGCTACAATACGATAATTATCCGACGGGAAGATAAAATCGTGATAAAAACTATCCTATGTGTTAATCCAGGTTATAAACTATCTGTGTGCTATATCTAAATTCGTTCAGTATATAGTTTTTGCGTGAAAGAGTAACAAACATCCATCCATACTTACAAACTTTCGCATTTATAATATTAAAAAGGTTGTAGGATGGAGTGACTGCTTATATATATGCTATACTAGCGACCCGCCCCCGCTTCGCACGGGTAGAATGTGCTACATATAAACCTTCCTCTTAAATCACTCTATCTATTAAAAGAACCCGCATCAAAATCCGATGCGTAGTTTTAATTTCTTAGCGAGCATGTGACGTCACAACCTCCCACTCAAATCTTTGACGCTTTTTATCTTCGTCAATTTTTATTGATTTGATAAAACAAAAAATACGTATTCAATATTTTTCGATAATCTAACAGACGGGCTAATTAGAATCATATTTTATTTAGTCAGTAAACATCCCAATTGCAACTTGCTACCACCAGATAAGCGCCGAGGCAATGAAGCTCGATGAAGTCCCAGATAAACCATTTAACCTGTGGATTTAACTGTCTTGAATCCTGTAACGAAATTAATCAGAAAAAAAGAATAGCGGAGGAGTAGGAAAAACATAATTTTCCAGTTTATGTTTATAACACTTATACATAACTATTTCAATACACTACAGAATATAACGGCTTCAAAAACAATAAACAACAGCACAACACTCTCCGAGATATTGGCCCCCAACATCATACTTTCACCCCGGTTGACGTCAAAAACAATAAATTATAAAATGTAACACCCCCTTCAGGTCTTCATAAGTTATTAAAGTCGAAGGATGTCTCAGAACTTAATCTTAAGTGAATTTCACCAACTTCGAAGCACGAAGAAACTACAGAATCTGTATACAGGGTGGTTTAAATGATGTCAATTCATAGGGGAAATGGGGGACTAGGAAGTTGATACAAACTTTGGACTTCGATGTCAAGTTTTAGTTTTTCTGTGATAAATAAAATTTGTGTTTTAAAGTTGTTAGTTTGTGGCCTGGTTTCAGCTTTTTACTGTACTTAGTTGCAGTACTGGAAGGTTTGTATGCCTATATATATTGGTATGTATATGTTTTTTCTGGAGGTTGGGGTCAAAATATGACTCTTCGAGCTCTGGGCAGAGCGGAAGGAAGTGTCAGAATCTGTGGTCAGACTTCTACTGACTAAAACCACCCATGTTTCTTCTTAGATCTTTGTATCCGGGGCCGGGGTATCTCTTTCCAACAACCCGCAGCCCCGACAGGAGGTTTGTATACCTTAACCTATAGCCTAATAATAGTCGTACAAGGAACTTATAGGCCCTTGAATGATGGCCCCGGATACAAGAACCCTCTGAACCTAATAGCACAGAATACATAATAGTACTACGTACAGAAGGGACACTCCCTTCCCCGCGCTCATATTAAATACCGCACCTCACCCCGCACTTCGAGGTATTCGTCGTCGCCACTTGAGCAATGGCTCGCGCTCGTATTAGTCGTCGTTCGGTTTTCGCGACGCAGACCGTTGCACTTTCCGCGCCATTTTTTAGGCTACGATAACCCTACTAGAGTTTACGCACACATTTGCACGTGCACGTCGTGCACAAACGTTATTTGTTTATGTAGTAGTAATAGGTAATTATTTTGCGGGCGTTGTATGGAGTGTCCGAGGTGTGCTAATAGTACCTACACACCCACATTTCGCCAGTAATGTTTTAAATCCCATGTATGACAGTGGGAAACTTTAGTAATCAACTGGGTATAAATCCAGACTCCGTGGCTGTTACTGAGAGATTCTTGAGGGAAAACCTAAATATTGCATTGCCTGAGTCGGGAATCGAACCAAAGACCTCATCACATTCAGCAGTCGCGCTTGCGACCACTAGACCAAAGAGACAGTTTACGTTTAAATTTGTAAACTAACGCTCAAATACTCAAACGTCACTCAATTTTAAGTATACCCTCAAAACTCCTGCTATCTCTGTCACTCTGCGTTTAAGTAACAAAGACAGCATGCAATTTAAGTGCAACTTAAAATTGAGTGCTCGATAAACATAATACTCATACTTTAAGGAATAACAATAATTAGCGTTATATTTCCTGACGGCAAAGGGGAAGTGCGGTAATCACCTTCAAAAAGCCATCGTCAATATTTGTAACAACCTGTATAAATATTTGTTTTAAATGTTCCCGCGATTGTTTTTGTTTACAAAGTTTGTTTAGAGTTGTTTGTTTGCACGAAGTTCGTGTTGGTTTATTTAATAATAGCTTTTAATTCGTTTTAATTCTACGGATAAAATGGCGGCGTGATATATTTTTGGCGTAATTTGTTTTTCAACCGTGGTATCTTTGTGTAGCATGGCATGTGGTTTCTTATTTGGTAATAGTCTCGGCTAGGCTTAGGCGATAGGGGGCCCTATTGAGTGTGTTACGTGACTTCGAAAAGTGTAACACCAAATAACACGTCCCCGTGAGTTTTTGCATGGACCTTAAAAATAACTGGCAAAATGTGAACGAGTGTACTATTGGGATGACCTCTGCCTAATTATGTTCCGCTATTCTTCTCTGAGAGCAGCGGTGGCCCTGTGGTGGCGGCCCCAACTTACAAACAGTGGGTCGTGGGTTCGAACCCAGGCAGGCGCATTACTTTGTGTAATTTATTTCATCGCCACTGCTCTGAAAACAGTGAAGGAAAACATCGTGAGGAAACCGGCATATCTTAGAACCAAAAAATTCGAAGACATGTAACATCTACCAATCCGCACTGGGCCCGCGTGGTAGATTGTGGCCCATCCCTCTCCTTGAGAGGAGGCCTGAGTCCCTGCACTGGGAACATTATAGGCTGATGATGATTCTTTTCTGATTAATTTCGTTGCGGGATCCAAGACAGTTAAATTGTTTCACAGGGATATAGTCGAACTTCATTATCTCGGCGCTTTTCTTGTGGTCGCCACTGTTGATTCTGGCTTATGCTTGAGTTGCAGTGGTTTGAGAATAGTGTGGTGGGCTTGTCCCAATATTTTTACCTATCCTATCGGAGGCATGACGTACAGGCTTGACGTAATGTTATGTTTGTTATTTACTTTAAAAGATAGTCAATTCAATGGATTTCTTTCAAATAGACCTGTTACAAGCACTGCTACGCGAGCTCTAAGTATGGTCCCCAACCCCAGTTTGCGTGGCAAGCTGCCTTCCTTCTTTGGTACAGAGATAAATTATATTATTATTTGGAATAACAAATAGGATTTTTTTCCCCACACTTCATCATCATCATCGTTAAAAACCTGAATTCACCCACTGCTGGGTTATAGACCTATCTTTTCTGGTGCCAATCTCCACGGTCCTGTGCCAGTCTCAACCAGGTTCTTCCATCTCCCATATCGCCGCCGGACGATCCTGAAACAATTATGTACTCCTCATTTTCCACGCCGACGAAGTGACGGACAACAGCTAGTTGAAACACAAACTCTTATCTTTTAATCACAGGGGTAGGTAGAAACTACATTATCTGAAATGATCCTTACACATTTCTTTAGCTTTATCTACGTTCTTCATCTAATTACTATTCAATTCTAATTTCAAAGTCAAAGTCAAAGATTTATTTGCAAATAAATATGGTTACAAGGTTCTTAAAATAGTTGTATAAGTAGCTCAACATACTCAATCATAATATACCTAATGACATGCAAATTTTAAATTGATATAATTGAATTTATTGAATTAAATTGATGTAGGTAATTGAATTTATTGAATTAATGTAATTGAATTGGTATAATTGAATTCACACAATTATTTAAATTTAAACTCAAGAAAGTCCTTTATATCGTAGAACGGATTGTCAATTAGCCATCTGTGTAAGGTCCTTCTGAAGCGGGCCATTGGGAGTTCTTTAATTTGGCTAGGAATCTTGTTATAAATCTGAATACACATAGAATAGCAACATAACTTATCATGACGCCTGCAATCCTCAAAGAGCAAAGCGGAGATGTAACCGTAATGGGTACACCTCTGCCTAGATCCACATTCGCCAGTTATGTTTCAGTCCTATGTAATAGAAGTTGAGCCTATTGCCATCAAGCAGGCACAAATACAGACTCCGTGGCGCCTACTGAGAAATTTCAGACGGAAAAACCCAATAACACTTTGTCAGACTCGGGAATCGAACCCAGGTCCTCATGCACAGCAATCACGCTTGCGACTATTAGGCCAACGAGGCAGTTTAATTTCTGATTTCAAATATACATCATTCTAGAACACAAACCAATCAAAACTACCCTCTACTTAAGCACAACTTAGCATAAACTTAACCTTACTTTAACTCAAGTTAGCACATGATCTTAACAAACAGGAACAGTTTAACCAGGATTAACGATAGTTGTTATAATTCTCAATCTAAGTCAAGTTACAGTTAAGTTAACGTCACTACAAGTTGTGTTAGTTAGCGCGGTGCTTAACCTGACGTGCTGATGGTACTAACTGATATCTATGACGTTGAAATATAGTTAATTATGTTAATGGAAATGGCATAAACATCTCGCCCGAGGTAGGTAGAGGAGTACCTAATAGTTCAGCCACATTTTGCCAATGACCCGCATCCGGCGGGTCCCCGAAAACTTCACCAGGTCATCGATTCACCAAGTGGAAGGTCTTCTAACGCAATGTCTTCTGGTTCGCGGTCGCCACTCCAGAACTTTCCGGCCCCAACAGCCATCCATTCTGCAAGCACTGCCTGTTTTGCCCTGCCCACTGCCACTTAAGTTTTGCAATTCTTCGGGCTACGTGGGTAACCTTGGTTCTCATGCAGATGTCCTAATTTCTGATTAGATTACGCAAGGAAACTCCAAGGATAGCCCTCTCTATTGCCCTTTGGGTGACTTTGAGCTTTCTGATGAGGCCCATAGTGAGCGACCACGTTTCGGTCCCGTATGTAATCCCGTATGTATGACTTTCGTCTTGAGACACTGTGGTAAGTTGGACAAAAAGATACCGCGCAATGTTACAGTCAAAACTCTTAATCACTCAAAACTACTTTTGACTGGTTCCAGTCAAAACCCTTATTGTGTTAAAACGCGTTTATTCTAATGAAATATATTATGTTAGCTATCGTAAAAGGTTATCCCAAGGGTCAACAACAAAAAAACTAACAAACCTAATAAGTTTCCTAACGACATTTAGGTTATTATAATTTAGTAGAGAAATAAAACAGAAACCACCTAATAATTTGTTATAATAGTTTTGACCGGTCAAAAGTAATAATAATAATAATAATAATAATTTATTTATTTAGACACATTGGATGACACGTTAAGCACAACAATTACAGAATGCAAGATAAAATAAAAAAGAGTACAGCTAAGGTGCAATTAAGTAGCGCTAGACCCCACACTAGGATACCCTGTGTCGTGGGATCTAGTTATAAAAAGTTATAAAGTAGTTTTGACTGATTAACAGTTTTGTCTGTGTGTCCTTACTTTATTCATTCTTGTCACAATGTATAACTAGAAGCGTCGTAAACTATACTAAAACTACTTGAGCTATTTTTGCCACACATTTCAATCTACATTACAAACTAGGCACCAACTTACTTCCCTAGAAGTCTAGAGAACCTAACCAAAGTTTCCTTAATACTCATAAGTCATATCACACACATGCCCAAAGTATTGCTAGCAAGTTGGCAGTTGAGAAAACTTCATTACGTTACTGGGGCTGAACATAAATTTGAAATCGTATTTTCAATTATGTTGTGTGTAAGTTAACAGGACATTTCCCAAGTGGTGGGCTTTGACTTCCCTTGTGGACACACGGGTGGAAAGGACGGGTAGCGAAATATAGGGTGTTAATTGACTCTTGATGAAGACGAAATGCACTTGTTCTCCTCGCCCATTGCAATACTATGACCATAACTGGGAAGCTTTTAGTTACTCTCATCTTACACAAAACATAAAACGATCTTGAAATAGGTATTCTGTGTTGACGAAGTATCTTATTGCATAGTTTGGTACACAATCTTATAGCAGACAAAGTTTTAGCTGTATGAATCGTTTTGTTTACGAAACATGAGTCATAATGTAAACACTTCAAAAAGAGCGATGAAAAAGACCCTTCGCGCTTGGTTTTGACAGTTGACAGGGGAATATTACTATTATTACTGAGTAACCAATTTTCATCCTTGTCTCTTCCACTACACGTTGGGCAAGTGTGAGCTAGATAGGCATAGTTTTCAGTCTTTTAACGGTTTTTAGATAACGCGGGAACAAGCATTATTATTAATGATGCTTGACAGATGGCCATTTTTGAAATGATGGTTATTAATGATGCTTGACAACCGAGAGGTTAGGCGGCACTGTGATCCTCCAGTACTTACTTTTGTGTATGTTGGGATTGACTTCCAGCTGATACCAGTATTTTACATGGAACGACTGCCTAGTTGTAGTGCTGCGTAATACGATATCCTTTGGTAAGACTGGTTGTCAGACTACCTGTTACGACTCTAGAAGATCTACTAGTGACCGCCGAGAGCAACGGCTTAACCTGCTTTGCGTGCACGGTGGAAAGTCGGTATGTAATGGGCTTAATTTGAGGATCAACTACAGCCACTTTTGTTATTTATCCACAAGTTATATTAAATTATTAACCTATATTGTGGTCATAGCCTCCCCAAAATAGATAAACTACCTCACCGCTACCCAACCACAGCTCCCGTATGTCCATCCAGACTTTCCCAAAGTGTGCCTAACTCAGCAATCAAGTTGGCTTCGTTTGTTTCAATATGTGAGCCTCCTCGGGAGCTCCATTATGTATTGTATGTATGTATTATATATCGAGTCTTGTCCCGGCGGGCTATCGTCGATGGAGACTGTCTGCGCTTCTTCTTAAGTTGGTCACCGTGTAGTTAGAGGTACTTTTATATGATTGTTCTTTTGTTTTGCATGCATAAGTATAATGGGATTGTAAAGGTGATATAAGATTAGTACTCCTAATTTAAAACGCCGACTGATTCAAGAGTTATGGGCCTACTACACGCACGCACTTCCCCACAGTTTTGCCTGCGGGATTACACGGTGCACACAGTGCATCGCGCGTGTGGTTTGTAATGGTAATACAGTTTTACCAACCATACACCATACGCGCGATGTACTGTGAAGTGTGAACGAAAACTGTGGGGAAGTGCGTGCGTGTAGTCGGCCCATTACTCAGGAGTAAAACCAATATTCGTGTTGCTTTGTCTTAAGTCAATGTTATAGCCAAACTTTCATGAGTCAGTTAATTCTACATGTTTTATTACGTTTAACGTATTTATACCGAAAAGGTAACATCTTTTCTATAGGGTATTTTACGAGTTTTAGAGGCAGATGTTTGCCTTTTAATATGTTAACTCAAACTCAAAGCATTCATTTAAATTAGACCATTACTTACGAATATCAGAATAAAGAAAGTGAAGCTGCAGTCGCAGTCACATGGTATAATAACTTGTGAAAGTACTGGTAGTTGTTCATTCCAAAGCGTAAACCTCCACGGAAAATAATGGGCAAGAATCTTCATGGAGACTCTTTTAATCAATTGATAAAATAATCTTGGTTAAATCATTCTTGTTGAGATCATACCTTTATGTCTACACTGTAGTAATTTTTCATTTTTTTCATACATTTGGCAAAAACTAAACAACAATTTCTTGTGAAATAGCGATTGTAACTTTGAATTATGATCTACTTTATGATAATATGGGTTCCAAAATATTACAACACACACAACATTAAAATAATGTTGTTCAATATGTTTCTATATAAGTTTTTCTTTGTGTACAAATATATTGTTATATAATACACCTCCGTCTGGAAACACGTATATTATGATTAACGAAAGAACTTATAGGTATTCAGAGTCTCGGTAACTTCTCCATTGTCTAGATTTTTTTTTGTACCTAAATATTTACCTGCTTAAACATATTTCGTTTATTATGATTAACGGTATTACAAGTCTTATTACCTAATAAACTTTAGTGTTCTATTGTATGTAATATGTAGGTACCATAGACGTATATATAGGTACATATACCTATACGTATGAAACAATTACGAAACTTAGATTGTGTTATGTATGAAGTTCGGAATATGATGGTATGAGATTGATTTACTAAGTTTTGGTCGAGTGTCTTTAGATACTAAAGTATATAAAATAACATCACGCTTGTATTCGTAGGGTTAGGCAGAGGTGTACGTAAAAGTACACCTACATGTCGCCAGTTATGGTTACCTCCAATTTAATAGGTTGTGGGCCTATTGTCATCAACCAGGCACGAATACACTCTGTGGCTGTTACTGAAAAATCCTGATGGAAAAACAATAAAAAGCCCGGGAAGCGACCGCCACTGCTAGCCGTGCCTGTTGCCAAAACCAACCTGCTGTCAAAAACACCCCTCACCAGTACAATACGTGTACTGAATGAAGTGCATGAGAGGACAGACATATTTTCGTGCAACTTGAGTGAATTCGCAAGAGTATTGTTGAATTTTGTTTCTTACATTTAATTTTTACTTTATTTGTTTTTGTGTTGTTTGTTGGTGTTTTACAAATTATTTTTAAAGTTTAGTGTTTTAGTTATAGTATAAGTCGTAAGTTATTTTCCAAGTATCGTGTTTGCAAACCACTATTGTATTGGGTCTGCCTGTAAAGATAGTGTGTGTGTTTATAATAATAAATAAATAAATAAATAAATAAATAAATACTCAGCAGTCGCGATGGCGACTTGGCTACCACTAGACCAACAAGGCAGTTTTAATACATTTCAGAACAAAACCTCTATTTGAATAGTGCAGTATCCAGATGTAGAAATATGTATGGTGAGCAGAGAATTCTGTATCATTAGATAAATTATACTTTATTCAGATCATGGATTCGTATGCGGCAACTAACTCTTTCCGACCTGGGATTCAAACCACGGACCCCATCCACATCAGTCGCGCTTGCGATTACTATACCTATGTAGCAGTAAGGTAAGGTAGGATTTTATGTAATAAAACAATAAAATAAAGATTAAAATTTGTATATTGGTACTTCGTATATTTTTTCATTTACATTTTGAGTCGATAAGAATTAATAGTTAATCGTATAGTCTTAGACGATTTTAATAATTATAATTATATTTTTTATAAAGAACTATATAAACGTAACGCGTTACGAATTTTTATATATTAAAAATTAAAATATAACAAATACTATATAGATTATTATACTATAAGTATAAATAGTTTTTTATTAATTTAGAACATTTTTTATTGATCAAGTTACTAGATATACAGGATAGTCACCTATAAGTTATTTAATTTTTAAAAACATTCTAAATATTTTCACTAAATAAGAAATAATGGCGTTAAATTGTATTTTTACAAGAGTTTTAGAACTGTACAAAAACCTGTATGTATTTTTTGAAAGTTTTACACACTTAAACAATATTTTTCACATTTACAAATTCACTCATTAAATTAAATTATTGCATTTTATATCATTCGCACAACACTTTGAATGAAGTGTTGTGTGAATAATTTTTAAAGTCTAAAGTCGACTTTATCGACTTTAAAAAAATAGAACCTGCACAACCAGCAAGGGCTCTGTGCTAGATTGTGGGGTTCTAGATTCATTAAAAAATTGTTACTCCGCATCAAAAATATCTTATATTCACAAATTAATCACATTCTTCATAAAAAAAACCAAAAATTTAAATACCATAACAAAAAATATTTTTAGGTATTTTTTTTTATTTGATAATCACACACACTTTGGAAGACTATATGAAATTTTAAAATAGTGAAAAATTATATACGAAAAGAAAACTACACTCTCTATTGCTTTTGAATTCAGTACATAATTAATATCTAATAATTATTTTATCTAAAAATCTAAATATAACTATTCCGGCAATGGTGTTGCAATGTTATTATTTTTACTTAAAATTGTTTTAATACTTAATTATTAAGTATTATTAACTCTAAAATCCAAGAATCTAGTTTACATCGATTTAGAATTAAGTTGTCGTTGTTGTTCATTAATAATTATTTTACAAGATTTTTCGCAATAATTATTGAGGAAATATTATTTACAATAATTGTTTAGGTTGGAAAAAGATTTATTTTTTTATTAAAAACTATCATCAGTCGTAGGTATAGTTGATAAACTTTTTAACAAAATTGAATAGAAAAGTTACACAAAAGGTGTGGAAAATTACAAGTAGGTTATCTATTTCTGACAAAGAAAAACAAACCTTAAGGATTTGGGTTTAAGGATTACAAACATAGAATATATAGAAGAAACTCTTTCTACATTTTACTAAAAATGTAAACAACCCTTACATACTAGTTGGAAACAATATTTATACAAGGTTAAAATTTTATTGGATAAAACGTTTTACTATTCATAAGATTAGAAAAATTTACAGGAAGTATTTGGTGTTCTTTTTGGTATATTATAATTATTTAATTTTATCTATTTTAATTTATTTTATCTTACATAGAACTTAGATTACGTATAAGTACAATATTTACACGAAACAATAAAAATCAATATTTTAAAAGCGACCAGCGCTGTTTAAAAAACATTTAAAATTATGATTATCAAATTCCACCAAAACCTTGGGTAAAATCCTTAGACAAAAGAAAAATTAAACTAGGGGTAGTATTTACATTATTTTTCAATAAAGTGCAATTTATTGTTGTGTAGTGCTTGTCGATAGGCACAGAGGCACAGTCATTTTTTATTTTATTTTAAAATATATTTAACCTACGCAAGACTGTTCACATTGTGAAAGAATTATAAACTTCTGTATCTATTAACTACTTAGGGTCAACGTTTACCAATAAATCGGTATGCGATCAGTAAATCTAAATCCCGCGCAAGAACTGTCAGTGTCACTATTTCACATTGACTTAGAAGAAATGAAAATGTTTTTTTTTATTGTTTTGTTTTAATCCTGTGTTGGACTAATAACACTTTTCCTTTCCTTCTTCAACAAAAATCCTTTTGGCGTGTAACTGTTTGACAGCAGATCTACCACAAAACTCAGGAATAATTTGGCGAAGTGGTTACGTATGGATGAGCTTATGACGTTACACGAAAGTGTTGCCGAAGTAAGTACTTGACAAACTGTAGTTGTCTTTCTTTTCTTATGCAGCGACTACTTTATTAAAAAGTAACAAATCTCTTTTACACATATTTCATGACAGTGATGATACGGACAGCTCTTGAAAGAGTTTTAAATAGGCTGATCATTTTAAGTTTTATTGGTGAAATTTACCCTTATTAAAATTATGCACTATTGAACATTAAATACTTATTTATTTTAAACAATATCTCTGCAACATAAATATTTCTAAGGAGTAATATTTCTCTAAATAACTAGAATACACCTAACAGTAATAATATTTGTTTTAATTTAAAATTCTTTCACAATATAATCAGTATAATTTTACACACCGCATCTTTACAATGATTGCTTTATTTTGTTTTTTACATTAATTAGTTGTTGTGAATTAACAGTTTTATATATATTTTGATATATATTTAGTTTTTTATGAATTTATATTTTTTATGAGCAATCTTTCACAAATTCAGTAGTAACGACAACATAGTAAAATAAATAGCTATTTATCATCTCCTTTTACTTGGTATAACAAATTCAGATGTCTTTTATTTTGTGAAATTTTTATTTTTGTTAATTGTGTTATAAATCTAGTTAATTTGCAACATTTATGACAGATTTCTCATAAAAAACAACATTTAATTTTTTAAAATAACAAGTCATACAATTTATTTGTGTTTTTATTTAGATTGGTGAATCTTAGGATACACAATATAGCAAATAATTTTACATGAAAACTACAAATTCTTCACTATTTTGTACGTATATAAGCGTATGGGTAAGTCTTCAAGGGATTGTAAAAGAAATATATTTAAATACCAATTAAAAGCTATTTTAGTGATTTTTCTAGCAAGTTTCTAAGACCTTTACCCACTGTGGTGTAACATGCTAAATAATTCATCGTACTTATTTTTTAAACTATTTATATTGTATTTTTTCTGTGTTTTAAGCAATGTTACCTCCAATCATAATTTGGTAGATTTCTGAAATGAGAAAAGTAAAGATAAGCAAATACGTAGAATTTGCCTATCACAAGGAGCTTAAACATAAAAATATACTTGTACTACGAGTCACACTTGCCTGTCTACTCTTGGTTGGTTGGTAATTATTATTAACATATTGAACGCAAGAAGTAATTTTAAAGGCACGTAAGCGGACAGCGAAGAGCACAATCTAGTATTGAGCAGTAAATTACGATTGAGTAAATTATGTTTTTTTAACACATGTTTTATCAATTTATACAAATTAAATCCGTACAGAAAATCTTGTGTTCTTTTTCTGTAATTTAATTTCATCTGTTTTAGTTATTTTTGTTTCATCAATCTACTCGTATTAATATTATTGTTACACTACAGTGGACAAAAGTACTAAGCTAATGCTAATTAATGTTTTACAAAATCTGATGACATTAAAGCTATGTAATTCCTTTATTGTACTATTAAAGGAATAATTATATAATAAGTATGTATAATTTTTCAAATCCATTAGTGTTTTTGCAGTTTCTTCATATTTTATATATTAATCTATGATTTTGCTACGAATATTAAAAAATCCTACGAAATGAATTACGTAATAATGTATTTTATAATTTACAATTCCTTTTAATATTGCAACATAATTATACAGTCACTTCATGATTTTCTAATTATTTTCTTAATCTATTTAACAGATTTTTCTTAATGTTGGCACTACTCAGTTATGAACATTAAAAAATAATTATTTCATTAAAATTACTTTTGATCAATTTGTCTAGTAACATTATTTGTAGTTGGATGTTTAAAACTTTTAGAATACGGGTTCTTAATTTGTAATAGTTACACATGAAATGACCATAGTTTCTATATAAAAAGCTTAAAAAGATGAACAAGCGACCTAAGACATTATGATAAGATAAATATCCTCTATTTTATGATAAAATATAAGCGTAATTTTTGTTTCACCACTGTTCACTGTTCTATAAACTTGTCTGAATCGTTGTTCCTTGACTGATATTATTCACACTTAAATATAAAACGTATGATTTAATCAGTTTAATTGTTTTTAACCAACTAATTATAATTCATACTACGAATAATTATATTTATAATTAGTTGATTAAAAGACAAACTAATAATTTCACTGGATGCTGTCAAAAATATCAGTCGAAGTCCAAACCCAGGATATCACTGAACCGTTCCAATCATTATTATAACTATTGAGAGTCCTTTCAACGTACATTGTAAAGATTCGGTGCTGCCCTGCGTTGAGCCATCAGTATTCTGTTGGCGACGCAGCGGTAACAGCACACGTAGGCTAAACATCACTTAAACAGTATCCTTCTAAATGCTCTTCTAAAATCTTTGTTGAAGATCGTGTAGATCACAGGATTCAGAACAGAGTTCATGTAGCCAAGCCAGAAGGCTATCGCGAACGCGCTCGAAGGTATCACACAGTACCTGCAAGCCGCCTTCAATATATACAAGAAGAAGAAAGGCAGCCAGCAAGCGATGAAACTGCCCATAATTAACCCTAGAATTAAAGTAGCTCTCTTCTCTTTCTTTCTCGCTAATCTCTTCTTTTCTCTTTCTGGGTCTCTTGGTTTGTGAGGCTTTGGTAGCGCAGGTTCTAACTCTGATTTACTTGGTTGAGACTTTTCTTGTCTTCTGTCTGTCTTTTTGAATATGCGCAGTTTTAAGGGTTTGACGCCACCGCAGCGGCTGACGACCCCAGAGTCTGACGACGATGGTTCTAACTCTGAGACCATGTCGGCGTCTATTGCTACGCTGGGTGCTCTGCCCCTCGTCTGTTGTAGTTGAAGCTCACCGTTTACTGAGAGTGTCGAACTTCTCAGTGGACAGGATGCTAGTGGATTTTTTTGTACTTGTGCTGATGTTGTAACCTGCGGAAAGAAAGTGTGGTTATTTTAACTTGTATCTCATAAATGTTGCGAAAAGAAAATTCATGGGTTTCATTCTGGAAGAGTTCACAAAACAGAGCCAAAATGCAAGGAGGGACAGAATTAGCATCACACGCTTGTATGCCTCTTTCCTATTAAAGCGCCTACACACGGCCCTAAAATCAGAGGCAATATCGGGAGAGTGGTGGTGGGGATGAAATCGGGCTACTCTACACACGTCCCTGCCAGTTAGTTCGTAACCCATCGTGCAGCAAAGTGCTCTTCGATCCAAGATGCCGCCTATACTCTCAAAAAATAAAAAAGGCAAAATAAATAATCAATAATTTTCTTAAAGTTGGCCGTCGTAGTGTCTTTACCGACCTTTTCATTGTACACTTGTAATAGCATTTTATAGGCCTCCTGCCTCATGTCGCGGTTAAATGCTTTTTATGTTTTTATCCCATAAATACGACAAATCCTTAAAAATATCAATTGTTTTCATCCAGGCCTCTCGCTCCCTCTCCTTCGCCAGATGTCTGCACGAAATAAAAATTGATTTACTAAAAAGACGTCCTGTTGCCACTATAGTCGCACGCGCATTGCGGTGAAATCGGTTCCGATTTCGCTACACACGCACGGACAACGCTCCCTAGATGATAATCGGCCCTAAATCGTAAGCTCGCCCGAACCAATTTCTGAGTTAGGGGTAATAATAATAATACTGATTACGATTTGCCTACTCATGAGACGATCAAGGGAGCGATCTAGGGCGCTCCCCACCACTCTCCCGATATTGCCTCTGATTTTAGGGCCGTGTGTAGGCGCTTTTACATATACATAGGATGTAGACGAGGATGCGCACATTTTAAAGACTAGTGATGCCGGCCGTGACGAAAGTGTGGAGTATGAATATAATAAATGGGTATAAAAATACAGAAAGACAAAAGAAAGGATGGCTGGACTGTGTAATGCAAGAAAGGAGGTGTCTAACGAAATTATGAATTATAGAAAAATGTGTAAGAAGATGTGTGTGATGTGACATGCGGTATCGACCATAAATAAATTGGGATGATTGATTACTTTCCATTAAGGTAAGAAACTTTATAAAATTGTATTCTTTAATGATTACCCACTGTATTCTAAATACAAGTCACCAATTTCCAAATAATGACTTTTCACAATAGATTGTTTACTTATTTCACCCAATATCAACAGTCGACTGCAACTGATCACAGTGTGCAAATTGACTGAAAGTCAACCGAACTTGGAGCGACCCCAGAGCCAACAGTGTTACTTGTAGTTAACTTAGACGCAGCTAACTTGAAGCCACAGCTCGCAGTTATATTAGGTTCTAAGTGATAGACTGGAGTTAACTTTACCTGGGTTAAGTCGCAATGTTGCTTATTGATGAGTCTTTGAAGTCATTCGAAAATTAGTTGATATATTTGTTAAAATATTTATATACGTTAGTCTAGTATTGTATGGGAATTTAAGCTGAATTTTGTCTGAATTGTAATTTAATGTAAATTGCCTTGATAATAGGGTATTTCTACAAAAAAATCTAATTAGTTCGTCAGATAGATTTTTTCATGTAAACAAAAGATGAAGACGATACAGTGCTTCGAAAAATCGTGTCAAGTCGTGTGACGTCACAAGGTAAGTACTTTTTTAACAGACTTCACATACATTTAAATACATTTCATGTTCTTTGACACGTTTTATTTTCGTATTTTTTTATTAATTTGATAAAACAAAAACACGGACTAATTAGATATTTTTGGTGAAATACCCTATTGTATGTTTGTGTGTATTGCTCAAATTAAGTTTAAAGTAATTCAATTATTTTTGCATTGAATTTTTTTTTAAATTTTTATGCTATATTCATGTATATATTGATTTAATTGAAGCAAATGGCAACAGGTGTAAATTACCTGAATAAACGAAATTTTGTTGTCAAATATTTTACAGGTTCATGGGTCTCCTGCTTATAGCGTCTGATAAACCTTATCAGCTAGTTAAGTCAATCTCCAGGAGATTTGAAGTTGGAGATATCCTGGGTACCTGGCTTAGGTTTGAAGGAGGTTATTCATAATCGTTACCTGATATTCTGTCTCTGATAGTATCCAATGCACCCTCCTCTTCGAGTTCGACTTATATTTCCACATTTTAGTGGAAAAAGGTACCTGGTAGGTAAAATTGATTAGCTAGCGAGATTCCGTAGATTTCGGCATCCATCACGTCCTGCGTCGTGGAGTTTCCTTATTTTAGAAGCTACGTTATACATTGAATAGAATACCTGGTCACACGTCGCTGTTATATCAGATGCTTGCAAACTGACATATTTTGAATTTGTCAATATTAAATGGCCCTCAATCTTGTCCTACAACTCTCATCCAGTTGTTACCAACCACTCTGCGAAGATCATCGAGCGATGATCTTCGCCCTCAGGATCGGTGGAGCCACCGAGCCTGAGGGCGTCCCACCTTACGCTTGTCGATTCACAGTCTCTACTCAAGAACACGTCTACTCCAACGGTCATCGGTTTTGCGGCTAATGAGGGCTGGATGAGAGTTGCCGGAAATCGAGCTGAGTGGCGTAAGATTAAAGAAGCCTATATCCAGCAGTGGATTGCAATAGGCTGATGATGAATCTAGTCCTGAGGACAGAGATGAGGCCAGCGATGGAACAAGATAACCCAAGAAAAGCGTATTAACTCGCAACTTAAATTTTTATAGACTGAATTCATATGAACCTGGGACCACCGACTCAGGCAGTGAATTCCACTCCTTGGCTGTGCACCTAATAAAATATGCATTGAAAGCGTTTTATGCGAATGTGTTACACATTGATAAGTTATGTATGGGTGATCTGCTTTTGGACTCCCGATGGAAGTTTGTGAAATGAGTTTATAGAACTTTCTTTAAACAATGGATTGAATTGAATGAATTTGAACGGCGGTTGGCGCACTGGCTGAGCTATTGACCATTGCACTTCTTGTCGCGGGTTCAATCCCTGCATGGAACAAATATTTGTATATGGCCTACAGATAGTTGTTCCGGGTCGGAGTGTTTGTGAGTTTGAATGTTTGTAAACGCACCCACGATACAGGAGATTTTTTTAGTGTGGAGCGAAGCTTCTTTTTTTAATCAGTCCGCGCTGTCCCACTGCTGGGCAAAGGCCTCCTTCGCCTTCTCCGTCCAATCTGTTAAAAATGAGTTCAGATCGTCACGCCAGCGTTTCTTGGGCCTGCCTCGGTTACGACCGCTTTCTTCAGGCACCTAATGTGTGACTATCTTCCAA
Source organism: Diarsia dahlii (assembly GCA_949775195.1). Classification (NCBI taxonomy): domain Eukaryota; kingdom Metazoa; phylum Arthropoda; class Insecta; order Lepidoptera; family Noctuidae; genus Diarsia; species Diarsia dahlii. The sequence goes on from OX459213.1 coordinate 16,374,767, forward strand.
GTTTAAAAAATATATATTGTGGCAGTATTACCTGGTAAGCTACTTTCAGGGTATCCTTCCGTTCGTCCGGTGGAGGCGGAAGGGTGTCACCCGCTTCGCTTGTGGATATGTCAGACGCTAGCTCACAGGTCACCGTCGGGATCTGCACTTGTGGCGTCTCTATTGTTGATATTTGGCTCTCGCTGGAAAATGATAATTGTTTATGCTAATACATTTTCGTCAAAACTATACTAAAACATTATATAACACCGCGTCTGTAATCCCCAAAAGGATAGGCAGAAGTGTACCAAGCATAATATCATACCACATTTCACCAAATATGTTTAAGTCCCATGTAATAGGGGGCGAGCCTATTGCCATCAACCGGGCACTAATGTACACCCCGTGGATGCTACTGATAAATTCTCGACGGATAAGCCCAATAACACTTTGTACGACCCGAGAATCGAACCCAGGACCTCATGCTCCGCAGTTGCGCTGGCGACCACTAGACCAACGAGGCAGTAAGATTTGTTAGGTAAATGAGGTTATTTTAACTTTTATTTAAAAGTAAGAAACGTATTTACATTCTCACATAATTTATCAGCAATGATATACGAGAAAATATCTCGAAGAACTTTGGCTAACGAGAAAAGATTCCAACGATTTTCCTATCCGCTGTGGAATCCTAAAAATCCGTAGCAACCCGGATCTCGAGACCAGTTTCTGAATTCCGTATCTAATAGGGATCCCTTTTATAATTTCTTCGTGTCCGTCAAAAAGTAAAAGAGCGTAATATTTTTCATTTAATTCATTTAGAAAACTGTCCATGTTTCTTTTGCTTTAGTTGCAGAAGTAAAAATGTTTCAGTTACATTAAAAATGGTTAAAATAATAATTATTACACAAGGGACTTAAAACATCTTCTTCAGCCTATAATGTTCTCGCTGCAAGGACTCAGGCCTCTTCTCTAGGAGAGGGATAGGCTATACTCTTAAAACATAACTGGCAAATATTTCAGCGAATCAAGTACAGCTCAAACTCCCAGAAACATTATCTTTTATTGAACTCTTTTAATCTCACCTGAAACCGAAATGATGTGGGAACAATAAGTGAAACACCCGTTCATAAGTGAGTATCAACAAGTGAGCTCAAATCCACCGGTTGAACATGTTCAACGATTTCATTTCATGTCTTGATGTTTCAATGTTCTGCTGAATGTAGACTACTGATTTCGATGTTCTGAACTTGTTGCTTAGACTTTGTTCCATTAAACTATATTCAAATATCTATGACTGTTTTAGTTTACACATAACATAACATCACGCCTGTAATCCGCGAAGGGTTAGGCAGAGGTGTACCTAATAGTACATCCTTATTTTGCCATTTGTGTTTTTAAGTCCTTTGTTAAAAGGGGCGGGCCTATTGCCATCAATCAGGGATAACGTCAAAGATCGTGGCTGCTACCGAGAAATTCCTGATGGAAAAACCTAATTTGACAACAACATCATCCATTTATTCTCAGGCAAATTTGTACCATAATGTACCAGGGTGTGGTGAGTTAAAGATTAGCTACGGGGTGACAACCCGAAAGAAATGTTTAATCTCCTATTAACTTATGACACCCTAGTACTATCTGTATATTGTATAACACATTTCATTACTCCTGTTTACTCCTGCAAATTTTTCAAAATTTATCTACAGTATATCATAGCGGTGATATGGTTAGTAAATCTTATTTCTTATCCATAACACCGGTGTGATGGTTAGGAAAAGAAATTCCACAGAGCGGTGTAAAAGTGTAGTTTCGTTCTTCTTCCGTCCTTCTGACATTCAAAAGTGCCTGTAATGGCTTAATTGAAATAAACGATTTGAGTTTTGAGTTTGAGTTTGAAAGTCAGGCTTTTTGTTTTTGGTGGGTGGAAAATCATCGAATAACCGCTCTTGGGCAGAGTGAAGGGGAGTGTCAGACTTCTACTGACTAAAAACCAAACCCATGTTCCTTCTTCGCCCTTGTGTCGGAGCCGCGTTATCCTTTCGATAATCCACAGCCCCGATACCTTACAGACTATCATAAAATATGATAAAAAACAATCATATGTTCTTAAATAGAGCCTTAAAATTTTATTAGTAACACTTCGGTTCAGTACCACGTCACAGCGCGTTCAAACGCTTTGCTAGACCCGGGAATCGAACCCAGGACTTCTACAAGAGCTGTAAAAGATAAAGGGGTTGTATATTTACCCGTTATTATTACTAAGGTGTCCCGGGGGCATGGGGTGAGTGGAGGGCATAGGTCGCGTGCCCTTCGCCGCGGTACTGAAGCTTGTTTGCTGGTCGTTCTATAAACAGAAAGTACACATTAAAACTACGTTTTGTTGTATTGTTAAGAACTGTTTCTAAACAGTGAAGTGTTGGTCGAGAAAGTTTAAAAGGATTTTGCCTTTTAGTGGGTCAACATTTTCAAAAAACAATTTATATAGTCTTCCTGATCGTTAACGGCCACAGTGGCCAATCTTAGCAGAGATTAGCCATTGGCACGGGAGATATTATGGTGCTCAAGTATGTGCGCAGGCACTGGTGCACACTCTGTTCCTTTACTCCCATAGTCCGATGGATCGGCAATCCGAGAGAGAACAGGTGCAGGGGGCCAATTCTCGGTTTTAGAGATGGTGTCGAACTCGAGAAAAATTTCTAATGACGTCATTTTTTCGAGAAATTTTAAAAGTTGCTATTCTGGGGATGTCGAATTCGACATTTGTCGAAGGCTAACGTTAGAGTTCATGTCGAGTGCTTCTGAGCAGTAGAGATGTCGTGTCGATTATAAAGATACGTCATTTCTGAATGAATTTGTTGAGTTTTGGATTGTACACTGTGTTTTCTTTTCTTTAGTTTTTAAATAAAATACGGCTTGGCATCTCATACTGGAAATTCGATTTATACTCTTTGATTTGTGCATTGTTTTCTTGAAACGACGACCTTCGCGCAGATAATAGACTCTGTCGAAAATCCCAAAAATCGAGAATTGGCACCCAGGACCAAACATAAATCTCATTTTGTGAAAAACGACTCGTAACCCACATACGTTGACAACTCGTAACTTATGAGTTGTCAACGTATGACCATCGATTTGCAACCATGAGACTAACGGGGAAGATACAAGTAGTCAGTAATTATTAGAAACTTCTTTTTTAACCGACTTCAAAAAGGAGGAGATTCTCAATTCGTCGGAAGTTTTTTTTTTCTTATTGTTCATCACACAATCCACCCATCTATTCTTTGGTCTTCCTCTCTCTCTCCATCCATTAATGAACTAAATTTAACAATTATCCTCAAAATATACTCACAGCTCTAGGTCTAGGATTCTTCCGTATCCCTCTCCTCGCTCTCGCCTTAGCAGCGTAGTATATCCTGATGTAGACAAACACCATGATGCAGGACGGTATGTAGAAGCTGCCCAGCGCTGAGTAGACCACGTAGCCAATGTCGTCTGACACCTGGGGAAGAAGAGAATTGAAGTTAGAAGAGGTCTTGAAAGAATGGTTGCCATGTGGGATGGGTGCTGTTGATGCTACCCAAGGCTTGAAATCAACGTCTATATCGTCATTAGGTTAACCTTTAGCATACACTAAGAGTACTTTGGCACAAGCTTATTAGAGATTATTATTTTTTGTAAAGTTTCTTTATTGTTTTGCCTGTTAACGTAATTCGTTCGTCCTTCTTTCTTTCTAGTTTCGTGTTAGACTTCAAAAGCGCGTAGCCTGGATAGGCACGGCATGGCGAATATTTAGCTGAAGAAATAGTAGTGGAGCCGGTGACACATAATCTTAAATATCTATCAGAGTATAGAAGACTGTCCAAAATCCATGAAAGTCTAATAAAATGCACTATGCCTGTAATTTTAACAGCCCGTCATCGGTACAATAAATCGGTCGGTAAAAGGAATCTTCTTCTTATCGAGTCGTTGGCAATCTAAATTGTGTCGGTCTAACTGAGTTAGAACCAGTTTATCGCTTTCGATAAAGTTCATCAGTTCCTGTGGTGAATGAACAATAGTACACGCAGGACAAAATAAATTCATCATCATCCCCATCGTGTCTCTGCGGTGCGGAACAGCACACATTTAGACTTAGAATGGGAAAGGTATTACTCTAGGTATTTAAAAATATAAATTCCGTCTCTTAGCATCATTTCTTTGTATAATTCAAAGAAGGCAGTTCCATATGACAAATTGTATTGAAAAACAAAATGGCGGGATTAGCCATTACCCGCATCACCCACACGCGAAAAGATCCTTGTGCAACTGTGATATTTTTCTACTTATCCCTTAGGTGACATGTGGAAAATATAATACCGTCTTGGGCACGTTTACAGATATTAGTAGCAACCTCATTTCTGTGGACACGTCCTAAGCGCACGTGACACGTTTGGTATTGCAGTCGTACAATCAGTGCTCAGCGTTACCTGACCCCTCGTATAGGATAAAGCAGAAGAGGGCAAGTAGTGGGAGAAGAGAGATCAGGTAATGCTGAGCACTGACTGTATTCGTAAAAGAAAAATGGTATCGCTTAACATGAAGAAGGCGATCTGTTTTGGCAACCACGGTGCTTAAAAGAATCGTTGGCAGCAGTTAGTTGGATGAAGTGAATCGTGAGAACAATATTTCAGACCAATACGATAGAAGTAAGGTTTTTGCCACTGGTTTTCGCCTTGGATGGACACTGAAAATATGCGTATGCTGTCATATTACCTGTATGTCTGAGTTTGGCCCATAGCACGGTGGGCTATGCTAGGGCGGCTGATGTAGGTACAATAACTTAATTAGTTGTTATGTGTTTAAGTCGTTTGGGTTTGAAACAGAGTCATATGTCATGGGTGAGAGTGTTCACCTAGTATTTTGAGATATTGGCAAGTTAAACTCAAGTCGTTTATTTCAAAATTAGATCTACATTTTGAGTTTATGGAATAGTGAACTTCCAGGCCAGTCGAAGTCGTGGGCAGAAGTATTAAGTAAATCAGTAGATTACTGATTTAAATTAATTTATTAAGTAGAAAGAATTGATAAGCAAAATAGGCAAGTGTTTTTTCCTCACCACGACCGTGATTTCAAGATATTTGTTATACAAAAACAGTACACAGTATTCTTAAATACTTATTTGAAAATTAATAAAACGAGGAAAAAGAAACGTTTTTTTTTTATTTTTTTATAAATGATTTTGGCTTGGATACAAAGTCCTTTAAGCCAAATCTTCATTTTATTCGTCTTTACAATTTTCAACTGTATGTTTTATAAAAAGCCAAGTCTTCATTTTCTTCGTCTACAATTTTTCAACTGTATTATAGATAGCCAAGTCTTCATTTTCTCCGTATTTACAATTTTTCAATTGTATGTTTTATATAATTATATAATGGAATAAAATTCTTGTGATTTTTTAAGTAGTCTTCTAAGCGGCGGGCTTCATTATTAACAATTTTTGTACTTTCACTATCACTTCCTGTCAGTTCACTGGCAAGCAAAAGTCGTTGAATATTAAACTGACAACATTTAAATAACAGATGATGAATATCACCAACTTGATTAGTGTTACAATACGGGCATAAATTCGTTGGTATTATATTGAGCCGTCCCAAATGTGCAGGAGTTTTGTGGTGGCCAAATCGTAGTCGGTTAATAGTGGTTATAAAATCTCTGCTAGCTACTTTTAGCTTGGTGTACCAAGGCTTCACAGGTATTACTTCTTGAATGCTTCCATACCATTTGCCTTTAGTTTCTCTGTCTTTCTTCCAGACATCATCCCATAGCAATAACACATCTTTTCTTATTTCATTATAGGTATCGGTAAATGGAATATCAGTAATATGTCTTACATCTAATGAGTTTAACCCTTCACATGCAGCCTTGTCCGCTACTTCATTACCGGTAATGCCTTTATGTGAAGGAATCCACAGAAAGGCGACTTCAACATCTTTTTGACGTAAGGCAAGTAATATCTCTTTAATTTTATAAACAATATAACTTGTTTTAAAATGTACATTATAATTTTCTAGACATTTAATCACACTGAGAGAGTCAGTCAAAATAAGGAAGTTTTTATTACAACTATTTATAAAGTAAATATGTTTAAGCGCTTCAAAGACTGCATATGCCTCTGCTGTAAATATACTACAAGTAGTATCCAGAATAAAGCTCTGACAAAACTCTATCCGGGGATCATAAATGGCACTTCGTACATGTGAATTAGTTTTACTTCCGTCTGTATATAAAGTGTAGTATTTGTTTTCATCTAAAAACTGTAGTAAATCTAGATTATTATTTACTTGTACTTTAATAATGTTAATTTCATTTATCAATGTATAAAATTGTTTAGCATAAAAGGGCCATAAACTTGTTTTCTGTAATTTCTGATGTTTTTTGTTCAGGTCTACTAGAATTTGGGATAATCTTGGAAATTTGTGGCTTAGAATATCAGCAGCTGAAGTTAATGGAGTTGGAATTGGTATCGAGTAAGGTATGATCTTTTTAATGGCGTATTGATTGTTGGTGGCTAAGAGTCTTACACAAAATCTTTTTGCAAGTAACAAACGTCTAAGAGGCAGTGGCATTATAAGAGTTTCAACCTCCATGGCTCTAATAGGAGTAGAGCACATGGCCCCAGATATAGTCCTCAAGGCCTTATTCTGTATTAAGTCTAATTTATTTACATGTTTACTATCTAAATAGGCTATACAACTATAGTCAAAATGACTCCTTATAATAGCTTTGTACAAAATGGAGAGAGTCAATGGATCTGCTCCCCATGATACCCCAGTTAAACATTTGATGATGTTCAAGCCTTTCATTGCTCTCTGTGCAATGTAGTTAATATGTGGCTTAAAGGATAAATCTTTGTCAATAATTACACCCAAAAATTTATGCTGGTCAACCACAGGAATAGCTTGATCATTGTACAAGAGTGCAGTAGAAGGAAAATCTTTGCTAAAAATCATGGCACTACTTTTGAGGGGATTAATTTTAAGTTGCAATTTATCATAATACCCATTTAAATTAACAAGAGTTGAATTAACATTATCAATAGCCATATCAATATTATTATTTACACTGTATATCACTAAGTCATCTGCAAATTGGAGAATATTTACATTTTCAGTATTTACATATTTACAAATTTCAGATGTATATAAATTATATAGAAGTGGGGACAATGTGGCCCCTTGCATTGTGCCTTTAGAGACAGTTCTAGGTCCATGTAAAATGTTGTTATATTTAACATATAGAATTCTATTGCTTATGAATTCATAAATCCACTTGCAAAGTAGGCCAGGTATGCCTAACCCCGATAACACCTGAACTAGAATTTGCGGTTGAACATTGTCAAATGCCCCTTGAATATCTAAAAAGGCACTTGCTACACTTTTCTTATTTTGTTTTGCATATTTCAGATCTGAAACGAGACAAGTGAAGCTGTCAGCACAACTTCTGCCTCTTCTGAAACCATATTGGATATTTGGTAGAAGACTATTTGATTCAGCAAAATGATCCAGACGAAGTTTTACCATATTTTCAAATAGTTTTCCTAAGCAAGAAGATAATGAAATAGGCCTATAAGAGTCACAGTTATTTGGAGGCTTGTCAAGCTTCAGAACCGGAATAACACATTGTGTTTTCCATGACAATGGTATTATTTGTTTATGCCAAAGATTATTGAGAATAACTAAAAATAACTTCTGAGCTTTAATATTTAATTTGCTAATCAAGATATAGGGAAAATCATCCATTCCAGGAGTAGTATTTTTTCTAGATTGAAGACAGATCAAGAACTCGCACCATGTAAATGGGTCTAGCAAATATTTTGATTTATTGTCATTGTTATGTAAATTAAAAAAAGTATTTAAATCAGTTGTTTTTTCATTGTCGTTATCAGATAATTTGTTTAAAAATTGTGAAATAAATTCATCAGAGTAAGATTTGTTAACTTTAAGTCCTCTAAATTTCTTAATATTATTCCAAATGGTTGAAATAGGCGTAGTTCTGTTAAAACTGTCACACAATGATCTCCAACTATTCTTTTTCTCTTCGGCAATAGTTCGTTTTTTCAAAGCATCTGCTTTTTTGTAAGATATATAGTTTTCAATAGTAGGTAGTCTCCTGTATAATTTTAAAGCCTCTTTAGATGCAATGACGCTATTTTTACATTTATCGTTCCACCAAGGTGCAGGTGGCCTACTTTTGTATTCTGTGGATTTGGTAAATTTTGGTACACATTCTGATTTCAGGGTAGAAAGTGTATCACAGAATGAATTGTAAGAGCTAAGAGGGTCACATCTGTTAGGAATAATATTATCAAAACATGTTTTCGAAAGTTCATCATACTGGTTCCAATCAGCTTTAGTATATATAAATTTATTCATAGGAGGATTAACATTGTATTGATCAGTTATAATAGTTATTTCTGTTATTGTTGGGAAATGATAACTGCCCATGTTATCATCATGGACTGACCATTTACAAAGAGGGGTAATTGATGGGCTAGCCAAAGACACGTCAATAGCTGATGGATTACGATTTGGATATTGCATAGTAGTAACGTCACCTTCGTTTAGTATACATAAATCTAACTCATCTATAACAGTATATAATTGCTCTCCTCTTCGTTTATTTGATATGCATCCGAAAGCAATGTGATGAGCGTTAAAGTCTCCAGCCACGAATATAGGCTTAGGGAGATTGTGAATAAGGTCACGTAAGTTGTTAGTTCTAAGTGGGCCCGTAGGGGGGCAATAAACACACAAAATAGTAATATCTCCTCTAGAAGTGGATATGGACAATGCCACAGTTTGCAGTTCATCATAAAATACTGTGGAAAGTGCTTTGTATTTTAAATGTGGTTTAATTAGTATGGCTACCCCACCATGTTCATTTGAAGCATTTTTATAATACATGTTATACCCAGGTATACGACAAGGTCTACTGTCTCGCAACCAAGTTTCATTTAATAAGCATATATCAATGTCATTTTCTCGTAGAAAAGTTAACAAAAGAGGGACTTTATTATAAATACTTTGAATATTAAATTGAGCTATTCTTAGAGAAGACTTATTTGAGGTACTATAATCCATAAATTAAGAAAGGTTTTTGAGTAATAAATCTATGGTAATAGAAGTAATTGGAGTGTCGTCACCTTTGTTAGCTATAGAAATTAAAGTTCGAACTATAGCATTGGTTAAGTCAGCATTATTAATTAATTGACTTTTAAGTTCATCAATAGATAGAGATCTCTGTGTAACAGATTTCACAGATTGCTGAACTTTATTTACAGTTTTTTGTACAGGGACATCAGGGTTACTGTTTGATTTATTTACAATATTTTTATTATTATATACAAGAGCTGGAAAATCATCAGCATTAAAATTTTTCTTTTCGTTTGTAACGGCAACAGTGCTAGCATACGTAATTTTGTTTTTCTTTTCTAGATTTTTCTTTATTTTAACAGGACATGAGTTTGAAATTGCTAGATGTGGTCCACTACAATTGATACAACTTAGTTCATTAGGTTTACCACAGTCTTTGTAATAGTGTTCACCCGAGCAGATACTGCAGCGCTGTTTGCCGTTACAGACCTTTGCCGAGTGATGAAATTTAAAACATCTATAACACTGTTGCAGAGGAGGGATGTACTCAAATACGCGGTATGAAAACAAGTCATACTACATACAGAATCAGGTAATGTATTGGCTAGGAAAGTTATGCTGACAGTTTGTAAAGGCACTTTTTCATTGTTTACTTTTCTAAAAAAGCGACGCACAGCAATAATTTCATATGTAGAAGATAACTTGCAATATAGTTCTTTATTAGAAATGTTAGTTGGAACATATCGGATGATTCCAGTTTTTTCAATTTGAGCTGCAGGGATGAATGCCTTCAATTTATATCTTTCCAGAAAGACATTATTTGCCAAAAAATTGTTGGCAGTATTGTATTGTTTAAATATAACCGCAATTTTATTCGCGTTCACTCTGTGAATGGCCACTACTCCTTTAATTTCTGCCGTGAATATATGATTCAGGTAAATGGGACTTTTGTTGCCCAATCGTTCATTATTACTGCTTTCAACAAACACTTTGAATTCATATTTTGTAGAATTTTCAGGGTACAGTCTTTTATAGTTAGGTTTGAGAAAAGGTAAAAAGTTCAAACTTTCCTCACCACCGCCGCTAACATCATCATTTTCGTCCATTTTTCTGGCCCGCTTGCCCGAAAACCCCTGGCCTTTGGTGGCCGGGGGGATTTCACCCCCGGCCTCACTGTTTAACATTATATTTATTTACAAAACGATTATTTACAAATTATTAATCGAATTTTAACTATAATTTATACAAAAATATCAATTTTTTCCAAATTAGCAAAGTTTAGCGTCCTTTGTGGAGCCCCGACACAGCCAGAAGGCGCCACGGTAAATCTCACGGGAGATGGTGGTCAGAACCAACGACCAGTGGTCTTCCATTGGCCCTCGAAAGATTTGGGAGTCATTTCAAGTCAGTCACCTATGCCCTGCAGTGGGACATTGCCTTATGGTTAAATAATAACATCCGTGAGATACCGTAACTGTCCCGTATAAAACTACAACACCGTCTCGACCCAAAAGCATGGAAAAGGTGATTTATTTTTTAGCGATTTCCATAAGGACACAGTTTTTCAGTTTGATCGTCTCCATGAGACTCCTAAATATGACCACATTAATCTGGTACACGCTGAATATCTAGGGCTATTTGTAACCAATTCAGATCAAAAGAGGCTGGATTATTCTTTAATGTGAAGGTCCGTACGTTTGGCACATTGTTCGTCTGACAAGCGGTAAACGTACCAATCCCAATTGCATTATTTACAAATTCAAATAGTATATTGTAATCCATAATGTAGGTACATCTGCAGGCGATAAAAAGAAAAATTATGGAAATAATAATTTTAGCGTGGCAACTTCCCGAATGACATGAATTTAGGTATAAAACATCTCAGAGTCTGGCCTTTTCTAACTTGCACCGTATAACAATTCTTATTTTGTAACTTTCCTTTCAGAGAAATTTAATCTGAGTCCATTGTGTGTGTACAATAGCCATCAGAGATATTGGTCTAAATGTACGTACTTTATATGAAAAGTAGACGTTTGCACGATTGGATACGTTCAGTGAGGATGGTGATATTGTAGTATGGTAATTATTGTCTTAAAATAAGGTAACCAGTACTTTCTACAAGCCTAAAAGGTTGACTTGCCTTTATGACCGACTATTCATTCATGATGTTATGGTTTCTAAACAGTCTGCTTGCCCTAGAGATTTACCGTTTTGTAGGCTAGTCAGGCCTAGCCTAGGCTAGCTGTCGCTCTCAAGGATTTAATCACGTGATACGATAAACATAAGGAAAAAAAATACAGTAAATAGTATGTAAATAGCGAAGTTATTAGAAGTTATCAGGCGTTTTGACTGCACATAACGGCTAAACGAATTAAGATGATATTTGCTACACAGATAGATAGAGTAGTACGTCCCCATGAGAAAAATTCTGACCTCCACTTAAGAGAACCCTTGGCTATAGCCTGCTATACGAAGCCCATATCAATTTCATTACATTCGCATTTCGTACCAAATGCGTCCTTTTAATATAACAGTTCCCATGATAGTTTCCACCAATGTCCGGTAACTGTGTCCCTGTCCATAGCAGAAGTTTGTAATGACTGCTTCGTGGACAGTCGTGTCGTCAAGTGCTCGTAATTAATGCTAGGAGCTCGGTTGCATCGTGTGATCGTTACATGAATATACAGTATACCCTGGGTAGTCATGCTGGCGATTGCTGACTACGTTTGGAACTGCTGGTTGATCGTTTTATGACTTTATCTGTCTTTTAGGCCATCACTTAGTAAAAGTCTTGTTTTGTTTTTTTTTGGTAAAAATTTGTCATACAAAAGTATGTCAAATCTTCACTAGTGACGGCTTATGTAATCATTTACTATGTCTGAGTACCGCAGTATGTGCTTTTAAAGGAGAGGAGGTGGTTGATAAATAATAGCAGCGACTCGGGTTGATCTTTAGGTTAAACTGTGCTTGCTTAGGTTGGAATGTGGATGGGTGAACACCTGTTACATAGGGTCTTTCGTCGTTTCGCACCACGAGCGGTTCGGACCGCGGTGTGAAACGCAGAAGAGCTCTTAAGAATGGGCTGTTTCGCACCACGGCGGTTCTTGGAGCGTCGAGTGGTGTGAATCGACCAATAGCTCTTAGGAATGGGGTGATTCGAACCACTATGTTTAGATACGAGCTAATTTCAAAGTTTGTATGTACAGTCGAGTAGAAAAAACGGATCATTCCCACTAGTTCTACTGCACAGTCCTACGACAGAACTAGTGGGAACTTATATAGAGATTGACGGCACGGTTGGCGTAGTGGCTGAGCGATTGGACTGCTGCGCTGCGTGTCGCGGGTTCGATCCCCGCACGGAACAAATATTTGTATGGCCTACAGATAGTTGTTTCGGGTCTGGGTGTTTTTTGTGCATGTGAGTTTAATGTTTGTGAACGCACCCACGATAGAGGAGAAATTCCTAGTGTGGGGCAACGTTTTTTAAAAAAAAACAAAAACAAAACAAGATTCCTCTGTGCCTCAGAAAGCACGTGACGCCGTTGGTCCTGGCTGGCATTTGTTAATATTTGACAGTAGTTACAGGTAGGCAGAGACCTGAAAGTCTGACAACCAGTTTTACCAAGGGTATCGCATTACCTAGTACTAACTGGAACTATCCGCTGAATGCGAGATGCACAGGAGTCGCCAATGTGGCGACACATGGGTGCGGCCTTTGTTCAGCAGTGGCCGTATTTTGGCGGATGATGAACTTGGTTGTGGAGGTCAGTTAGGCAGTCGCTCCATGTAAAATACTGGTATTCAGCTACATCCAGTGCAACTGGAAGCCATCCCCAACAAAGTTGGGAGAAGGCTAGGCCGAGATGGTGAATGACAAAAATCAGTTTGGCCGTTTTCAATAACTGGCCAAGTGCATGTCGGACTTGCACATGAAGGGTTCCGTACCATTGTAGTAGATATTGAGAGATTTTCCATATGATATTTTACCACCATAGACTTCTTATAGGTTTCCCTTTAATCTATAAGTGTTGAACTAATTTCTGTATTTTTTTTTCATAATTTTAGTCAGTAGTTTCGGAGATCGGACAGACAGACAGACACACGAGTGATCCTATAAGGGTCCCGTTTTTTTCCTTTTGAAGTACGGAACCCTAAAAATGACCTTGGGCTGACTTCACTTAAATATTGTCATAGACACGCTACGGAGAAGGAAACATTTCATTTCACTAAAAACACATTCTTTCTCCTCAATACGAAATTACGAAGGTCCATAACGATTCCATTATCCAAAGACAAAGGTCGTTTCGGAACGGAAGAGTAGTTAGCCGATAAGTGTTCAAGTGCAATGCAATATAAACTCAATGCTTTTAACGGAACGGTCTGTTTTTCAACTTTGATTTTGTGATTACATTTCGGTAAGAGTTTTTGGGGTGGGGTTTCAGTGTTTGTGTGTTTGTAAGCTAGTTTTTGAATAATCTATTATTAAAGCTATTTCTGCTGTGAACTTGACAGAGCAAAATATCAAAAGAAAAGTAAGCATGTTTCAGGCTGGATTAGATAAAATTAACTATCTTAAATTAAATCAAATTGGTTGGGTAGTTCAAGCTAAGACCAACTACTGCTGCAGTATCCATTTCCTTTTATTATATTAGACAATAAAAAAAAATATCATTATCGTTGAGATGTACCTAATAAAGCACTGAGATTCAATTTAATTCAAACAAAAAGACATAATATATTTAGCACATAAAAACCATTGCAAACAATGCTAACAATGCACCTTTATCGCGTAAAACAAAACATGTATCCCTATCAAAAACAAACACAAAACTTGGGCCATTTAAACATGATTTACAAAAGGAAAAGTGTATAATTTGTCACTCGCATTGCTCCTAAAAAGCGAACAGCGTCAAAAAAGTTATAAGTGCAACTTGAACAAACTTATTATCACTCGTGTGTCCCCCTACAATTTTCCACAATATTGTGCCAACTCAGACAGAAACGACACGAAAATAAAAACATCAACTTTTAAACAGGAAAATGTAAGAGCGGAAAATTATACAAACTTTTATTATTTCCCTAAGCTATAATTTATACTTCAAATTATCATGATGAAAACTGTTTATTGTACAGTAGAAGTTTACCCTCTTTTCACCCCTACTTGACCCTATAAATGTTGCTTATAAAGCCTACTGGGGTAAGAATGTATTGTTTAAGTTTCGCTAAGTGCAATGAAAGGCTGTGTGGTATGAAAAACTTGTGTTTTAAGTTTGTATGGGTTGTTTGCTTTATATTTTCAATAATTTATGGGGAGTAGAGATGGGAGCGAGTTTCTGTGGGTAATTTTATGAATGGGTGTAAAAATACCTTTGACGAAGTCGAAAGGTATATTTTGTTCTCCTCGTCATGCTGTTTTTTTCGCTCGAGACTCTAGAGCGAACCTGGGGACCTTCTAGTTATAATTAACTGGTTTTCCTTCTTTCAATTTTATTATGCTTACAGAATGATATTATCTTCTGGTTTTCAAGTTTATCTCAACCACCTGTAAAAACGCGTTTTTTTTGTGATTTCTGGCGAAATTCTAACAATTTTATCCGGATACCTACATGAAAAATGTCATTAAAGATGTGAGTGATACCGCTAGTACCGGTACCGGTATTAGATCCGTTATCGTGCTAATAGAATTAGCACGATTGTAAAAGTGCTGTCTAACAATTTATATGTTAATATTACTGTAAGCCTGTGTTATCCCACTGTTGGACAAAGGCCTCCCCCATTATATTTAGATTTATATAAAAGTAATATTAAATCAATCTATCTATTCGCCATCACTGTGGCCCAACCTCACAGTTTTCATTAGAACGTCTTAGAGCTGTAGGTAACTGTTATTCGTAAAGCGAGTGATTTTGTAGCAGCCTGCTGTTCACATGGCGAATCAAACATTGTACAAATATACCCAAGTGCCAGGGAGGAAGATTAAGGAAACGATGGATTGATTGTGTGAAAGGAACAACACGCCTTAACATCACGCTTGTAATCCCCGAAGTTTTAGGCAGAGGACACGAAATAACACGAATAGTACGAGTACACCCCGCAGTTTGGTTTCGTACACCCAAAGTTGCAAACGCGATTACTGAGTATAAGGTCTTAAGGTCCAACCCGAGGGTCAGGCAAAGTGTTGTTAGGATTATTCATCAGGAATTAGTTGCAGCTACAGAGGCTGGATTAATGCGCGGTTGATAGCTATAGGCTCACCTCCTGTTACATCGGAAATGAAGTGTAGGTACACCTCTGCCTTACCCTCCAGGTATTACATGCGTGATGCTATGTTGGGAGATGCCTAACTCCAGCAGTAGTTTGCGATAGACTGAGTTGATTGGTCGATGACGACAACCCCGAAGCATGGAGGTAAAAAACAGTCACCCATCCTTGTTCTGACTACATCACTTGCTGAACCTTATTTTCTTTTTTTTTTATGTTGGTTAATCATATAAATGACTCCATCCGCTCTGGGTGGAGCGGTAGGGAGTGTCAGACTTCTACTGACTAAAAACCATCCATGTTCCTTCTTAGCCCTTTGTGTCGAGGTATCTCTTTCGAACAACTCGCAGCCCAACTCGATTGGACTGCTGCGCTGCGTGCCGCGGGTTCGATCCCCGCACGGAACAAATATTTGTATGGCCTACAAATAGTTGTTTCGGATCTGGGTATTTGTGTCTGTGAGTTTAAATGTTTGTAAACGCACCCACGATACAGGAGAAAATCCTAGTGTGAGGCAACGTTTTCTAAAAAAAAAAAAAAAGCCCAGAAAGGGACATTCACCCACCCTCGTTCCGACTACAACAATCGCTGCTTAACCTCACTTATTGATTGGTTTAGGCCATTATTGAGCCATGAACCCCTTAAAAACCCTATAGTCAATATCGCTAACCGAACCAGAGGTAAGCAGAACGATTTTAACGCAACATTACACATTATTAACGACAGCGATATAAAAAGAATTGTTAGCATATTCTCTTTTATAGTTATTGAATTGTATTTTATGCTGACGCTGGTTTTTAGCGGTGATACTTTTATTTTTATCAGTTTGTGTAGAACAGGTTATTGCTAAATATGACTTCCAAATGCCATACCTACTTATACTATTCCAAGTAGATGGTATTAGAAAAACAACTTAAATGTACACTTATAGTTCAACATTCGCTACAACAACACCGGGCATTCTATAACTAACATAATAAACAGTAACATAAAGTTGAAATACGTAGAAGGGAAAATATTTCAATTTCATTTATTCAATAAAAAATGCACTGTGTCTGAATGTGTTACAAAAAATACTTGTTAAATAAACAAAAATCTAAAAGTAATAAGACTAGTAAAAATTAGATCAATTTAAAAATCGATTGAAGACCAGAATTTGAATCATCATCATCAACAGCCTATAATTGTTCCCACTGCAGGGACTCAGGCCTCCTCTCTAGAAGAGGGATGGGCCACCACGCGGGCCCAGTGCGGATTGGTAGGTGTCGCATATCTTCGAATTGTTGGTTCTAAGACATGCCGGTTTCCTCACGATGTTTTCCTTCACCGTTTTGAGAGCAGTGGTGATGAAATAAATTACACAAAGTAATGCGCCTGCCTGGGTTCGAACCCACGACCAACTGTTCGTAAGTCGAGGCCACCACTGCTCTAGAGAATTTGAATAACTAATACATTTTCATCAATCAGTTTGCTTGATCTATGATACAAAGGAATAACTTCTAGTGCTTTGTTTTCATCGAACAAACAGAGATATATTATTATGGCGAAGAAGCGTCATATGGTAACGGCATATGGTTGAAATTCTAGGAACCCGAACAAAGCGCTATGCTTCCACATTAACTATTGTGCGAACCACAATCATTGGAATGCACTATCGGCTTCTCTGTTTTATTTCTTCAAAGTTCGAGTGAATTGGCTCCTTCTAGGTACTCTACTAAGGGCCGCGAAATCAGGCGAGTTGCGGAGATACCGCGGCCTCGACACAAAGGGCTAAGAAGGAACATGGGTGGTTTTTAAACAGTAGAAGTCTGACACTCCCTTCCGCTCCGCCCAGAGCGGGAGGTGTCATTTGATAATTTCCTACCCTCCAAAAAACAAAAATGTAACCTATTTCATCATCATTTATTTATTATTTATTTATTTAAACTTCATGCACAAACGTGGTACATAGGCGGACTTAATGCCACAAGGCATTCTCTACCAGTCAACCTTAGGGTCAAATAGGACAGCATTGTGGTAGAGTACAGAAACAAATAAATTAAGAGAATACTATTTTGTTAACATAAATTAGTATACCTACATAAATAGTACATACTAATCCATATAAATAAAGATGGAATTAAATAAACTAATATATATTAAAATACATACAAATGGTTCAAAAAATGAGAAACCAAACAGTATTTACCATGACTACCACACATTATGAGTAATTCAGTCAGATTTTAAAAAGTGCTTCCGCACATTTCTTTTGAAAGCCATTTTGCTTTCCACTTTTTTAATGCCAAGGGGTAGCGCGTTCCAGAGTTTTATGGCTGAGACAGCGTAAGAAGATGACATGAAACCAGTACGTTGTGAGAATCTGCCTAGCTTTTTCTCAAACTAAATTGGGGTCGGCTCTCAGTCTATCCGGATACAATGTGACCAGTATGAAGTCACTGCCTATCTGACGCTCACAACCCAGCGACAGGGTAATACGATACACCTTGGTAAAATTGAATGTCAGACTTTCGGCTTATGTTTACCCAGGACGACTGTCAAAGATATCCATTCCCCCCCCGCTTATCTCCGAAATGACAGTCGGGACCAACAGCTTAACGTGATTTCCGAGCCAAGGAGGAAGCTGGGTATATAGTGGTCACCCAGACATCTAGACCTAGACAAGCGTGCTCCACCCTAGGCTGTGTCATCACTTCACATCAGGCGCGTCGCGGATGAAGAAGATTATTTAGTACTAGCTTTTGCCAGCGTCTTCGCCCGTGTGAAAAAAATACAAACTTTCATCCCCTATTTAACTCCTTTAGGGGTTGAATTTCGAAAAATTTTCCTTGTCTACGCTATAAAGGAAACCTCTGTGCAAAATTTCAGCTTTCTAGGTCCAAGGGTTTGGGCTGGGCGTTGATGAGTCAGTCAGTCTGGACTTCTCTTTTTATTTATATAGATAAAAACTTTCTTGTAAAAAAACAACCGACTTCAAAAACACCAAAAAGAGAAAAATAAACTTAGGAAGAAAAATCAGCTTCGGAAGTCGGTGGCAAAAACATGAAGTCAAACAAACAAAAGCCACCGACTACAGAGAGTTTTTTTTTATTTTTTCATTTATTTTTTTTATTTTTTTATTTCAATAAAAAGGGCTTTGTCGCACATGCGATTATGCCGCCCTGGTTGGTTTTAAAAATTTGAAAACCAACCATTTTTAGTTGTAATAAGTACCTATATATATATATAATATATCCTATACAAATATTTACTATGCAATTAACATTCAACCAAGAAACCTAACCCTTAACCTTCAAGATTCCCTTATTTTTGCTTTCAACTCTTAACCGTTGAGGAGTGTTACTACTCCTCAACGGTTAAGAGTTGAAAGCAAAAACCCATTATCAGCTCATCAACATGAACACAAGTGATGACTGCTAGATGCGAATACTTGAATAGCGTCAGAAAAAGCACAAAACACGTAATACGTGTCTATGAAATTCATATATAACAACTAAAAAAATGTGTATTGTACACATCTGCATACCCCCTCAGAGCATACAGGCGTGATGTTACGTCATGATAATGTATATTCAATAAACATCCAAGCGATTCCAGCAATTATTTTATTTTATTTTATTCTATTTGGGAAACTTACAGCTAATACAGAACAATACAATTAAACAATAAACATTTGAAGGCCAATTACATGTTTCCACTGATAAGCACGAAAACAAAAAAAACAAAAAACAACAAAAAAAAGGCAACAACAAAAAAAAAAGGTAACAATATAAAAACTTTTTTACAAAAAATAAAACCGACTTCGATAAAAAAAACACTCAAAAGTGAAAAATAAACTTGAGAAGTAAAATCAGTTTCTGAAGTCGGTGACTTTTGTTTCTTTGATTTAATTTTTTTGTCACCGACTTCAGAAACTGATTTTTCTTCTCAAGTTTATTTTTCACTTTTGAGTGTTTTTTTTGTCGAAGTCGGTTTTATTTTTTGTAAAAAAGTTTTTATTTTTCACTTTTTAGTGTTTCACATGTGCTTACCCCTTCACAACGTACCGGCGTGATGTTATGTTAGGAACTGGTGTAAACAATAGACAGACAATATGAGATTTCAGCAATCCCAGTCCATTTGCTATCATTTATTGAGGAGTTCCGTTGCCTATCTCCGAAGTTCTTCATCAGATCTTCACAAAATAGTTTTTATAACCTTTGTAGTGAGTACAGGCGTGATATTATGTTGTGTGATGGCGTAAACAATGCTTAGATATGCTATAGCAACAATCGTGGTTAATCTGCTGTTATTTATTGAAGAGTTCCCCCGATTTCTACAAGATCCCATCATCAGATATTAAAATGGTGACAATGGGACCACACGGGAAGCACCAGCTTTCAAATGAAAAAAGAATCATGAAAATCAGTTCACCCAGTCGCAAGTTATGAGCGAACAAACATAAAAAAAAAAAATACACTCGAATTGATAACCTCCTCCTTTTTTTGGAAGTCGGTTAAAAAAAACAAAGTAACAAGATTCGAGAATATTAACTAATAACTAAAAAATAATAATAGTTTTACAACAATTTGCCGTCTATTTTTGAAGAGTTCCATTGTATATCAGAAGATCAGCACCAGATCTTCACAAAATTAAAATGGGACCACCTCAGGAGTATATTCTTTCAAATAAAAAAAGAATTTTGAGAATCGCTACACAAATGGGGGAGAAATCAGGTAACACACATAAAAAAAAAAAAAAACTTATACACGAACATATAACCTCATCCTTTTTTGAAGTCGGTTAAAAAAACTACTGCTGATCTGTCGTCTGCAATTCAGTTATTTGGTAATAGTCCATAGTTTCTACGACTGGTTATCAGACTTTCAGCCTTTTTTAATAACCCACTGCTATTTGACGATATAACCCAAAAAAATAAACGATACAAAAAAGGACTCAATAAAAGGCAATTGTAGCCTAAAGAATGCGATAAGGCCGCGAACCAAACCTAGTTTGACAATAAATAAAAATAAAATCCCTCACCGCGGAGGGTTAGCAAAAAAATACTTTATTATAGACAATCGCACTAATGCAACGTAAAGGCGAGCCTTTTTTTTCCACGTTGAATAAAAACAGGGATCTTTTTCTCTAAGTGGTAGGGTTAGTAAAACAATCTGTTTTTTCTTTCTTTTCCTACTAGAATTGTTAATTAATCGGATACAGAAAGTAAGCGGTTTCTAACGGTTTTGTTTTAAGTTGTAGTTTTTTTTCTATCGGGTTGTGAATGCTGTTTGTAACATAATTAAAAAGCTTTAGAAACTCAGTGCTTTTAGTCTATTCTATTTGTTAGTCTAACATGTCTTGTATTAATTAAACGAACTTGTTTGTGGTTAGCAGGCGCCTTTCTACTTTAAAAACAAGCTACTACATTACTTAACTACGTACCGTTTTTAATCTACATTTAAATAATTTGTTACTTGTTGCGTGGTTCCTCTGTGGTGGAGGCAACCATGGCAATCTTAACAAAACCCGACTGAAAAAACTGAAAAGCAAATAACAAGCACATTTTAAATTAAACAAAACTTGGAAGCAGGCGGGGTTCATTTGAATATTAAATCATGAAATGAAATAAATAGAACTTTCAGTTTTTTCAGTCGGGTTTTTTAGTTTTTTAACTACTTTTTTTATTTCCAACTTTTTAGTTCTTTTGTGTTTGGTCTTCCGTTGGTCGCGTAAATTCTTCGCAGATGATTTAACTTTTGTGTTTGTTTACAGGATTTGTCACTTTGAATTTCTTTTAAACATATAAGTGATATATATTTTTGTAATTTCCTTTTAAAACCCTTTATTTTGATACCCTACTCGATGGAATTGGAAACAAAAAATTTTTTGAACTCCGCCATTTGGCCCCCAAAATCCGCAATTTTTCTTCGTTTTTTTAATTTAATGTAGCCTATAACACTCGCGCCATCAAGACAAATCTAACGACGTATATTTTATTCAAATCCCTTCATCCGTTTAGGAGTTATGAGGGAACAAAGAAACGGACATACATACATAATACATACATACATACACGTCAAACACATAACCCTCCTTTTGGGCTTCGCCGCAGTCGGGTAAAAATGGACAAGTTTTTAAAGTAGAATGGAGAATGCCCAGGTAAAAACAATGTCCAAAGATTACATAAGGTTAAAAAAAAATGTTTTCTTGTGTTTCGATCAATTGCTCCTATCTTTTATTGGAAACAAGAATTGAAGAGTTTTTATATTCATCAGTCGCACAACCATTAAGTCGTCTATAAAGTATGGTAGTTATATATTAAGGTTCGAAGGCTTTCATTATTATCATCATCAGCCTACAGCAGTTCAGTGCTGGTCATAGACCCCCTCAATAACACGTCACTCAACACGATTCTCAGCAACTCTCATCCAGTAAATATCAGCCACCCTGCGAAGATCATCGTTCCACCGAGCCTAAAGGAATCCCACCTTACGCTTGCCAATTTGCGGTCTACACAGTCCGTGGTCGATGGCTATTAGTATGAGTAAAGAATGTTTTTATTATTTTTTTGTTTCACTAACGCGATTTTCAAAAACCAGGCTACATACATATTACATCACTAAACACGCGTGTGGGTTACAGACAGTCCAACAACGTTAAATAAGAAACTTTGACCATTACCATTGTCCAAAGCATGTTCGACCTAGGTACAGTTATCAGCCTAACTAGTTCTATCAGAATATATCTGTCCCTTAGTCTGTGAAGAAAACTTTGTACATAACTAAAATTAGGTCCAAACTGTAGGCGAAATTTGAACATGTTTGAAAACTAAGTACTATAATAAGGCTTTAGTCTCACAGGTGACGAGGAAGCGACTAGCTATCATCGATTTTTTCACTCAAAAATCGTACTAAAGAGTTTTAAGGGAACACCTTATGAGTAAGTATGTGGTACCAACCTGACGTTCGTGACTTTGCTGTTAATCGCCAATGCGTTTCCAACCGAATTCCAAATGGAAGAGGCTTGAAATTGCTAAGTAATTATAGGTAAAAGAAAGTGAACACAGTCACAGTCCGGTAAGTTTGCACACAGTCACATTTTTTATATTCGTGAATATTATTATATTTAACACTAGCTGATGCCCGCGGCTTCACCCGCGGGGATGTCGTTCAAATTATATACTAAAACCTTCCTCTTGAATCACTCTATCTATTAAAAAAACCGCATCAAAATCCGTTGCGTAGTTTTAAAGATTTAAGCATACAGACAAACAGACAGACAAAAATAGCGACTTTGTTTAATCGTTTAATCGTTTATTGGTCTCAATTAAAATATAGCCTAATACAATTTCATTATATTGTTTTATACTATGTAAGGATACAACCTGGCACTGACCGGAAAATTGCAAAAAACGTAAAAAAATATTTTTTGTAATGTTTTATTAAGTAATTTCGCGAGTTTCCTTGAAGGATTCACCTTACATGTCTGAGTTTTCGTTTGCTGTTAGCTCCAGTTGTTTGTCGCTTACCGCTGGCGGTAGGACCCGTGTTTATCTAAGTTTCGACTAATAACTGAATATTGTTCGCTTGTCGATAGTTAGCGATAATTATCGTAGTTTTATTGATGAGACGCGAAATATTCTTCAGAGGCTCTAACGAGGGCAAATAATTTATTGTTGAATAATTGTAACTAATGAGGTATTTTTATTCCGTATGGTGTCGGACGCAAAGAATAGCACCATCCCATATCTTCCCGTGGGTGTCGTAAGAGGCGACTAAGGGATGTACCAGAGAATGGGCAGCAGCGTTCTCTGTGCTTTTTGTATCGACCGTACTGCGATCGCCAACCCGCCTGCCAAGCGTGGCGATTATGGCAAACCCCCCCTAAGCAAAAATTACACTTAGGGGAGGCCTATGTCCAGCAGTGGACGTCTTTCGGCTGAAATGATAATGAATGATGAGGTATTTTTATTTCATAGATCTAAATGTAATGGCTTTTCATATAACGTCTATTAAAAAAAAAATAAAAAAAAACATTTGGTGAAATTCTCGTTATTAAATTATTTTCGTTATCTATTACCTGACATGTAATTTGTATAATTATTAATAAATAAACTAAACTAAACTAAACTATTTTAGACAGCTATCTTATTAATAATGACTTAACCATGACTGATAGAGTATAATTATACTACAAACACACCCTTTGCCTTACTCTCCAGGTATAACACGTAATAATATCGTTCATATCCTGATTCAAAAGAATAGCAAACAAAAAAGAAATCCTCCCAAAACATTTTTATTTCAGTCGCAACATTTTTTCTTCTATCACTACTTTCGCAGAGAGCGACATAATTCGTGGAATCAATGAGCGGATCCCCATGAAAGTAATGCAGTTATCTTGTAGCTCAGCCTCTCTGGGGTAGCCTGATTAACTGAACTGCTTATACCCTGTACAGGAGCAGCGTTCAAATTTATATTGAATTTGTGACTTTTTCAGTTGTGGAAAATGGATTTGTAGTTGCTGTATCTCTGTCATTTTATTATTATTTCGTTTCCTGTTTCAGACAGTTTTCACTTATCAGTTTATTTCATATTTTTTTCTAAAATCATATTATCATGACTTAAATATAGCTGGTGGAGTGTAAGTGTACTACAAGTATACCTTTGCCTTACCCATGACGAATAACACGCGTAATAATATCGTTCATATCCAGATTATTTTTTTGCGCTCGCTACTCTCGCTCAGAACGACATAATTCGTGGAATCTATGAGCGGGTCCCCATGAAAGTAATGCAGTTATCTTGTAGCTCAGCCTCTCTGGGGCAGCCAGTTAACTGAACTGCTTACACCCTGTACAGGAGCGGCGTTCAAATTTATATTTAATTTTAGTCTTTTTTTATTTCTGGGAATACTTAAATGAATTTTGTTGTTATATGTCTATCATCGAGTGTTTGACGGTTGTTTTGTTATGTTATTAAGAAGTTAATATTATACCTACTTATACAAAACATACGCCATACATAACATCACGCTGGTTGTCCCCGAAGCTTGGGCAGACATGTATCTCATAATACACGCACCTTCCTCAGTTGTATTTTGATCTGATGTCCCATGAATTACGTTAGCTGCAATCGGGGGAATGAAATGAAACCAAAGATGACTACTTAATCTATATTAAAGTAAAATTATTACATTAATTATAACCTAGACTAGCCTTATCATTCCTATTCGAAGTCGGAATACAGAATGAATTACTACTTTGATTCTGGTTTTTAAGTGATCTTCGATACGTGCATCGGAGTGCTGACTCAGTCTATGATTTCCGATGGTTGCGCGTTACGAAATGCTGCGTCGGCGTGTTGGCTGTTCCCATTATTTTTTCTTTTTATTATTTCTTTCTTTATTATTTCTTACATTTAATTTTTACTTTTTTTGGTGTTGTTTGTTTGTGTTTTACAAGTTATTTTTAAAGTTTAGTGTTTTAGTTATAGTATTAGTCGTAAGTTATTTTCAAAGTATCTTGTGAGTGTTTGCAAACCACAATTGTATTGGGTCTGCCTGTAAAGATAGTGTGTTTATAATAAATAAATAAATTAATAAATTATGCAGTGGCGCCTAAGTCGCGAATCAGGGTCGAGGTCGTAGGTAGCGCTGTGCGTAACACATGTAATAAGGGGTGAATTGTTTATAAGCAACCAGGAAAATGCAAACTCTCTGTATACTACTAAGAAATTTCTGATAGAACAGCGTAAAAACACGTATACCGATCTAAAAATCAAAACTAGAACCTCATTACCTCATTACTAGACCAAAAATGACCTGCTACGTTTCCCCAACATGTGCTACGAAAGCGTAGCAATCGTAGAGGCTACAGCTACGGCGTAGCAATTTCGTAGACCTTGATTGGTATTGAACTAAAATGTCTCTGATAGCAATTATTTGCTGTATGATAAGACTTGCTCGGTTAACACGTTCCCTGTTCCAGTACTAAAATGCAAAATTGACCGACAAGTCCAATAGGATTTTCTTAATTATTTGTTTTTATAAAGTCATAGGGTAGCCCTAGTAATATTTTTTTTTTTAAACTGATGTAGGCTTTACTTACCTGAAACACAAACTGTTCATGAGCGTAGGGAGACATTCTTGCTTCTGCACGTTCATGAAACACATGTGATTCAGGGAACTTTTTTTAGATTTTCAAAAGTATTTGTATGTGTAAATACTTTATTATTATTTTTTATGTATTTTCACGACATTTACGAACTTTAAACATAATATTCCATAGATAATCTACTTCCATAGACCTGTCAGTGTCAATTATTTTACGTCACTGACATATTTTTGATTTCTGTTCATGAAATCGTTTCGAATGCAAAAATTGTAAAACACGAGTGGATACTGAGTGTTTGCAATGCGAAAAATCGTTTTGTTTATGATGTTTCCAAAACCAACATAATAAGACATAGTCCAGAAATAATTTGTAATTTCTTAGAAAAATAAAAATATTTTTTCGTACGTCCCGGCGTTTTTCTTTACTTTATGATCGTACCAGTACGTCTAATGCAGAAACAGTAAAGTTCCAGCACGTCCAGTGGAATTATTCGCTTTAGAAGTTGTATATGTCTCCTAACGCACATATGGCTCAGGAACATATTAGTGCTTTTAAAGTGCACGTTTCCTGAACCATATGTGGCTCAGTGTACAGTGAACGTGTTAATCTCGGTGCTATCATACAAAATGATACAGTAAACAGCTTGCGGAATGTAAACGGAGACGTTATTAAACGTAAACATTGTGTTTTAGTCGTCAACGAGGTGGTAATGTGTTTCCAAAGTACGAGGAGAAATTTCACAATACAAACATTTATATCAATCCATACTGGGCCCGCGTGAGGGACTATGGTGTCCAAGCAGTGGACACTTTACAGGCTGATCCATCACCTGCCTGAACTTTTCTCAAGTGTGTTGGGGTTGGCTTTTAGTCTTACTGGATGCAGCTGAATATCAGTTACCTACATGGAAAGACTGGCTATCTGACCTCCACAACCCAGTTATTACTGAATAATAAGATACCCCTTCCCCCCTTCTTCCATCGAGAGACTAGGCGTACTGCAGGTTATCACCCATACCTTGTCGATGTTCCACACATTCGTACGAAGCGTTTTGCTAAGTCTTTCATTATTCGTACAGCCAAGGAGTGGAACACCCTGCCTGCGTCGGTTTTCCCGAGTTCATATAACCCCAATATATTTAAGTCGCGAGTAAATAGGCTTCTTCTGGGTAAGCTCGTTCCATCGTCGACCTCATCTCTGCCCTTAGGGCAAGATTGAGGTCAAGAGTAAGCCCATATTAAATAAAAAAAAAAAAATACTGCCTTGATAAGGTTGATTGTCAGGTTTTCGGGCCTCTGACTACCTATAGCGACTGTCAAATAAATTGAAATCACAGCTGGGACTAGCGGCTTAACGTATTTTACGAGGCACGGAGGAAACTCGGTATGTATTGGGTGGTGGCCCATCCACTGGCCAACCTAGGCAAGTGCAGCTTGACCTAAAGATTGTTCTTACTTAGCTTCGAGCTCTTCCAGGCTGTTTAAAATAATGCCACGTCAAAATAACAATACGCTTCTTGTAAACATTATCATTTTGATGGTTTTCATTACAACTGATTACAAACTGAAATGATGTGTGTTATGTTATTACTCTGGTGTTTATCTGCTTTGATTACTATCATTTATTTACTGATTGCTTTTGAGAGTAATAGTTTTGATGTTGACATAGTCGTAAGATAAACTATTGTCAACACCACTTGACTTGACGGCATGGTTGGCGCAGTGGCTCAAGCAATTAACTGCTGCGCTGCGTGTCGCGGGTTCGATCCCCGCACGGTACAAAAATTTGTATGGTCTACAGATAGTTGTTCCGGGTCTGGGTATTTGTGTATGTGAATTTTAATGTTTGTGAACGCCACCATACAGAAGAAATTCCTAGTGTCCCCACACTAGGAATTTCTACATACTACGGGCAACGTATTAAAAACAATTTGTGTAAAATACCACAACATTCATCATCCGAAACCGAAACACGTCCACTACTGGACATAGGCCTCCTTAGGTGTCACCACATTGACCGGTCCCGTGCGTCTCGAATCCAGCGGATCACCGCAACCAGGTGGAAATACCACAACTCATAGGGTAGAAATTTAACTGCATTTTGCACACACACTTTCATACATAGAACCAAGAAGCTCTGTATCCTAGCTGAAAGAAAATTTACTTAGATTGATTAGGGAACAAATACCAACTAATATTACAACGCAAAATAAAGAGCCAAACAAATTAAGTCCCCCGAGTAAACTATCCATAAAAACATCAAACAACATAATAATTAATACAAATGTGTCCCAAAAATTATTAAATTGTTCGATTAATTTGCTTTCGTAATCGAAAATTGATTGATAATTAATATTTAATATCGATGTCTGCGTAAAGTTTGTCTGTCTGTCCGTCTGTCTGTTGTGGGTGGCAATTTACAACGATGGATAGTAATTAATTGAGTGCTGCTGTTTTAAAGGCAATTTAATCGCTTTTTGATGATGTAAATAATTAAGTTTATTGTGGAAATGTTTGTGGAAAAGTCAATTGTGGTCGTATAATTTTTTTTATTTTTTTTTGTTTAATAATTAAAGATAAAAACAAAATTTAAACACAGAAACATCACAAAAACCTCAATAGGTTTGTCCGGATGTTGAAACACTTATGAACTATCTTAAAACTAACATAACAAATAAACATAGTTAATTTATGGTTCACACGTATTTATAACAAATTGTGAGGTACCACGCGAAATAAATACCAAGTAAGATTACAAACAAAATCAGCCTGTAATTTCCTCACTGTGGTGAAGAGTTATGAAGGAATAGGCATTGCTGACCACGCCTTGTTCATTGAACGGCAAGGTTTGCGCAGTGGCTGAACGATTCGCTGCTGTGCTGCGTATCGTAGGGTTGATCCACGCGGTCGGAACAAATATTTGTTTGATCTGCAGGTATTTGTTTCGGGTTTGGCTGTTTGTGTATGTGAGTTTAAATGTTTTGTAAATGCACGCGTGTATTGTTAAGTCGTTTACGTTACTAAAATTATAATTTCAGAAACAATGGAATAGAAGGCAGACTAATAGAAACTGCGGCCAATCATGCAACATAGCATAAGCCTAATAAATGTCCACTGCTGGTTTACTTAAGATATCATATAAGTAACAGGAAAGGAACCGTATTCCACTAAGCTGATCTACTGCGGGTTGGTAGATGTCATATTTTTTGATGATGATGATCATGATCAAAGATTCCAGTTCCAAGATTTTTTTGACACACGATAATAATATACTTAAAAAATAATGATGTTAAAACTCTGGACACTAAACATTAGCTTAGTTTAATTATTTGTAAATCATTAGCAAAACATAAAATTAATTTATTTGTAAGTCATTAACCAAATATAATTTAATATTCATGTTAAATATTTCTATGAATCAGTTACTTTACTATTAAGTATTCTGTTTATTTAAAAGATAATAAAGTGAATACAAGTGCATTCTTCGAAATGAGTGATACTAAATCTAATTTGCAACAATTTTGGTTCAAACTGGGTTGTTTTCCAGAAAACGAACATATGAAGCTTAAAATTCGGTCTAATAGAATATCAGATGAATTTCAAACATTTCAAGGAACGCACTAAATTATTTGATAGCTAACTTTATAGCAATCTTGTAAGTATAACATAACAAACATAACATGACTCCTGTAATCCTCGAAGGGTTAGGCAGAGGTGTACCAATAGCATACCTATTATTATCATGAGTTATGTTAAAGTCCCTCGTGATAGGCGAGCCTATTGTCATCAAAAAGGTAAAAATCAGACTATGGCGTGCTGCTAAGCTTATCAAGTGTTTCCCTAGTACGTTAGGTTCAAACATAATACCTACCATGTCAATAACTTAGCAGCGGTGGCCCAGTGGTGGCGGCCCGACTTACGAACACTACGTCGTGGGTTCGAACCCAGGCAGGCGCATTACTTAGTGTAATTTATTTCATCACCGCTGCTCTCAAAACGGTGACGGAAAACATCGTGAGGAAACCGGCATGTCCTAGAACCAAAAAATTCGAAGACATGTGACATCTACCAACCCGCACTGGGCACGCGTGGTGGATTATAGCCCATCCCTCTCCTAGAGAGGAGGCCTGAGTCCTTGCAGTGGGAACATTATAGGCTGATGATGATGATGACGAAATTAGTTATGTCCTAATTTTAAGAGTTTCTCTTGTTTACTTTTTAATCTTAAATTTTTTGTCAATTTGTTTTGTCTTGTGTGAAACCAATAAATACTTTTTCTTTATTTTTTTCAAGAAAAATTTGAGTGTTCTATATTTCTAAAAGACAGTCAATGAACCACGACATTTTAACTGAACCAACCAAAACACAGAAGGATCCAAACCGTGACGAAATCTCTAACAAAATAATGAAAATTGAAAGCTTAAAATCGAACAAATTGACCGTAGTACAGAATCAAATTAGAGAAAAGTCGACCAATTTGATGATACTGATAGAAAATAATAAATTTAAGTAAAATGGAGAGGCTTAAAGGACCCCATAGCTTTGGTAGTAGTCTTTCTTAATTGAAATGTTACGTTAATTAATTTCTACCCGATTGCGAAGTTAAAAGGAAAGTTATGATTATGAAGTTTGTGCGATCTTTGGGAAATTATTTTGATTTTGAACTGAAAAGGCTTGTTGTTTTACAGATGGACAGCCGATCTGATCGAAAATGATAGCACAGACATTCACAGATAACACGATAATTCAAATGAAACATTACAAGACTGTTTTCCTCAAATGGTTTAACAAGTTACCTATATAAAGTGTGTAAAAGTACCCAAAGTGGAAAGGCGCTTATTCTCTTCGTCACTGCGATATTTTCTTTGTTCTAGACCACACCTAGGAACCCCCTAGTTACGGAGATATTGGGGCTCAAAGTTCCAAATTTTTCACAGCTGTTTTTTTTAATACTAGTTTTTCAGGTTATAACTTTACTTGTTTACTACGAGTATTCAAAGCATCCACTTGCACAATATTTTAAGAGTGAGTTTTACTATTAAATGTGATTTTGAATTGAATTCGTTTTTCAGCAATATTTTGTGTGTAGGGGTACTTACTTAGTTCGATGTATATGATGCTTGGTTGACGGTTTCGTGAAGAGCTCGTTCACACTCTGTATTATACGACCAACTACAAAACCACATTTTTACGACATACAAGCTCAGCCATCCTACTTGCAATCTACGCGGCAGTCACAGACATTTTTTTTTGTACTCAGCTATATTTTCCAAACAATTTTTATTTTCGCTTACCCATCGAAATCGTAGTGTTGATGAATACGCTTTCAGAAATGAATGCGCATAAAAATGGCGGGCATAAACAGCTGATTTCGGATTCCGTTTTCCGCGTGTACGTTTCAAGCAAATCGGGAGATTTTCGGATTCGCTCCGGGATACACACTTATCATCAGAATTGGTTCCTTGTAAGGTAGATAGCTTATTTGATAAACAATTTCTGGGATTTTTTCTCTCGGTTGTGGTTGTAAAATAACGCCTTTTTCCTATGGGTGGGTATGCAAAACCCACAGAACGCCACGCCAACGTACGATTCTGTTTTTTTAGTGTTTTGGAAATCATCAGACGACTCCTCCCGCTCTGGGCAGAGCGGTAAGGAGTGTCAGACTTCTAATGACTAAAAACCACACACCCGGGGCAGCGGTATCTCTTTCGAACAACCCACAGCCCCGGCGGGATCTACTACGATTCCTTACATTCTCTTCTTGTCTCGTCAAAGTTCATACATCTGGTCATACAAGCACACCGGGTGTGAGTTAAGTACTACGCACCTGTCCTTTCTAAAAACATCACCAAAAAGGTCAGTGTATACCTTTCTAAGGCGTCCCCTTCTGGCGTTGCCACTCACATCTGCTTTGCAAAATGACGTTCAACATTTTTTCTGAAGCGTATTATAACATAACATCAAAACTGTTATTCCTGAAGGCTTAGACAGAGATGTACCTAATAGTACTACACCCTCATTTCGCCAGTTACGTTGTGAGACCCATGTAAAAGGAGGTGAGCCTATTGCCGTCAACCGGGCAAAACTCCAATAACACTTTGCCCATTGTGTGTAACATGTCTTCGAATGTTTAATTATTATTTTTTTATTTTTTAAAAAACTTTGCCCTACACTAGGAATTTCTCCTGTATCGTGGGTGCGTTTACAAACATTTAAACTCACATACACAAATACCCAGACCCGAAACAACTATCTGTAGGTCATACAAATATTTGTTCCGTGCGGGAATCGAACCCGCGACACGCAGCGCAGCAGTCCAATTGCTCAGCCACTGCGCCAACCGTGCCGTCAATATATTATGTGAAAATATATGTGAACTCTTCATCGGGCCCGCATGTTATGTTATGGCTCGATCTCTCATAGAAAGAGGTTTGTATCCCAGCTATGGGAATGATAGAGGCTTCCTGACAATCATAACAAAATATAACTTCTGTAATTTGCGCAGGATAAGGTAGGGTTTTACCTTTTAGTACACCCACATTTCACCAGTTATGTTGAAGAGTTATATAGAGAGTGATAGAGTTCATAGTTGGCCAACAATAATAATCAATGGAAAATAAATAATGTATTAATGAGTGTTATACAAATGATTGGCCATAAAATTATTTAAACACCGACATGGGTTTAATGCAAATTTACTGAGGCTGAATTAGGTTTAGGTTTAATATATGAATTTATTAAATTAATGGTATAAGTTTAATAGTGTTTAATGTTATTGAAAATTCAAAGCCAAATGAATATGGTTGGTTTAATTCACTTGTCTATAATATGTTTATCCTCTTAATTGGGATCTGTCTGTTTGTTCCGAGTAATCTCTGAAACGCTGAACCGATTTTGATGGGAGTTTTGCATATAGATAGTTGATATTAAAAGGAGTAACTTTGGCTTCAAATTTTGAGAAAGGATAAGGTCACTTGCACGTGACCTTATCCTTTAGAAATAAAACGAAATTGGTAACAAAATCCGATTAAAAAACGGAAGTACTATTTTTTTATGATAATATCACGCGAACGAAGGCCCCAAGCAACAGCTAGATAAAGATAAACTTTAAAATCCTGCACTTTGTGATTGAAAGTATGTTACGTTAAAGTGGTGCATTTTTCGGTGGAATTTACGATTATTTTACGAAACAAACTTTTTTAAACCCTAAACCCAGTAAACACCATCCAAAAGCCCCATCTGTTGTTCACCCCCTCACAACCCCGAAATTCCCCAATATTTTACAACAAAATGACCGAAACCTCTTCGAAAACTGTATTTATTAAAGCCATCTAGCAATCTAGGGCTCAACTTACGCCTTCTAGGTTGATGGGCATTAAGGCTTGCCCGCTGAAAGTACTGTCCCGGAAATTTATACTACGACCACCCCCTTTTCACCCCGTTTCACCCCTTTAACTCTGACGTCATGGCTTGTGAACTAGTGAACTATTTTAGTCAAGGTACTGTGGAATTCTGTGACATTTGTTTTCGTAATTCTAAAGTGGGGTAGTTTTATAAAACTAAGTAAGATATTGTTTTCAATTTCGATTTGTAACTAAAACTTTAGAATCTTCAAATGTTCAGGTCAATTCTTTGTTTAGAATGTTTCCAGATATGTTAGCATCATCCTCTACCTAGCTTTTTCCCAACTATTTTGGGGTCAACTTGCAGTTTAACCGGTTGCAGCTGAATGCCAGTATTTTACATGGACCTGCTGCCTATTTGACCTCCTTAACCGAGTTATTACTAGGTAATACTTGCTTGATTTTGTATACATTTACATATTTATATATATAGGATAGGTATATATTTATTTATGTGTATTATATGTTTATAATCTATTTATGTAACTATTTGTATATTATATTTATAAATCATTAGGTATGATATATTTGAATATTATATTTTTTTATCATTGTTCCTCTCAAAAAGAGCACCAGACATCTAATCTCTACACCACCCATGGTTGACTGGTAGAGAATGCCTAAGGCATTAAGTCCGCCTTTGTACCTTTTTTTTTGTGTGCGAGAAGTTTAAATAAATAAATAATACGATACCCCTTGGTACTGGTTGTCAGACTTTGGGACAACTAACTATCTGTCAAAGGTATACAAAAGACAGTAGGGACCAACGGCTTTACGTGCTTTCTGAGGCACGGAAGAAATTCGGTATGTAATGGGAGGTCATCCATCCAAAGATAAACCTAAACAAGCGTGGCTGCACCTAAGCGGCTGTTATTAAAAGAATAATCATTATAAATCGAGTGGTGCATGAGGCGGGGTTTTGTGCGCACATACATTTCACAAAACATCTATATTATTGTATTCATTTATCATATTCGGTGCGGGTAAACCCGCTAGCGGTGAAAATGGAGGAAGTAGGGAGTTCACCGGAGGCTGCGTTGACCGATACTAGTGATTCAGAAATATTAAAGAATTGCGAGCGGGAGCTGATGATGATGAAGAGTACGATGGATTTTGAACAACAAATGAGTGCCAGATCAGAGAAAAGATCTAGGGAAAAGAGCGAAGATAGTAGTGATGAAAGTTTTTGTACAGTTGACAGGAGACGTCCAAAGAAACTCATTAGAAGCACTTCAAATGGAAATTTTAGCACAAGCAGGTTTGATTTAAATAAAAATATTTTTCAAAATTCTGAGGAGAAAACAGACACATTAACGTTTGAGATATGTTTGACTTCATTACAAGTCTTACCTAAGCAGATGGCCTTGGCCAAGTGGTTACGAAACGGGAATATTCAAAATATCACTAGAATCAAATATAAAAGCCCTTATAAAGTATTTGTACAGTTTGATGATAGAAAACAAGCCGAAAAACTACAAAATTTTCCTAAAAACAAGGAACTAGATATTCGAGCTCAATTTACCGATGAGGTTGACCTATCCTACGGAGTTATTAAAGGGGTTGACTTGGAAATGACTGATGAGGAAATGTTAGTCTCATTCAGTGGCGTATTTGAGGTGGTGTCTGTCAGAAGACTGAGACGTTTAAATGAGGACGGTAAATGGATCGACAGTGAGTCCGTTAGGATAGGTTTTAAAAGCCAAGTTGTGCCACAGTATGTGTATGCATATGGATGCCGATTCAGGGTTGAGAAATATGTTTTTCCCGTAACCCAGTGCTCTGGATGTTGGAAGTTTGGACATTCTAAAAAGTTTTGTCCGATCAAAAAAAACCTATGCCCAAAATGTGGAAAAGACCACATCAATTGTGAGACTCAAATTTTTAGATGTTTGAATTGCAATGGTCCTCACATGGCTATAAACAAAACATGCCCATTTTTTATTAAAGAGAAGAGGATTCGTGTTCTCATGAGTATGAAAAATATCACGTACAAAAACGCATTGGAACTGTATTATATTGAAAAAAAGGAATGTAACAAACAAGTTTCACCGGAACAAACGGAGATGAGTAGTCTTACATTTATTGACGTTAATGAAAAGCTGCCTGGTGAGCAGGTTTACCATAAAGAACAATTTACAGATGGAGAACCAGTTATTTTAGAAGATAGAAAAGTAGATTACGCGACTGTAGTAAGAAACAGAAGTGATAAAAATAGAAAAGAAGGATCAAATAAGCCTAAAAAGAAGTTTACCATAAATGTTCATGATAACATTAATAAATCCGTGCTTACAGAAAATTTAGAAAATATACAAAATCACGAAGAAGAAAAGAGAGATACAAATGAGAGGAAATTTCAATGGAGGAAGATTTGGAGAAATATTATGGCAATTGTGTTCTCGACAGAGCAAAACCTAATGGACAAAATGAAGGCGGTGTTTAAAATTATATGTGAGGAAGTTAAATTATTGTTAATTAGTAGTTTTATGGATGGAGATATGCTAAACTTGTTTACATCTAAGAATAATGGATAGTTCAGTAAAGGAGATGTCGATTAAAATATGTCAGTGGAATGCACAAAGTCTAAGACCTAAAATAAGTAGTTTTGATGCATTTTTAAATCAGGAAAAGTTTCACATTGCTATTTTGAGTGAAACATGGTTTGACTCAAGTTTCAACTTTAATTTAACTGGATACAATATATTTAGAAAGGATAGACCAGATTCTTATGGAGGAGTTGCTATAATAGTTCATAAATCATTACATACGCAAATAAGTCCTATTAATCTATCAAATCCTGGCATAGAAATAATTCACGTCAAAATTTTAAATTGTAAAAGTCTTAAAAATATTATATCAATTTACTGCCCATCTTCTGTAGTTACTCGTTCTGCTGATTGGGATAGACTATTTAATTTAGAACTCGAAAAGACTTTAATTGCAGGGGATTTTAATGGGCATCATACAAATTGGTCGTATAAAATAGATCAAAGAGGAACACAACTATTAGACTCTTCACTGGAAAATGGCTGGATTTCTTTAAATAATGGTGATTTTACTAGGGTCAAATTAGTAAATGGCATTGTGACGAGAACTTCACCTGATATTACGTTTGCATCGTCAGATATAGCAATAAATTGTGATTGGAAAGTATTCAATGAAAACTTGGGTAGTGATCACCTCATTATTAAAATAACTCTGAACTATTTCGAATCAAAAAATTATATTAAGAAACGTAATTATAAAAAAGCAGACTGGAAAGCATTTAGCGAAAATCTTCTACAGCCATTTTGTGATTTTGATAACTTTGAAGACGTGCAAGTTCAATATGATTATTTTGAGGATCACATCAATCGTTCAGCCATTAAAAATATTCCTGAGACGAAAATTTGTACCAATCCGGCTGGTAATTTTAAACCTAAGGAATATTGGGATTCATCACTGTCCGGAGCAGTAGCTAAACGTAGATTAGCTTTGAGTATATTTAGACGTAACCCTACTCCTGTTAATCTTAAAACTCTAGAGGATAGAACTGAGGAAGCACACGCTTTGATAAGTAAAGCTAGATCAAATAATTGGAAATGTTTTTGCAGCAGTATAGATGAGACTACGTCTGTGTCTGTAATGTGGCAAAAAATGCGTTGGTTCAAAGGTTATAAACAGGTAAAATCTTATCCGTCTGAAACTAAGCAAAAGGAGTTGCTAAATGCTTTAGCTCCAGATACAGTAACAAACAAGCAACCTTCTTTCACATCTCATAATAGTTTATTAGAATCACCATTTAGTCTGCAAGAAATGAAACACTGTTTAAAAAAAAAGGATACTGCTCCGGGCAAGGATGGAATAACTTACTCCATGATTTTTAACTTACCTTCTGAGGGAAGATTATTTTTACTTAACTTATATAATAGGATTTTTTCATCTGGGCATATTCCACGCCAATGGCGGGAAATAACCGTTATTCCCATACCAAAGGCTGTTAGCGGCACTGACGTAGAACCAAAGCTTAGGCCTATATCTCTCATATCATGCATTTGTAAAATATTTCACTCCATGTTAGTAAAGAGGCTTGAGTGGTATACCGAAAAAAATAAGTTTTTATCTGCTGCTACGACTGGCTTTCGCAAAGGACAATCCTGCTTGGATTGTCTCGCGAGGCTTGTAACTGATATTCAAATAGGATTTTCGCACAATGTTCCTACTGTAGCTTGCTTCTTAGACATTGAGAATGCATACAACAACGTGTTAGTAGAGAGTGTCGTGACTACATTAGATAGATTACAGTTTGGTTCTAATATTTGTAAATATATTTGGGAGTTTTTAAATGCAAGATGTTTAATAATAAAAGTGTATCCTGGGGAGTCAACCATAAGTAGATGGACAAATAGGGGTTTAGCTCAGGGCGACCCACTTTCTCCTTTGCTGTTTAATTTAACTACGTACAAAATTTGTCGTGAGATTGAAGGCGTTTCTCTATTACAGTATGCCGACGATTTTGTATTTTATTTAAAGCACAGGGACTTACATTTTTGCGAAATTTCTTTACAATTAGCAGTTAATGATATGATAGCTAGGCTTGATGAAGTTGGTTTACAACTTTCCTCTAATAAATCTAAAATGTTTATTTTTTCTAGAGGTCGAAGAAGGAACAAAATAGAGCTTAAAGTCAATGAACATGTTATTAGTTCAGTTGATAGTATTAAGTATTTAGGTATGTGGCTTGATCGATCCTTACGGTGGGGTAAACATGTTAATGAAGTAGCTGAGAAAGTCTTAAAATATTTAAAACTTTTCAAAGTTTTAGCGGGTTCCAAATGGGGAATGCATCCAAAGTATTTACGTACGTTATACATTTCGGTGATAAGAAGTAGATTGGATTATGGATGTTTTTTGTTCGGAAATTGTGCTAAAGTCCATTTGTATAAATTGGACAAAATACAAAATCAGGCGGCCAGAATAATCGGAGGTTTCATTAAAAGCAGTCCTATTCATGTAATGGAGAGCGAACTGTGTTTACCTCCGTTGCATAATAGAAGACTATTTCTTTCATATAAGTACTGTATCAAAAGTATGTCCTGGTCAAACAGTATAATTATACGACTTATTGCAGAATTAAATGATCTCATGCAGATGAGATTTTGGCAAAACAAAAACAAACCCTTACTTGTTTCGGTACTAGATGAATGTGAATCTTTTCCTGTGCATTCCTCTGATTATTTAGAAATGTTTTCGTTAGAGGTTTGGGTGACCAGTATAACAATAGATGACTTAATTATATGTACTTTAGAGTGTGTAAAAGGTCCAAAAAAATCTTTAAATTTTTCTTCTCTAAAATATGAAATCTTAAAAGAAATTCACGATAAATACTGTCGGTTTAATAAATATTTCACGGATGGCTCCAAGTGTAAAGATGGTCTGGGAGCAGCGTTTTATGATGTCGATAGAAACAATTCCATTATGTACAAAGTAAATACTTATGTGTCCATTATGACGATGGAGCTCATTGCAATCTATGAATCCATTAATTATGCTTATAACTTGGGTGATAGACATTTTGTGATTTTTACAGATAGTAAGAGTGGCTTGCAGCATTTAGCTCGCTGTGCCTCTGGTTTCAGAGGTATTTCGATAGCTTACTCAATTTTACGTAAGATAATAGATCTAACAAACAATGGCGTCGTTTTAAGATTGCAATGGGTTCCATCTCATGTAGGTTTGAGAGGCAATGAGGAGGCTGATAGATTAGCAAAGTTAGCGGTTACTCAGGGTCAAGAATATTATGTCGTACCTAATTATTTAGAACGAGTAACTTCTTGCAAAAAAATGTGTTATGATAGGTTTAAGGAATATTTTGACGAACGTAGCAGGGAAAAGGGCATTTGGTATAAAACCATTCAATATCAGCCTCTTCCAATACCGTGGTTTGCTATCATTGAAATGAGTAGATGCCATATTGTTCTCTATCATAGATTGCGCTCTGGTCATTACCCATCTCGGAAGTTTGGCTTTTTGATGAAAAAAGTGGATTCTCCCAACTGTGAAACATGTGGAACGGTTGAAGATGTTTACCATTTACTTGTCGAATGCAATAAGAATAAAAAGGAACGAGACACATTGATGTCTAAATTAAATTTAAATAAATTTGATACCGGTTCATATGTTCCAATTTTAGCGCAGCCGTCTCAGGAGATAGCAATTCTCCTTGCTGATATGTTTTTTTAATTTTTAAAATTTGTTTAGTTTTGTGTAAAATAGTTTATGTTATGATGAGGCTGACTTGCCTTTAAGGATAAAAGCCTTCTTTAAAATAAAGATAAAAAAAAAAAAAAAAAAAAAAGAATAATACAGAAATCATAGTTCCTAACAAGACAAAAAGCCTACTAGCAAAATAAATTAAAACAAAATCAAAAAATCGAACTGACACAGCCGAAAGCCACATTCAGCCAGTAATGTCAAAATAAGGGGTTTTTCAAAAACCAATTTTCTGTATAAACACCGGTTTGTGATCCGACCGGGTTATTTATTATTTAAATATTATCCTTAACCATCCGTTGGTGGACCCTAATTGAAAAGCCGTTTCGTAGGGCCGCCATAGAGAGATAGGAAGGAAAGGGTTTACGGA
Organism: Diarsia dahlii; assembly: GCA_949775195.1. NCBI lineage: Eukaryota > Metazoa > Arthropoda > Insecta > Lepidoptera > Noctuidae > Diarsia > Diarsia dahlii. The sequence continues at coordinate 16,414,252 of OX459213.1, forward strand.
TTAGGAGCAAAGATTATAAAGGATTGTACTTATAACTGTTGTAAACAAATTAATATTGGGGGATAATTGTGTCATTAGAAGTGTTTTGACTGCCTCGTTGGTCGCGACTGCTTGAGCATGGGTTCGTTTCCCGGGTTGGTCAAGGGTTTTTCATTAGGAATTTCTTAGTTGCAGCTACGGAATCTGGATCTGTACCCAGATGATGCCAATAGGCTCGCCCTTATTACATGAACTTAAAAAAAAATAGGTGGCGAAATGTGGGTGAACTTTATAGGTACCTAGACCTACGCCGCTGCCTAACTCTTTCGGGATTACAAAGCGTGATGTTATGACAAAATGGGTTATGAGGAGAGGCGAGCCTTAAGGTGTTCCACCTTATGCTTGCTCATTTGCAGTCTCCACTCAAGGACACGTCATCGCTACGGCGAGTAACGAGTATAGCCGGTCCACTGCCACTTCAGCTCACTTATTCTGTGACTTATGTCAACAAGTTTCCTGTGATTCGTGCAATGAGAACACTAAATACTTTACACTTTGGCGGAATTCCAGAGGGTGACACTAAGTGTGTTGTCCACTGTGTAACTTGTACTTCTAACCCAGACCCGTTACTTGGGACTGAACTATTAACAATGTATGACTATACTTTTGTTAGCTTGGGTCTTACCTGTTACAACAAATGTTAGCACATACATCATATATCATCATATCATCAATGAATAAATAAATAAATAACTGAGTCTGGTTCTCTGTCCAACCATCTCGTTTTGGATGCGATCCCTCAGAGACTCTAAGCATGGACCCCTCTATAGCTCGCTACCTTAATTAGCCTGTAATAGTTTAATCGAAATAATTGCTTTGAGTTTGAGTTTGCAGGCACAACTCTGCTTAACCCTTTGGATTTATTCGGCGTTGTAACATAAGGTTAAAAAGCTTGTTTGTTTACAAAAACTTCTAAATCCGTTTACTATAAACTCCCGGTTTCCTATATCAGTAAGTAACTCTATTCCGTAAACTTTGACTCCGTAGTTTTCGTCGTTCCTAACTTTTGCCCAAAATAGAAAGTTTCTTATTTGTAACATCAGCAACTTTTGTGAAACTATGCCAAATTTTAACTTTGTAGGACAGACTTTTACAAAGGGAAGCATTTAATACGTGACAGATAAGTTGGGATGGGTGCAATGTTGTACTGTCGGCTTTCTTTCTTTCTGGAAAACAAAATCTTCAGACCTACGGAGTGTTTCTTGGACATTTGCTGCGCCAGTTTTTCTCTACAGTTAAAATACTAGGAAGAGATAAAGATCGGTCATTTTGTGGGACTGTCTTATATAGTTTGACTTTTGGGGCTCAAAATATTATCATGATGACAATATGAAGATATCGAGTGCTTATCTGACCTCCACAAAGTAGTTTGTACTGGAAAATACGATATCCATTGATAAGACTGGTTGTCAGACGTTCGGGCCACTGACAAACGACTGGCTTAACGTGATTTCCCAGGCCTGAATGAAACTTGGTACGTAAATGCCGGTCACACATTCACGAACCAACCTCATCGAAACTAGTGACTCACCTATCAGTCATCTCCAATGGTTGTGGTGGCACTTGGACAGCAGACCCCCAAAATGACCTTATAAGTGACCGTAAAGAATTCACAGTCTGAGAATTAAGTTAGTTTTTCAAGTCATGTTAGTAGAAGAATACTTTTTAAAATATATGTGAAAAATGAAAAAAATGCTTTATTATGTATACCACATCACGCCTAAAATCCCCGAAGGGTCAGGCAAAGGTGTAGGTACCAATTAGTACACTTACAATTTGCCAGTTATGTTTAAGTCCGATGTAATAGGGAGTAAGCCTATCGCCATCACCATAGCACAAATTCAGACACCTTGGCTGCTACTAAGAAAATTCCTGACGGAAAATTATTGCTATTCTAGAAACATGATAATAATATTACATCAAATTCACAATATCATTACTTAATTCAGTATTACTCTTCGATTGTTCCATAACATAAAAATACGACACTAATAAATATATTTTATACACGCTGAGCCAGACCTTAGGTACTCATATCTCTTATTTTATTATTTGAAGAACGTAAACGGAAATGTCTCCCACATTAATCATTTACGAATACCTCAGGGTTTATTTGTACCCTTTTGGGTAAAGCTAAAGGGGTAAGAGGAGGAAGAGGAGTTCTTGGGTACAGAGAGACACAATGAGGATCTGTGAGGTGAAGGTACGCTTGCTGCGGTCAGTGCGTTGATAAGGAAGTAATCGTAAAGTCTTGGCTACAAGTCGCTCAAGTGACTGTTTTTTTACCCGACTACGGCGAAGCCAAAAGGAAGGGTAATGATTTTGGCAGTCTATGTATATATGTATGTATGTTCCACCGTAGCGCCTAAACTACCAAACGGATTTTAATAAATGAGGTGTCAATAGATTCGTAAGAATAGCCCGGGTGTCATAGGCTATATACATTTTATCAAATATTTTTATGACGGAAGTTAAATTTCAGATTATAACATCGTAAAAAATTTAATTGAGATAATCATAACATGTTTGGTATCAAATGAAAGGTCTTGAGCACATTACAAATATGTGTAGTATATTATAGTTTTAGTCAACATATACCTATGTTTAGCATGCGGTCAAACCGTTCTCGTGGTCTAGTCTGTGTTATGTATTCGTATTGTGTAAATAACAAACCAACATTAAGTAGAATATTAAATTATGAAAGTAATATATATTATTACGTATTTATTAATAACACACAAAAATAACATTCAAATAAAAAATTAAGTTTAAAAACTAAAACCCGACTCACAAAACCGCGGTCTTTAAAGTAGAAAACAAGAAAATAATTCTTGTCTGATATTCTTAGTAGTCGCATGCCACATTGCTAATGGAAATTAGCAGCAGACTTCTGTATCAATGAGAATACCATGAAGGAGCATCAGGTATCAGTGGCATGCGACTACGAAGAATATCAATATCAGACAAGAACTATTTTCTTGTTTTTTACTTTTAAGACCGCGGTTTTGTGAGTCGGGTTTTAGTTTTTAAACTTATTTTTTTATTTACTAGCCTGTTTTTTCCTACTGCTGGGCAAAGGCCTCCCCCATTCCTTTTCAACTCTCCCGATGTTTTGCCATCAGTAAGGAACGAGTCCAGATTGTTACGACAGCGTTGCTTGCGCCTGCCTCGGTGACGACATAATAGCGACTGATAAAAAGGACCAATCGACTTCTTAGAGTCGAAGTCGGGGAATTGTTTGTTTCGTTGTATATACGGGTTGAAAGGTGCACCACCAGGTTACCACATATTCCATACATCATTCTGACCAAGAAATTACTTTTTCTGGAGTAGATTCCACCCTGTATAATATGATTTGATTAGCAATAGGTTCCTTTCCTTCACGTGTCATAAGTAACCTAACCTAATTTCCAAAATGTCAATAACATAAAAACACCTCTACTTACCTCTTTAAAGATCATAACAGTCATAACTTTATGTTACCTACTGTAACAATTCTACACAAGCAACCAAACAAAACATATTTTCCTTTCCCAAACATTGCGGAAACAATACAAGACAATTGTATATACCGACCAACATATATATAACATTTATATAGGTCTCGCTTTTAGTATAAAAGCCCTGAATGGTCCTTATGTATGCGAAGCAGAAATAGCTCTGGGGGTCTAAAATGGTCACTAGCAGATCATAATATGAATTGCGTTAAAAAGTGTAAAATGGACCTTTCATAATAGTAACTGCGTTTGTGGCCATTTTACGAATTTTAACGAAATTAATATTGTGAGTCATGTCGATGCTAGTAACAGTATTCGTCCACCTCTCCCGTCTGTTTTCGCCTAGTTTAGGTAGCAACAGTTCTCCGGTTAATGTGGTTGCCTCCCAAAAAGGATCTGATCGAAACAGTGATTCGTATCGGCTCAGTAATTCATCAATCATTAATGTTCTCATTAATATTGTTTTCCTATTTATGATCTATTTTCCTTTTTGTCTCAAACGCAGTTACTATTACGGAAGGTCCATTTTACACTTTTTAACGCAATAATTTTTAACACAAAAAAATCTAAGTAGTCCGTCAAATAGATTTCCAAAAAATATTAGACACGTATTTTTTCCTTTTTACACGCTTACGTGCTTCGATCTTTGACACGTTTTATTTTCGTAAATTTTTATTAATTTGATTAAACAAAAAAACACGTATCCAATATTTTTCGATAATCTAAAAGACGGACTAAACAGAATCATATTTTTTGTAGTCAGTCAACTACCCTATTTATATTATGATCTGTTAGAGTAACCATTTTAGACGCCCTGTTCGTACGAACGAGTATGTCACCGTGTGGTTTTCAATTCAGCCTGGATTGGAAACCACGGAGTGCTGGTTGCGTTCGATTTCTATGTTAAATTACCCGCTGAAGCTTGAAAGTGATAATGGAACACCTATCGGGTATGTATTTAGCTTTTATTGATAGCACTGACTTTATTGGTAGCCTTAGATAACAGAAATGGGTAGCATAGACAGAATTCGCAATACCACAATACGTTTAAAAACTGGAATCGCTGATGTGGGCTGAGCTGGCAAGTCTGCCTACCAGAATGCATAAGGACCGATGGGCCAGAATCATCATGTAGTGGGTGCCAGAAAACGGGCGTCGTCATCGAGGGAGGCCTAGAAAACGCTGGCGTGACGACTTAGAGGCTTTTGTGAGAAATTGATTGATTGAATTGACTTAAGAGTGGAAGGCTATGGCATCCCGGCTTTGAACAGCAGTGGGAGAAAATAGATTAAACAAAATTGGTGGGGCCTCGTCTCGACTGGGCAGGTGTTGTGTGTTGAGGAGCTCGTGGCGAAATTATAACAGCTGCTCGGGTCTGATCCGTGTATGGGTGACCAGCCATTACACATCAAGTTTCCTCCATGTCTCGGTACTTTTCAGCCACCATGAGCTCGTTACAAAAACTCCCATATAATTTAGTGACCAAATTAATCAAGAGTGCTGAAAAAAACCCAAACTCCCGAGCTATAAAGAAAGCAAATTAGTTACTTTCTTTCTTTCTTTGCCGTACCAGCCACAATGTAGAATGTACGAGCGATATTATCAGACGGCGTACATGTAAAAATTATGCTCATACGTCTCCCTGCCAAACTCGAACATTTTTACTGCGCGGTACTTTGTGTAGGGATGGGACAAGTGTCGATGTTTCGGGGAAAAAGTTATCGATAGTTATTTCTGTCTGAGCATAGCGCTAATCAATAAAATATAGTCAGTCAGTAATTGCTAGGTCACGAAAAATGGTGAAAAGGTTGAAAACAAATTTATTCAAAAGTAATTGAAAATAAATGGAATTAAATTAAAAAAAAACACTCCACAGTTGGTAAATGACACTGTTAAGCCTCTCTTGCTTTTATTTCAGGATGAAATAGAAAACAAATCAACAAAAAGTTGCATAAAATACACTAAAGAACTATAACAATTTTGTTGTACAGTAAAATATAACATCACCCGCCTGTACACGTCAATATCACCGTGCAATCTTATACTTCTAACCAAGAATGTCTTTGAATGATGGCTTTTATATCTCTTAGATGTTTGCCAACCCCATAAAGGTGTAGCATGAACTTTAAGACCTGAAGTACTATAAACCCAAGTGTTACGACCTACACTACAGGACGAAGCGTAGTGTACAGTAAAAGTCACCAATATGTTATATTGGAAAACTTTATGCAGTCATAAAATGAAATAATATTGTGGATTGAGCGATTTATGGAGAATATTTTTTAAGTGCTGTTGTTGGTTTTTATATAATAATGTTATTTTTATAGTTTCTAGTACCAGTAACGCGTGCGACAATGCGACTTCAATCGACAGACCGCAGCACAAGTGTTACTGTAGATGGCTACTTTGTTGTCTGACGCTGCGGTCAAGCGGCAACTGTAACTGCAAACCAGAGGTGCCATCATTGGCTTAACAACAGCAGAATATCTTTATTTTTTGTAAGAGAACTCACTTCCGTTAAACTGCAGAAAAAAAATGCTGCAGAATTTAAGCTGCAGCGGCATATTTCTTGGTGTTATTGTTAACTGCAATACCACCAATGATGCAATCGGCTGTCACCTTTTCGAAGTGAGTGTGTTTGCTTGTGACTGTCTATAAAAAGTTTTTATTTGCGATAAAATATTTTGTTGGATGACTTTGTATTTTGTTGGATTTACTTATGGTCAGCAATTGTGGTTATAAAGCTAGTTTATTCTGAAAACTATAAAATGGGAATGAAAATACGATTGCAATACTAAAATAATACGGTATGTATTCAATGGTTTTATTTTCTAGTCTCTTTTAAGTTTTAAATGTCAAATGTCTGGAATAAAACCATAATCACCTTCATGGCATAATTTAATGGTATTTGTATCGTCCTATGACTGTATAAAATACGTTATTATAGTTTCCTAGACCGTTTTTGATATACATAGGAAATAATATTATTATTTTATAGTGCACAGGTGCTTTTAACTAACGAACATAATAATATTAATTTTTATCAAACAAAGTCACAGGTTCCTTTCAAAAAAAAACATCGACATTTATTTACACCTTTTCCCCACCCTACGCCAATTTATTACACAAATGTGTGTATATTTGGTACACGCTGAACTCGGAAATCCTTTTTTACTAATACGCCATAGATTAGAGTAAAAGCATAGTAATGTAGAGTATTAATTTAAGGTTACTTCAGCATAAATATATATAGAAGGATATATATACAAAGGTTACTTTGTTATATTGAGATTCTTGACTAAGAAAATACAATGTGGGTAAATGTTACGAGTATTCTGTGAGAGAATGTTTAAGATGGCGATACTTTGTAACAGGTAGTGTGGTTTTATGGCAAAAGTATTTGTTCTCATTTGCATTCTGAATTTTAGTAGCAGCTAGTTTTATGGAGATTAAGAGTAGTTGTTGTAACAGAGAGACTGATATGTGTTGTACGTGAGTTCGAACTCAAGCAGGTTCTCTCGATTATCTTCGTGGCCTATTCTTGCCTACCTGATCCTCACTACCTAGTTAGTACGGGGTAATACGATACCACTTAGCAAGACTGGTTGACAGACTTTCCGGCAGCCAACCGCAACGACTGTCATAGATCTACGAATGACCACCGTGACCTTGCTCAACTTGTTTTCCGAGGCACTCAGAAAGAGGTTTTCGTATGTAATTAATGAACACCCACCCACTTGACGACCTCAGAAGCTTTGCTTTACCTGTAACGACTCACGTGTTAGACGTTAGTTCGAACCAAGGCAAGCGCTCTTCATAATATGATTAAACTTTTCCTACCCATCTGACCTCCGCAACTAAGTACTGTTTAATACGGTATCCCTAAAATTATTAAAATAGTTTAATCTCGCGTAGTGTACTAACAACAAAACAGCCGGCAAATGTTATTACAAAATACATAATAGATAACGTCGACCGAACCCTTATAACACAATTCTAATAATTTATCTAAGCCGTCCAAAGCAGTCTAGGTTAGATCGTAAAAACTAGGTCTAGCCACAGTATAGATAGTAACAGAAGTCGAGCTTTGGGGGCTCGAGGCTAAATAATTACAACTGGAAGGAAGAGCGGTGGCCCGAGGAGCACTAATGGTCCAGAGGTGGCGGCCCCGACTTACGAACAGTAAGTCGTGGATTCGAACCCAGACAGGCGCATTACTTTGTGTAATTCATTTCATCACCACTGCTCTCAAAACGGTGAAGGAAAACATTCGTGAGGAAACCGGCATGTCTTAGAACCAAAAAAATCGAAGACTTGTGACATCTACCAACCCGCACTAGGCCCGCGTAGTGGATTACAGCCCTTCCGTCTCCTAGAGAGGAGGCCTGAGTCTCAGCATTGGGAACATTATAGGCTGATGATGATGATGGATTAAGCAACGCTTCCAAGATTGGCACATGGATTGGTGACTATTTATCATATACGGAAACTCTGCAAGACGAGGACGTGGAAATTGTTTTTTCCTACTCCTCCGCTATTCTTTTCTGATTAATTTCGTTGCGGGATCCAAGACAGTTAAATCGCTTCTCTGGGACTTCATCGAGCTTCATTGTCTCGGCGCTTTTCTTGTGGTCGCCACTGTTGATTCTGTCTAACAGGAGTTACAGTGGTTTGGGAATAGTGTGGCGGGCTTGTCCCAATAAAAAAAATAAAAAAAAATACGGAAACTCTCCCTTTGACTCGGAAAGTAAGTTAAACAAGGTGACAGCGTCGTTATGCGTGGCCAGAAGCCGGAAAGTCTGACCACCATTCATTCCCTGGGGTAGCTATTAACAGGGTTATGGAGGCTAGATAGAAGCTCTAAATGAAATACTGGTATTCAGTTCCAGTATCCGGTTAGATTGGAAGAATTATAAACAAACTCTAGCTGTCGATATGTCTGGGGCGGAATGTAGGCGTGTCAAGTCCGACACAAGTTCAGTTCACGACTGTCCACATACCAGTGTATGTGTGCGTGTGCCTTAGCTTGTTGTACGAAGTTAAACTTTTGTACTATTCTGTAATGTAACTGCCCAGTGGGAATTCACGGAGGTACAGTTGGGATAGGACCAAACGGTTATGTATTTATGACTACGTGTGTATGATTTATTTATTGTTCATGCTGAATGTGTGGATAGGATACGGTAGTAAATGTGATTTTGTAGTGGACAAGACGAACTTTGTACATGATAGGAATAATAAAATGAAGATGAAAGCACAACTGCTTTTATCTTAATTTTATTATTCCGATCAGTATGATTAAGCTACAAGATATTTTTTTTCTCGTGTAGCGGATTCGATTCCCGGTTCAACCATGACTGTAATTATTTAAAAATCTATGAATGCAGTTTAAACTGTTTTTTAAATTAAAATAATGTCTTCTTTCAGTAAAATGTTCTATCTACAATATTCAAGGTACTTTCCCTCCATGTGGCATAGCCGTGGGACGCCCTGTATATTCAATTTTACGAGTTCTTAATTGAAGTTATAAAAATAAAAGATATGATTCATTTATTGCGGTCACATTAACTTGACGCATCTCTGCGTCTAGTGTCAAGCGTCTCAAGCGTCAAGTTAATGTGACCGAGTAGTACAGTTACACGTATGCAAAGAAAATACCTCAAAATAGAACCTACACTTTATTAACGAGTCTAGTTGGATTCTCATCTATCTATATTATCTATATCTATATAAATAAAGAGAGAAGTCCTGACTGACTGACTGACTGACTGATTGACTGACTGACTCATCAACGCCCAGTCCAAACCCTTGGACCTAGAAAGCTGAAATTTTGCACAGAGGTTCCCTTTATAAGGTAGACAAGGAATAAGGAAGGATTTTTCGAAATTCAACCCCTAAGGGAGTTAAATAGGGGATGAAAGTTTGTATGGAAAATCGTCATTTTCACGCGGGCGAAGCCGCTGACAAAAGCTAGTTTGATTATAAGCAGGCACTCGACGACAAATATAATCATCAATGCACTTTTGAGTTCTGCATAATGTGCTTACCTGTAAGAGGTTGATACACTTGTCTGTGACTATAACCATCTAATTGATAAATACAAATACATAGATTAATCTTACTTCCTACTAATATTATAAATGTAAAGCAAAAACTACTGAAGGGATTTAAATGAAACTCTACGCAGGCAAAGCCGCAGACATAAGCTAGTATATAATATATAAACAACACTATATATAACTAAAAAAAAAAAATTAACAAAAAAATAAAACCGACTTCAACAAAACATTAACACAAAAAAGTGAAAAATAAACTTTAGTAGAAAATAAACCAGCTTCTGAAGTCGATGACTTTTTTGATTTCGTTTTTTTTTGCCACCGTCTTCAGTAGCTGATTTTTTCCTGACCTCCTCCTTTTTGAAGACCGTTAAAAATAATAAGACAAAGTTAATTTAAAACCGCAAAAAAAGAAAAAGCACAAAATATAGTATACGAGTACTGAAACAGTACTCTTGCCAGTATAATACCGATTCAATCAACTAGAAGCAACTGAAAACCATAAAAACAATACAATTTTTTTTGTACAAAATCTACAGACACACATTTGTATGAAGACAGTCACGCAAATAGAAAATAAATTGAACAAACAAATACATACCTACATAAATAAACTCACACCTTTTTCCCATGAGGGTACGCAGAAACTATAGAACACTGCTTACGATCTTAACATACTCCTTTCGCCTTGTCTACGTTCAAAAGAAGTATCCTTAAATAACTAGCAATAGGAAAATATTACAAAATATTTAGAAATAGTTGTTTATATTTAGGCGCTAGAACAAAATCCAGAATCAAAGGCTTTTTTTTTGCGGTAGGCAGTGTCAGGCTTCTACTGACTAAAAACAACCCATATTCCTTCTTAGCCCTTTGTGTCCGAGGCCGCGGTATCTCTTTCGGACAACACAGCAGCGAGACTCCTTGGCTGCTACTGAGAATATTCATGATAGAAAAGCCAATAACACTTTGCCCGACCAAGGAATCGAAACCTGGACCTCATGCTTAGCATTTTTGTGCTTTCATAGTTCATGACTTTAAAAGCTCTTGAACGCGATCAGCACGATTGCGTTCACTTAGACTGAAAAAATACAACCTTTTTTTTTTGGCGGGTCTATATCATCAAAATTACTCGTCCCGCGAGCGATAGGGAGTGTCAGACTTCTACTGACTAAAAAATCACATGTTCCATCTTAGCCCTTTGTGACGAGGCCGCGGTATCTCTTTCGAACAACTCGTAGCCCCGACGGGACAAAATACAACCTTCATGTTGAAAGACCACTCAAAACAAATTAAAGTAGATAAAGGTCACTCAAGACCCCCAAAGACCCCAATTTCATCCAAAGAAATAGTCTGTAAACGATGTCCCTTCCATTAAAGCCCGTAACACACTGACTACAGAACATTCACACCCAAGATTCCACAAAAAGCGCCCTACGAACATTATGAGAAAATTTCCATACCGTTTTACTTAAGTGTTGCTTTTTCTACATATGTACCCTTTTAGACCCCCAAGTGGTGCTTTGATTGTGACATATCCTGGGGTCCGAGAGACCCTTATTACATGGTTATTGAAAAACTGGGCAAGGGCGAGTCGGACTCGAATAAGAACGGATCCTTTCTTGCCACCGCTATAATATTAACGTAGAGTAAAAAAAACGCCTGAAAATAAAACTTATCTGTACACGTCAAACGACTCTCTTGAAAGGTCTCCCCTTTAAAAAGAGACGTTTGACTGCAGGTACTCAGGTATTCTCTCTAGGAGAGGGATGGGCTATACATGGCGCGGGTTGGTAGATGTCAAATGTCTTCGAATTTTTTGGTTCTAAGACATGCCGGATTCCTCACGATGTTTTCCTTCACCGTTTTGAGAGCAGTAGTGATCAAATAAATTACACAAAGTAATGCGCCTGCCCGGATTCGAACCCACGACTTACTGTTCGTAAATCGGAGCCGTTTTGAGAGCAGTGGTAAATATACACACTCTGAGAAAATTGTCTAGTATCTACTTATTACAGACAGTTAAACAGACTGGAGAGACATGTAATAGGGTTCCATAGGTACCCTTTACGGAACCCTAAAAAAGAGAGTTTTAAAGGTTAGTGTGAATTGCTGCCTTTTTTGTGAAGTGATACAAGTTTCCGTGTTATAGTTGTATTTACTGAAAGAGTGCTTTTACTATGTTTATATAAGTGAAGTCTTAGAAATTGAAGAGTGCTCTAAATTGTACCAATTTTGTGGAATGGACAGTATTGTACTGTCCTGCGTGAAAAGGAAGGGTTATTTCTCTGATGAGATTTTTTGTCACTATGGGAGTTTTTTTACTATCACAGTATTTTCATTTTAAGAACGAGAAGCTAGTAGCTAAATAATAACTGGATGGGTCGACCTCCCGTTGGGGCTGCGGATTATCGAAAGAGATGACGTGGCCTCGGCACATGGGCGAAGAAGGATCATGGGTTGGTTTTTAGTCAGTAGAAGTCTGACACTCCCCTTCGCTCTGCCCAAGGGCGGGGGGGGGGGGGGGGTCATTTGATGATTTTCCACCCACCAGAAAAAAAAAATGGGTCGACCTTTCAAGGTCAAGGCCTGTTTCTCGAGGTGGGTCTGTAGATGGGTGTTACACAGAGTTTCCTCCGTACCTTGGGAAGCACGTAAAGCGGTTAGGTCCCGTCTATCACTTGACTGGCGTTGCGAGTAGTTAAAATCAAAATTAAAATCAAAATTCATTTATTCAAACTAGGCTGATAATCAGCACTTTTCGAAGGTCAAAATTTACTTTACCTACTTTACTACAGTGAAACTTGGTTAACTGGGACTTGGATAAGTGAGAAACCTCTATAACTGGAACTCATACTGGGGTCCCATGAGACAGATTTGAATATCTGAGACACATTTAACCAGGTTTCACTGTATTTACATTTTTATAAGACAGTCCCCCAAAACGCCCACCCATCGACACTTCCTAGTGTTTAGCTGGAAAGAAGAAGTGGCGGAACAAACTCCCCAGCACACATCTGTCTGTTAGGTTGGTTAGAAGAACCAGACTCGATACAATAGCAAGGTGTCAGTTACATTTAAGATTTACTACAGACACAATCAGTAATAAACAAAAGTATATAACAATAAACAATGTAAAAATAAAATAATAAATACTTAACATAACAGTAAACTAATTTTGGAGAAAGAACACAAATAACAAACATTGTCTTGTGTTCAACTCAGCGACCAACTATTCTTATCATCTAAGTAGTCGTTAATAGAATAGTAAGCATTTAAACAAAGATTAGAATTAACTTTGGCTTTAAACTCATTAAATGGCAAGTCTAGAAAAGAAGTTGGCAGTTTATTATAAAATGTAATCCCGAGCCCTACGAATGAATTGTGAACTTTGTGAAGCCGGTGAAAAGGAGCGCGTAGTTTATGCTTATTTCTAGTGTTAAAGTTGTGGATATCACTGTTTTTAGTGTAGAAGCCAAAAGTTTGACACCCAGTAAAAGGAGTATCGTAATACCCAGTTAGTGGGTTGTGGAGGTCAGGTCGGTGGTCTGCCGTCGAGTGAAAACGAAATAAGACAAAATATATATAAAATTCACTTAGAATTCTTTTACTTTACTGATAGTGTTAGCCTGCGTCATCCCATAGGTAGGCAAAGGCCTTTCCCAATAACTTCCAGCTGTATCTATCCAGGGTCAATGTGGACCACTAGTCGCTAGTCTTGTCTAGCTTGTCTCACCATCTTCTACGAGTTCTGCCGAGGGTGACAGAGCCAGACGGCAACGACCGGCGACCGGCGAGCGGTCTGAATCCTTTTTTTCCAAAGTAAAATTTAAAGTAACTAAGGCCGTGTGTAAACGGGGCTTAAAATTGTGGTCTTAATAACTGTTTGTGTACAAAATATTTTTTTATTTTGCTTGTGCTACTGAAATTTAAATAAAATTATGAGCTCTTCATGAGTATACTTAATATACACATATTTTATATAAAATATATTTGTCTAAGGCGAATATTTAAACGTACAGTTTTTGTCTGTACTTACATTAAGCTACACCTAAATACATATTATTTTTAATTTGTATTCTAGGCTTGTATTACCTATGTCCCAGTAGTGGGACACTCTCATCTTTAATTTTTCACTATTTAGTGTTCTTTTTCATAATCAGATGAACTTTAAAATAGATTTTAATTAATACTAGGATGTACATTTATAGGTGATTATCTCTTGTTATCTCTCTATTTTAGGACATACAAATTTTGAAATAGATCTTTATGAAGTTGCATTATTTTTTTCACATGAAAATGTCTCTTGAATTCTTAGTGAATAGATATTAGGGCTCATGACTGTACTAGTCTCCTCATGAGGCTTTTCTACGTCAATTCGAGATCAACATTGATGAAATAAATTACGCAAAGAAAAAGATCTAAAAACTCCCAAATTGAAGCCTCCATTGTCCTCATTTTATATGTAAACAAAAAATACCTTCACTTACACACATATTTTTTCTTTTTCCCATATTAATAGTAAGAAACAAACTCATAAATATTTGTTGTAACATAATCAAAAGACGTTATAAAGGTAGAAGGCTGGAAGAGTATAATGGGGTCGTAATGATCACATGAAACAAGGGGTAAATGGGGGTAAATGGGTCGAAACATGTGAGCACATACCCCTACAATGTTATCTTTAGATGTGATGGTGTCTATTTTTTATTACTTTGAGTGTTTGGTAACCCTTTAAATTGCTTACTTGAAAAGTGTTTGTTGTTCTGGAGTTCTGATAGGCAGTTGTTTGTAAGATAATGGTATTTAGATGCATTCGGTTAGATTCGAAGCTGTCCCCACATCATCTGTCTTGCCTTTACCCAACTGTGTTGGGAATGACTTCTAGTTTATCCAGATGCAGTTCTTATTCTTGTTGTGTTGTATGGTCGTTGACTTAGCTGATAAGATGTCGCTTTTTAACCGACTTCGAAAAAGGAGGAGGTTACATGTTCGTGTGTATGTATTTTTTTTTTTTTTATGTATGTTACCTGATTTCTCCCCCATTTGTGGACCGATTCTCAAAATTCATTTTTTATTTGAAAGAGTATACTCCTGAGGTGGTCCCATTTTAATTTGGTGAAGATCTGGTGCTGATCTTCGGAGATATACAATGGAACTCTTCAAAAATAGACAGCAAATCTGTCGTAATTGCTGGAATCGCTTGGATGTTTATTGAATATACATTATCATGACGTAACATCACGCCTGTATGCTCTGAGGGGGTATGCAGATGTGTACAATACACATTTTTTAGTTTTTATATTATATGAATTTCATAGACACGTATTACGTGTTTCGTGCTTTTTCTGACGCTATTGAACCGTTAAAAATATTTGTATAGGATATACATATATATACACACATCAAAAGTGTCTAGGGATCAACATCTATTTTTGCAATAACTTTTCTCCTGATTGATATTAATTAAAATTTTCTTTAAGGATTCATCAAATAAAGTGTTTTCGTTTGTCACAGTAACGATAAACCAAGTCACCTTTGCATTAATGAAGAAATTTGCCATTTTCCTAATAAAGGGATTTTTGACATTTGAACCACTAACATTAAAGTTCGAAAAAAAGACTGAAATAACAGTTTTCTTTAAAATTTTATTGTGTAACTTAAACAATTAATAATCCGTGTTTCTACCGCGAACACTTACAACACAAGAACATCGGTTTGGCATACTCAAAATGAGTTCATCCAAATCACGCTGTGGAATGGCCGCCCATGTTCGTTGCAACAACAAAAAAAGGTCTTCTTGCGACTGGATACCCTCCATATTCGGCAGAGCTCTTCTCTGTAGCATATCCCATGCATGCTCAATCGGGTTCAAGTCTGGCGACTGAGCAGGCCAGGGCAGGACATTGATGTTAGCTGCGGCGAGAGTCTGTCTTACAACTCTTGCGGTGTGCGGTCGTGCATTATCATGCATTAACTGAAATAAGGGACCGATTTGCACTTGTAGAGGAACGATGACGTCTGATACAATCGTCTCAGCATAAATTTGAGCGTTGAGGTTGCCTCTGATCCAAATCAACTCAGTTCTTCCGCCGATCCAAATACCCGCCCATACCATGATGGTTCCACCACTATAAGTACACACTATATAATCGCTGTTGGCGTCCAGGGGTTCTCCAGTGTCGTATACGTCTTGATATCCGGTCTCATACCAAAACGAGACTCATCAGAAAAGCACACGAAACGCCATTGTTCTTCTGCCCAATTTCTGTGTTCAAGAGCCCATTGATATCGAATCCTACGATTGTGCATTGCTATAGGTGGTACCCGTATCGGTTTTCGGGAATGAAGGTTCACTTCATGCAAGCGGTTTCTGACTGTTTGGTCGCTAATTAAGTTCCCTGAAGAGTGATGAAGCCTCACGGCTAACATCATGGCGGTTATTGTTGGAGCTCTTCGAGTCATTGAGGTATAACGTACTACATTATACCTCAATGCTTCGAGTTAAGATTTGAATGTATCGGTCTTGTCTCCGTGTGGTGCAGCGATACCGTCCTCCATGGCGCTCAGCCACGGTACCAGTGCTTCGGTAACGTGTCCAAAGTCGACTGATAACACTCTGACTTGTATTCAGAGCTAAAGCCACAGTACGTTGCCGGGAACCAGCTTCTATCATTCCCACGGCTCTGAGCATTTCTTCCCTGCTTAAATGACATCGCCGCTCCATAATAACGTTGGTTTTAATCAGTAGTAGGGAAACAGTAGCACTAATAATGTCTTCAATGCGTTGTATGTTTTTATAGGGAAAATATTGACAGCTGATTTTCATCTTTTACTCGAATTTGATTGACAGTTCCTGATTCAAATTATGAAATGCACCAAAAAGGATCCATATAAATTTATAAAATCATAAATTTATTACAAAGCCACATCTCAATCTCAAGAAATCCGCATAAAAATGCTTGATCCCTAGACACTTTTGATGTGTGTATATAGGTACTTATTACAACTAAAAATGAAAAAATTAAAAAACTTTTTTGCAAAAAAAACTACCGACTTCAAAAACACCAAAAAGAGAAAAATAAACTTAAGAAGAAAAATCAGCTTCTGAAGTCGGTGGCAAAACCATGAAGTCAAACAAACAAAAGTCACCGACTTCAGAAGCTGATTTTTCTTCTTAAGTTTATTTTTTTCTTTTTGGTGTTTTTGAAGTCGGTTGTTTTTTTTGCAAAAAAGTTTTTTTTCTTAGACGAAGGCGAGGTGCAAAAGGTTTAACAAGGTATGAAAACAGACTCCCGGGGTTGCGGGCTGTTTGAAAGAGATACCGTGGCCCCGAACATAAAGGGCTTAGAAGGAACATGCTGGGTGGTTTTAAGTCTGACACTCTCTTCCGCTCAGAGCAGAAGGAGTCATTTGATGGCAGCGAGTTGTTCACAAGAGAAACCGCGGCCTCGACACAAAGGGGTAAGAAGGAACATGGGTGGTTTTTTGTCAGTAGAAGTCTGACACTCCCTTTTGCTCTGCTTAAGAGCGGGAGGGGTTATTTGATGATTTTCCACCCAAACAAAAAAAAGGAGTCATTTGATGATTTCAAACCCTCCAAAAAACGGTTTATATTTTATTTTATTCGGCTAAGCAGGTATTTAATTACACAAGAGATGTTACAAGTAGCTTTAAATATTACCTAAAACTGGTTAAGATAGTGCTATTCCTAGAAGCCCTAAACTAGACAGTCTGTATCTTAGGGCTATAAATGACACTGACATAATAAATTATGTTACGAATAGCTATATGTTATACTGGCAAAATTCAGTGTACCGCTACTGTCTACTCTAAAGCCGTAGTGGTAACGTTTTACTAATACATTTTTTTTAATCGTTGCCCCACACTATGAATTTATCCTGTATCGTGTGCGTTTACAATCATTTAAACTCACATACGTCCGTGGGTGCGTTTACAAACATATAAACTCACATACACACTTAACTCCCAGACCCGAAACAACTACCTGTAGGGCATTAAAATTGATTCCGAGCAGGGATCGAACCTGCGACACGCAGCGCAGCAGTCAACTGCTTGTGCCACTGCGCCAACCGTGCCGTCAACGTATTGGTACTTAATGTATAAAATAGAATTAGTGAACTATCCTGTGGCGCAATCTTTTAAAACAATTTGTCATTAAGCAATTTTTTTTAAATGTATGTCTTCTTATTTAGTTTTTGTTAGGTTTATTTTTTATGGTTTATTGTTAATTTTGTTTCGTCCTGTGCGAGACCAATAAATCTTTTTTATTTCTTCTTTCTTTATTTTTGTCGATATCATCCAAGTGCCAAGAGATCCTTGTAACACTGTACTAAGTCACAAGCCCCCTACAGATAAAGTAAGTATGCTTATATTTTATCATACCAAACGGGTCGGAAATACTGGTTGTGTACATAATGAGATTCGTTTCCTTCATCACAATAGCCCTTTCAAAATTCCACATATTTTGTGAAGCCTCACGTTTTAGATGGCGACTATATATTATTTGTGTCATTTTTCTGTCTGTTTATGTGTTGGTTTGAAAATATAGCTGCCATGTTAAACATTTTTTTATGAATTTATTTTAGGTCCAATTTTTGCCTTTTTAACCGACTTCAAAAAAAGGAGGAGGTTATCAATTCGACTGTATTTTTTTTTTTTTTTTTTTTTTTTTTTTTTTTTTATGTTTGTTCGCTCATAACTTGCGACTGGGTGAACTGATTTTCATGATTCTTTTTTCATTTGAAAGCTGGTGCTTCCCGTGTGGTCCCATTGTCACCATTTTAATATCTGATGATGGGATCTTGTAGAAATCGGGGGAACTCTTCAATAAATAACAGCAGATTAACCGCGATTGTTGCTATAGCATATCTAAGCATTGTTTACGCCATCACACAACATAATATCACGCCTGTACTCACTACAAAGGTTGGTGAACATATTCTGATGAAGTACTTCGGAGATAGACAACGGAACTCCTCAATAAATGATAGCAAATGGACTGGGATTGCTGAAATCTCATGTCTGTCTATTGTTTACACCAGTTCATAACATAACATCACGCCGGTACGTTGTGAAGGGGTAAGCACATGTGAACCACTAAAAAGTGAAAAATAAAAACTTTTTTACAAAAAATAAAACCGACTTCGACAAAAATAAAACACAAAAAAGTGAAAAATAAAAATCAGCTTCAGAAGTCGGTGGCAAAAACATGAAATCAAACAAACAAAAGTCACCGACTTCAGAAGCTGATTTTTATTTTTCACTTTTTTGTGTTTTATTTTTGTCGAAGTCGGTTTTTTATAGATTCAAACGCCTGTGTGAAGCGCGTTCGAAACTCGTTTGAAACGCGTACAAAGAGTCGCCCTGGAATCGCTATAAGAGGACGCGCGTTTCACGATCGCCCCGAGTGCTTAGGTCACAAGGTTGCGTTAAAATCTCGTTTGAAGCACGTAAACGCGCGTCATCAGCGCGTCGTCGGCGCCGTAGAAAATACACCATGTGCTAGAGGCCTTAGATGCAAGAATTTTAAAGACTCGAGCTCCTTGAGTTAAAAGTCAAGCTATACGATAACTTACAAATGCTTGCCCTGACTGGACAGGTCCACTCAAATCTGTGTGGTGCTTTTCTCAAAAGACCATCTCAGGTACTAATCTGCATAGTCCTCATGCGAGTTTATCAAGATTCGACCGAGTGAACTCGGCAGTTCACACGACGAGATATCAAACTATACATTTCTAGTATAACATGGCTGCGCTGTGTTTTGTACAGATTCTCCCTATGTGCAATGAGAGATCCGCTTATACTGATTTTGAATAGCTTATTATTGGTCTCATAATTAACTAACGTAATAAGGTGTAGTAACAACAATTGGAAAGAGTATGCTTGGATGGTTTGGTCATGAGGATGAGTGAAAGGTTACTAACATAAGGTATTAACAAGGCAGATGTGAGTGGTAACACCGGAAGGGGACGCCACCGAAAGATATAAACTGACCGTTTTGGTGAGGTTCTTCAGAAAGGACAGGTGCGTAGCTCGCAGGCGGCGGGCTTGTACGTATATAAGGTTCCATTAAAATAGGTGGAAATTTCAGAAATCACTCAGACCACCAAACTAAGCCCGATGGTAACAAAAATAATCAGAAAAACGCATTTAAGTACCTACTCATAAAGGATGAGTTTGTTATAGAGCGCCGGCAATTTATTATTTTAAGTAAAAAAATAACACTTTATTTAATGTTTTTTTTTATTTAGATAGCTTTGGATAGACCTGCTGAACGCTGTGTTAAAATTTGTCCACCTATTTTAATGGGACCTTATATGTACGTGAACGACGTTCACGTATACACGGCTACACATCAAGCTATACATTTCTAGTATAAGCTGGTCTCGCATTGTATAGTATTTCCGTACAGTGCGAGATCAGCGTAAACTGGAAATGTATAGCTTGATGTGTAGCCGTCTGTACACACCACGTTCCGTCACTGAGTGTGGCAAAATGAGTAAGATTGTGAATATCGTAGCAGGTGGCGTTTTGTGGCTTCTGTCTACCCCCATGGGAAAAGGGCGTGAAGGTATCTATGGGCGTGGGTGTATATATAACTTTCAACAAGTAATTTGTATAAACTGTATTCAGATCACCCATTCCTGTCACTGACATTTCCATCTCAATTCTTACGAAAAAACTTCAGTATTCACAAAATAATTACGTTATTAAAAGTTACACATTGTCTTCCGCCGACTTTTCACGGAGCAATAAGTATATATTTCTATTTCACAAACAGACAGACATACTTCTAAGTTAGAAACATTTCTAAAACTTTAAAACAGGAATCTTTTGTGCAAAGTTAAAATGGTTAGACCATTTCGTTACACACAAAGAAATCTCGGCGGATCTCTTGATGTAAAAGTTTTTTTTTTTGTCTAAAGGGCTGTCTTCCTTCGCTGTTAACAATAATTTAGAAAAATGGTGGTTTAGTTAAATAACTAAATTGGGAAAGTATAAATTAAAAGCAGATTTGATATCGTCATCATCTGCCTTACCTTTTCCGAACTATATTGGGGTCGGCTTCCAGTCTAACGGGATTTACTGAATACCTGCATGCAAATCTTACAAGATACGACTGGCTATCCGACCGCTACATCCCAATTTGTAGGTACTGGATAATACGATAGCCCTTGAAAAGACTGACAAAAAAAAACTAAAAAACCCGACTGAAAAAACTGAAAAGTAAAAAAACAAGCACATTTTAAATTAAACAAAAGTTGGAAGTAGGCGGGATTCATTTGAATATTAAATTATGAAATGAAAGAAAATAGAATGAACCCCGCCTACTTCCAACTTTTGTTTAATTTAAAATGTGCTTTTTTTTTACTTTTCAGTTTTTTCAGTCGGGTTTTTTAGTTTTTTAACTACTTTTTTTATTTCCAACTTTTTAGTTATTTTGTGTTTGTTCTTTCGTTGGTCGCGTAAAATTCTTCGCAGATGATTTAACTTTTATGTTTGTTTATAGGATTTTTCACTTTGAACTAAACATATGTATAAGTGTTTTATATTTTTGTAATCTCCTTTTAAAACCCTTTATTTTGATACCCTACTCGATGGTATTGGAAAAAAAAAATTTTTGAACTCCGCGATTTGGCCCCCAAAATCGCCAATTTTTTTTTGTTTTTTTAATTTTAATGTAACCTATAACACTCGCGCCATCAAGACGAATCTAACGACGTATATTTCATTCAAATCCCTTAATCCGTTTTGGAGTTATGAGGGAACAAAGAAACGGACATACATACATACATACTTACATACATACATACACGTCAAACACATAACCCTCCTTTTGGGCTGGCCGCAGTCGGGTAAAAACATTATATGACGTAAGGACCAAAAAAATATGGGCTGTCTTCAAACACACTAAAACTATAGGTAGGCAATAGATATGAAGATAAAATTGTCGAGAGTCTGGATTTGTGATCGGTCGATGACAACATCACTGGCGAAAGTTATGTTTCAGTACAATTAGGTACCCATGTGCCTAACCCTTCTGGGATTACAGGCGTGTGTGTGAGGTAAAGATCGAAATAATAACACATGATGGTTTGTGATTATTTATAATCAAGACGATTAATAAGATTTTGTTTTGACTACAGTATAATAGTGTGTACAATAAAATTCAATAGAGTATGTTTTCTAGGTATGTCTGGGATTTGTTTTGTCTTGTAGTATTGTTTTTTCCACAGTGTTTCTATGACTATAGCAGAACATCGAGAGATCATGAAATGTAAGTTTAATCTACTTCTTAGCGTGTCGATGGCAATCTTAATTATGCCGACTTAGAACTGAGCAACCAGTTTGGCGTCTTCAGTGGCGTCATCAGATCCTGTAATGAACAAACAACAGGACACGCAGGTCACGATTATAAGTGCCACTTACGTTCCAGGGCAACCTGGGTACGGAGTCTATTTAAAGATTTTCTGGTCAGCCATGGCAAAACATGTCCAGCAGGGCTATTGTGTATCTTTTAATTACAGTGGATAACTTATAATGTCTATCAAATAACTGTCAAATGGTGAGTTTTTAAGAAAAAAAATTACCAAACCATAACCAATTTACAGTTAATCTATGGACATTTCTGATAGCCACTGACGTTAAAAAGATACGCAATAGGGGGGCAGGTGGGAGACTTTAACAAGTCGTGAATATGAAGAATGCGTCAGGTAGCAGTCGTTGGGCTGCGGGTTGTTTGCAAGAGATACCGCGGCCTTGACATAAAGGGCTAAGAAGGAACATGGGTGGTTTTTAGTAAGTAATAGTCAGACACTCTCTATCGCTCTGCCCAAGAGAGGGAGAAGTTATTTGATAATTTCTCACACGCAAAAAAAAATGAAAAATTAGCAGTCGTTCCTTAGACCACAACCCATTTCCCTGAGTAATCACTGCTACTCTCCATTTTTATACGTTAAAGATTTTGTATTTTGTAGTAAATAAGGTAATTGTAGGTATAATAGTAAGATTGTTTTTTTTTTTCATACTAAATAAGGTAGTTTTAAGACCGCGCTATCGCATTAGGTATACACCTGTAATGATAGTTGTAAGGGAGATTTTAATAAATAAATAAATAAATAAAATAAATAAATTTTCGAACCTACCTACTTAAATGTTCACTCCACTCACAATCAAAAGGATTTAAACCCATCGGCCAGCACAGAAGTAAATCGGAACAAACACGCCAACCTAACAGTGCGAAACAAATTCGTATTTACAAAATTAGATGGTCACTGAAGCAAATATTTTAATATAAGCAAATTCACCTGTGTGAGCACACTAGGTGGTTTTTCGGTGCGCTTACGGTTGGTGGGTTTTCGTTCCGTGTGGCTAGACACCAGTAATTCCTTTTAGTGAATGTTTAATACATATATAAGAGCGATTTGGTACTTAATGTGGGGAGTTGTATATAGGAACTGTTAGGACCTCTGGTCGTTCCATTCCGAGTTTGGACGACGTTTTTGGCGAGAATGTGCCACCTGTCCTTCAAAGGATGACTTGTGTATGGCTCTCAAGTAGTACCGGTAGGTCCCGCTATAGATCTTAGATGTTTTATTGCAATTTATTTTTATTGTAGAATTGACCTGCTTTCGATTACACCCGATGGAAAGGGATCGATGAGGTATATGATGGAACGAGCGTGCCTAGAAGATGCCTGTTTACTCTTAGCTTGTAGGCAGACGGGTTAAATGTAGGATCAGAACACAGATAGAGTTCCGTCTGGCAGAGTGCCACACTTTAAAGAAAAATCTTGGGTTCGAACTCGCGGCCTACAACTGTGCAGTCCGACAGTCTCACCACTAGGTTATCACTGTTACCTTACTAAAACATCATCATCACCATAGCAGCCGAGCAGCTGGATACTTGTAATTTACAAGAAGCGACCGCCGAAATTCGAAATCTGACCTCCAAAACCCAGTTCTCAGATTTTGGGAGATCTTTGACCAGTCGTAACAGGTAGTCAGTGAGACTAGCTGTAACGACTGTGAATTGAATGACATAATGGACAAACGGCCTAACGTGCTTTCCGAGGCAAGTAGGAAACTCGGCATGCTACTTTACTGAAACATGATTCGTAATATTTCATTTCAGTTTGTTTATTTTACTTGTGGTCCCAAAATAGTACTGAAACATAATTATTAATAAGCCCAACGGCCCTCCTATACACTATGTGAACGAAGAAACTCCCATATCTTCTTACGATATACCCACATACTAGTACAGTCGCCGTCAGATATATTGTAGCAAACAAGGTTACCAAATACTTCTGAACAATTTAAAATGTCAATAAGTTCTAACACTACAAGTTACCATTAATATCTGAACATTCATTACTTCGTTATTATCTGAACAGGTGCTTGACACCAAACAACAGATATTTTAGTTATCTGATAGAAATTATTGAAAGCATCTGCTCAGATATTAATGAAGTAATGAATGTTCAGATATTAATGGTAACTTGTAGTGTATGGAACTTATTGACATTTTAAATTGATCAGAAGTATTTGGTCACCTTGTCTGCTACAATATATCTGACGGCGACTGTACATACCAAAAGACCATTATATAACTCGCTTCACATTTCACTGAATGGAGCACAAACCATTTGAAATAACGGTCTGCGATACCATCGCTAGTACGATATATCAACTAGGAACGTTGTTGGTAACTGGTGTCCGTGGAAGTACATAGTAAAAATATATCGTATGCATAAAGATACGGTTATCTTAATTTCTTTGCGAGGAGTAGAATAGGAATGGAATATTTACATGATTGAGGGAAACTGAGAACTTGCCTTGATGGCTGCTGTAAAGGGCTTTTTGTCTTTTGATGATGATGATGACATAAGAGGAAGTTTGAAAGTGACGCTGGTGACTGAAAATACCTATAGGACTCGATTAATGTAGTATGGACACATGCTATCCTCACTTTTCCTCACTACGTTTTCCTCATTCCTCCAAATGAGAAAAACGCTACATAGCCTGGCCCACCGCCGCAAAGTTGCATGTCTGTCGGTCTTCTACAGACTGTACTTCGGAGAGTGTGCGCAAGAGCTCCACGAGCTTATTCCACCATCGCCCTTCTTCCATCGAGAGACTAGGCGTACTGCAGGTTATCACCCATACCTTGTCGATGTTCCACACATTCGTACAAAGCGTTGTGCTAAATCTTTCATTATTCGTACAGCCAAGGAGTGGAACACCCTGCCTGCGTCGGTCTTCCCGAGTTCATATAACCCTAATCTATTTAAGTCGCGAGTAAATAGGCTTCTTCTGGGTAAGCTCGTTCCATTAAAAAAAAAAAAACATAGTGAGGAAAATGTGGAATTTCAAGTTAACTTGTTCTGTTCTGTCTCCTGCTGATATGGAGGGAAGTGGAAATTATGTTTTTTCCTACTCCTCCGCTATTCTTTTCTGATTAATTTCGTTGCGGGATCCAAGACAGTTAAATCGCTTCTCTGGGACTTCGTCAAGCTTCATTGTCTAGGCGCTTTTCTTGTGGTCGCCACTGTTGATTCTGGCTAACAGGAGTTACAGTGGTTTGGGAATAGTGTGGCGGGCTTGTCCCATTAAAAAAAAAAAAAAACACCAAAAAAAAGAAAAGGCTGCCACTACACCTATGTATCGAAACCAACAAGCGAGTTCCGACCACTAGAATAACAAAACAGTTTACTAGAATTACAATTTACTAATAAATACTATCAACACACTACGTCTCATCATCAGCCTATAATGTTCCCACTGCAGGGACTCAGGCCTCCTCTCTAGGAGAGGGATGGGCTATTAATAATCTACCACGCGGGCCCAGTGCGGATTGGTAGATGTCACATGTCTTCGAATTTTTGGTTCTAAGACATGCCGGTTTCCTCACGATGTTTTCCTTCACCGTTTTGAGAGCAGTGGTGATGAAATAAATTACACAAAGTAATGCGCCTGACGGGGTTCGAACCCACGACCTACTGTTTGTAAGTCGGGGCCGCCACCACTGGGCCACCACTGCTCTCCTACACTACGTCTCTGAGGACCGAAATTACCGGTCCTAAAAGACTAAGAGCCTGTCTAAGATCGACCTTCACCCATCTTCATACCGTACAAATGTATTACTAATGGGTTGCCTGATGTAATTAAACAAGGACTATTTGAAATTGTGACAACCGTGTGTCTTGCCAGTTTTACTTTGAAATCTTTATAGCGTCGTATTTGTAATAAAAATATTCGTGATTCTAGTCTAGTGGTGTGACCGTCGGAATGCCAAATAACTTAACTTTTTTGGATTCTTAAGCGTATTGTATAATTGACAATATCGTCAGGAGCTCGGGAAATGGATGGATGAGAGACGCACAAAGCAGAGAGGACTGGCAGAGGAAAGGGGAGGCCTATACCCAACAGTGGGTGATTATGGGATGAAATGATGATGACGATGATAATATAATTATCACTAGCAGGTGAAGGAAAAAATTGAGGGAAAACCAGCATGACAGAGAGTTCTCGACAGCTTGTAAAGCCAAGTCAGATGAACTCTGACACCAGGGTAGGCACTAATCACGCGATAAAGGAGTTCAAGAGAAAACAGAAAAAACATTTCTCATTAGTGATTTTGATTATAAGATTTTGATAGGCCTATGTCCAGCAGTGGACGACTTCCGGCTGAAATGATGATGATGATTTTGATTCGTTAGATGGATGAGGTTAATCTTAGTCAGGATCTTGTACTTTATGAGTTATGTTGCATTTGTTTATCAGCTCCAAAATATACACTTGTAAACAAAAATATTATCATTGGATGTGTTAATGATGATGTGATATAAACAATTATTGCGATACCTTTTTAAATAACATATACTCGCTTTCTTATTGCAAAATACTCCGCTCCATAACGGACGTGTAAGATATAAAACCTTTATTTCATTTTATTTTAAAAACCAGTTTTGTTTGAAAAGTTTTATTGAGGATTTTCTTTTGATAGGTAATGAATTATTGATAGTATGTATTGCTTTGTGAAATATGTGTTTTGTGTTGATGTTTCTTACTTGTGCAGTTTGTTATTTTCTGTAGAGATAAATGGAGTAATATGTTAAGGTTTCATATAGTTGGTTTATGTTTAAAATTGGTTTTAGTTTATAATGTACTATACTAACAGTCTCGTTGATCTTGTGACCTCGTTGGAAGTCTTACCACTGAGCAGGAGTCCTATGGTTCAGTTCCCAATTTGAAAAGAATCATCTCGGAATCTCCCATCAAGTCAGTAGCGCGGAGTTTGAATCTATATTCGTGCCCAGATAGTAAAGACTTGTATGACGTGACGAGAAACAGCATGATGTTATCATGGCGTGACGCCTATAATAGCCAACCGTTCCCATTCAAATTAACTGTTGTTTTGGATCGATTGTTGATTTATTTCGTTTCTGAAAGTTCCACCGCTACTCAATTAGTCTTGTAGTAAGGTCGGATGCATATGCATTGCAATTGATATCAATTAAAGAAAAGAATATAATTAATGTAATATTTACTATGTACAATTGCAATACAAAGATCCTAATCATGGATGTTTCACATAATACCGGGTGTACCGTGACGGACAGCTTTATATTTTCATATATTATATGATTTTATGAATTAGGATGATATGGCAAGAAAGGAAGTGACATAATGAAATGAGGAGTAATATAGAAGTATGGAAGAAGAAGACATGCTGCGCTGACGTTAGGGAACTGGCAACTACAGTACTTTCACAAGTTATTATGCCTTGTGATTGTGACTGTAGCGTAGGAGTGCAATGCGTCGTTTCGGGAGTTGCTGCGTCGGGCTGCGCAGCGCCGGATGTTACCGGCGGCGAGTGCTGTGGGTGCGGAGGCGCGCGGCGGCGTGTGCCGTGGCGGCGGGTGTGTGGGGCTCCGGGTCGCGGGGCGGCGGTTTCACGTTGCGGCGTGCATTTGTTGTTCCGTGATTCGGGGTCTCGAGCATTCGTTGTTACGGTTTGCGTCGCTGCGTGCTTTCGTGCTCGCAGTGTTCGTTGTTGCGGGCATTTGGTGGCGTGTGGTTCGGCGTGGTGACTTTCAGAATGACGTATGCACTCGTAGTTTCGTTCTTCTTCCGTCCTTCTGACATTCAAAAGTGCCTGTAATGGCTTAATTGAAATAAAATATTTGAGTTTGAGTTTGACCCCAAATTAAGGGCAAGAGAATAACGATCTTTTACTGTTTTATTTTACAGTTCTCAAGCCATGTACGGATATCCCTTCAAACTTCTCATACTAATAGCAAGGACCTTCAGTTCCCTGCTAGCAGCCAGTCGTACTCCATACAACCAGACAGACCTGATCAAGTGTGATGGTATCGTCTTCCACAACGTCTACTATGATAGAGAGCATCTGTTCGGCGATCTTGGGAGACCTTACAATTTGGTTATGCATAGGTAAGTGGTAGTGGTGGTTTTCGTTAATTTATCGTAAATTAGTTTTTTACATCGTTGAATCTAAATTGCTGAACGGATTGTGATAAATAAGACTAATTATGTTGTATGTCATTGTGGTGTCGTCTGTTATCATGAGAATGTTATTGTTGATATCCGATGATGATTTCCTCGAAAGCAGTAGTTTTTTCTTGTGATGAAAGGTATTAAAGGTAGTCTCTGTCTGTTTCTGTACACCTGACAACGTACATGACATGTACAATATTAGGATGATCGGTTCAGTGGCTTAGGCGTGAAAAGTTAAGATTGAAATGTTGTTCTGAAAATATTGTTGTTCGTTATTAAATGCTATAAGTACATTTGTTGTAAACTTACAACAAATTTAATGTACCTATAGCATTTAATAACGAACAACAATAATTTCAGAATTAAAAACGAATAAAAGTTTTCAATTATGTCATACCTACTCACTACAACGCACAACTATTTGATGCCAAAAACTTTGTCATTATGATAATAATTAAAAACATTATAATGTGTATCTCTCAAACTGATGACGTCACACTGTGATCCATCAACTCGACGTCAATCATGACGTCACGTTATTAAAAAGTTTAAACAACGCGATCATGATTTTATATTGGCATTTTAAAATGACAGTTATGAGTAATGGTGACAACGCTGAAATTGTCAATTTGGTTCTAATGTTCGGGAAGAAATTAAAGGACCAATTTTAAGTTTATTGAAAAATTGTGTCTGCCTTCTTGAGAAGTAGATAGAATTAACCTTTTGAACGCCAGAGCGTTAGACGCATGGCGCACCTCCCAACGCCAAGGCACAAAAATGTGCAAAATCATTATTTTATAGCAGTGGACATCTTTCGGCAGAAATTAAGATGATGTTATTTCCCATGGGTGGAAACTACTAAACGCCATCTGCAACGATCTTACATACATTTACATTTCAATTAAACAGTATATTATTTTCCACAGATTTTCCGGCATCCTATTCTTCAGTCACACCATTCAGAATGGTTCCGAACTGGACTTTGGTATCAGAGCCTGTCATATCGAGAAGAAGACTTGCAGAGAGATCCAAGGCGTCCCCGGAGGCTACGCCATAGCTTATGACGCAGGCAATGACGACATCTACTTTGGCGGCCATGATGGCATCTACAAATATAACTTTCTGACAAAAGAAGCCGATTTTTTCGCCGAAGAGGGAAAGTCAATCTGGGGGTTGTTTGTTCGCCGAAACTTTTACTACATAGAGTATCCAACGCAGAAACTTTACGTCTACAGAGATGACCGATTCGTTCAAGTAGCCGAAGCTATTAATATAGAAGTTGATATCTTCTATGTCTCTAAGCATTTCGATATTTATTTCGCTAATAAAACTGCTTTGTATAAAATAGAAAAACCGATTAAAGACCCTATAGTTTTGAATGATGAGGTCGTTGTTCGACAGATTGTTGAAGATAATTATGGGGATGTATTCTTCTGTGCAGGTGATGGAATTTATCTAGAAGATAAACCTTTTCATAAAACGAAGAGGATTGCTGAAATTGATCATGCTTTTGGGTTGACTATTGATGATAGGGATGACATAATATATTCTGATAGAAATAATATATATCGGTTGGTTCCAAGTCAGAATAGTCACGTCTGTTTAAATGCCATGGTCGATGAGGATGCAAGAAAGCAAAACGCTTTTTTAAAACATACACATATAGCGTGAGATTATGAATAAACTCATGCTCTTTTCCCAATGAGAGTACCTATACAAAAATTACAGAACGCCACTTGCTCCGATTCTTACATACTCCTTATGTTTTGTCTACATTATGCTCTTTTAAGTTAAACGAAACTTTTTATGGCCGCAATTCATGTAAAAATTATTAAAAGATACCAAAAATTATAATTGATTACCTATATCCATATACATTACTATCCACATTAAACGTAATTACTTTGTTAATTATGTTATAAGTTAACAGACAAAGTAGATTTTTAAATCAACTGAAATACCATAAAAGTAAATACCTACTAATGTAATGTAAAATTGTAAATATTATTATAAGTTATAGTGTTAGCACATGTTATATTATAGTAGGGTATTAAGAATATACATATAACTAGGATTTTCTTTGTTTTGTTTTTATTATAATAACATTTCCTAAAAAATCAACTCTCTGTAGGTAACCTTTATTAATTGCAGAAATACTGATAGCAAAGTTATAATTGAATTTAGAAACATCTTATGATCAGAAATTGTTTTGGACATGATTGTAACAAACGTCAAAATGAATAAAAGGCATGTCTTTGATCTCTTGGAAGATGGGTAGGTGTTTCATGAAGGACGCAATGTGCCAAACTGTTGCGCCATCACTTCCAAGCTTATCATGCTATGTTGGCGCTGCTGCTGCGGCTGCAGGGAACCTCAAGCGGTGTAAATATTGACCTTTGTAGAACTTTATTTTTGAGCCGTTTGGGGTTGCAACCCTGGGTCCGTGGGATCCGAGTGCTCATAGTCTGTTGAAGGAATGCCTGAAGGAACTCCTGGACACAATACCAGCTGACAGCACTCTTGGGAAAACGCTAGGTGGATGATGCCTCTTCATAATATTTTCAATGGATGCATTTGTTATTTTCTTCACAGAATGTTTATTAGTGTTGCAACAATGGGCAAAGAAGAAAAACAAGCTTAGCCATTCAATTAATAACAAATAGTTGGTCATTGTTCCAATGAAGTTGGTACAAAAACATGTGTGTCGGAAGTATATCGTGTTGGGTGTCATTTTAATTTGATTTGGAGTCGCTATGGATATTAATATTTCCAGTTTTATGTAAGTAACTCTTTTTTTATTTATTCTTCTTTTTAGTGTGGCGATTGTCGAGATTATCATAATCTAAATTGAGTTAACCCATTTGGCGACGAGTTTCAAGTATACTATTTTATTTTCAGATAATTTTTATTTCGCTCTCTTTATCATTGTTTTACTATGAATGTTTTTCCGTAAATAATTTATCTCAGTAATTTATTCACGGGAGAGGTTTGTCTTAATATGTTCATATATCTTATTTTATTGGCTTAGAATAAATCGGTTGAAAACAATTTCGTTCACAAACAATTTTGTACTTCTCAGATATTTTTATGGTAACAATGCCCATGCCCAACATAAGAAAGTTGTTATCATCATAATAATATAGTAATGCACAATCAGCATATTTCTCCCAATGCTGTAGTAAATCGCTTGCACTACACATTTTTTTTAATGCTGGGCGGCTCCTCGGCTTTCGAAAGCGGTGTCCCTCTCACGATCTAAGTGGCTCTAACTGCTCAGTCGATTTGACTGTTTCCTTCTTTAATTTTAGGAACCCCTCAACGATTCTCAAGTTACACATCTTCCTGACCGTCGCAGCATCCGTGACAGGAGTCCCAGAGATCGCATGCAACCGTCTCAAGATGGGAGAGAATTGGTACGACAGAGACATCCTATGGGCTAACATCGGAAGGCCTTACAACCTCAACGTTCACAGAAGTTCCAATATCCTATTCTTCAGCTACTCACTCCCTGAAATGTATTCTGATCTAGAATTCCAGCTAGCGTCCTTGAATATGGATACAAGAGAGTACCAGACTATAGCTGGTATAAAAGGAGGCTGCTCAGTAGCTATAGACCAAATGAATGACGATATTTTCTTTGGCGGAAGCGACGGAATCTACAAATATAACATGCTCACTAAACTAGCAGACTTCTACAAAGAAAAGGGCAAGAATGTCTGGTCCTTATTCTACAAAAAGAATTTATTCTACATCAGCTACCCGGATCAGAAACTCCACATAGAATACGACGGAAAATTCGCACCGGTGAAAGAATTTGAGAATTTTGAAATTGATCACTTCCACGTTAGTACTCTGAATGTTATATATTTTGCTAACAAAACGGGTTTATATAAGTATAATAATGATAAAATGGAATCTCAAGTAGTCAATGAACTTATTACTGTTAGACAAATAGTAGAAGATAATGAAGGGGACACGTATATAGTAAGTAATTGTGGAGTATTTGTAGATGGTAAATTTGAAGGATTGAAGAAGATTTTGGACGTGAAGAATATATACGGTCTAGCTTTCGATAAGGACAATAATTTTATTTATTCTGATGATAAGAATATTATTAAGCTTGTCTTAAGTCTTGTTGGTTGTGATCAGCGGAAAGGACAGTGGTAATAAATCTTTTAATAAAGTTCTTTTTTTCTTACATCCCTTCGATAGAGTGATTTGTGAGCTGAAATTACGTTCATAAAATCAATGTGCAATTACAGCATTTTTTTAAATTTAATTTTACTTTAACCTGAGGAATATTAAACTTTTTGTAAGAAATATTGGACTATACCTTTGGGAATATGGTATTATTACTATTTTTGCAGAGAACACTAATCCTTTCTCTAAATAAAAGTAGCTTAGGTAAGTTACTCCTCATAAAATTGGCTATAATTATGTATAGTTCAGTCAGAATTAGTTCAGCCGTTTTGGAGATTAGCTCGAACAAACAGACAGAAAATAAAAAAAATAAAAGATATGGTAGGGTAGGTAGTGAGAAGGTGGTTATAAGTTGACCCCAATAATTACAAAAAAACGTTCAAACACATAAAATAAATGCAAAACTATTCATGAAACTGATTTCATTTCAACATAAAAAAAAAATCTTTTAAATTAAACATCATTCACAAAAGCAACCTGTTGTAAAATAATTTCTGTGAAGCTAAAGCTCATTTTATTCCAAGCTAGAAATCTGTGTGCATAATATTTTTAATTCCCACTAAGGAGGTTAATTAGTTGATCATCTATACTTATAATAAATCTGTAGAGAGGTCAATTCTGTACATGATATATATTTTCAAAATAACTATCAGGGGGTAATTAGTGATCGATACTGATGCCAAAAATGCAATCAGTAAAATTTTTGTCTGTCTGTCTGTCTGTCTGTCTGTATGTTCCTTATAGAAACAAAAACTACTCGACGGATTTTAACGAAACTTGGTACAATTATTCTTCATACTCCTGGGGAGATTATAGTATACTTTTCATCACGCTACAATCAATAGGAGCAGAGCAGTGAAGGGAAATATTGGGAAAACGGGAGAAGTTGCTCCATTTTTTAAGCTTCCGTCGCGTGTGCAGCCTTAATGGTTAAAGCTACATAGAAATCATTTATGACGGAAATGTTCTACATAAAATTATCTAAAAAATATCCCACAACAGCATATGTCTATCTTTTATGGTTGACTCACAATAACACGTGTAACTCCCGATAGCTTAGCAGTTCGGAGCTTTCTGATTATATTTGTTTACTCTTACGTTTATAATACTCTCACTCATCCCTAATTAAAAGAAGTTAATATTATTACCTATTCAATAAAAAAATAATCATAGTAATCGGTATAGAAACACCAAACTTACATGAAATACGCTAATAAGCCGTCGCGCGTGAATACTGAATCATGCCATAAGGATTATTTTTGTGTAACGGTTGCCGCGCTCGACACGGGTCGTGGCTGTTGATGCGTTCAGAGCGTTCGGCCTTATTGACGGACAATAATTGATTTTAACAAACAATGCTTATCAGCGCGACTTTTAGTCTTTAAATAGTTTATTTGAATTTCTTTTGTTGTTATTTTTTAAAATAGGTATTAGTTGTTTTGGTAGTGTTTAAATATTCGTTCAATTTACAAATTATTAATAGTTTGCATTTTATTTCCTTTTAGGTGAAGGTAGTAGAAGTAGAAGTAGTACGCATAGTTTTTTAGATACCGATAGGTAAGTTTTGGCTAATTTATGTTCAATTTTAGTTTTGTATTATGTAGGTAAGAGCAGCGGTGGCCCAGTGGTGGCGGCCCCGACTTACGAACAGTAGGTCGTGGGTTCGAACCCAGGCAGGCACATTACTTTGTGTAATTTATTTCATCACCGCTGCTCTCAAAACGGTGAAGGAAAACATCGTGAGGAAACCGGCATGTCTTAGAACCAAAAAATTCGAAGACATGTGACATCTACCAATCCGCACTGGGCAAGCGTGGTAGATTATAGCCCATTCTCTCTCAAAGAGAGGAGGCCTGTATCCCAGCAGTGGGAGCATTAATAGGCTGTTGATGATGATTGATGATTATGTAGGTAAAAGCGTAGATACTTTTATTAATTATAGTAGTTATAGGTATTTATTTGTAAGTGAAGTAGGTATAAGTAGATGGTATTGCACAGGCGTTTCAGCTTTATTTTCATTTCTTTTTTTGTTGTAAGTTGTACATATTTCTGGGTATAATTCTATTAGAATATTTTAGTTTAAATTGGCACTTAGATTTTAAGTGTAAGGTAGCTATAGTTAGGACCTCTATCGTAGGTTATTTTGTTACCTATGTAACTGACAGCCTTTCCGTTACCGTCGATTAAAAATAAAATACCCAATGCCACCTAAAAAACGCCACTGAACCGTGAGAAAGGACATATATATGGTACTTTTTTTACGAAAAACGACGGAAACGCGGACGAAGTCGCGGGCAAAAGCTAGTAATTAATATACCTACAATCCTACATCCGCTTTTAACCCTGCTTTTGTATGGAATATTTTATGAAGAGTTTATTTTTAGATCCAGTGTTGAATGTAACATCACACCTGTAATCCCCAAAGGATTAGGCAGAGATGGACCTCATTAGTAGACCCAGATGCAACAACCAGTGGGTCTAAATTGGCCACTTTAGCAGATCATAATAGGATTATAATATGAATTGCGATAAAATTCGTAAAATGGACTATCCTACTATATTTGTGAGTATCTGATTGTGTGAGTGTGTGACTGTGTGAGTGTGTATGTTTGTTACTTCTTCACGCAAAAAATACTGAACGGATTTGGATAAAGTTTGGTCCACAGATAGTTTATAACCTGGATTAATAGAATAGGATAGTTTTTATCCCGATTTTATCTTCCCGTGGGGTACTTTTCGAGTTGCAGCGGGTGAAGCCGCTGGCAACAGCTAGTAATTCATGATAGTAACTGAGTCTGTGACCTATTTACGAATTTTAACGCAATTCATATTATTATCCTATTATGATCCACTAAAGAGGCCCCTGGTTGTCGACTTAGCTCACAGAGTAAGTAAGCTAAAGTGACACTGGACGGCCCATATTAGCCTTAGAACCGATGACTGCTAGGCGTAGATATGTTCTTGAGTGGAGAGTGTGGAGACGGGGAATAGGGGAGCGGACTGACTCAAAAAAATAGAATTCTGTTTAGTCCGTCAGTTAGATTATCGAAAAATATTGGATACGTGTTTTTTTGTTTTATCAAATCAATAAAAATTGACGAAGATAAAGCGCGTCAAAGATCATGAAGTGGGGCTTGAAACGTCACTTGAAGGTACAAAATGTACTATCATATGACGTCACACGAGTTTTCGAAGCACTGTATCGTCTTCATTTTTTGTTTACGTGAAAAAAGAAAAAATATGTGGTCAATATTTTTTGGAAATCTATCTGACGGACTAATTGTTTTTTTTTGTCCGATCCCCTATTGACAAGGGTAAATAATAGGGACGTCCTCAGACAGTGTGGAGCGAGGTTTTTCGACAAGATAAGTTGCTGAGACGATTCTCGAAGTTGAGTGGCGTGCCTTTGAGGAGGCCTATGTCCAGCAGTGGATTGCAACAAGTTGATGTTGATGAGGCAGGTGATAATAATGACTAATAGTCTTGTTTTTGATTTCATGTCATCTAGAGAATAGTCAAAATCATCAAAAATACGTCATCAATACGTACTATGCATATTTAGGAACGTATCTACATACTTTCTAAGAACACACAGTGTTACAAAACGAAAAAACTGTGAACAAAAATATCAACAACAAAATAAAACGTTTTCCATGTTATTAATTACGACAAAACACTGGAATAATAGCCATTTTCGCATTCGGAATTTCAGTTATACGTAACCAAACTTAATCATCGGCATGTTTTTAATTCGGCCTCAGGTTTCGGGCGCGAGACCGAAAACAGGTGATATTTTAAATTTTAAATCCGATTCGACATGTACAGATTAATTGAAACGTGAATTGAATATTTTATATTATTTGTGCAATGTGCTTGTGTGACATGTTTTTACTACCGAATTTAAATATGGAGGTAATTCTTGAGCAATTGCTGAATCGGTTTGCGATACGCGAACTGTTTAAATTGCTTGTCATTTATTTAATGGATTATTTTTGTGTTATTTGCTAAGTAAAATTGTATTCAAACGATCTTTGATTTTAAATTAAAGCGTATGTGTTTATAATCGTAATTCTTTATTTGGTTCATAATTAACTTTGATTTTAAATGTCTTAAAAATCTATTAAAATTTCGGTTATTAACAATTTAAAAAAATAAAAACCAGGTTATTTTATAAAAGAAATTCATCAAATCTCCTGTCTCTCGAATACTTTTGAATGATTTTAAAAATGCAACAGGAAATAAAAAGGAATGCACAGTCGACAATGGTCTGGTCAAAGCCAACACTAGCCAAGCTATCAACACGGATTCCTTTTTTTCAAGCCATCGAATAGATTAGTCAAACTGAATTTTTGCATAGAAATTGGTAGATTTTTCACAATGTGAAGTTTTTTGAATATTTTGAAGCCTCATGGTATTGTTTTCTCCGAAAGTATTTTTTATGCTGGACGTAGGTCTGTACCTGTTCTATAGAATCATTGCTGTGAGAAATGCATGATTTGTAAAATAAAATATGGGACACACAATATGGAATGTGTCTAAGGATATATAGATAATGATAGACTCATTGAACAGTACAGAAAGGGAACATGGTGATACCTACTTGAAGTAAAGTTATAACAGTTATTTGTTTTATTTTAAAACTGGTTTTCTAGTAAAGTCTAAAACAAAAAATACTTGTTAAGATGGGAAGAAAAATTGCCTTTGTTACTAGTGTTTTTTACCCATGAGGTACCTACATAACCTATAGGACATATAACGGACAGCTCAAACCACGTAACTACGAGTATAAATTATTGATTATTTAATGACCAACATGAGCCCTAAATAATTTTTTTAGAAAATTCACAGTTTTTTTTTATCCTTTATTAAAAAGAACCAGGTTCTTAATCATTAATTACAATCTAGCCTACAAGACCAATAAACAATTTTAATCTAACTTATTTTTTTACGTAATAATTATTTTAAAACCTAGAATAGTGCTGATTGTACTTTATACAAGTCCGTTCCACTTTCTTATAGTCTGATATTATAATATAAACACTTTGTTCATGTGTTATAATGAGTGAAAATTCACAGTGAAAGTAGAAAAGATGAAAGTCCATAATTTTTGCCGATGGGAAAATCGCAACGAGCGAACGGCTGGTTATAAATAACTTCTGATAAAACTGTTTTCTTAATTTTAATGTTTATTCATTTTCCGCGCTCGAATCGAATTAATTGCATAAATGAATAAGTTCGATAAATAAAATTACTTGTATGCAATGACGTGAAATAATATTTTATGACACTAATAGATAACACTTAAATAGTAAAAGCAGTCTGAAAATAAAGTGTAATCTAATTATTTTAAAATAAAGTTTAATCTAATTAATTACACAGAAGTTACAAAATAAATAAATACATACTCTGCAATATTCACTTTCTACTGTGCTAAAAGCTTGCTAAATAAATAAAAGTGAACATTTTGTAAGTTGATTTCGCTTCCATTCATCTCCCACTTACTTCAGTAACCTTATTTGGCTCACTATAAAGCATGAAAGCGTGATTACAAATTCATACACGTTGACATTAATATGTATGAAATTAAACATACAGAACGAACAATTATGCACGAATTTACTATGTCCCGTCAAAATTACCACAGTGCAAAACTCGGGACGAAAATTTCAAAATGCACTCCGTACTGACGGTCAGTGAGCGAATGAAATTAAACAATTGCGGCCTATGCATCGTTGTGAAGTTCCGGACATATTTTTTTCCACGACATTTTTATTTTTGTACCACTGTGTCGGTTTTTTCGTGTCACAACTTAAAGTGTTTTTTGGGCTTGGCTGAATAGGGTTTTAAAGTGTAGTGGCAACTGAATGCAAATGCACAATTTCCTATATGTATGTAAAAATGGTTTTTTTATTCGTTAAAAGTACTGTGTAAATAAAAAATGGTGCTATTTAGAGTCAACTGGGTGAAATGGCTTTTATAGGCGCACGCTGACGACGAATTGAAATGGTTATAGGTGTGTATACCTCCACTATGAGCATTTTATTTGCGCGATAGTTCTGGGGGTACTTATTTTTTAATAAAGGTCTATTTATCGAAGATATAATAATATGTTATGTAAGTAATAGGTATATGATAGTCTGGATCGTTGAAAATAATTCAGGCCACCTGTTAACATTCCAGTCTGAAAATAGGGCATCTAACTTGATGAATAAATGATTGTCCTTAGTGACTTTCGAAGTGACTATGTTTGTGTCAAGTTGTAGGTCACTATTGGCCATAGGCCTCTTCTTCGAGGTGTATGTTACCAATAATGTTGCCCTTGGCCCTTTTTTTTCGATCGTGGGAAATAATCAAATGACTCCTCCGGCTCCAGGCAGTGTGGTAGCTAGTGACAGACTTCTACTGACTAAAAACCACCCATGTTACTTCTTAGCTCTTTGTGTCAAGGCCGCGGTATCTCTTTCGAACATCCCGCAGTCCCGACGGGGCAATTTTCTGGCCTCACCCTGAAGATTGACTGAGAGCCTGTTATTATTTAGCCACGAACTCCTATAATATACAATAGGGGATCGGACTGGGTCAAAATAATATGATTCTGTTTAGTCCGTAAGTTAGATTATCGAAAAATATTGAATACGTGTTTTTTGTTTTATCAAATCAATAAGAAATGACGAAGATAAAACGCGTCAAAGATCTTGGAGTGGGGCTTGAAACGTCACTTGTGTCGTCAAAATGTACTATCATATGCTAATCATCATTAAAACAACCCATCAAATCACTTTAAATGCGCTTGAAAAATAGTTACCCAATTTTTAGCTTGATTTTCGTTCTTAGAACCAGCTGTTAATCCTGTCTCAGAAATCTTACTCACACATTAAAACAACAAACATTTTCTCCCTACAAAATTAATCTAGAGCTATAACAAAAACACAATTCTCTCTTATACCCTACAGCTGAAATGAAGTAAGAAAATTCCTATGTTCGAGAATTTTCGGCGAGCAGCCATTTTCTTTTAGAACCTTCGGAGCTAAATGTCGCCCTGGTATTTAGAGTAACTAGCTTACCACGGTTCTAAGGTTGTATGTAGGATTATACAAGTTTGTTTATACCAGTTATAATTCGTCTGTTACCTTTCTAGTTGAGATTGTTTTCTTTTATCCAGTTTAAGCTGTATTTACGTAGGGGGGATGGTATATTGTTCTTTGGAATTAGTGTTGTTATACTAGCTTTTGATTGCGACTTTATCTCCTATTAGGTACGAAAATTAACCAACGGGAACGTTTTATTGTAGTCTATGATACTTGGAATATTGACGTGGTCACTGACAGAATTTTCTAAATCTGATCAGAAGTAATAAAGTCGTATGGTCAAAAACAAATTAAGATTAATAAATTGCTTACATAAAGAAGTATTTCAAAAAAATAGGGTAAGTTAGATGCGCTGAAAATAATGTACACAGACAAGCTTCGCGCTTGCTATTTACAAAAATAATAAGAACAAAAATAAATGTACGATTCCTGTACAATTATTAAAAAGTTCTATTTTTAAATAAAAACACCATTTAAAATTACACACATACCTGCCGCAACGCCATTTCAATGTAACATAAGCCGCACCCACACTTGCTAGCAATAAAGTCGTTTCTTACATAACCCTATACCTACGAATTCTACGATGTAAGTACTTACAATAATTTAACTACTAACATTCTTCCGTTTTATCGTCCGTACCTGAAACAATAAAAACAACGCTATAAGTCATTTAGATAAGAAAGAATTGCTGGTGCCATTTTTAGGCGTTTCTTGTCGTAACTTTGAGATGTGTCGCGTTCTAAGTAGATATGACAGGAGTGAGGTATACTGAGGAGGACCAATGATTGATAGAGCTATTTATGTCACAAAAAATAGTCTAGTGTCTAGTTTGAAGTCTAGGGGAAAGGAGAGTCATTGGCCTCTCCGTGCAAAATAACAGGACAAAACTAATGTTAGTTTATTTGGTAATCAGCAATCGGTATGAAATGTATGTGTGTACTGTGTGTCCATTTGTAAGCTTAGCTGAATTCTAGGCGTAAGTTTGTGACTGATTTAGGGTGATAAGTTAATGCAAAGTATTATCCCAATCCTATTTTTATTTATATTATCACTACGAAAGTTATTTTTGAAAGGAAAATAAGGTACCTTTCTCGTAAGAAAATACTGATTCCGAAGAAAACTACAATAACGGTCTTATGATAATAATAGATGGCACCACGTGTCTTTCTAATCATTGAATTATATTTTTGTGTACAAACTTTATTAATAATATTAAAAAATTGTGGCGGATCAAGACGTCGGGGTGGACCCGCTAGTAAGAAAATACTTGTATTTCCATTGATAACACTAAACAGTAGTACTTATGATCACTAAACCAACAAAACAATAAAACCTTTAAACCCATAAGGGTACCAACATAATCCCTACAGAATCACACACACACACAGACCAATTCCCGATAATCATAATACAATTCAAGTTGGGAAACTCGCAAACTAAACAATGTAGCGCTTTATTATTTTGCAGCGGAACCCTACAGCGCTGTAGCGGAACAAAACTCATAAATCTGACAAAAGTTACACATTATTGCTTAATGTTTAGGCACTTTGGTTATAACAATGGTATATTTTAGATCGATTTAGTTTCTGATTTGGCTTTCGAGGGAATATTGCCCATATTTTCAACTAGCTTTTGCCAGCGGCTTCGCCCGCGTGAAAATGACGATTTTCCATTCAAACTTCCATCCCCTATTTAAATTCTTTAGGGATTGAATTTCGAAAAATCCTTCCTTATTCCTTGTCTACACTATAAAGGGAACCTCTGTGCAAAATTTCAGCTTTCTAGGTCCAAGAGTTTGGGCTGGGCGTTGATGAGTCAGTCAGTCAGTCAGTCAGGACTTCTCTTTTTATTTATATAGATGACTAGTGGTCGTTATTGTGAGTACTAAGCTCCTACATAGCTCTACACATATATAAGTACCTACTTATACACATACCTATTTATAAACACAAAGGACTAAACTGTTTTACATCACCATCTCAGGGCCAGTTGAAAACCAGCGTCGGGCACTAGCTGCTCGGCAGTTTGCTAAACTGGTCCTATTTGGCGCAGCCGTGAGATGCACACACTCTTTTTTTTCTGTTAATTTTAAGTTTCTTTTAATTTTTTTATTGTTTATTGTGTGCAATTGTGTCATGTGCTAAATAAATATGTTTTCTTTCTTTCTATGGCTCGACTTTGGAAGGGAATCCAGCACATTCCCTTCCAAAGTCGAGCCAATTGTTATTGAGTTTCTCTATCAGGAATTTCTAAGTACCACGGAGTCTCGATTCGTGCCCGGTTGATGGCAATAGGCTAAACCCCTATTACACTAATAAACACAATTGGTGAAATGTGGGTGTATTTTTAGATCACCTCTGCTCAACCCTCCATGGATTACAGGGGTGATGTTATGTATGTAAGTATGTTTTCAATGGCCGCTTCTATCATTGGCAAAATCATTGTTTGGTGGGTAAGCAGAGTAATTCGTAAATATTTGCTATCAGTCCTTAGCTTGCGGCTTCTGTCGTAAATTGGCCTGAAATTGTCCCAAGGGAATGTACTACTCGGATAAAATAAAGTATGTCCTAATCCAGGTGGTCTAACTGTATGGGTACTATAATTTTATTGAAAGCGGTTAAGCATGAAAAGACACGAGATAAACAGAGTTAATTTCACATTTTTACTGTAAATGTGGACAAGGTCTAGCTCGCGTATATACTTTCATGGACATGTATTTTTATTTTCGAGTGTAATGTAAAGAAAATAACGTAATGTCGACCCTAAGTTACATGGGACATGGGCAGGAAGATACTGATATACTTTCATGCACATCATCATCAGCCATAAGACGTCCACTGCTGGACAAAGGCCTCCCCCAAAGAACGCCTTAGAGAACGGCAGCCTGCCGTTTGCATCCACCGTTTGCCCGCAATTCTCACGATGTCGTCGGTCCACTACATAGATTTCTGTTATCTATGGCCCACTACCAACGCTGCATCTTCCGGTTCGTGGTACTTTCATGCACACTACAATTTTATTTATTAGTAAAAATAAGTATTTTTAAGTGACTCTATGCTGAGTTGCCGACAGCGTCAGAAACTCAGACTATTTTCAACATTTTTCACAAGTGACGGAAACCTCTCTCTTCCTACCATGTTTTTCATTAACCCCTACCATTCAAATAAATGTTTGGGCAACACAAAACATCTTAATACCTCCTCTAATACAACCTTATAGTCCATTCAAAAAATAATTACTGGCTTTATTTTAATAAAGCTTTCAGGCAACGGGTGCTAATGTCTTATTAAAATTATAATTATTAAGATTATGCTAATTTCCTTAGCTTTTGTATCGTTTGGTTAATTTAAAAATAAACGTTGAAAGGCGCAGTTTGAAGGGTTTGTAGAAGGCCTTGAAGAGAATTTGACCGAAGTATTAGCTTGAAGTTTAATGGAATCATAACGGGAATACCAGACAATACCGACGGTAATAGACGGGACTTACCAGAGAATGGGCAGCAGCGTTCTCTGTGCCTTTGTAACAACCATACTGCGATCGCCAACCCGCCTGCCAAGCGTGGCGATTATGGCAAACCCCCCCAAAAATGACGCCTGGGGGAGGCCTATGTCCAGCAGTGGACGTCTTTTGGCTGAAATGATGAACGGGAATAAGCGAAAAATAAAATGGTGTTGAACTACCCTAATTTCTCGTTAAAAATAGATCTTATTTTCCAGAAAAGTCAGGAACGTTGTACAGTCTGCAGCACCAATATGTATAAACTTAGCAAGATTTAGATGCAATTTTCGCCTTTTTTTATTAGGTGGTTGGGAAATCATCCTCCCACTCTGGGCGGAGCGGCAGGGAGTGTCAAACTTCTACTCACTAAAAACTACCCAAGTTCCTTCTTAGCCCTTTGTGTCGAGGCCGCGATATCTCTTTCAGCCCCGACGGGATCAATTTTCGCCTACGCTATTAATTTCATTTTCATGTTTTGGAACCCATATTATCATAAACTAGGTAATTTCTCAAAGTTGCAATCGTTATTTTATTTTGTTTGAACTTTCTAAAGTGTGTAGGTACATATTATTCCTCGTCACTTTACATATCGTGAAAGAGGCGGGACAGAGAATTATGTAGCGATCGTAGCAAGTCGCGATCAGTAGCTTCTGCCTACTCCCATGGGAAAAAGGTGTGAGTTTATGTGTATGTGTGCATTTATTACTGAGAGGAAAATATACGTAAATATAATATAACGTGACGCCTATAATCCCCGAAGGGTTAGGGACAGGAATACTTTGAAGTACACCCACTACGTGTAAGTAGATTGAAAATCCCAACAACACTTTGCCCGACCCAAGAATCGAACCCGGAACCCGTTAACTAACAGAACAGTCAGTAGTCTTGATAATAAACTACTTTATTTTTTTGTTACATTCTCAAAAATCTTACGAAAAAATGTTCCACTGTTAAAACTCCTGGTAAACCAAGAAAATTCGAAACAAGATTTAATAAACACTTTCGAAACAAAAGTCAAAAACAAAAATATTCAAACAGTAGCCACCTAATTACACTTGTTAGGCGAATTACAAAAATCACATTAATTATAAATAATTATAAAAGGTTACACTTTTCCACTTTCCGCAGTAATTAAATGATTTCAAAGCTTTTCACTCCGAGCATTTTTTTTTTTCAGTAAAAAGTTAATTTAATTTTTTCCTTTTGAATGTGCTGTGGTATGAATGGAAGTTGCGGTGCGATTTATGTAGGGGCGTAAGCAGAGTTCCTTGTTATGGTAATAGGATGATTGAAGGTGCTTTTATTACAGCTTTTTCGGAGAGGGGTGCATTAAAAGAGATGTAGACTAAAGATTTTTTATGTAGTCGGGAAACGAGGTAGAATGATAACTGGATTTTTAAAGTTTATATAAAGGCTTATACTTTGCCGGGGTT
Organism: Diarsia dahlii; assembly: GCA_949775195.1. NCBI lineage: Eukaryota > Metazoa > Arthropoda > Insecta > Lepidoptera > Noctuidae > Diarsia > Diarsia dahlii. The sequence continues at coordinate 16,458,605 of OX459213.1, forward strand.
GCGGATTGTTCGAAAGAGATACTGTGGCCTCGGACACAAAGGGCTAAGAAGGAACATGGGTGGTTCTTAGTCAGTAGAAGTCTGACACTCCCTTTCGCTGCGCCCAGAGTGCGAGTCACTACTTCTTGCCCACAGATATAGATATATTTATAAATGCAAGTATAGCGATCCCTTTGAAAACCCAGACTGCCATTTTTTGACTACCTTTGACGACGTCAAACGCACTATTTAGTCACTACAAAAACAAGTTACTATACGAAATAGACTACATTTTTGTTATTTAAATGTTTTGAATTGAGTTGTTGAGTTTGTAACATTGCTCTTTTAAACAAATTAGCTTACAGGCGGGGTTGCAGTACTTTTCAAGATTTTTGAACCTATGAAGATCGAACTAAATACGAGTTTTTTAATAAATAAAAATCATTACGTAAAAATTTAACATACTCTCTAGTAAATCGTAAAGATAGAAACGCGATTTAGAATGATCGGCTCGATACTTTTTTTTATCAAACATGACTCTAAATCACAATTTAAAACGTGTACTGCTAAGACATTTCATCATGAATTTATATAAAAGTTATATCAATAGATAGAACTTTTTATTCTGAAGTAAATGTTGAAAACATATTGTATAATTTCTTTATAGTTTTTCTCCAAGAAGCAAAAAACAGTCAAAATTTAAGCATTATATCGCTCGCGCGGCAGGGCGGGGGGTGAGGTCGTGCGTACATAAAAACAAAGTACTGCAACCTCGCCTTAAGCCGGGCCCGCAAAGTAAGTGGTCTTGCGTTATCTATTTCTATATCTGTGCTCTGTACCCATAGCGCAATAGTAACATTTTCAGAATTTACACATTAGTCGCAACAGGTTAATGAGGTTCAATCATCAATTTAGTGTCCGACCGAAACAGGATTTTCAGCCGAAACCGAAACTATTTTTTTAATTTTACAAATAAAGAGTTATTTATGTTACATGCATATCTATTAAATTGTTACATTTTTTTACATGTGTTAACTGTCTATTTATGCGTAAAAATACAATAGATTTAACATGCTATAAAAAATTCAAATAAGTTTCGGTTTCGGCTGAAAATCCTGTTTCGGTCGGACACTAATCATCATCATCATCATCATCTTCCTGCTACCATAGCATGTGATCCCGAAGGGTTAGGCAGAGGTGTACATTTCACCATTCTACGTACTTGTTAGGGAGTGAGCTTTGGCCATCAACTATAGACACTAACAAAGTCTCCTGGCTGCTACTAAGAAAATCTTGAAGGAATCACCCAATAGGACTTTTCCCGACTCGGCATTGAACCCAGGACCTCACGGTCAGCAGTCGTGCTAGAGACCACAAGATCAACGAGGCAGTCAACGACAGTAGACGACGATAGTGCACCCTCTAGAAATAACTTATTCAGTAAATAAGTCTTCGTGTCTGCCCAACTTTAGTGCAAAGTAAATAAATGCTCTATTCGATTACTCAGAAGTCACATATTGTAGTAATAAGTAGCTCCGCATACTGACCTTAGTTTACGAGCGACACATCACACATCTGTATCACTTAACCCTAACTTTATGACTTGAAGTGGCTATAGTACGACTACATACTGTCAATGACCAGCATTACCTGATCCCTCTTCTCATACCACTCTCCGCTCTTTGTTTCTATAGGAGGGGTTAGATTATGATGGGCACTGACTGTATTTACCCATGATGTAGTATTAGATAAACAGCCGTTCTATGTAACATAGGGTAATCCGCCTCTAATGTTTCTAGTGGAACTTCTTCGTGTGAAGGTGGGCCAGAATACATCTTGTGGATCTTTAGCCACAGGTCTTTCTATGACAAGGAGTTGATCAGATTAGGTGCACTACGCCAATAAAAAAATATGATTCTGTTTAGTCCGTTTGTTAGGATATCGATAAATATTGGATAGAATAGAATAGAATAGAATATGTATTTATTCGCTAATGGACAGCAGCAACACAAAAGAGCAGCACATATATATGTTAGTGTATTTCGTTTTATCAAATTAATAAACACTAGCTTTTGCCAGCGGCTTCGCCCGCGTGAAAATGACGATTTTCCAAACAAACTTTCATCCCCTATTTAACTCCCTTAGGGGTTGAATTTCAAAAAATCCTTCCTTATTCCTTGTCTACATTATAAAGGGAACCTCTGTTCAAAATTTCAGCTATCTAGGTCTAAGGGTTTGAGCTGGGCGTTGATGAGTCAGTCAGTCAGTCAGTCAGGACGTCTCTTTTTATTTATATAGATTTACGAAAATAAAACGTGTCAAAGATCATGAATGGGGGCTAGTGACGTCACTTTCTGGTCAAAAATGTACCAAACTGTGACGTCATACGACTATTCGAAGCACTGTATCGTCTTCATTTTTTGTTTTCCTGAAAAAAGGAAAAATATGTTGTGTTCAATTTGACGCATTTTTTGGCCAACTACCCTACTCTGAATGCAAGTCTTCGAATTTTCAGTTCTAGGACACCTGTCCTCAAAATCTTTTTCCTTCACAGATCGTTTTGCGAGTAGTGGTGAAGAAATAAATGACGCAGTTTACGGGGATTTCATTAATAAAGCCTGAAATCGCCAACCTGTCCTGAGCAAGTGTGGGTGATCAATGCTCGTGCCTTCTCTGTATAAGAAGAGACCATTGCCCAGCAGTGGGGAAGTTACAGACTGGCATTATTTATGGTAACGCGCAGCTTGATAATAATGATAATATCTATCAATTATACAGTTAGTTTTAAAAAACCCAAATATTAAATTAAATGCGCCACTTTTAACACTCTAAAATAAGTTCTTTTCCTCAATTTTTTTCTTAAAATCCAGCTCCTTAAAATTTAGCCTAGGTACTAAATCCTTGTTATGTTAATTCGTTGCTATTAAAACCCAGCAGGCGGTAGAACTTAAACAACGGGTGTCGTTACCATCACCACAAAAAGCAACCATAATGGGAATTCATATTTAGCAAACAGCATTTTTGCATCGTCGGGTTAAGCTGTGTTTAGGGATAGGTAAGCGGAGCGGACGCGGTGAGAGGATTTTCCGCAATACATGAGTCTCAAGAAAAGTCTAAGGCACGCACAGTCACAGGGCTAGAAGGACCTTTTTCAGCCCTTCACAAACTGACAGGGTGCATTCAGCACCTTTAAACCGATTTTTAAAATACTTTTTCAGTTACTATTCCTTATTTCAGTGTAAAACTACTCTCGCGTGAAATCAACTATTCAGTTTCTGCCTATCTACAGAATTCATCGAACTCGTCATCGCGCTTTCCGTTCCCAACGTGCGTTTCTCCCCGGTAATCCTACTGATATTATAAACGCGAAAGTTTGTATGTATTTAGGGATTTTGTTATTCTTTCACGCAAAAACTACTGAACGGATTTGGATAAAATTTGGAAAACAGATATTTTATAACCTGAATCAACACTTAGGATAGTTTTTATCCCGATTTTATCTCCCCGTGGGATAATTTTCGAGTTGTAGCGGGCGAAGTAGTTGGCAACACCTAGTGATGAATAAAACTATTAAAATAATTAGACACCTACCCATAACGTTTCTGAAATAATTTATTGTACTGGTCTTTTAAAATTCAGTTTAAATTAAATTCATCCCATCAGTCTACGGAGGGCTGTACCTTACACCCTGTATAGTTTATAATTTTACCCGCTCCCGCTCCGCTCATGACCGCACGCACCCTATCACTCTAGGGTTTGTTTAAACGCTCCGTTCAAAGCGTCCATTCTCAATTGGTTTAGAACCTATCTCGACGATGCAGCCCCTTTTATTATGATGGACTTTTTACTGGTTTATGCCACAAACGTGTTCCAACTTATCACGTTTATGTTCTTCAAAAGTGGTCGACGCTATTTTTTTGTCGGAGATTTTTTAAGGCTTTTCATTTTAGTGTTTAAGTTACGCCACTTAGAAAGTTTATTATGCTGCCGGCTAAGATGGAATTAATGGATTAATAGGTAATAGTGTGGCACTAATCTCATTTCTACATATTTTGAGGCATCCATGCGAAAAGAACGGGGTGGGATTTTGGAATCAAATTGAATATAAAAAAAAATAAGTTCAAAAATTTAAAACCCGACTACTAACAAAATCGCGGTCTTAAAAGTAGAAAACAAGAAAATAATTCTTGTCTGATATTCTTCGTAGTCGCATGCCATTGATACCTGATGCTTCTTCATGGCGTTCTCATTGATACAGAAGTCAGCTGCTAATTGCCATTAGCAAGGTGGCATGCGACTACGAAGAATATCAGACAAAAATTATTTTCTTGTTTTTTTTTACCCGACTACGGCAAAGCCAAAGGAGGGTTATGATTTTGACTGGCTATGTATGTATGTATGTATGTATGTATGTATGTATGTGTGTATCTTCATCTGTTCCCTCATAGCTTCTAATCTACTTATCGGAACTCGACTTAAGAGGTATCGTTAGAACCGTCTTAATTTTCCGCTGAACATAGGCTACGTGACGTGTCACAAAAAGTGATTTGGCGCCCTCTAGCGGTCAAAAAGTAAGGCTTAAAAAATAAAAATGGAGATAAACACGCCGTGTTTGGTATCATTTAAAAGGGCCTCACTTGTACATTTCCAAAATATTGCTCAAATTTAAAATCACGCCCTCTAGCGGACAAAAAGTCAAGAGTAAAAAAAAATATTTAACACCAAAATTGTTTAAATAAAAAAGTAAAAAACTAAAACCCGACTACGACAAAAAAAAACGACGCTGAAAAAGTATGAAACAAGATTTTCAGGATAGAACAAAAAGAAAAGCCGTAGCCTTCCACTCTTCTCTCCGTGCAGTTTTCTCCGGGCAGTCTCGCACAAATACCTCTAAGTCGTCACGCCCGCGTTTTTAGGCCTCCATCGGCGACGACGCCCATTTTCTGGCACCCATTGTGTGATTACTCTGGCGCATCGGTCCTGATGCATTCTACAGACATGGCAGCTTTGTCGGTTACATAAATAATTTCAATTCGTAAATAGAATAATATGCATAATATTTTAATTCTCAATCCTCTGTTACATCCATTGTTTTAACAAGGAACAGTTATAACATTTTCTACAAACTAATTCTAGCTTTGCTCACAAACATTAAAGGTGTACTATTTCTAGCTAAGCTGCGTAATGCTAGCACATATTGTAGTTTGCACATGCTTTGCGAAACTAAGTCGTCGGATTAATATTATAAAGGAGAGTTCGCGTTGCACTTTAAATGCAGATTGTGTTGCTAGAAAGTTAGAACCTTTTTTCGAATAAAAATAACTACCAGAGTTCTTGAATGTTTTATCCTCATGGGTAGGTTATCTAGGGACTCTCTAGTGAACCAAACCCCGGGTGGACGGCGAGTTGTATCCCACGTGCGCCTCAAAGACATGTCAGCATAGTAGAAGGGGCCCACTAGGGCCAGTGCCTGCCAGTGTTGCAGAATTCGTTTGAAAGAGTCACCGTGGCCCAGGAACGCAAAGGACGTTAGGAGGAACACGGATGGGTTTTAGTCAGTAAAAGTCTGACATTCCCTTCTGCTGCGCCCAGACCAAGAAGAGTTATTTGATGATTTTCCACACTTTAAAAAGTAAGAGGTACTCTAGTGTGAAAAAAGATGGAGGTATAGAGGATGTCTATACCTCCATCTGTAGAAATCTTGTGGTATTTTTTGTTAGACATTTCAGAAAACAAGGTTTTTGATTAATAGTGTGTTATGTTACTAACCCGCTATACTTTTAAATATTTAAAATGTAGTTTATTTAATATTTAATACCCAATTTAATCAAGAGTTTTAATCAGAATATTTTGAACAACCTACATCGTAAAGGAATAGTTTAGACTAGCTACGGCAGTTACCTTATGGTAACAAAATAAGCATGAATCAAAGATGGCGGCTTCATAAACAAATAACTATCAACGCCAACCATATTCTTTTCAAACCCTTTACAGACTAAAACCATAAAATACTCAGAAACACATAAGGGAAGGGTAAACATATATAACATGCACTCATAATATATATTTTAACGGTACCCAAAACCCATTTTGAAGGGAAATATCTATGCGTTGAAAAATTGGGGTAACCTCGTATGGAAAAATGCGTTAACGTAGTATAATAACGACTGGCCCAAAGGGGCTGTTACTATAAATAAGTACTTTTCGGGGGTAAGTGGCGAATGAGAGGGTTGGAAAGAGGATGTTATATGTTTTGGTGGGGGTGTTAGGATTTTAAGGTTGCACAAGCCAGTCATTCTTCCATACAAACGTAGTATGGTGATTACTCCTCTGGTTGACGGTGTATGTACAAAATTAAAAATTGTATCAACTGGTCTTGTCATTTTCTAGGTCTCTATGGAAGCAGAATTGGAAAAAAAAATATTGGTTTGGAAGTTATGAGCGTCGAAACTTTCATATTTTAGCACTAATTTTAACCATCTTTGGACGTAAATAAGTTACGTTTATAGTACGAAAATGAAAAAAGTGAAACCATACAGGCATAGATTAGTTATTTAAGAATTCAAATAATTTTATTTTGAACAGATACATTCAATGGATTTTTCATGGTATCCATACTAAAAAATCGCGCGCCCGTTTTAGTTGTGTCTCTTTCGATCTATGCATTTCGCTCGTGATGTCGGATGAAATGGCATGCATTTTAGCCCCGCCTACCAACTAGTAAGTGCCGTTGGCTTGTTTACCCTTAATGTTGAAATCAACAGACTAGAGCTCGTGGTAAACCACCACACGAGTCGAAATTTAAGGTCAAGCAATGTCCGTCCGGGCTGCGGGTTTTTCGAAAGAGATAACGTGGTCTCGACACAAAGGGCTAAGAAGAAACATGGGTGGTTTTTAGTTATGGCCTGTACAGACCGGCCAAACGAACGCCAACGAACGGGTTTCGTTGACCTTCGTTGCTGCAATCTGGACGGCTTAGGGGCTTAGGGTAAGGGGTAGGTAAACTTAAACGTTAAGTAGGTTTACGTTTACCAAGGTTTTGGTAAACCCTTGCCCTTAGGTAAACGCTAGCGAACGATAAATATCTGTTGGCGTTCGTTTGGCCGGTCTGTACGCAGCTTTAGTAGAAGTCTGACTTTCCCTTCTGTTTCACACAGCACGTTAAGGCCAACTGTAATTTGTGGATCCTTGACAGTCGTCACGGTACCAAGACGACTGGTATTCTGACCACAAGTCTTACCAGGAGTTATCGTGTTGTGCAGGGATGTGAAGGTCAGATAGACAGCACATAATCTGTACCTAGTTACTCTGCAAGTCTAGGCCTAAATTATGTTGTATAGTTGGCAAAGGCCTTTTCCTAACTATGGAAGAAGAAGATAGTCATGATGCGTCGATGACGAAGAGTTGCAAACGCTATGCAAATGGTAATAATTTTAAAATCAACCATTAATTTATGAGTTGTCAAAGTCAAAAATATTTATTTCAAGTAGGCCAGTAACAGGTACTTTTGAATAGTCGAATTAAACTAACTGCGGCACTCAGAGATATCCAACGATTGCTCAAGCCGCGACCCAGCAAAGGCCTGACATAGTTTTGTATGACAAAACTGCCAAAAACCCTTACCAAGCGACGGCCCAAGCAACCACTGAAGCTCTCCGAGTACGGCAGTAAACTACTTGACTACTGAAGCTAAATAAACTAAGCTACAGTCCCAGTCACAAGGCATAATAACTCGTGAGTGTACTGTAGTTGCCAATTCCAAAGCGTTGGTCTCATGAGAAGAATGTCAAGGTTGCCTATAAACTGATCTAGAATATATGCAAGAAAACCTTAAACAAAGTCCTTCACAATAAACCACCAAAAACGACTATCAAAATATAAAGACCCGTAAAACCTAACTCTAAAACAAAAGCATAAACAAAATCCTGTCTTATCTACCATTAATTCCTCCCATAAAGTAAAACAGTGAAATTCTTCATCTCTGCAAAGCCACACCATTACTGTTTAACAGTTTTGTATTTAATTGTAACAGACAGACAGACAGAGGGAGGAATGTTGATTGCGAGGCAGCCATTACTATTCGTTCACTTGTAAAAATAATGTGGTTTAGTTTCCTTGGAGTTTCACAAAGGATTGTTCTTAATGGGAGAATGTGTGGTTTATTGTGTTAGTTTTACAAAGAGAGGTAACTTTTTTAAGAAAAGATGCTTATATTTTCAGCCACAGTTTCGAAAAATCTTTGTTTTTTTCATTCAGTTCATGTACGTATCAGTTTTGAATTTGGTGATTCAGTCAATGAAAAACAGTTCTTACCGTAATAATTGGAACAGGGATATGCGAAAAACCCTAACGTGGACACCAGAAAACTATTTTTAGTAATCATCATAAGCATCATCGCCCCACCTAGCCTTTTCCGAACTATGCTGGGGTCGGCTTCCAGTCTAACTGGATGCAGCTGAATACCAGTACCACGGTAATAGTATTTCGACTTCATACAAACGGACGAAGCGCGAGCTATGCCTACGCGCCTCGATTACGGTATGCGCCTGGTACGCAGACAGTCGCGACTGTGCCGCAGTGACGAACGGACGGTGTGTTGTTTTTTAACAATAAATGCGCGATGTTTTCTCTAAAAATAAGCCAAGTACATATTTAATATGACGAGTAGGATATATTGTGTTAATTTAGATTTTATGAATTCGTTAATAACGTATCCAGAGATAACTTTTTTTTAATTACCTGGAAACTTTGAAAGATAAGACTATAAAATAATTTCACTTACTAGTAGGTAGGCATAATTAATGTGTGTCCTTTTAATGGATAAGTATTGCTTTATATGTCCCGAAAAAAAAACATGGTTTTTTAACTAAATCTATCAATCAAAAAACAACACGCATGTTTATTGAACACTTTCTATTCAATTCATAAAGTATTTTATTTGTTTTAAAAAGTATATTTACGATCACAAAACTAAATGGAAACACAAAGTAGGCAAATGTAATTAAAATACTGGAGGCGGGCAGCCGTTTCGCATGTTTACGTACCGCGCGGCTGTAGGCATTTATTTCAAGGACACGGCCGAGTCACAATACTGTACGATGTTTATACTGTGCCAGTACTTTACATGGAGAAACTTCCACAACCCAGTTATTACTGTGAACTAATGTTACTCATTGGTAAGACTGGCTGTCAAACTTTCGGGCCACTGACTAACTGTTACGAATGTCGAAGATCTAGAAATCACAGCCGAGACCAACAGCTTAAGAGCTTATACTACCTCAAACGCGAGTTCTATAATGCGTAACTGCAGTAATCAAAATCAGAAAAATATATGATATTCTTCAGGATATATGCTAGTGACATAGTGTTGTGAAAACATAATACAACTAACTTAGCTCGATACGAAAAAATCGCGAAGATACCTCTAAAAATTTCTTTTAACGAGTAAAGACCATACTAAAATACATGTCATCGTTCTGATTTTTTTGCTAAATGATTCTACAAGCAACATACTAAAATCATAGTGTTTTACTTTTTTAGTCCAAGCAATAGTTTTTTTGTAAATCGCAAAATACCACTAATTTCGCACTATTCGACCGCTGCGAAAGACGTAACAACAGCTTTGTAGTGCAAGCTGATTAGAACTTTATTCTAACAGTATTTCAAGCGAAGTTTGAACCACCACAAATAGGGTTGCTAATCTTAGGTAGCATAAGCTCTCAACGTGCTTGCTAAGGTACGGAGAAAACTCGGAATGTGGTGGGTATTCACTCATTCACAGACCAACCTAGGCAAGTGCGGGTTAACCTGAAGGTTCATAAATGTGAGGCTGATAGTATCTAGCCACGACCTTCTCGTTCTTAGAACAATGAATCAAGACTGAAATCTAAATAAATAACCAATAAAAGATCTCTCCGAGAGATCCGTCCGAATGTCCAGTCAATAATTCGAGGGCGTGTACAGTCAGTGCCCAGTAATACCGGAACCCTCGTATAAAGAAGAAGAGGGCAAGTGGTAAAACAAGAGGGGTCAGGTAACACTGGACACTGACCGTACTCCGGCCTAGTGTTAGCGACGCGAACGTTGACAAAGTTGCACGAACTTAGCCGATAAAAGCCGAAGCAAGTTCCTTTGTAATCACGAGTTAGGTAATTACTTCCATATCCAATAAATAATCATGCCTGACTTAGGAATTGGGGGTCTGATATTTGTAGGAGATTTGTTGGAAATACTAGGGATTGTATTATAGGGGGACGGCGAATAAAGAATGACTTGGAGCCAATTTTATCAATGACTTTTTGGCTACGAGTTACGCACTATTTTCGTCGATTTTCAAGATTAAGCAGGAAAACATCGTGAGGGAACCAGCATGTCTTTGAACCATAAAATTCGAGGACAAGTTACATCTACAAACCAGCACAGGGCCCGCGTGGTGGATTTAGCCCATCCCTCTCCTAGAGAGGAGGCCTGAGTCTTTGCAGTGGGAACATTATAGGCTGATGATGATGACTAGGGATTGTAATTTCATCAATGACTTCTAAGCTACGAGCTACTAAGCTACGCACTCATTCGCTCGCGGCGATTTTCAAAGTAAAACAACGCTCGCCGAGGTAGGTATATAGATGGGTAACTATCCTTTACATTTCGAAAACCCTCCATGCCTCGGGAAGTACGTTAGCCCGTCCATCACGGTATTTGTGTATGTTTGACAGTCGTTACGAGAAGAGCCCCGAAAGTCTGACCCATTACATTAGTCTTACTGAGTTGCATAGCTGCAGGGTTGTGGAGAACAAAAAGACAGCTTAGACTGGAACCCACCCCAAACAGTTCGCTAAATGCTAGGCAGATGATAATTTCCAACCAAAATGGCTACTGAAAATAATCTCCTTGACATTTTATCTCCTTGACCTTTTACCTAAGTTATTCGTCGAAAATTGACGTCCTATCTCATCCGTTACTAATCCTAAAGTAGGACCTAAGTAATAAATAAAAAGGCTTAAGCGACCACATAATTTGAAGCCAGTTTCATTAGGCAGGCTTTATTTCGGTCCTAGGGACCTAGAAATCTAGGTCTTAAGCTGTCTAGGTCGTCTAGATAGTAAGTGGTTCTGTGATAGTGCCTCAGATTGTTTAAGAGAGAAAAGAATTAGGGTATTCACTTGAGTTGTTGTAATTTTCACGTCATTTTACACAAAAAAAAATTCTTTTAGCTTTTTCAGTTATATTTTTATTGTTGGATTGTTCGTAAACATCTGATGTTTTTCAACCTGTGGCGTCCTAGTGGTTACTTTAGATATATGTCCAAATTATTAAATTATTTTATGAGTGTGTATTTCTATGGTATGTACTATGTTCTGATTATTTAAGCGATTGTGACAAGTACACGTGATCGGCGATTACATGGTATCCATACTAATCCATACTAATCCATACTAATATTATAAATGCGAAAGTAACTCTGTCTGTCTGTCTGTTACTCTTTCACGCCTAAACGGCTGAACGGATTTTGATGAAATTTGGTACAGACATAGTTTGGAACTTGAGAAAGGACATAGGATAGTTTTTTTTTTTTTTTCGCGAGATAAACCTAAAATCTGCCGGAAGTCACTATTCCACGCGAACGAAGTCGCGGGCAAAAGCTAGTTACTCATAATTGTTTCGGAAACGTCAAAGGTTAATAATCGATCAAAAGTATACCCGTGCTAAAGTAGAGTACGCCGAAAAAAAATAACGGCACTTGCATATTCACCCGTCCATTTCTCACTACAAGTACATTGAACTACAGTTCTCAAATTGATCAGCTATTTTTACAGTTTCCAATTTCGACGACTCCGTTTATTAGCGAACTGTTCTTTTATGCAGTTCTATAAAACGGGACCTGGTAAAAATAACAGTTTCAGAATAAGAGAAAGGTATATGTAACCAGTATTTTTGCTCAACGAAATGACTGGTTAATGAATGTTAGGATATTTACTAAAACTTTTATTAATTACAGCACGCCTGTTATCCCCACAGGGCTAGGCAGAGGTATATCCATTAGTGCACCCACATTTGCCTACCCCAAGTTTTTTTTTTGCCCCACACTAAGAATTTCTCCTGTATCGTGGGCGTTCACAGACATTTAAACTCACAAACACAAATACCCAGACCCGGAACAACTATCTGTAGGTCTTACAAATATTTGTTCCGTGCGGGGATCGAACCCGCGACACGAGTTATGTTTAAGTCCCATGTAATAGGAGGTGAGCCTATTGCCATCAACCGGGCACAAAGCCAGACTCCGTGGCTGCAGCTACTGATAAATCCCTCCGTCACAGTAAGTGTTCCCACTTATGAGTTTAAAGACTGGGTATCCATTATGTTTTTTTTTTTATTTTTTTATATATATTTTTAATTATTTTTTTTTCACTTTCAAAATGATTTTCCTAGAAAGTCCTTATAAAGTTCTACTTTTCATATTTTCTAAACTTATGGTTCAAAAGTTAGAGGTGGGGGGGACCATTGTTTTTTTACTTTTGGAGCGATTTTATCCGAAATTATTGACATTATCAAAAAATGATTTTAGTAAACCCCTATTCATTTTTAAATACCTTTCCAACAAAATATCACACGTCAGGGTTGAAATTAAAAAAAAAATCACTTCCCACTTTACAAACATTTATAGTCACATACACAAACATCCAGACCCGGAACAACTATCTGTAGGTCTTACAAATATTTGTTCCGTGCGGGATTCGAACCCGCGACATGCTGCGCAGCAGTCAATCACCTCAACCACTGCGCCAACCGTGCCGTCAATATTTATCTAGATGGATATGCAAAGTAAAAAGCTGTTATTTTGACATTAGAAACACACAATTAAATTGTATTTGTGTGTAAAGATGGTATCGACTTTTAATACTCGTATTCACTTACATAAGAATACAAGAAGACCAAATAAACGATAGCTGGACTACTATTAATACTATTAACGGGATATTTACCATGTTTTCTTATTATTTACTGTGTAAAAACCAAAAAAGTGCCGAAAAAAGTTCGCGAGTGGACACAGTGAGTTTCGTGTGTCGGGAACAGAATCGTGTAGTGAGTGACAATGGTAGTGGTGCCGAACGCAAAAAACGAACGAGAAAGAGGGTAGACCGTTTTGTCTGCTCATAAACATCCACCCGCAATGACTTCAGTTTATCCGTGATCATGGTGCTTGTAACAGCGCCGACATATCGGGAACTCGAAACAATAATCAAACATGAGTTTAGGTGGGTATGAGGAACAGGGTGTAAAGTTCCTCATCCCCCATAGAAAAGGGAGGATCCTCCGACCGGACGGGTGTTGTGTCCGGCGGGCTAACTGCCCGACAGTTGTAAGTCGGGAACTCCTATATATAGGCTTATGTCGCGGATAATGTTGATAGCGCGATTTTTCTGTCGATCGTTGTTAGTACGCAGGTGTTGCGATAGATGTCGCTAGTCGCCACATCAGTTTCAAAACTGATAGATGAACTGTGTGAAGGATATATGACAAGAAAGGAGGTGTCTGCTGAGATGACGAGTCAACAGAAAAGTATGGAAGAAGATATGCTGCTCCGACCCCTAATGGATTGGGATAAGGGTCATCATCAGCCTATAATTATAGTTACTGGCTACCCTAATAAAACATTTTTTTCCAATTTTTATTCTACTACTTTGTCGGTGTGATTGATACACATATTGGTACCAAATTTCAGATTTCTAGTGCTAACGGTCACAGAGATTAAGCGAGGACGGACCGACGGACGAACGGACGGACGGATGGACAGACAGACATGGCGAAACTATAAGGGTTCCTAGTTGACTACGGAACCCTAAAAACCAATAATACTTTGCTGGATGCAGCAATACCATTATTTGACATGAAGCGACTGCCTATCTGACCTCCACAACCTAGTTAGTACTGGGTAATACGATACCCCTTAGTAAGACTGGCGGTCAGATTTTCAGGCCACTGACTACCTGTAAAGATTGTCAAAGAAATGACAGTTATTCACCATCATAAAAATGTTCTTACTGCAGGGGACTCAGGCAGAGGGATGGGCTTATAATAATGTTCTTACTGCAGGGGACTCAGGCAGAGGGATGGGCTTATAATAATGTTCTTACTGCAGGGGACTCAGGCAGAGGGATGGGCTTATAATAATGTTCTTACTGCAGGGGACTCAGGCAGAGGGATGGGCTTATAATAATGTTCTTACTGCAGGGGACTCAGGCAGAGGGATGGGCTTATAATAATGTTCTTACTGCAGGGGACTCAGGCAGAGGGATGGGCTTATAATCCACCACGTGGACCCAGTGCGGGTTGCTAGAGCAATGGTATAGTTATTATAGCAATGACAATATAGTCCTCCTGACCGTTTTCGGTCACGGCGGCCAATCTCAGCGGAGATTAGCCATCGGCACGGGAGATATTATAGTGCACAAGTGTGTGCGCAGGCACAGGTGCACTCTCTGTTCCTTTTCTCTCATAGTCCGATGGGACGGTAATCCAACACGACCGGAGAGAGATCAGGCGCAGGACCAACGGCTTAACGTGATTTCCGAAGCACGGGGTTATTATACCGCCAACTTCCAAACTCCGGGCTACTACAATGATAATATAATAGTAGTTTCGATTGAACGGCCCTATTAAGTCACATTAAACACTCAAAGCCCTTACACAAAGAAATAAAGAAAAAGATTTATGAACTACGTCAACAAGCCCAAATAATCATCCATCTTTCATGAAAATCAATAACTTCTCAATTCTATTACAATAGCCAGTTATAGGTTGGAGAGGTTTTAATAATGTATTGGATGAGACAGGCCGGGTATCAGTCAATGGAACTGTTACATTATACATGTTCCTTAATACTTGTCTCTGGGTATTGTGTTACTAGCTTATGCCCGCGGCTTCGCCCGCGTGGACTTTGGTAACTTTTTTTTTTTTAAACGTTGCCCTACTCTAGGAATTTCTCCTGTATCGTGGGTCTGTATAGTGGTGGTGGTGGGTGGGTATCAAACATTTAAACTCACATGCACAAACCAAACACCCAGACCCGAAACAACTATCTGTATGCCATAAAAATATTTGTTCCGTGCGGGATCGAACCCGCGACACGCAGCACAGCAATCCAATTGCTCAGAAACTGCACCAACAGTGCCGTCAACTGTCCACGGCATAGTTATTACTGGGATAAAAAGTATCCTATATGTTAATCCAGGTTACAAATTATTATAATTTGCTATGGTCATGCAGAGAGAATGAGTGAAAGGCGACTAACATAAAAAGCAATTTTTTTTTTTTAATAAACCCTCGACTGTTAAAAATTAATTGAAAAAAAGGATAAAATAACATATTATAAAACACCCACCTTAAAAAAACCCAAGAATGTCCGTCGGGGGCTGCCATTAAATGAACTAGTTTTGCAATGTTCAGCTCCCGACGGACATTCTTGGGTTTTTTAAGGTGGGAGTTTTATGTTATTTTATCCTTTTTTCAATTAATTTTTAACAGTCGTGGGTTTTTTCAAAAATTTTAATTTTGCTTTTTTTTTAAAGTTTTTACTTTTATATTTATTTTTTTTATCTAAGAACATGCACCAATCAAATCTAAACCCATAACTGAAAACTGAATCAAAATCGGACTTGTAGTTTTGGAGAAAAATGGCAACTTTGATTTGCACAAAAAATGTTTGCTGCAGCGCCCCCTGGTGAGTTGTCACCGTAACACCTATCTAAGAATATGCATCAATTAAACCCGAACCCATAACTGAAAACTGCATCAAAATCGGACTAGTAGTTTTGGAGAAAAATGGCAACATGTATTTGCACAAACACACAAACAAACAACCTCTCACCCCAAACGCATATACCGTCTCCGTTCCGTCGTGGGTAAAAAGGTATCTAAGGGCATACACTGGCCTTAGTGGGGAGGTTTTTCAGAAAAGACAGGTGCGTAGTACTCTTAACCGGTATGTGTGTATGAGCAGATGTATGAATGTGGACGAGGAAAAACGAGTATGTAAGGATTTTTTATTTTTTATTTTATTGTAAATGGGCTTGCTCTTGACCTCAATCTTGCCCTAAGGGCAGAGATGATGTCGACGATGGAACGAGCTTACCCAGAAGAAGCCTGTTTATCGCGACTTAAATAGATTAGGGATCGTAGCAGGAGGCGTTCTGTGGTTTCTGCCTATATCCATGGAAAACAGGCGTAAGTTTATGAATGTATGTATTTCATCATCATCAACATTCTCTTGTCCTTATCCCAATTCTTATCTTCAATATCTTCTTCTTCCATACCTCTCTGTTTCTCGTCATCTCATGAGACTCCTCCTTTCTTACCATATCATTCTGTTAGCATATCTAATTGTCGATTCATTAATACCATAACATCATAGACAATAATCGAATACTAAATTTATTAGTAAATCATTCGTTCATTTTAAGGTGGCAACACCGTTACTGACAGTTGGTAAAAACTATTGGTTGCAACGGTCATTACTTTTGCGGATACAGACGTCGAAGGTTGTCTCGAGTTACATTCTAGTAGTTGTAAACCAGAAAATAAATTATATACAGTGATTGAGAGCAGTCTATTTCTTACAATTCTTAACACAGTCCATCCATCGTTTCTTTGGTATTCCTTTACTCTTATACCCATCCACATTCATATTCAGAAAGGACAGGTGCTTAGTACTAGCAACGTATGTATTTACTAGACATCCATCCATACTAATATTATAAATGCAAAAGTAACTCTGTCTGTCTGTCTGTCTGTTACTCTTTCACGCCTAAACGGCTGAACGGATTTTGATGAAATTTGGTACAGACATAGTTTGGAACTTGAGAAAGGACATAGGGTAGTTTTTTTTTTTTTTTTTTTCGCGAGATAAACCAAAAATCTGCCGGAAGTCACTATTCCACGCGAACGAAGTCGCAGGCAAAAGCTAGTTATAATATAAACCAAAAACATGGTGCAATGTTTTTGGTTTAACCAAACAGAAGCTGCAAGTATTACCCTCACATCATAAAGTACACTTCTACTCAGTTAAACTTTACTACTTGCACAAAAGATTAGGAGGGTTTTAGGATGCCACGAGTTATGGCAGTGAGGAGTAAAGATCAGAAGGTCAATTCTTATCGTCATCATCAGCCAATAATGTTCCCACTGCAGGGACTCAGGCCTCCTCTCTAGGATTTGAATTTGCAATTCATGGAGGGGCAAGTCGTTCTACCAGTTTGAGGCAAAATCAGTAGGTCAGATCACCACCCTTTCACACTGACTGGCTCGGAGAAGAGAGCAGATTTTTGTGACCACTAAACTAGCGAGTCAGTCATTAGGCACCTATTTTATATTTAGTAAGCCTTCTGTGAACCCCCTTTAGGTTCTGGCATTAAGCTCTTTTTTTACTTTACTCCAAGATGAAAGTGACTTGATTAGGGATGTAAAAAGTTACACCCGTTTTTTACAAGTTTTTCATGGACACAATTTTTTGGTCCACATTTTATGTTAATATTTTGTAATGAATTACATGATAAGCATTTTCATTGTGTGGATACTGATATTAAGACATGAAAACATGCTGCGGGTTGTTGGAAAGAGATAACGTGGCCTCGGATACAAGGGACTAAGACAGGAACATGGGTGGTTTTAGTCAGTTGAAGTCTGACACTCCCTTACCTACCACTCTGCCCAGAGCGGAACAAGTTATTTGATGGTTTCCCACACTCCAAAAAATAGGACATGATAACATGAGAGTAAATGAATAAAACATTTTAAGGTAAAGTTTGGTCTTATAGGCAGTAGAATTCAATAGGGGATCGGACTGACTCAAAAAAATATGATTCTGTTTAGTCCGTCAGTTAGATTATCGAAAAATATCGTGTTATCGTGTTTTTTGTTTTATCAAATCAATAAAAATTGACGAAGATAAAGCGCGTCAAAGATCATGGAGTGGGGCTTGAAACGTCAATTGAAGGTACAAAATGTACTATCTTATGACGTCACACGAGTTTTCGAAGCACTGTATCGTCTTCATTTATTGTTTACGTGAAAAAAGAAAAAATACGTGGTTAATATTTTTTGGAAATCTATCTGACGGACTTATTAGTTTTTTTTTTGTCCGATCCCCTATTTGACAATAGTTCTTTATTATATTTTTTAGTAACGATGAATATATTTTTTTTTAGTTTGTGGTAGCATTAATCACTACATATTATTAAACAACGTCCTCCGCCGCGTCCGTCTGTCTGTCTGTTCGCGATAAACTCAGAAACTTCTGCACCGATTCTTATAGTGTTTTCACCAGTTTTCACCAATGGATAGAGTGGTTCTCGAGGAAGGTTTTAGTATATAATTTGACCGACGTCCACTCGGGTGAAGCCGCGGGTATCAGTCTAATTTGATCTTAAATTTTAAAATGGATTAAACTTATCGACCCTAAAATTGTCGCCGCGCTAAATTTAAAATAAGGTGATAAAATATACGAAACCCACCCTATTAGGCGGCATATTCCTTACACGCCCCTAATTACACCCCACTTTCTTAATTCCCACCGTACTTTATGGCGAAAGACAAAAAAAGCATAACTCATTCAGTCCTACCTGAAAATTTTCCAGCAAAAAAGTAGGAACACATTACTGAAGGATTTTTAAATATATGTTTTTCGGTCACTGGCTTTAAAAGCAAATACTCGTTAAAGGGGAGTTTAACGATCTTTTTGGGGGCGAAAAGTGTACATACGTAAACGCATGGCCACGACCTACACACTCACGCGACTGCGTATAACGACAGAAACTGAGAAGTAAATTTATATATTTACTAGCTGATGCCCGCGGCTTCACCCACGTGGATGTCGTTCAAATTATATACTAAAACCTTCCTCTTGAATCACTCTATCTATTAAAAAAAACCGCATCAAAATCCGTTGCGTAGTTTTAAAGATTTAAGCATACAGAAAAACAAACAGACAAAAATAGCGACTTTGTTTTATACTATGTAAGGATAAGAAATAGCCTAAAATTATATGATACGATCTTACCACGATCTTGCGACGGGGTGGTACTCAAACCGAGAAAAAAAGTAAAAAACTAAAACCCGACTACGACAAAAAAAACGACTCTGAAAAAGTATGAAACAAGATTTTCAGGATAGAACAAAAAGAAAAGCCGTAGTCACACGGTATTAAAGTGTTTAGGTTGGTACCTATAACGTGTGACTACGGCTTTTCTTTTTGTTCTATCCTGAAAATCTTGTTTCATACTTTTTCAGAGTCGTTTTTTTTGCCGTAGTCGGGTTTTAGTTTTTTACTTTTTTTTATTGTAACTATTTTGGTGTTAAATAATTTTTTTTACTCTTGACTTTTTGTCCGCTAGAGGGCGTGATTTTAAATTTGAGCAATATTTTGGAAATGTACAAGTGAGGCCCTTTCAAATGATACCAAACACGGCGTATTTATCTCCATTTTTGTTTTTTAAGCCTCACTTTTTGTCCGCTAGAGGGCGCCAAATAGCTTTTTGTGACACGTCACGTAGCCTATGTTCAGCGGAAAATTAAGACGGTTCTAACGATACCTCATATGTCGAGTACCGATAAGTAGATTAGAAGCTATGAGGGAACAGATGAAGATACACACATACATACATACATACAAACATACATACATACATACATACATACATACATAGCCAGTCAAAATCATAACCCTCCTTTGGCTTTGCCGTAGTCGGGTAAAAATAAGACTTTCGCCCACTGTGATATCTTGCTGCTTTTGCACAATTCGGTCTTCGTATTAGCAATGCGTGACATAATCGATGCAAACTCGGGTTACTAGCAGAACACCAGTAGTTGGTACTATATCAATGACAGAATCATGACATAGAGACATGATAATTATTATCGCTGGTTTTGTACCACTTAATTGGCTACTTTACTGACTTCCTTTATCCTTTATAACATAGTATATAAAACAAAGTCGCTATTTTTGTCTGTTTGTCTGTATGCTTAAATCTTTAAAACTACGCAACGGATTTTGATGCGGTTTTTTTTATGGATGTCCCACGCGGGTGAAGCCGCGGGCATCAGCTAGTAAAAAAATATATCGTTTTCTTTAATCGTTTTTTGTTTTATCAAATTCATAAAAAATTACGAAAATAAAACGCGTCAAAGATCATGAGTTGTGACGTAACTTTGCGATAAAAAATGTACTGAAATGTGACATCACACGAGTTTTTGAAGCACTGGCACTCTAACGTCTTCATTTTTTGTTTTGGACGGACTAATTCGTTTTGAGACTGGAGGGTTCTTGAAGACGCACGTGTGTTGGACGCAAATCGCATCACCCAAGGTTGTGAAGGAGAATGTTCTCGTTCTTTTAAGCGACAAAAAGTGGGTACATAATATGTTAGGCAGTTATTTATACACGGTCCAGGTTTCTTTCTCGCTTTCACTGCTGTCTGGGCTAGTAAATAATTATGTGAGTAAATTTTAAGCACCGTCTGTGTGGATTTTAGGGTGGAAGAGTATGTTTTTTGCTCATTTAAGTGGCTATTAAAAAACCGTGTGGGTTTGTGAAGATATTTTGTTGGCGGTTTTAAGATATAGCTTTTAAAACTGAAATTCTAGGTCACACAGAGTGCTTTGGAATGAGCTATGCATGGCGATATGGTTTCTTTGAAGGTTATTTTTTTTCTCATTTCTTGAAATGAGATTATACGGAAAAGAAGAGGAGAAGAATAGCCATGTTCGTCAGAAAGAGGAGGCCTGTGTCTCACAAGTGGACGTTAGAGTCTGAATACGATCATCAGTATGATCGTTTTAACCACATGACGTCAACTCTAAAGATACAGCGAGTATCAGAAAAGTGTGGTTATATTTTGGTGTTTTTATATATTATGTTACAGTCAAAACTGTTAATCAGTCAAAACTACTTTTGACTGGTGCCAGTCAAAACCCTTAATAAGTTAAAACGCATTTTCTATATTAAAATAAATGTTCGCTCTAGCATGAGGTTACCCAAAGGGTCACATAAAAAACCTAACAAACCTAATAATGGCCTTTAGGTTATTTCAATTTATCGATGTAATAACAGGGACCGACTTATAAGGATCTCAGTAAATGTTTAATAGTTTTGACCGGTCAAAGGTAGTTTAAACTAATTAACAGTTTTGACTGTGGCATATATTATAAGGTCCCATTAAAATAGGTGGACAAAATTTCAGAAATCATTCAGACCACCAAAATAAGGACGATGGTAAAAAAAATAATAAGAAAAACGCATTTAAGTACCTACTCGTAGAGGATGAGTTTGTCCTAGAGTGCCGGCAATTTATTATTTTAAGTAAAAAAAAAACAGTTTATTTAATGTTTTTTTTTTGTTTAGATATGTTTGGTTAGACCTACTGAACGCTGTGTTAAAATTTGTCCACCTATTTTAATGGGACCTTAAATACCAAAATTACTAAACAACTCAGCTGTCCCATAGAAAAATTCAATACCTGCTTGACCCAAATGTATGGGATAGCTAACATTTTTCCCCGATTATGATGTTAGTCCCATGGAAAAAAAACATTGGTTTTAATCACACTTTTAAAATAATATGGCCACTTTTAATGTGTACGATACAGCCTTAAACAATTTTTCTTTATCCCACATTTTCCCCTGAAATAGTGTAAGGGAGTTTAGTTGCCTGTTAACTGCTGCAACTGTCAATTAACGAGAGTAATGTCTCAGCACTAACTGTGACGTCATCGCCGCCATTTTAAACTTTCCGCTTCAATTTTTAAATGAGATAATTTTATGAAATGGTTGGTGGTAAGTAGGGCTGAGCTCGTAATTGTTTTACTGTCCTAGGGTCGAATTTCACTTGCAGGTCAAAAAAAAAAAGGCCGGTTTGAAGATTATATCAACGATAATGGGTGTGAGAAAACATATTTGTTCTTCACCTTCATTGCGTATTTTTTGTTATTCATTCCAAACAGTTCTGGGAGCCTTCTAGGAGGTTACATTTTAGGCAGGAAGGGCGACAAAGTTGTAACTTTTTCACAAATTATAAGTTACTACTTTAGATACCTCCTTGACACCGTACAATTCAATACATCATCAGTACAATATTTGAGGGCGTTTCATTGAGTAGTAGACTGTATTACACTCGGTCTCTATTACAGGACTTAAACATAACTGGCGAAATGCGGGTGTACTATTAGATACACCTCTGCCTAATCCTTCGAGGATAACAGGGGTGATGTTATGTTATGGTATTATGAGAGCGGCAATATTTCTTACTAGCTGTTGCCAGCGGTTTCACCCGCTACAACTCGATAAATATCCCACGGGAAGATAAAATCGGGATAAAAACTATCCTATGTGTTAATCCAGGTTATAAACTATCTGTGTACCAAATTTTATCCAAATCGGTTCAGTGGTTTATGCGTGAAGAAGTAACAAACATACACACTCACATACTCACGCACTCACAAACTTTCGCCTTTATAATTTTAGTGTAGTGTGATTGTTAACTACCTGTGGAATATTTAAGGTACAGAAGCTGTCACCGTGGTATTTTTAATGAACTCAGCAGCGATTAAGACTCCGAGCTGTTATTTAAGATTTACAAATAAACGGTTATATGCGGAATTTCCGCAAGAATTGAACACTGATAGCTTCTTCAAGTAAGTATCACAAAGGTGTTCGTATCTGAAAATATGCCTGAATTAGCTTGAAGGAAACTTTAACGAGTCTCCACGGAATTTCCTTTTCAGAAATCACCACACGTAAAATAAAGAGATGACCTATTTTCCCCACGAAGATTGAAAAACTTAAGCACACATAAATAAAAGAAAATGCTCAAACACCAGGATGAGCTAAACCAAGAAAGCATGTCAAATGAAAAAAAAAATGAAATCCACACATTTTGAAGCCAAGGTCCCTGCGGTAAATATTTTATAATTCTTCACCTCGCTCACTTAGCTCCGCTCGCTTTAATGACGTCATCGCTCGCTTTTCCGCTCGAGTGCGCTCGCTTGTTGCTCAGGAAAGTAGATGGCACTGGTTTGATGTGAAGGGTAAAAAGTTTGATGACTTTTTTTGTGCTATCTGCTGTAAAATAATCTATTAAAACTAGTATTCGTTTCCATATGTGAAGTTCTACTAAGGGTATCATATTCATCATTTCATCATTTCAGCCAAAAGACGTCCACTGCTGGACATAGGCCTCCCCCAGGCATTTTTGGGGGGGTTTGCCATAATCGCCACGCTTGGCAGGCGGGTTGGCGATCGCAGTATGGTTGTTACAAAGACACAGAGAACGCTGCTGCCCATTCTCTGGTAAGTCCCTTAGTCGCCTCTTACGACACCCACGGGAAGATATGGGATGGTGCTATTCTTTACGTCCGACACCACACGGAACATATTATATATCATATTACTCAATACTAATTGGGTTGTGGAGTCAGATAGGAAGTCGTTCCATGTAAAATAATAGTATTCAGCTTCATTTGGTTAGACTGGAAATGGATCCCGACATACTTGGGGAAAAAGGCCGATGATGTACTGAAAGATCGATCCGGTATACTTAGCAAGACCGATTAGTTTGACTGCAACTCTAACTTTTAATCGATGTAATATACGTTTAGAATGTTATATTTATTTATTTATACTTCATGCACAAGAGTGGTACATAGGCGGACTTAAAGCCACAAGGCATTTTCTACCAGTCAACCTTAGGGTCAATTAAGACAGCACTGTGGTAGAGTACAAAAAAAATATATAATAAGGAGAAAACCATTTTTTTATATATTGATATACATAAATTGACACACACTAATACATATTATTATAGATACAGATAGAATAATAATATAATAAACTAATATATATTTTATTACATAGGTACTAGCTTTTGCCCGCGACTTCGTCCGCGTTTCCGTCGTTTTTCGTAAAAAAGTACCATTATGTCCTTCCTCACGGTTCAGTGGTTTTGATGTAACAGACAGATTAACTTTCGTATTTTAGTAGGGAAATACAATATGTCAATCCACAATAATGTTGAAAAATATCGCAAAAAGGAACCGCAGAATATTATTATTAATAGCTGTGCCCGCGACTCCGTCAGCGTGTAACTCCTTGTATGTTATTAAGTTAATGTATTGGTAATATTGTTTAGATCACTTTCACATGAGGCTTAAGTAGGTACCTATAGCGTTCTATAGGTAAAACTTCAGCCCAAAGTTTCCGGGTAAACTATGTTGAAAGTTGACCCGTCCGGCACGTGAACATAAAGATTTCTAGAACTGCTAACCCGGGAAAGAGCGACATATAACTGACCATGCGAGAAACAACTGACACCGAGATCTACTCCAGCAACACGAAAATTCTGCCCTTGAGCCTTATTAATTTAGTAGTCACTTAAAATAAATACCTAACTACTATAATTAATAAAAGTATCTACGCTTTTACCTAATTAATACAAAAATAAAATTGATCATAAATTAGTCAAAACTTACCTATCGGTATCTAAAAATCTATGCGTACTACTTCCCCTAAAAAGAAATAAAATGCGAACTATTAATAATTTGTAATTTGAACGAATATTTAAACACTACCAAAATAACTACTTAATACCTATTTTATAAAATATATCAACAAAAGAAATTCAAATAAACTATTTAAAGACTTAAAAGTCGCGCTGATAAGCACGGTTTGTTAATATCAATTATTGTCTGTCAATAAGGTCGAACGCTGAACGCATCAACAGCCAAATATTGAATGAAGCTCGCTCCCGTTACACAAAAATAATCCTTATGGCATGATTCAGTATTCACGCGCAGCTTATTAGCGTATTTCATATTTGGTTCAGTTTGATGTTTCTGTACCGATTACTATGATTCTTTTTTTATTGAATAGGTAATAATATTAACTTCTTATAATTAGGGATGAGCGAGAGTATTATAAACGTAAGAGTAAACAAATATAATCAGAAAGCTCCGAACTGCTAAGCTATCGGGAGTTACACGTGTTATTGTGAGTCAACCATAAAAGATAGACATATGCTGCTGTGGGATATTCTTTAGATAATTTTATGTAAAACATTTCCGTCATAAATGATTTCTATGTAGCTTTAACCATTAAGGCTACACACGCGACGGAAGCTTAAAAAATGGAGCAACTTCTCCCGTTTTCCCAACATTTCCCTTCACTGCTCTGCTCCTATTAATTGTAGCGTGATGAAAAGTATACTATAACCTCCCCAGGAGTATGAAGAATAATTGTACCAAGTTTCGTTAAAATCCGTCGAGTAGTTTTTGTTTCTATAAGGAACATACAGACAGACAGACAGACAGACAGACAAAAATTTTATTGATTGCATTTTTGGCATCAGTATCAATCACTAATTACCCCCTGATAGTTATTTTGAAAATATATATCATGTACAGAATTGACCTCTCTACAGATTTATTATAAGTATATTGATGAAGAAGATATAGATAAAACAGTCTAAAACACGAGAAACCTTATAATAACCACTGTGATGAGATTTAATTAGTAGCAATTTAGTCTGATTTTAAGAAGTACTTTCGAACTGCTCTTTTAAAAGATTTGGATTTTCATCAATCATCTCTGATTGCCGATGATAAAATCAAAAGTCGAGAATAAACTTGACCCTATATGATTGTAATGATCTCAAAAGGGTTAGGCAGAGGGATACTTAATAGTCCATCCACATTATTCCACATTTCGTTACTTATGTTTTAAGCCCCATGTACCAGGCGAACGTATTGCCATCAACCGGGTACAAAACCAGACCCCCATGGCTGCTAATGAGAAACAGACAACAAACAAGACTACAATATTATAATAAACAACACAAGACAAATACAGACAGACAGACAAGTATGAAGGCACGTGGGTACTATTATCAGAATCACTCATCGTAAAGTTGGTTATAGCACGAGGTATTTTAGAAATAAGTAGACACGTCTTCAATCAGCAGCCTTACAATCACTATTCTCGATTAAAATTACAAAAAATCACACTTAACTCGGATGAATACGGATTAAGATTTAGGACGTAAGCGATCCGTCGTAACCGTCTAGCCCACGCCACTATTCGTTTCAAACTGAACGAGTCCAGTGGTTTTTGACGTTCTTGACGTTTCGCAAGAGTGACAGCCCCGCTGTCACTCTCGTCCACACAATTTTCATTCGTTCAAATCAGTCTGTCAATGTCAAAATAAGGTCTTCAATTAATCCTACTAGATGGCGCTAGGGACGCGCCTTCACGGCCAGACTGACAATCGCCCGTCCTCGGGCGAATGTATTCCTGCAACAAGAAGATACCAGCCATTCCTGTTAATCGAAACATGCTCGTCCACCCTGACATGAGCCAGTGCGTCTTACTTTTGGACACAGCCTATTTCGAACTCACTCTTACTACTCGCACCACATTTCTTCCTCATTATGATTCGTAGCCCGGACAAATGCGTCCCTTCGACTTGCCTTCAGTGCAAGACCGGACAACACCGTCCCTTCGACTAGTCATCAGCTAACTCACGTGATGCGTAGCCCGGACAAATGCGTCCCTTCGACTTGCCCCTAGTGCAAGACCGGACAACACCGTCCCTTCGACTAGCCATCAGCTAACTCATATGATGCGTAGCCCGGACAAATGCGTCCCTTCGACTTGCCTCTAGTGCAAGACCGGACAACACCGTCCCTTCGACTAGCCATCAGCTAACTCGTATGATGCGTAGCCCGGACAAATGCGTCCCTTCGACTTGCCTCTAGTGCAAGACCGGACAACACCGTCCCTTCGACTAGCCATCACCGACGTCAACGAACTAGACTCATACGTCCCTTCGGCTAGCAACACTAAGCCCGGACAATACTATCCATTCGTAACACACAGACGCATGCGTCCCAACGAACCTGCTAGCACTCTAGCCAGGACCGGACAACATCTCGTCTCTGAGTTTGCGTCCTTTCGAGTTACCAACGAACGGGCAAAACCGGACAACAACACCCACATGTGAATCACATAATCTGAACGTACCTTAGGGTCTGAACACTATACTCGGTGGATGTCTACTTCTACGTCAAAGGTCACAGGATTTTCATCTTCCGAATCAACACCTGTTTCAGAAGGTGCCGTAAGCGTTTCAGACGATGCAGTCAGAGTAACGGAATCTGCAGTCAGGGTGTCAACACTGCGAGCCGACATAGTCTCAATATCGGTATCAATAATACCTTCTGACTGCACATCTACCGCCTTCTCGGCCTCCTCGTCATTCATAATACCTTCAGCCAACTCGATTAAGCCCTCGTGCCCTCCCGGCACCAAACGCAAATTTTCGTGCGAATACTTCAACGTACGGCATGAACCGTCAACACTTTTTAACTCATAGCGGTCATTTTCCAGAACATTGGTGATCACGAAAGGTCCTCTAAACTTTCGGTCAAGTTTCGTCTGATTGCGTTCCGAACTTTTCACGAAAACGAAATCACCTTTATCAAATGGCTTTACCCTAGCTCTACCGCGATTAAAACGAATAGTCTCAGCGTTAGCAGCTTTTTCTATATTCTTTGAGGCATTTAAGCGTATCGCTTCTAAATCTAAGCTATCGTGAGGACCGTCTCCAGTTAAAAGCTTAGAAATTCCTAACGAGTACGATTGAACTCCAAACATTAATTCAGTTGGGGTATATTTCGTCTAGTACTATTTAGAGCAGGATGCACATTGCCTAACTCATCGCGCCAATTTTTGTGAGGGGTCATTTTCAATGATCGTACGTAAACATTTTAGAGTTCGCATTACCCTTTCCACCTGACCATTGGCTCTACTTGAGCCAGTGGCGATGAAGTGAAGGGCAATGTGGTGTTCCGAACAAAATTTCTTAAATTCATTACTAATTTAGCAGCGACCCTGATCTGCTACGATCCGTTTAGGAGCCCCGAACAAACAAACAGCTTTCTTCAGTGCCAAAATGGCACTGGATGCATCTAAAGAGGTGGTGTGTTCTAACAGAACGTACTTGGTGAATGAATCAATAAGGACAGAACAGTATTCTTTTTGGTCACTCTTACCCGACAATTTTCCAGTGAAATCTATGTGCAGCGTGTGCCAAGGAGTTGGCACTTTAGGAATGGGGTGAAGTCTTACTGGTTGGGCACCTGAGGGACCTTTCGAAGCTTTACATATAATGCATGAGTCGACAAACCGGCGAACACTTTTCGACATCTCGGGGAACCAGTATAGCTCGTAAATTTTATCGAGAGTCTTATCGGGGCCTAAATGTTGAATTTCGGAATGAATGTGACTGATCAGTGTCCATACCAATGAGCAGGGTACTATAGGTAACCAGGAAACAATTTTATTTCGGTTAATTTTCCGGTATAGAATACCATTCCTAACGTCATACGTTGCGCAACATTCTCCGGTAAGTCACCGTCTGAAAATTTCTTTATAATGTCCTGAATTTCAGCGTCACGCTTTTGCTCGACAGACAACCAACCTGCATGCAACTCTACGAACTTAACAAATTTCTTTATGCGAGCAGAACTAGGAGAAGCTTCGAACTTATCTGAACAATGTTCTGGAGTTGCGATCTCAGGTAAATGATTTCGAGATAAATAATCGGCCATGCTTTTCCCCTCACGATAATACAATATCAAAGTCGTAAGCTTGAAGCATGGCCCACCACCTATGAACGCGGGGTGTCAAATCGACCTTGGATTTAGATGCCTTTAACGAGTTACAGTCTGTATAAACTGTGAACTTTTATTAAAACGATATCGTTATCCACGTCGTAGCCGACCTGACCGTAAAGTTTAATTACAATGATACTTTCAAAAAACCGAACAAGCTTTAACTAAACCATTTCAACAACTTAAACACAGAAGGTTCCTCCAAGCCTCATAATTCATCTCATAAATCAAATTTCAAAAGGAAAACACACCACTCATGGCCTGCAACTAGTGACCATTCACTATATTGCCGCCCATATCGTCATCACCTCATGTGATACGACCAACACCAGGTCCCCGCCACACCACTGGCTGCCCATCGCGCTCTGAACAACCCCACTCTGAGTTGCAGTTACGACTACAGACCAGTGCGTGCACCGCGACCAACCAAGATAGCCATGGCATGTGTTCCATTTGCTGGTGGAGGCACCTTCTTCACCGTCATTAGGCTTTAACTCACATTACTTGGAGGAATCTTTCGTACTCGTCTATCCTGACTTACTAGGTTGTTAGTTAGTCATTTAAGATTTAAATAAAAAAAAACAAATCGTAAACACTTGACACAATAATCAGAAACCATGCGAAGTTCAACATAGTCTAAATCAACTTAAAATTCAACAACTTTGAAATTATGATTACGGCGCACGGGTGCCACACAGGCTTACGGGTGCCACACAGGCGCAAGGGTGCCACACAGGCTTACGGGTGCCACACAGGCTTTCGGGTGCCACACAGGCTCACCCAGGTCTCAGCCACACCACAAGCCGCTCATCACGCCCTGAACGAAAACGTACGCAGTTGCGACTGCCTCCTGTGGCTGCGGATTGACCAAATAACCAAAAAGCGCAATCATAATCTCTCGAGGTTCCTTCACCCTCGGACACACCATCTATTACGTCTTACTCTGTTGAAACTTCACAGGTTGGCAGCCTACGGTTGTGTGCGTAGGTACTTATGTACGGTTGCCGGATAGTGACTTTAAAACATCGGTCGCCCTTAAGTGATTCGACTCAACCTCACTCAGAACCTGTTTGGTACTAAATACGTCATAATTACCTAACCCTATCAATCTACCAACTGATTAATTGGTGTAGCAACCCTTAAAACCTTTGAAATAAGCTTTCCTTTATGAGAGAACACTCGGCTCCACTAACATAGTAAAATGGAAACGACTCACCAGATTGTTGCCACTGCCCGCAAACACCAGCTACTTGACAGTTGTCGACGCGCCATCTCGGTGACGGTGCCGCTTCCACTGTTATGGGCCGCATGGCCCGCAGAGGATGCGCCGCATGGCCCGCAGAGGACGCGCCGCATGGCCCGCAGAGGACGCGCCGCATGGCCCGCAGAAGACGCACCGCATGGCCCGCAGAGGACGCGCCGCATGGCTCGCAGAGGACGCACCGCATGGCCCACAGAGGACGCGCCGCATGGCCCGCAGAGGACGCACCGCATGGCCCGCAAAGGACGCGCCGCATGGCCCGCAGAGGACGCGCCGCATGGCCCGCAGAGGACGCGCCGCATAGCCCGTGCCGGAATTGCCACGATGACAATTAGATGCGTTAGGCCCACTTTCACCATAACGGGGGTACCCGTTGAAGTCATTTTTCCCTTACTGGTGGCAATCACATGACACACACACACGCACACACACGACATTTGCATGTAGGAACATTCCGTGGTTTGAAACGATTCAAATCAAGTCAAAGTTTGGTAGATTTGGTGTTTTTATCAACTTTCACTATCACTTGCACTTGCACCTGCACCTGCACTTGCACTTGCACGTGGATCAGAATCCGACTGCTCTGGGTTGATTTCTGGCAGAGCGATCTTGGATGATGAGGCTGATGTTCTGATAGCCTCGATCAACTGCATTATATTCCGCTGCTGGATCTCGAACATTGTGCGCAGTGAGATTCAGATCCCACTTCTGATGAAGGCACGTGGGTACTATTATCAGAATCACTCATCGTAAAGTTGGTTATAGCACGAGGTATTTTAGAAATAAGTAGACACGTCTTCAATCAGCAGCCTTACAATCACTATTCTCGATTAAAATTACAAAAAATCACACTTAACTCGGATGAATACGGATTAAGATTTAGGACGTAAGCGATCCGTCGTAACCGTCTAGCCCACGCCACTATTCGTTTCAAACTGAACGAGTCCAGTGGTTTTTGACGTTCTTGACGTTTCGCAAGAGTGACAGCCCCGC
The DNA here is from genome assembly GCA_949775195.1 of Diarsia dahlii. Classification (NCBI taxonomy): domain Eukaryota; kingdom Metazoa; phylum Arthropoda; class Insecta; order Lepidoptera; family Noctuidae; genus Diarsia; species Diarsia dahlii. Next base: position 16,489,550 of record OX459213.1, read on the forward strand.
TGTCACTCTCGTCCACACAATTTTCATTCGTTCAAATCAGTCTGTCAATGTCAAAATAAGGTCTTCAATTAATCCTACTAGATGGCGCTAGGGACGCGCCTTCAAGTACAATTACAGGCCAATATAAAACCAACTACCTCACACAAGTACCCTACTATTCCATTCTCCCCAAATCACCCAGAAAACGATGACATTATTATTTATTTTTCTATTAAATTAGTAACAAAAAGAAAAATAGGAACAAACGCGACCCTTTGAGTATGTATGTCGGCGGAAAGTTAATCCAGGGAATGACACAAAAGTCTCCACTCATAACTTGCCCCCGGTACAACAGTGGTGGGACAATACGGGTGCGGGTGGACCCTGGTGTAAAGCATAAGCTTATGGCGGGGAAGTTTGGGGTGCGAGATGTAGGTTAATATTGTTAGCTTTCATTGGGGTGGTTGCTCTCTTGCATGGAAAGGAAGTTTGCGTCAGTAAGAGAATTTTAATTTGGTCGATTATGCTCGTTTGTACAGCAACGACTAAGATAAACACGAAATAATTATTTTGTAATAGGTAAATGTGAACATTAGGGATTAGTTGATGTGGCAAAAAAAATCCCATAACACATGTATACAAGCCACTTTTATTTACTTTTTCGTTTTCTTTCAATCATCAGAATTAGTTTTTATACAGATAATCAACAGTATTTTCAATTTCTCGACTACCATTAAAATATTCTGTGTATACGAGTATTAACAGCGTTTTGATGTGTGAGTAGGTACCGAAGGAACATAATTGTATATTATGTTATCCAAAACTAAGTATGTATAGCCGTTCTTATCTTCAACGTTATTTCGATTACTATCTTTTTTTAGAGTAGGTATCTCATTCTACTGCCTACATTCCTTCTATTTTGAACCTTCATACATTACTAAAAGACGTTGAAGTTTTATCCTCTACCCGCTACCACTCCCACATTACGCCACAAAGTCTACGTCGGCGGAAGAAACTAATTCCTTAACATGGCCAGAACTTTATTCGTTAAACTTCTGCGGAGCCGTCACGGCCAGCGATGTCATCGTATCTCGGCTTTCTGTTATCATACTCATCTGGCTATGCTGAGCACTGGACCCGGAGATAAGAGGTATGTGTGTTTTGGCTGGTTTCAACACGAAAATAGATAGAATGGGAATATTGTTTGGAAGTTTTTGAAGTAGTGTTCCTGCTTGTTGTAGATATCTGCTTCTAAACTTATAGAATAGAATGGAATGAATTTATTTTCAGGTAGCAAAGACCTGTGGATAAAATCTTCAACTTATATATACATACTTATAACATTTGTGTTACTTTTAAATTAAAACTAAGACTAACCTATTTGACTAAGGTAGGTGCTTTGTCTAAAATGATGTGGTGTTCCTCTGTTATGAGAGGTGGGTTTTAGTGAGTACAAGTCTGACTTTCCGCTCGGTCTAGAGCGGGAGAGGATTTTGATGATTTTAGTACTTTTTGTTTAGCAGTTGCGTTTGCAACCGCTGGATCAACGATGCATTCCAAGAAACTTTACAAAAAATATAGTTTATTCCAAATAAGGATACAAATATAGGCTACTAAAACTATTATCAATATAAATTCCCCCGTGACTTACATAAGTACAATTCACCCCGTTATATTCACAAAAATAGGGGGTGAAATACATTCCCAAATACACCCCAAAACGGGGTCATTACTATTAAAATATTCACTTATGTACCCACGTTTGTAGTGCTTAGGTTGGTACGGTTATCGCTCCCGAGGGCGTCGTGATATCTGGGAACCTACTGCTCGCGATGATCAATGGTGGTTTCAACTGAATTTTTATTATTTTCCGTTTGTGAATAATTTTTTGGAGATATTTGTTTGGTTGGGAAGAAAACTGGAGGTTTGTTTGAGAAAAATGTTGTGCTTGGCCTACCCTTGACCTCAATCTTGCGCTGAGGACAGAAATGAGGTCAACGATGGCAAGAACTAACCGAAAAGAAGCCTATTTTACGACTTATCTCCCCAACTAAAACAGAAAACTTAAGAGGTGGTCAATTACAATTACATATTTATAGCCATTATCATTTAAATAAGACAAAACAGTAGAGTAGAATATGGCACAGTGTCACAGTGATCGTTATTGACTATCCGTCGGTATTTCAATAAACCCTGTCGAGGGTAATAAGTTAATTCTCGTCCCAGTCTCCCCTATTGACAATACGAGCTCAACAAGCGGTAAATAATATGTTTTATTTACTTTTCCTTTCCAAGACTTTATTGTCAAGCAAGGTTGTACTATCACGACTAGAATGGCACAAAGGGTAGGTAGGACCCGTTGGGGCTGCGGGTTGTTTGAAAGAGATACCGCGGCCTCGACACAGAGGGCTAAGAAGGAACATGGGTGGGTTTTAGTCAGTAAAAGTCTGACACTCCCTACCACTCTACCCAGAGTGGGAAGAGTCATTTTTCTTCACCATCTTGATCCAGAAATCTACAATTAAAAGTAGGGTAAGAGCAAAAATACGAGGGCAGTCCACTACAAATCTATCTATCTATATAAATAAAAATGAATTGCTGTTCGTTAGTCTCGCTAAAACTCGAGAACTGTTGAACTGATTTACATAATTTTAGTCTTGAAATATTCGTGGAAGTCGAAGGAAGGTTTAAACGGTGAGAAAGTTGAAGGTAGGTAGGCAATAAATTACATTAAAAGACACAATTATCTTTTTGCAAAATTTCTTTAGTTAGTACGTAATTCCGAACATGTTTGTCTTTGAGGTCGAATTCAAAATCGGAACTTCGAAAGGGCTGGTCTTTTTCTCTCTCTGTTTCTAATGGCGGGAAAGAGATGGAGTGTGAATATTTCGAATTGCATGATTAACCCAAGGCTGGATATTCGCGGCTTTCTGAAAACAAAAATTAAAAAGTTTGTCTCACTCAGTGAACAAAATCGCATTTTGCTCACTGATTTCAGGCAGCAAAACCTACATGTTTGAGCTACTAAAGTGAAAAAATATTTATATTTTCGTTCAAGTTTTGTAGTGAGTTTCAGGATATAACAAAACAAAAGTTTGGTTTCAAAAACAAGTCTTGCAAAATTAATAGAAAACAAAAACAAATGAAAATGTATGAAAACCTGAAAATTCGCCCGCATTCTCTGTGACCATTGTTTGCTTTGTCATACAAAAATACACTTTATTTTGTGAAAACTCAGGTGTAGAATCAATTGGGAAGGGTCCAGTGGATCTTAAAATTGAAAGGTATATAGAACAATAACATGAAGACAATATTATGAATTTGAAAAGTCATATTTTATGTTATACTAGCTGTTGCCGGCGACTTTAGTCGCTACAACTCGAAAATTATCCCACGGGAAGATAAAATCGGGATAAAAACTATCCTATGTGTTAATTCAAGTTATAAACTATCTGTGTTTTTTTTTATTATAAATGGGCTTGCTCTTGACTTCAATCTTGCCCTAAGGGCAGAGATGATGTCGACGATGGTACGAGCTTACCGAGTAGAAGCTTGTTTACTCGCGACTTAAACAGATTAGGGTTATAAGAACTCGGAAAAACCGACGCAGGCAGGGAATTCCACTCCTTGGCTGTGCGCATAATAAAGGACCCAGCAAAGCGCTTCGTTCGAATGTGTGGAATGTCGACTAGGTATCGGTGGTACCCTGCAGTACGTCTAGTCTCCCGATGGAAAAAGGGAGATGGTGGGATCAGCTCGTGGAGCTCTTGCGCACACTATCCGAAGTACAGTCTGTAGAAGACCGACAGACATGCGACTTTGCGACGGTGGGCCAGGCTATGTAGCTTGATAACCAGCTTATCGTCACCAATTAGCCTCCTGGCTCTGCGCTCTACAGAGTCAAGTGGGGCAAGCTGGTATTTGGCTGAGCCATCCCAAAGGTGACAGCAATACTCCATGCCAGACTTGAGCTTTATATAATACTGAAAGCTGTCCAGGCTTGAAGTACCGCTTAACCTTGTTTAGGATGCCCAGCTTTTTCGCCGCAGTTTGAGCCTTCGACTCGATGTAGGCGCCGAAGTTCAGATTCGCGCTCAACTTCGTGCCAAGAAGCTCTAGACCGTCAGTAACTTGTACAGACGCACTCCGGAAAGTAGGGGCCATATTAAACGGACTCCTTTTGGCGGTGAACAGACACACTTGCGTTTTGGTGGCGTTGAAATCTACCAGATTCTCGTCACACTCGGAGACAAGTCTTAAGGCTGAATTCGTTCGCTATAACATGGCCTCTCTTAATGAACGTACTTCATCACCACTGGCTTTTGCGCTGGATGTATAACTCTCCATGACAGTGCTGTCATCTGTGTGTACCAAATTTTATTCAAATCCGTTGAGTAGTATTTGTGTGAAAGAGTAACAAACATACATACAAACTTTCGCGGTTATTATATTTAGTACGATATCGGTTCTACTTCGGAAGGCCTCAAACGCAAAGCAGACTCGCTTTGATTCTAACTGATAAATTTGAATTTAGTATTTTATGTAGAAGACTGGCTATCTGATCTAACCTGAATACCTAGTAATTGGGTAACACACGATACCCCTTTGAACTAAGATCCTTTGTAAGACTGGTTGTCAGACGAAGGCATTTGAGCTATCACGACTTCTTAAAATCTACAAACTAATAGCTGTGATGGGACCTTCGTTATAAAAATATTATATAACTGGAATATTTGAATCAGATTTTGTTACTAATTTACAAAGTTCATTATTTTTTTTGCACGTAACCTTATTCCGTTTTCAAAAATAAAAGTGGCCTTTGTTATAATAGATCTACACGTCAAAGTTCCGAGAAAATGGGTTCAGCCGTTTCGGAGATAAGCCGCCGCAAACAGACATAGAAAGACCATTTTAAAATGTTTTGTTTGTTGTAAGTAAGTGCCGTATATACTTTAACTAGCTTTTGCCAGCGGCTTCGCCCGCGTGAAAATGACGATTTTCCATACAAACTTTCATCCCCTATTTAAATCCCTTAGGGGTTGAATTTCGAAAAATCCTTCCTTATTCCTTGTCTACACTATAAAAGGAACCTCTGTGCAAGATTTCAGCTTTCTAGGTCCAAGAGTTTGGGCTGGGCGTTGATGAGTCAGTCAGTCAGTCAGTCAGTCAGGACTTCTCTTTTTATTTATATAGATATATAGATATAATAATAATATAGAAGATAGATAAGCATTCAGTGAAAAGTTGTTATTTCAAAATTACAAACAGACTCCCCAATTTTATTTATTTGTAAAGATATTGTCTTTGGTCACGGTCGACCAAAGACTAAACGTCCCTCCCGAGACTCGGAATAATACAGTAGGTATTCGAAAGGACCTTGTACCAATTCCGTGGAAAAAAAAAGAGGGAAATTTCTGATTCGTCCCAAATATTTTCCATGCCATATTCTTACCCATATCAACGCAGTATCGAGATAAACAAAATGAATATGAAATATTTTATTTTTATGTATGGAAGCCAGCCAGCTAATATATCCGAGTCATTCCTATGCTTATCGTCAAGATACTCGTAAAATGGTTAACTGTCGAATTACTTTATGAGGAAGTATGGAATCTAAGTATAAAAGATGAATCGCAAGTATGGAAGGAATTCATGCAATTTAATTTTGAGAGGTTGCTTTTAAAAATGAGATTTTTTTTTGTCTTGCATGACTTGTTTTTATGTAAATTTGGATACAATGCGAGTGTGGCGCCCCAACATTGGATAGGTACGTACGCCACACTTCCACACGTCGTGCACAACTAAATTGCAACCAACCAGGACAATTCATATAAAAACCATTCCTTTACAATTTTACATAAATAAATACCAAGCTAATAAAAGCGTCAAAAACAGGAATCGCTGATGTGGGCAACCATACACTGCTGGGTTGAAGTGGGATTGGGCGGGCCATGTCTGCAGAATGCCTCAGGCAGGACCGATGGGCTATGTTCGTCACGCAGTGGGTGCCAGAGGACGGGTGTCGTCGCCGAGGGACTTAGAGGCTTTTGTGCGAGATTGGCCGGAGAAAGCCGCACGAGATAAGAGTGGAAGACTATGGGGGAGGCCTTTTCCCAGCAGTTTTTGTAATCAGGCCACAACGCATGCCAGGTATTTAGGTAGTAACTGGGGAAATGTGTGTAAATAATTACTTAAGGGATATCTGCCTAAAATTTCAAAGTCGACTGTCTGCCCATTACAAATCAAACACATCCAAATACAAAAGTTATTTTTCGACACAAACAAAATACTAACTTTTGATCATGCTATCCAGTACCTGGCTGTCAGCCAAGAGACAGGTGCACACCACCTGACGTCTATTACAATCGAATCAGATTCATCTCAGCCTTTATACAATGTTTTGTCTAACAGGTGTAGACTGGGCCTAAAAAACGATACTGAAATTGATTTGTAAAAGGTCTAGGTTTGTGCTGGGTTGGGTTTTGAGATCTATTGATATTAGCTTTAAGTATTTTTTGGGCTAAAAATAAAATGGGATCAGGTGGTTGGCGTTTTGTTTTTGGTCTAGGTTGCTTTATGACGTTTGTATAGACAGAAGTCAATGGCATTAGATTTCTTGAACAGATAACATAGCAATGTACTCCCTGAACATGGTGAAAAAGATAAAAACTAACTTTGTGTGGTGTACTGTTTCGAAAAAAAAATATTTTAAAAATAATCTTCAAAAAGTGTCTCAAAAAAAAAAGTCATATTTTCCTTTAAAATATCTTTAAATATTTTACAAAAAACTGTGTACTTAAAAAATATCCTTCTAATCAACCTAGGGGCTTACAAAATTCCATCTCGGACGCTAGTAAACAAAGTGTATTAGGGGCTCATCTTTTCACACGATTTGTTAAAGTCAGGGGTGCCACGTAAAACGGATGGGAGGGTTCAGTATAAGGCTACTGTCCTATTGTCAGCGATAAAGCGCCTTGCCTTTGATTTATTTTTGCTTAAGAAACAAAAAAAAATATTTTTGCTCCCGTGTCAGTAAAAGAGATCTGCCTAGCCTATTTCCAACTTTGTGATCGATCATGTATATTGTTCGGATTCTAGTCTAATCGGTTGCAGCTGATAACCCTTTGGTAAGACTGGTTGTCAAACTTTCAGGCCACTGACTACCTGTTACGACGGTCAGAGATCTACAAACGACAGACGGGACCATCGGTTTACCGTGCTTTCTGAGGTACGGAGGAAACTCGGTATGTAATGGGTGGTTACTCATCTACAGACCAACCTAAGCAAGCGCGGCATAACCTGAAGATTGAAGATGTAGGTATTAATGACTATTCACACCGCCTGGCGCTGGCGAGGACTTTGTCAAACAAACTCCTCATATTAAGTTCTAATCGCTTCTCGCTAATCGCTGACGGTGGGACCGAGGTCTACCGTGCATCCTTCGATGTGTGTACGTAGTCTGTTCTCGCTTCATTTGCTTTCCGGGGTGCAATTTTTACGGGTATTTCGTTATTGGATGAGCAGGTTTTGGACTAGAATTTGTGTGTTTTAGTTTTAGAAGAAATTGTTTTTTTTTTTTCTTCATTAGTATAAATCCGTACGGGAGGAAATGTAGAACAGTTGTTGCTACGATTCTTACAATGATTAATTCTGTTTATTTTGCAAATAGCATTTTTTACAAACACTTTTTGACACGTCGTTTTTTATCATTAAAACTAGATAGAGACGGTGTTTCGTACCTGACTACTCTGATAAGAAACATCCGAAACAAACTAAGATCGGAGTTCATAGTATCGTTTAAGGTTTAGACAAAATCTCGGTCAACTCACATGAGAAATATGCAGTTAAACGTCTGAGATGGTCTTTTAAAGAAATAACCACAAAGTTTTGAGTGAACCTGTCCAGTCAGTGTAAGCATTTGTTAAATATTGTGTAGCTCGAATTATAACTCAAGAAGCTGACCGAAGATTACATTTATTTTTCTTCTTTATATAGATCTGTACTTATTTAAACTCCTTTATCTACCTCTAAAATAAAACCAACCAGAATAACAACGTAGGAAACGCAAACTCAACTACAAAAGCAGTTTTCCAGGGACAAAAAATCTATTAAAATCTCTCCAGTTTCCGAGATAAACATGCATAAACATACATACACGCTATGTACCGTATCTCGAAATTAGCATAAACATCCTAAAGCGGGCAAATTTTCCTCAAAAAAGTTTGTCATACGACAAATTATATTGCGGATGAGAGAACCGTAATTTAGATAAAGATAAAGTTCAGTTTAGCTTATCTGAATGTTTGTTTTAACTTGGTCGTTCGTTTAGTGTTGGGCTTAGATTTTATTTTGGAACAAGTCGAGTTTGTTTTTGCTGATATTTATTAAAATAGAGTTTTATTATGCTTGTGTTATGGTTTATGTGAGACTAGCTGTTGACGGCGATCTTTGTCCGTGTGAAATTAGTAGAAAAATATTACTTACCTATTTGAATCGGATTTCGTTAGGTAATAACTTCAAGAGATTTCATTTTATTTTAATAATTCATGTTGCCTTAGTTACCTCTTATAACAGCTATCTGTTATGAAAGATTGAAAAACGGAAGCGGAATTTATGTTTTTATCGACACATTATCATCTGCCTAACCTTTTTCTCAAGTGTGTAAGGGTCGACTTCCAGTCTAATACCAGTATCTATCTTCTATCTATCTATCTATATCTATATATATAAATAAAAAGAGAAGTCCTGACTGACTGACTGATTGACTGACTGACTGACTGACTGACTCATCAACGCCCAGCCCAAACGCTTGGACCTAGAAAGCTGAAATTTTGCACAGAGGTTCCCTTTATAATGTAGACAAGGAATAAGGAAGGATTTTTCGAAATTCAACCCATAAGGGAGTTAAATGGGGGATGAAAGTTTGTATGGAAAGTCGTCAATTTCACGCGGGCGAAGCCGCTGGCAAAAGCTAGTTTTACATAAAGCGACTGCCTATCTAACCTCCACAACTCAGTTAAAATGGGTATTTTTAATCGACACATTAAGAATAATAAGAAAAAAGACCCGCACATGCTCGGTTTCACTTGCATCCTTAAGAAACTTCTTGCTCTCTGACCAATCAGTCAGGAACTAGTCCAAATCGTGACGCCAGCTTTTCTTGAGATTGCCTCGGTTTGAATTGGTTTATATATATATTTAGGTACGTATATAGATACAAACTGAACATTCATGATTAGAACGTTTAACGTGGAGATAGAAGCCATCACCTTGCCTGTCCAATGCGTCTGATAGACGTAAGATATCTACCTAATTAACTTTCAATAAGATGCATATCTGACGTATTTCCCTGTTAATTAGATGTCTATATTACCTGTCTATCTATAGACTAGACATACTAGTCTAAAATATAATTATAATCAGCTGTCTCGTGAAGCGGTCTCGGAGCCAATTAACGATTATCTTATCAACGATTCAATCATCTGTTGTTTGACAAGATGATAATTGAATATTGTTAGCTGTTAGTTGAATTATTGTTAATTGTTTGTTGAATTGATATCTTTCACCTGGACACGAGTTGCCATGGCTGACCTGGAAATCTTTAAACAGACTGCGGACACAGGTTGGCCGAAGCAAAGTAAACCTGTTCAGGTGGAGATTCATAGATGATTCTACTCTGGAGTGTAAATGTGGTGTTGCCCCACAAACTAAGGGGCACTTGATATCGTGTCCAGCCTATCCTGTTACTTGCACATCACAGGAGCTGATGGAGGCTACTGAAGGTGCCAAACTCGTCGCTGAACTTTGGGCCGACTCAACTTAAATTGTCATTGACACGCTAAGAAGTTGAATTGTGTACTAGATGTTGATTGTGGTTTAGCTCGCATTCTTGAGGTTTTACTTCATGTTTATGAAATAATCGTAAGTAGTGTAATGAATTCAGGCGGAGATTTGTTTTAATCATCATCATTTCAGCCGAAAGACGTGCCACTCTGGGCAGAGCGGTAGGGAGTGTTAGACTTCTACTGACTAAAAACCACCTACGTTCCTTCTTAGCCCTTTGTGTCGAGGCCGCGGTATATCTTTCGAACAACCCGCAACCCCGACGGGCGTCGGACCTTGCAGGCTCCTACAATGTTGCTGACTTCCCTTTGAGGCACGCGTGGAACTAAAACGCGCTGTCGACACGGCTTGTCGTCGCCATAAGACGGACGGACGGTGAGCTAGCCCACAACTCACCGTCCACAGGCCCGCGCCTGCGGTGGTTCGAAGCCATTCCTGACGATCCCTGACCTGATGATTGATCCAAGCGGCTGTTATTATATAATCACGGCCTCCTTCGCTTGTTTAAAAATACCTTTTTACAAACGATCAATAAGCCAAATTACAATAATCACCATTTTCAGCCCCATATAAAATCAAGCTAAGATTATTCTACTCACAAAATCGAATCAAGTAACTTTGCCAAACGAAAACACAACAATTAGAAATTATTCTAAACAATTGAATGTGATTTGAGTCCGATGCAAATTCAGTTAGAGGAGTTAGTAATCGTGCTTCTATTGTCTCGGAGTTATATTTGTCTGATTGGTTTAATAGCGAGTCTTAAGCTATGCAAATTAGCGTATTTAAGTATGTTATTTTAGTCGTAGTTTGTACGATAATTTCATAAAAGAGAATGTTATCTAGGTACTTCAACTAAGCATCTCCCACGATTTATTTTATCGTTGCTGCTCTCAAAACTGTGAAGGAAAACATCGTGAGAAAATCGGCATTTGTCTTAGACCCAAAACAATCGAATACATTTGACATCTACCTACCCGCACTGGGCCCGCGTGGTGAATTATAGCATATCCCTCTCCTAGCCAGGAGGCCTGAGTCCCTGCAGTGGGAACATTATAATATGCATGATGTTGATGACGTATCGATGCTCGTCACTGTGTGTGTTGTTTATAAAACAACTGCTAAGCTAATTTCTTCCTTCTGGGCCAAAGTCGCGGGAAACTGGTGGGCCCCTGACACAGTGAGACGAGGTCGCGGCAGGCCACGAAGGAGATGGCGGGACGAACTAGACAGGTTCCGTCAAAGCTGGAAAGTTCGTGAAAAATGGAAGGAGTGGAGGGAGGCCTTTGCCCAGGAGTAGGACAGAGCGGGCTAAGAAAAAAAAAGAAGCTAATGAGAATACCAACTAAGTTAAGTAGTAGGTACTCAAAGTTTAAAAAAAAATGTGTGCTTTTATAAATGTCTCTAAATAAATAAAGAAAAAGAAAGTGTCTGCTTGTTTTTCTAGAACATGCATCTACATTAAACAGAAGATACTCCATGTAAAAAAGTCCAGTAAACTCTCTATATTTTGCCCATCCCTACGCCGAACGTCCTCAGGTAAAGGACACAGTGTCTGCAAAGTTTATTAAATGAACGTTCTGTGTTCACACAATTACGTACTCTGTTAAGTTCGTTGAAAAATGCTCAGCTCAGCTGTTGAGGATTTGCTGGTACCAAGAGTGAAGGCAAATTTTTCTTCCTTCTGGTTTTTACGAAGACTAACTATTGCCCGCGGCTTCGCGCCCGAGTGCTTAAGTGAACAATTATATACAACTACCCCGTTGGTCTCGTGGTCGTAAGCGTGACTCTGAGCGTGGGGTCCTGGGTTCCGAAGCCCGCGGGTATCATACCGCCAACTTCCAAACTACGGGCTACTACAGAGAAATTTCTATTCGAAAAACACACACCCGGCCTTTCCATCCGTTCGTGAGCGGCTGGCCAGGACATGGCTGGAGGTGGATCACTGTGTCGCCCAATTTCTCACAGGTCATGGTAACTTTAAGAGTAAATTATTTTCCTTCAAGCTTGTTGCCTCGCCTTTTTGTCAATGTTCTACATCTGACTGCGAATTTGAACAAACTGCACATCACATTTTATGGGAGTGTAGTCTTTGGCAGAATGAACGTAATATTATGTTAAATCGTGTACAGGTTACATCCGGAGTTATTTACTATACGGACCTTGTAGAAACTAGAACAAATTTCCGTGCGTTTAAGCATTTTTGTCATACCTATTATTGGAATCAAATATAACAGCTCACAACTTAGGACCCAGTAATATTAATGACAATAATATCCGTGGTGCTAGGCAACTGGGCTTATCCCAGTTGTATACGTCCCTGTGTGCCTATTGGCCTTGTTCTACGCATTTAATAAATTTCACGACACATTTAAATTATTTTATGATATGTGTTTTCCGTTGAAGAGAATAAAACGATATGCAGTGAAATCACCTAAGTGGATCAGTAAAGGTATAAAGTTATGCTGCAAACGCAAGCGTGAAATGTTGTGGCAATTTCGAAAAGACCCCAATCCTAATACTAAGAAAGTTTTTAAAACATATACGAAACGCTTCAAAAATATAATTCGTCTGACTAAGAAATCCCAAAATAACAATCACATTAACAATGCATCTAATAAGTGTAAAGCTACGTGGCAAATAATAAATAAGTGCAAAAATAATAAGCCGATTGAAGGAATATCAAAACTTAGAATAAATGACGTCGACATAACTGACCCACAAAGTATTGCTCAAAATTTTAATGACTATTTTATTGACGAAATTGAATCAGTATCGGACATTAATAATAATTATAATCAAAATTTAAAAATTGACATGCACCTTGACTCATTATTTTTAATACCCACAGTTCCTCCTGACATTATGAAATTAATAAATACATTGAATAATACTAATAGCTCTGGTTATGATGATATTACAACAAGTGTTATTAAATCGGTTTCAACCATTATAGCACCAGTACTTAGTTATATAATAAATATGTGTTTAGAATCGGGTGTGTTTCCGGATAGGTTGAAACTAGCAGTTATAAAACCACTGTTTAAGAAAGGTAGCAAACACGATCCAGCCAACTACCGGCCCATTGCCTTACTGCCCATTTTCTCCAAAATAGTAGAAAAAGTTATTTACAATACATTTTACTCATTTTTTGAACGTAACAATCTTTTTGCTGATGAACAGTACGGTTTTAGAAGGAAGAAGAACATAAACATGGCAATTTTTAAGCTCTTTGAGAAAATTATTACTGGAATAGATAATAGAAGTCCGGTAGCTGCTTTATTCATGGACATGAGCAAGGCATTCGATTTTGTGGATAGGACAGTACTTTTAAAAAAGATGGAAAGGTATGGAATTAGAGGCAATGCTTTGAAGCTCTTGAAATCGTATTTGTCCGACCGAAAACAAGTTACGAAAATAAATAAGGTCTGCGTTACTTCAAAAACGGAGCGTACGTATGTATCCAGTCAGAGAGCTAATAACTATGGTGTGCCCCAAGGAAGTATTGTAGGGTCTTTTTTATTTATTGTTTACATAAATGACATGCCCAGAGTAACACATCACCCAATGGTTTTGTTTGCTGACGATAGCACGGTCGTTTTTAGTGGTGACAATGACGCGAAGACACTTGAAGGAAACATAAACCACTGTCTTCAAGTACTCATAGAATGGATGGCCGCAAATAATCTTAAAATTAATATTGACAAAACTAAAATCATGACTTTTGAGCAAAGGACAAATCATAAAAAACCTGACGTAAAATATGGAGACAAGATTATTTCAGAGACAACCGCTACAAAATTTTTAGGACTTGAATTAGATAGAGACATGTCATGGAAAACTCACACTGACAGTGTATGTAATCGCCTTAGTCAGCATTCATATGCTTTACGTAATCTGGCCAAGGAAGTAAATCAAAAAGCTCTGATAACGGCGTATCATGCGTATGTTACGTCTACATTACGGTACGGTATCATATACTGGGGCAACTCCACTAACATGGCAACTGTATTCAGAGCACAAAAAAGGTGTGTTAGGGCGATATGCGGTATAAAAAGTACGGAAAGCTGTAAACCACTTTTTGAAAATTTAAATATATTAACAGTACCCTGCCTATACATAAGTGAGGTGGCAGTATTTGTCAAAACTAACTTGCACTTATTTGAAAAACTACACAGCTCGCGACACAGATATAAAATAAGTGGTAGGCAACACAAAAAAGCGGTATTTCATAAAAATCTTCTGGGTATGGCACCGCATGTTTACAATAAATTACCAATTGCTTTGTTAAGCATCAATGACATACATTTATTTAAGAAGCAACTCAATAAGTTGCTTCTAAGTAAAACATACTACACAATAAATGAATACCTGACTGATAAGAATTTGGTTGTTTAATATTAATTCAGATAATAGATTATGATAAGAACCTAAATCCGATTTATTTCATACAAAAAATAATTTTATGTATTTTTAATATCTTGTTGACTATATTAGAATTATCTGAAATTATATCATTATTATTTGACATTACATACTTATTGATCTGAATTTTTGACATTACTTACTTATTATTTTGAATCTATGACAATTATAATGTATGTTTTTATGATATTGTGTAATTAATTTTTGCCCGGTTTATGGTATTAATTGATATTATTTTGAATGAATGTTTGTATAATTTTTAACAATAAATCTTGCATGCCTAATTTGGTACATCACAGTGAACTGCGCATTCACTTAACACCTATAAATGCAATATTATGTACTGTGTTGAGCAATAAATATTTGAATTTGAATTTGAATTTCTGTTCTGTCTCCTGCTGATATGGAGGGAAGTGGAAATTATGTTTTTTCCTACTCCTCCGCTATTCTTTTCTGATTAATTTCGTTGCGGGATCCAAGACAGTTAAATCGCTTCTCTGGGACTTCGTCGAGCTTCATTGTCTCGGCGCTTTTCTTGTGGTCGCCACTGTTGATTCTGGCTAACAGGAGTTACAGTGGTTTGGGAATAGTGTGGCGGGCTTGTCCTAAAAAAAAAACACCCGGCCAAACACTTTACCCGGCCTCTCACAGCAGATGATATTAAGTAAAAATGATAAAGTAAATAAAAGATTTAAAATGGGCTTTATTGAATGGCGTAATACTCATTTATAAGTGTGCAGTAGTGTATTTTTACGTAATGCTCTATACAATCTAAATAATAGAAAAAAGTATGTAGGTACCTATTATAAAATTCTTAAAGTTACGTTTAATTAAGAACCTGTAATATTTACATAGAAGAAATTTAGAAATATTAAGGGTCATAATTCGACAGGTAAACGAACCTAACTTACATTATGTAAACCTTCCTGTAAACGACGGCTGTCTTTAAACGACTACCACCTTTCTACCCGTACGTGATTTCAGTACAATCTCATCAGGTATACACGGATATAGGCCCTCCCTAATAGAAAACGGCCCCATAGCCCAACAAAATGTCGAAATTGAGGAAAATTTCTGGAAAACCGTGGATTATTTAAAGCTCCTGAATTATGCATGAACAAAATATCACTGATTTCAATTCGTTACAACTAAATTTGATTGTTTTTTTCTCGCCATTATCGATTTCTCTTATAAAATATTCAACAAGCATGACCAGTACTAATTGAATGAATACTTTCTGATAAAAACACTTGAGAGACGCAAAAAATAGGAGAAACGTTATTGCGGGAATCTAGAATGAGTTTCGTTTGGTTTGTGCTTTTATTTTTTGGTTAAATTCAATCTGAATGCTGATTGGTGCTGAAGACTTTTTCTGGTTCATGACGCGGTATTTGTAGATATTCAGTTTTTATGTAATATCTACTTTCTTTTAAAATAATTAGCGCGTCCTCAATTTTCAGAATTGACTACTTTTCTGAACAAAAAAAAATTATTTAGTTTAGTCCGTCAGTTAGATTATCGAAAAATATTGGATACATGTTTTTTGTTTTATCAAATTAATAAAAAATTACGAAGATAAAGGTACAAGTTGGTAGCCGACTGCACGCAGCAGCAGCAGACGACATGTCGTCGATTCATACAAAACAATAAATTATTATTATTCTATTTCATGGAAATACGTGGAAACCGACGACATGTCGTCTGCTGCTGCTGCGGCGTGCAGTCGGCTACCAACTTGTACCTTAAAAGATTTTCATTTCATTTCTTTTTTTTCATTTTCATTTATTCAATAACAATTTACATTGTATCTGAATGTGTTACAAAAAACAAAAGTAATTACAAAAAAAAAGAACATAAGAGACAGTATAGTAAATAAATTAATAAAAACAAATTCCATCGTTATTCAAGTTAAATTATTAACTTAGGTCAACATAACAAGAAATTAATCATTAACAAATATACTAATATTACCAGTTATGTGGAAGAATAGTTAGACCAACAGTAACATAAAGCAATGTTCAATAATAATTAATTTAAAAGAGTTAATTATAACTACAATTCAATCATTAAACCTATCATTAAAATATTTAGACATGCCAAAACTTCATTAAGGTCTTTTTTTTTATTTAAAATATAATAATAATTATGTCATTTAAAATAATAGATAATAATCAATCCTTACAATAATCCATTTAGAAAACAATATCATAACTACCATTTTTAATTGATCAGTTGTCAAAATCATTTACTCATAGAAATATATGTTAGAGGAAATACTCCTTGCAAACATCATAGACGATTTCGGACTTGTCAATGTCCTCGCTGTCGGTGTCTGTTGTATCTGTCAGTAGTGCGTTCGTTTTATTATTAGAGCTTCTTGCTAAAAAGACAGCGCCTGTGCCGGTCGTGCGCACTGATTGATAAAATAATAACATGGCAGACACCAATATCGAGCACGCGGACGCTAATCCGATTGAATCTCCGACAGCAGCGGTGGGATCGATTCCAAAATCACACTTCCAGTCGACCGCGATGCTAGCTACTCCAAATCAAGCAATATTTTACGCCGGGGTATAAAACTTAAGAAAATATGGCGATGTAACAACGTACCTGGCGCACCTTCACCTAAAACGTGAACTGCGTGTTCGTATCCATTGTGCAAGACCTGGGAACAGCTAAAGGAGCGACTTACTCGACAGTTTGTTGCAACGATGAGGTTCTACGATCTGTTTCGCGATATGGTGGAGTACAAGAGCGACCAGGTGGCTACGTACATCGAGTATTCTACCAACAAGTTGGCGCTGATAGATGGACTGGTTACAGGCTGGGGGTGAGTCAAACAAAATCGAGGTGGTGATCTACGGCATCACGGATATTCAGGTACGCACTGAGTTACTTAAAAATACTCCAACAAATTTTGTGGAACTTGATAGACATTTAAGTACGTACCCTAAGATTCAAAGCCTTAAGCGACATTCTGATAAAAGTGAACATGAAACTTTTTATTCTAAACGTTTTAAAACTAGTGATAAATCTACAGAGCGGCGTTGTCATTACTGTAATAAAGTAGGTCATTTGAAACGACATTGCTTACTATTGCGCAATAAGAATAAAAGTGAGGGTACCCCTCAACCTCAGGTGTCTCTTGATAAAACTAATGATAAGCCAGGTGGTATACAATGTTCCTACTGTCATAAACCTGGCCATTCCGAATCTATTTGTTTCAAGAAACAACGCAAAGAAAAATTAAAAGATTTTAAAGACCCTAAGTTGCTAACAAAATCGGTCAATGTTTGTTCACCCTGTAATGACTCTTTGATTGAAATATGCCTAGGTGGGTATAATCTACAAGCATTGATCGACAGTGGTTCGGAGTGTTCATTAATTAAAAAGGAAATCGCAGACTGTTTACCCGATAAGAAAGAAATCTCGTTTACCCGCCTTACAGGTATTGGCTCGGTACCATGTTTTTCATTTCGGAAAATGACAACTTATGCTGAGTTTGATGGATTCCATACTGAGATAACGTTCGTCATTGTTGATTCACATTTGTTACCGCATGACGTAATCCTAGGTAGGGACATATTTAAGACCCCCGGTTTAATTTTCACCCATAATAGTGTCGGTGCTAAAATAGTACGTGACATCAATGTCAATAAGTGTCATATCCAAAACACGAACGTGGACTTCGACAACATTAACACTGATTTGACTGAACAGTGTGATATTGGTAGGTTGAAATCCATAATAAAAAAATACGAAATTAATTTTGTCAGTGGCAATTCTAGGTCAACCGTCACTACAGGAAAGATGCAAAACAAACTTAAAAATCCCGATAAAATCGTACAACGACATGCGTATCGGTTGGCTCCTTCTGAGCGAGCTATAATGCGTGAAATAATATCAGACTTGGAGAGCAAAGGCATAGTGCGTGAAAGTTCTTCGCCTTTTTCAAGTCCTGCTCTACTTGTTAAGAAGAAAGACGGGTCTGGCCGTCTCTGTGTAGATTATAGGGAGCTAAACTCCAACACTGTGCGTGATAGTTATCCTTTGCCGTTGATATCAGATCAGATTGATGCCCTCAGTCAGGCGTCTTATTTTTCAAGTTTAGACATGGCTTCAGGGTTTCACCAGGTTTTGATGGCATCTCAGAACGACATCGAAAAGACTGCGTTTATTACTCCGGATGGTGTATGGGAATATTTGAAAATGCCCTTTGGACTCTGTAACGCACCTTCTGTTTACCAACGGGCCATCAATAAAGCGCTAAAAGGGCTAAAAGACGCGCTTGTCTATTTGGATAATGTTCTTGTTTTTTCTAAAACGAAGGAGGAGGCGTACCAGAGTCTAGAGCAGGTATTGTCCGCTTTATCTGAAGCCGGTTTCACTTTTGACTGGAAAAAGTGCACCTTTCTGAAGTCCTCAGTCGAGTACTTGGGCTATGTTGTCAGTGATAATAGTATCAAACCGAGCCCTAAAAAGATAGAGGCTTTAGCAAACGCCCCCTTACCGACTTGCGTGAAGGAGCTGCGGCAATTTAACGGTCTCGCTGGGTACTTTAGAAAGTTTGTGCCTAACTTTTCCTCTATCATGGCACCCTTATACGCCCTTACCAGAAAAGATGCCAAATGGGTTTGGATTGCCGAACATACAAAGGCTCATGCGATTGTGATAGGATATCTGACTTCTGCACCCGTATTGACTATATTCGATCCCAGCAAACCAATTGAGCTACATACGGATGCGAGTTTGATCGGGTATGGGGCAATTTTGTTTCAAAGGGACGACAATCAGTTAAAAGTCATCGGTTATTTCAGTCAAAGAACAACCGATGTCGAAAGTAGATACCACAGCTATGAGCTGGAAACCCTAGCGGTATTTCGAGCGCTAAAACATTTCCGGCACTATCTGCTCGGCAGAGCATTCAAGGTCGTCACAGACTGTAACGCCTTAAAGGCATCACGTCATAAGCGTGAACTTTTACCTCGCGTTCATAGATGGTGGGCTTTCATGCAAACTTTCAACTTTGAAATAGAGTATCGAAAGGGCGAAAGAATCCCACACGTAGACTACCTAAGTCGTAACCCTATTTTAACTCTAGGGAGGTGAATATTTCACGTGTAAATGACGAATGGTTACAAGCCGAACAAAAGTTAGACTCTGATATTATGCGCATTATTGAATCAATCGAAAATGACACAATTGATGCCAACCTTAGGTCATCATACACCTATAAAGACAAATTACTATTCAGAAACTTCCAAATCGATGGTAAAACTTTTAGTCGTATTACGATCCCCAAAAATTTTCGTTGGCAAATAATTCAGAGATTTCATGACGAATTGAAACACCTAGGCTGGGATAAAACTTTGTCCAAAATTAGAGAATATTTTTGGTTCCCTAATATGAGTTCATCCGTTAGGGCATATTATGTTGACCATTGCCTGCTATGTAAAATAAATAAAAATCCTTCTGGCAAAAAGCAATCTGCTTTACATCCAATCGACAAAATTGCAGAGCCGTTTCATACCATTCACATTGATACGAGTGGTAAATTGACTGGTGGAAGGGTTTCCAAAGAATATGTGATTGTTATAATAGACGCCTTCACCAAGTTTTGTTATTTAACTGCTGTTAAAGACTTGACTTCTCGATCCGCCTGTGAAGCTCTTCGAAATTTTGTTCACATATTCGGAACTCCCAAGTGAATCATTTCCGATCAAGGCACTTCGTTCACAGGGCAAGACTTCCAAAGCCTCTGTAGAGAGTAGTCAATCGAGTTCCATGAAATCGCCAGTCGCATTTGTCATGCCAATGGACAGGTAGAACGGATAATGTCCGTACTGACTAATTGTTTTACAGTCGCCGAAAATCACGAAAACAAATCTTGGAAGTCTGTTATCGTTGAGGTCCAACTCGTTTTGAATTGCACAGTATCCAAAAGTACGGGCAAAAGTCCATTCCAGTTGTTATTTGGTTGTAACAAAACTCCACCCAGGTTAAACTTTTTCGTGGTGGATATTGATATTCACAATGAACTAGACTTGATAGAAAGTTAGAAACAAGAAAAGCAGCTAAGGATAGGATGGACGAGCAAGCAAAAAAAAAAAAAGATAAAATACGCTATGACGCTAATAAAGCCCGCGATTCGTCCTTTTGTAGAAGGCGATCTAGTGTTAGTTCAAAAAAATCCCCGTATAACTAACAAATTAAGCGGAAAGTTAAAAGTTTTGTGGTCCTTGTAAAATCACGAAAGTTTGACCGAATGAGCGTTACATGATTGAGCCGTTATCTGGGGGACGGGGTCAATATGTGTGTCATAAAAGATAACGCTAATATCCAGGTAGCCTACCAGAATTGTCCGAATGTCTTGTCAATTTTTCAAATTGTTAAGTACTGTCGCCGCAGCCTGGTATGATGTTTAGTAACGAATTATGAATTGTGAATTTATGCTACATTGTTTGTAGAATTGTTGAGATGTTTTAAGTTTTGTTAAAACGGAGAACTCCTATGTTTATTGTTTTTGATTACGACTTTGGAGCAATAAACATGCGATTATTGCTGATTTATCACGATGGAAGCTATCACGCTTCGTCAGAGAAACGGACTGAAAGTTTTATCGCTTTGTCCTTTGTTGTTGAAAGTTGCTACGCTTTGTGGTGTTGCTGTTGAAAGTTGCTACGCTTTACGGTGTTGTTGTTGAAAGTTGCTACGCTTTGCGGTGTTGTTGTTGAAAGTTGCTACGCTTTGCAGTGTTGTTGTTGAAAGTTGCTACGCTTTGCGGTGAGGTTGAGCTGAATCATGTATTGATCAAGGAGTATTGCTGAAAGCTTCTACGCTTTGAGATTTAATGAATGCACTGCCTTCTAACTAATGCTGAAAGCTTTCACGCTTTGCTTTGAGTCCCATTGATTTATGAGGAGGTTGAAAGCCGTCTGAAACGCTTTGCCTACATTGGTGCCGTTTAGACTCAACGCGAGAGCGCGTTGATTTGCAGAATGGCCGTGTTAGAGGAAATACTCCTTGCAAACATCATAGACGATTTCGGACTTGTCAATGTCCTCGCTGTCGGTGTCTGTTGTATCTGTCAGTAGTGCGTTCGTTTTATTATTAGAGCTTCTTGCTAAAAAGACAGCGCCTGTGCCGGTCGTGCGCACTGATTGATAAAATAATAACATGGCAGACACCAATATCGAGCACGCGGACGCTAATCCGATTGAATCTCCGACATATATATTCGTCATAACAGAAATTCATTAATTTATTAATTAAAGAATAGAATAGAATAGCATTTATTTGCTAAAACGCGTCAAAGATCAGGACTTGTGACGTCACATTATAGTAAAAATTGTGCTGATACATGCATTAATTACACGAGTTTTAGAAGCTCACATACAGAATAGTAGTAAGTAGTTTAACGGTATTAACTATACTAAATTAATCACCTGGAATGAATTGCAGGTCTCCTTCATTTCTTACAATCACAATTATTCCAAAAGAATGACCTGCAGCATCCACCTGCATTATTATCACATATAACGTTCAGCCATCTGCTTGTCCAGTTATGGCATTATTCCAAGATTTTGCAGACATTTTTGGACTAAGATTTTCTTGGCGTAATATTGTCTGATGAATTTTAAACAAAAACTGAATTGTGGCAAATGAAATGATTGGTCGGTTTTAGTGCCAAAAGCAATGTGATGTGTCTTTAATTTACTTTATTTATTAACCAGTCAGAGAAGAGGTGGCCCAGTGGTGGCAGCCCCAACTTACGAACGATAAGTCGTGGGTTTGAACCCTTACAGGCGCATTGCTTTTTGTAATTTATTTCGTCTCAAAACGATAAAGGAAAACATCATAAGGAAACTGTCTGAGAACCAAAAAAATCAAAGACATTTGTGACATCTACCAACCCGCACTGGACCCGTGTGGTGGATTACAGCCCATCCTTCTCCTAGAGAGAAGGCCTGAGTCCCTACAGTGGGAACATTATAGGCTGATTATGAACTTAGGACTCACGCAGCATGTCCTTGCTGGTGGTTGGTTGGGTTTGGTGGCGAGCGACACCGTACACTGACGCATCGCATAACACGTCTTCGCGCCAACCGCTTATAATAGTGAATGTTTGGCAGCGCGTACGCAGGCAAGGCGCGGCGACGCGTAGGGTTGGGAGGGGAGCGAGACAACATAATATTATATTTATTTAGGTTTGTTCTTTGATTGTAAAGATTATTGTGTTCCATACTAAATGACATTGGGAACTTTCGGCCCCGTTTTTCGAAAAGTAGCGGACACAAACAAAACCTATTACAGATGATAGATACTGTTATCCACTTTATTGCTGTGCATTTCATTTTTCTGTTACATATGGGAACATTCAGAAAATAAGGTTTCAATACTTTGATACTTTTACTTGTACACTTCACATTACCTACACCGTTTTTTTTTTGGGTCTGGGAAATCATCAAATGACTTCTCCCGCTCTGGCCAGGCGGTATGGAGTGTCAGACTTCTACTGACTAAAAACCACCCATGTTCTTTCTTAGACCTTGTGCCGAGGCCAAGCCCGACGGGCGCGGGTGTCAGCCCTTGCGGGCCCAAAGCTAAAAAATAGCTATGATAATGCGCGCTGCGCCGGCGAACATCGCGCGTTTACTGAACAGCGCTGCTCAAGCTAGTTATTCTGCGATGCAAAACAACATAAAATGTAAAAAAAAAAAAAACATTTAAGACAAAAATATTTCCAACTTAGACTCATCCTACCTCAGAATTCCCATATGTCACAACATAGCGCTTTAAGTAAACATACCTACAGGTCTAAAACTTTCAAATAAATTCCGTTTCATCTCTGTCCGCCGTGGGGATTTTTCCCATAGTAAAGTTCCCAATGTCCTTTAGTTTTAAATTGTATTAAAGGTGTTTATTTTATTTTCTATTTATGTGGGTAACATACGTTATTATCCGTCTTGCTTGATATTCGTACGTTTTTGTTTCAAAGGTTACCACTGAAAACCAGCGCTGTGCTGTGGGTCCCCATAGCACAGCACCATGCTGAGTGGTAACCTATTTGTCGCAGTTGTTTTTATTTTTTAGTAAACTCAAACTTTTGTTTTTTCTTTTTGTACCTATTTTTATTTTTTTTTTAGTTGTAAGTTGTGTGTTGTACCATATTTCTGCGACAATAAATATTTTTTCTTTCTTTCTTTCTTTCCTTTTCTTCCACACTTCTCTATTACTCGTGATCCCAGCAGTGAACTCATTTCTAGCCATATCATTGGTCACATCGTAAATACAGCGTTTTTTTGGTCTTCCTCTACTCTTATACAGCCATCTATGTTCATGCTCAAAATTAGAATAATCTGCCTTGAAAAGTTCTCTTTTAATGCTTTAAGTGACCTCCACGATAACTGACAAATGCTTGCACTGACTGGTCGGGTTCACTCAAATCTGTGTGGAGAAAGCACCACACAGATTTTAGTGAACCCGACCAGTCAGTGCAAGCATTCAAATCTTCAAAAGATCATCTCAGACACTAATCTACATAGCCTTCATGTGTGTATTATACCAAGATTATGTCTGGACCTTAAGGCGAGGTTACCCCGATAAACGTCGTCAAGAATAGCGTTTTACTCGTACATGGAACGGATTTAAATTTTGAAAAAAATGTATTACATAGTTGACTTTTTGATCATGATATGTCGGGCATGCGATACACGATTACTTACACTTCACTGCATCCAATTAAATCGCAAAGACATGTCCAAATGATGGCTAAATAATCGTTTTACTTGAG
Source organism: Diarsia dahlii (assembly GCA_949775195.1). Lineage (NCBI taxonomy): Eukaryota > Metazoa > Arthropoda > Insecta > Lepidoptera > Noctuidae > Diarsia > Diarsia dahlii. The sequence continues at coordinate 16,513,590 of OX459213.1, forward strand.
TTATATTAGGCTTTGAAAAATAAAACTTATATCATAATAAAGGTCGTAAAAAATGTGTATTATCTCGGGTCACATAATGTATAATTTCTTTATCATTTTTCTCCAAGAGAGAAAAAACAGTCAAAATTTAGGCATTACATCGCTCGCGCGGCAGGGCGGGGGGTGAGGTCGTGCGTACATAAAAACAAAGTAGTGCAACCTCGCCTTATGGGCCCTACTACACGCACGCACTTCCCCACAGTTTTCGTTCACACTTCACAGTACATCGCGCGTATGGTTGGTAAAACTGTATTACCATTACAAACCACACGCGCGATGTACTGTGTGCACCGTGTAATCCCGCAGGCAAAACTGTGGGGAAGTGCGTGCGTGTAGTAGGCCCATTAGAGTTTGTATCGGATGTGTCTTCTCAAGAGAAATAAACATCATTTATCATTTTCATTTATCATTCATCAAATAAAATAATTCTACAATACAACTCGCACCCTCAAACTCTACCCACCCTTACAACACACTCTTTTGAAAGCGAGAACATTTCCACTTCGCTCACCGCCAGGCCAGAGCGACACAGAAAACTAAGCGAGCGTGCGACGCCCAGCGATGCACTATATTCAGAATAGAAATATAGTGCTTAGGGTAGGACTGAGTGATGTATGCGGCTTTATTTATAGACATGGTTGATGGAAATAACAGGTACAGAAATGCTGTAATTCATTGACAGTTTTTCATTATATAAATAAAACACATAACCATTTATTTTTTGAGTGTGGTAAACCATCAAATGACTCTTCCCACTCTGGGCAGAGCGGTAGGGAGTTCTTAGCCCTTTGTGTCGAGGCCACGGTATCTCTTTCGAACAACCCGTAGCCCAACGGGCAAACACATAAGCCTCCTTTTGGAATTCACCGTAGTCAGGTAAAAAATAATATTCATTTATTTCAGGTCCATTCCATCGTCGACATCATCTCTGCCTCATTGAGCCAATAACATTTCTGCCTAGTCTTTTCCCAATTATGTTGTGGTCGGCTTCCAGTCTAACCGGAAGCAGCTGAATGACCAGTATTTTACATGGAGTGACTGCCTATCTGACCTCCACAACCCTTTGGTAAGACTGGATGTCAGATTTTCAGTTCACTAATTACATGTAACGACTTCCAAATAACTACATATGGCAGCTGGGACCAACAGCTTAACGTGCTTTCCGAGAGAAAACTCGGTAGGTAATGGGCGGTCACCCATCCACAGACCAACCTAGGCAAGCACGGCTTAGCCTTAACATCGACCCGAGTGGCAGTTATTATTAAGCCACGAGTGCCTCATTCTTAGCAAATATCAACTAATAATAAAACAACTGCCTCCGTTGTCGAGTGGTTTAGGCGTTTGCCTCGTGATCCGGTGGTCGTGGGTTCGATTTCGACGGGTAGCATACTTTGTACTTTGTGTTTCTGTTTGGCTAGGACATTGTAGGCTTGAATCACCTGATTGTCTGATAAAAAGATGTTTCCGTGCTTCGGAAGGCACACATGAGCCGGTGGTCCCCTCCGCCAACTGGCGGTCGTCAAACCATGTCAGAGGCCCTTGAGGTGATTTAGAAATTCTGACACTAGGGTGTGTGGGGTCGTTAGACCTCACTGCCCACACGATAAGAGAGAGAGAGAGAGAACTAATAATAAATTCTTCTAACCCCTCATATACGATCCCTAATCCTTTACCCACCCCCACATTTGCAGAACCCATACATCTAGCTATATACCAATTTTTATCCCAAAAACACAGCTCACGGCACGATTAAGGGCAATTTATATCCCACGTACGTTACGTCATTCGACTAAAATGCGACAAAGTGTATTTCAACTTTAACGTGAGCGATGAGCACATTAATATTATTGAGAAGGGCTCATGAATAAAACGCGGATTTATAACACCTTAGGGACGATTTACACTTGTACGCCAAACTTTGATAAGCGATCCGAGAAAGTGTGGAATTAATTTTCGGTTTGTACCTGCTTTTGAGTTTTGGGATGGTGTTATTTTTATGTTGAGCTATCTTTCTATTACAGAAAATTTTGTAGAACTGCTCTTTTTCATATTTTTTGTTAAAAAGTTCACATCATGTTTTTTTTCTTAGTACTCTGTGCAATGAGACCTATGAATATAAGTACTCGTAGCGTTAGTAAATATAAAATACGAATACATCATTATATTCAGGGCCAAACATTATTTTATGTAAACACTGTTTCAAGCTGTCACGGTTCTTAACTATATTTAAAATCAATCGAGAAGATGGCTTTAAATTGTCAAGTACGTGTAATCCAGTTTTGAGTATGCTTAAAAGCAGCCAGCAACATATCAAAGACTTTAAAAAACCTGGTGATACTGTGAGTGGGTTTTGCCGTGACTTAGTGTCGAGTTCCAGTAGTGCGCGAAATAAAAGACAAAGAAAGAGGGTTGACAGATTCGTCTGCTCCTAACAAATTTTCCATCCACCCGCATCTTCCAGTTAACCCGTGATCATGGCGCTTGCAACAGCGTCGAAATATCGGGAACTCAAAACAAATACTAATCACGGAAGATATCCCGTAAGTGACATTTTAAATATTATTTTATGTACCCACTAAACTACGTAATAGTTTGTCAGCGGGATTCATCATCAGCCTATAATGTTTCCACTGCAGGGACTCAGGCCTCTCTAGGAGAGGGATGGGCTATAATCCAACACGCGAGCTCAGTGCGGGTTGTTCGAAGACATTGTCTTCGAATTTTTTGGTTCTAAGACATGCCGGTTTCCTCACGATGTTTTCCATCACCGTTTTGAGAGCAGCGGTGATGAAATAAATAAGATAAATGTGGATGTACTATTAGGTACATCTCTGCCTAACACAACAGAGAATATAGGCGTGATTTTATGTTATTCACACCTCACTAAAACACTAATGCAACAAAATGTAATCTTGCAGCTTACCAACACAATAATCCAATTACTCTCAGCTACCTAAATAATTATTTTAACACTTATAATTGTGTTATACGCATGAAAACCACACAGTAATTATAACGTACCATGTGTTAGAGCAATCGACTAATATCCGAGGTGTATTGTAATTCTGTTTACTCGATTACCGGGGGTAGGGGGAAGGGGTAATCTCTACGTATAGATTTAATCGTGAACGTATTCAAGAGTGCCCGTCGGGGCTGCGGGTTGTTCGAAAGAGATACCGCGGCCTCGACACAAGGGCGAAGAAGAAACATGGGTGGTTTTTAGTCAGTAGAAGTCTGACACTCCCTTCTGCTCTGCGCAGAGCCGGAGGAGTCATTTGAAAGGAATTCATGAGTGCTATCTACTTTCTTTCTGGTGTCAAAGATTCTATGATTTTTCAGATCCATTTGCATTCATTGCACAGTTATCACTTGCTGCGGTAATGGAAAACATCGTGAGGAAACCTACTTTGGGTCGATTAAGACCCGCTTGTTGATTATGATTACTAAGGACAATAGGGTAGTTGACAAAAAAAAATCTAATTAGTCCGTCAAATAGATTTCCAAAAAATATAAGACATGTATTTTTTCTTTTTTCACGTAAACAATAAATAAAGACGTCAGTGCTTCTAAAAGTCGCGCAACGTCACAGTTTGGTACATTGTTTTACCAGACTGTGACGTCATCAGCCCCCACTCACGATCTTTGATACGTTTTATTTTCGTAATTTTTTATGAATTTTATAAAACAAAAAAAAAACACAAAAATGTAAATATAGTGAAACCTGGTTAAATGTGTCTCAGATATCCAAATCTGTCTCATGGGACCCCATTAAGAGTTCCAGTTATAGAGGTTTCTCACTTATCCAAGTCCCAGTTAACCAAGTTTCACTGTAGTAAAGTAAAGTAAATTTTGACCTTCGAAAAGTGCTGATTTTCAGCCTAGTTTGAATTAAAAAGTATGAAGAAACACGTATCCAATATTTTTCGATAATCTAACAGACGGACTAAACAGAATCATATTTTTTTTAGACAGTCAACTACCCTATTGTTTCCTAGCAATGGAAGCTTAACTTGTTCAAGTTATGTTTATTTGTTTCTGGAGGCAGTTTAATAATATTATGTATGACCTATAAAATTTATCTAATAATACGTAATATTTACTAATTACTTAACGACACTCAAATTTAACGAATGCCGTATTTTCGCTCCCTCCTTATTGCCTCAAAACTTGAACAAGCACAAATACAAACAAGGCCAAAACTCAAATATTTAATTAAAATCCCAAACTTTATTAGACTACAACAATATTTATTTGTTCCAAACTTTGTCGCAATTAAACTTGGGCAAAACTTGGCTAAGGGTCGTGTCCCTGGCTATTCGAAAAACATCATTATCGACATAAAGGGTGTAAAAGTACCCTTAAAAAGTCGAAAGGCACGTGTTTTCCCCGACACTACGATATTTTTTTTGTTCTAGACTATACCATTGGGAACCTCCTAGTTACGGAGATATTGGGAGTCAAAGTTCCAAATGTTTAAAAACTGTTTTTATAAATACTACTTTACCTAAATTAACTCCATGACCCGTTTACTATACAATGCACAATGATTTAAGTTTTTTTTCACCCAAAACAAAAGTCTTTCTCAGCAATAATTTTTGCGTAGGGGTACTTAGTTTGATGTACATAATGCTTGGTTGACGGCTTTGTAAAGGGTTCGTTTACACCCTGCATAGATAAAAAACTAAATGTGGCACTCGGAGACTGCCGCGGTAAAGCTATTGCATAGCATTTTTTATCAATAGCAAATAATTAATTATTTAATTTGACAACCTCAGTTGACAACCTCAGTTGACAACCTTGTTATTTTCCGTAACCATAGCAAAAAGTACTGAATCCTGAATATTTTCGTTAGGGATTTTCTGGATACGCTCTCCACGCTCAAGGCCCGCGATAGAAGTTATGCAATAGCTTAAAAGAAAAGTCCTGACTGACTGACTGACTAAGTTACTCATAAACGCCCAGCCCAAACCATTGGGTCTACAAAGCTTACAGTTTGCACATTTTTCATTTTCAAATATCTTTATTTACCATAACAATAACAAAATGCACTTATCCTAAGCTACATTAACACACTAAAATTAAAACACTTTATTAGGCTAGCAGTTCGCCTTTCAAAGCTTACAAAATGATAGATTGGTTTAGACCGATAATAACATAAACCTAACACACAATATAAAAGGGTTTTATGAACTGACAATAATTATGTAAATTGTTTAGTTAGTCACAATTTACTGCTTGCATGTAGGTAAATCGAAAAGTATCTGATCACGCAGTCCGCGATGGACAAGCACAGAGGTTCCTTATAATAGGGGATCGGACAGGGTCAAAATAATATGATTCTGTTTAGTCCGTAAGTTAGATTATCGAAAAATATTGAATACGTGTTTTTTGTTTTATCAAATCAATAAAAAATGACGAAGATAAAACGTGTCAAAGATCTTGGAGTGGGGCTTGAAACGTCACTTGTGTCGTCAAAATGTACTATCATATGACGTCACACGAGTTTTCGAAGCACTGTATCGTCTTCATTTTAAGTTTACGTGAAAAAAGAAAAAATACGTGTCCAATAATTTTTGGAAATCTATCTGACGGACTAATTAGTTTTTTTTTGTCCGATCCCCTATTATAATGTTGAAGGAGTCAAATAAGGGATGAAAGTTAGTATGGAAAATCGTCATTTTTGTAGTTTAACCAACAGCTACGCGGGCGAAGCCGCGTGCAAAAGCTAGTCTACAATATGTCGGGTTTCCAAGTTGGTAGGTGATTGCCAAGCTTGGCGGAACTTGGCGAACTATTTGGCGTTGATACGGTTCAATTTGATTGATCGCACTTTTATAGGTTGTTTTATTAAAAGAGGCTGTGGGTGTGTCTGGGTGTGTGAGTGTGTGTGTGTGATGTATCGTTTCGAAGTTTTTCGTTTATTATATTTTTAGGATTTGTTTCGGTTTGTGGTACTTTGGAACGGGTTGAGTTGTAGTTTTGGGAGTTTTTTCTTTATTAGCCTGCATTGCTAGGCAAAGGCTTCCCCTAGTTCCTTCCAAGAGTTCATTTCCTGTGCCGCCTCGAACCAGCCCTCGCGTTTTGATTGTCACGCCACCTCTTTCTAGGCCGGCCTCGGCGGCGGCGCGGCGCCGTCCGTCTTTCGGCAACCATAGTGTTGAGGTTTTTGCCCAGTGGTTATCGTGCATGCGGCTGACGTGACCCACCCAATCTCATTTCAGCCTTGCAGTCTTCTTGCTAACGTCCAATATGCACGTTTTGGAGCGCAGCGTGGAACTTTGAATCCTGTCTTGCCTTTTGACAACCAAGCTGCTGCGCTCTATTGCCCTTTGGTGTACTCCAAGGTGGAAATTCTAAGTTTCGGTGAGTGGCCATGTATGAGTACCGTAGGTTATGACGGGCAAAACGCACATGCCGATGAGTTTGTGCTTCAGGAAGACCGGAATGAATTTACAAAAACAAAATTTGGAAGCGGGCGGGGTTCTATTTTAGTTCTATTTTTTTTTCATTTCATAACTTAATATTCAAATGAGGGGTTCATTTGAATATTAAGTTATGAAATGAAAAAAAAATAGAACTAAAATAGAACCCCGCCCGCTTCCAAGTTTTGTTTAATAAAATTTAAAATGTGCTTGTTTATCGTTTTTCAGTTTTTTCTGTCGGGTTTTTTGGTTTTTTAACTACTTTTTTTATTTCCAACTTTTTAGTTCTTTTGTGTTTGTTCTTTCGTTGGTCGCGTAAAATTCTTTGCAGATGATTTAACTTTAGTGCTTGTTTATAGGATTTGTCACTTTGAATTTTTTTAAACATATAAGTGTTATATATTTTTGTAATCTCCTTTTAAAACCCTTTATTTTGATACCCCTACTCGATGGTATTGGATAAATTTTTTTTTTTTAACTCCGCGTTTTGGCCCCCATAATCCACAATTTTTCTTTGTTTTTTTTTTTTAATTTTAATGTAGCCTATAACACTTGCGCCATCAAGACAAATCTAACGACGTATATTTCATTCAAATCCCTTCATCCGTTTAGGAGTTATGAGGGAACAAAGAAACGGACATACATACATATACATACACGTCAAATACATAACCCTCCTTTTGGGCTTCGCCGCAGTCGGGTAAAAAGTGTTTCAGATACGTTTTTTTGTACAAGAGGATGATGGCCTGACGTAACGTATCGGTAGCTTCACGATATTCTCTTGTTTGTGAAATACTTTGAATAGTTATGTATGACGTAGGTACCTACATGTTCTTCGGAAATTGATAATATTTCAACACAACTTACGGATTCTGAAGCGCTTTATAGTAGATCTTACCTGAAACAAAAAATAAATAAACATTATTGGTGATGAAATAAATTACATAAAGTAATGCCTGGGTTCGAATCCACGACTTACTGTTTGTAAGTCGTGACCGCCACCACTGGGCCACCGCTGCTCTCCTTTAAGATTTAACCACGAACTTACAATATCCTGTACTAAATCAATCTGGCCACTCACGGCACACCATAATAATCCTCCTATAACCCAAAGAAGTAAAACCCTGTCTCCAAAACAATGGTTTGGCGTGAACATCACGTTTGCACGCTATATCTTAAACACCCCATGTCTCTGGGCAATTTATTGCTTATATTTATTGCGTCTCGGTAGATCACTAACAAACGTATGGTGGGCTGAATGCGTGGCGTTGAGCGTCGAGTAAAGCTCGTAAGTAAACGGCTGTTGGAAAATTAAAGGTATTTACTTATGGGTGAAGCATCATGAGATACCGCCTCGACACAAATGGCTAAGAAGGAACATGGGTGGTTTTCAGTCAGTAGAAGTCTGACACTCCCTTTCGCTCTGCCCAAGAGCGGGAGGGGTTATTTGATGATTTCCCAACTCCCAAAAAAAAATGGCATTCTGTACTATATTTAGGTTACGGTATTAATCTATGGGTTTTTGTTACCTGAAAATAAATTAATTTTATTTAATATGGTACAAGGTGATGTAATATGGTAGAACTCGACGAGTCACAGTCATTTGATGATTTCACACCCTCTAAAAAAAAACGGCAAGCACGGCTTTACCTAAATATCGATCCGACTGCCTGTTAATATTAAGCCACAAGCTCCTTCATCTCATGATCGTATTACCCATCTCTATTACAAAGGCTTAAACATAACTGATTCAATAGATATCCATTTAGACGTGAATTATTCATAGATACGTCTCTGCTTACACCTCCGCTACCTAACTGCGTGATGAATTTTTAACAGGTCACTTAGGTAATTCAATTATGGTCATAGCAGATCAGTGAGGATTGGTGTAATGGGAGAGGCCTATTAAACACACATAATATCATGCCTTGAGGTAGGCAGAAAGTAGCAAATCGCTATCTACTGCGATACTCCTTTTGTATCGTCCACGTTCATATTTATCTTTAATATTTGACAAGATTATTAAATAAAATCGACAAGTTGGACAGTCTGAATCAATCATTTTCCTGGCTTCCCTGGTTTCCCTGTGCCTCGGAAAGTACATTAGGCCCGTTGGTGTTGGCTGTCAATTGAAGATCTTTGTCAGTCGTTACTGGTAGTCAGTGGCACGAAATATTTACAACCAGCCTTGCCAAGGAGTATCATATTATCTACATAGTATTCACGGTGTTGTAGAGGTCAGATAGGCAGTCACTCCATGTAAATGTTTAAAACATTGTGCTAGTGGATGGGTCATGAAGGTAATTTAAGTAAAGTTATAACCTAAAAAATTGGATGAAAAAAAAAACAGCTGTGAAAAATTTGGAACGTTGACCCCCCAATGTCTCCGTAACTAGGGGGTTTCCAGGTATGGTCTAGAACAAAAAATAATCGCAGTGACGAGGAAAAAAATGAACCCTTGTGCCATTCCGCTTCGTTAAGATTACTTTTACTCCCTTTATTCACTAAAGACAGGTTCCCACGAATCACCTAGAAAGCTAACATCAGCTTCAAACATGTGCTTCAACCAAATATTTGCTCTCGAGTGCTCAATATTGACTGATACTCAATGTTCTGATGTTCGCTAAATGCTCAAGTGTATCTAAATATCTTAGGTCGTAGTGTTAGTTTAGTTACTTAGTCTACGAGTGTTGTGTTACAAAATGGCGTCGTCAGGAATAGGTACAGTCGAACAAGCTAATAAGTATACAGCCAGATTACTTGTATTTACTTTTGAGATTATACAGATACCTACATTTAGAGAATGCTGTCAAACGATACAGCATTTGACATCAGTCGCTTAGTGCGAAACACTTGATAAAACAAAATTACAATCAATATTTTCAGTGTTATAGAATTATAAAGATCTCTGAGAAGACTTATAAGCTTGTTCGACTGTACAAGTTTAAGTGTAAGGAATTACATTAAAAAACATCACTCTTATAATCGGATGTGTTAGGAAGAGGTAAGCACGTTTCATCAGATATTTTTATGTCCTATGTAATAGGGGGCGACCCTATTGCCATCAACCGAGCTCAAATCCAGACTCCGTGCCTGCTGCAGAATCAGAATTTTGTGGAAATAGTAATGTTTAAACTAAATTCTAAATTCTACAATACAAATCTATAAATATTTGTAAACAGGCTTATTATCCACTAAAGCAAACAAAACGGTACCCATATCAAAACTATTTTTATATTCCGTGTCAATACTATATCCCACACAAGTTATATTGGGTGACAACAGGCTAATCCCTTAATATTTTTCTCCCTTTCCCGACGCGATAAAATAAATATAAGTACGAAGAAATCGAATCCTAACATAAAAACACATGAAATACTATATCCACACTACAAATGGATATAAACTGGGAAAAAATATAATAATATTATGTCCTCAGACCTTAAGGTGTGGGCACACGATCCTATGAATTGAAAAATAAATAATATTTAACTTTGGACATAATTGTTTGCATTTTTAACCGACTTCAAAAAGCGGTGGTTCTCAATTCGTCAGCAATCTTTTTTTTATAATTATAATATGTTCCCCGGTTTCTCGAAGATGGCTGTACCGATTTAGATTTATTTTGTTTTATTTAAAAGGGTATACTTCCCAGTATCCAGTAAGTTGGTCCCATGATCATCAAATCAGGATCTGATGATAGAATCCTGCAGAAATAGAGGTTTTCTCCTTCATCAGCTTCTGAAGTAGGTGGCAAAAAATTAAATCAATCCAACAAAAGTTACTACAGAAACTATTTTTCTTCTAAAGTTTATTTTTTACTTTTTTGTGTTTTATTTTTTGTTATTAAGTTTTATTTTATATGCCCCAGCAACAATATACACTGCTTCAAAGATAATTATGACATATGCCTATTAGGGTAACAGACAGCTAGGTGCGGTACCAACCTCTTAGAGGCAACCATATCATACACTATTTATTTAAAAAAAAACGTTGTATTTAATTTGAATATCTTTGTGAAAGCAAAATAAATTCAATTTTTGTTGCAATTTTTTTGCGAGTGGAACTTTTTGTTGCTTAAAGAAAGTGCAATTTGAACTTTGGAGATACATTTTCAGAGTATTTTTAGAACTAAAGACTGGTTTAACTTTATTACGCCATACTCTTGCTATTTCCATCAGGAATTCCTAATTTCTCAGAAGTAACCACAATTTCGGATTCGTGCCCGGTTGATGACAATAAGAAAATTAAGAAAAAACAAAACTGGCGAAATGCGGGTGTACTGTTATTGGTAACCTTTCCCTGGGTTGCGGGTCTCGTCGGGGCTGCGGGTCCCGTCTCTGCCCAGAGCGCGAGCGGGAGGAATTGTTTGATGATTTCCAAAAAAAAAAGTTAGTACCTTTGTTTTTTTTTGGCGGGTGGGAACTCATCAAATAACCCCTCCCGCTCTTGGGCAGAGCGAAAGGGAGTGTCAGATTTCTACTGACTAAAAACCACCCATGTTCCTTCTTAGCCCTTTATGTCGAGGCCGCGGTATCTCTTTCCCTTAATCCCCGACGGGATTAGGTACTACCCTGCTACCTTAACAGAAGACAATTCCTAATATTAGGTAACCTGTATAACTTGACAAAATTCTACCAACCAATAGACCCGTGTACCCACACCTTAACTTGCGTGTAGTGCCATAAAGTATAAAAATTATGCGCCTGCCAGTAGGATACGAACTGCGGGTGTCAGACGCCACGCCGAAGAATTTATCGTGTTTATTTTAGTACGAGTATAGGTGAGGCGGTTCTTGCATATTATAGATTATGTCAGAGGGATTGGCAGTTAGTTTTATATGGTTATGTCTATGAGGGAGACAATTTTTCATCTTTATGTCGTCTTATAAGTGAACGTGGATACTGGCAGGTGAATTGGTCCACAAATTCGGGGTAGTTCTGCGTACTATGGGGCGGGCTATGCTCAGACTACTTTGAAACATGATACCTTGAAAAAAAAGCAGTTCAAAAGCAGCAGTTACTGAAATATCTCTAAGAACAAGCTAGCTGCAGAGGTATTGGGCTGACGATGTTAGTCAAAGGAGTAGTAAAAAGAAGACAGTGTTTTGTTCTAGATCCTGATGATCCATCCCCCGGGTAAATTAACCTACGACGTAAACCTAGTACCTTACCTCTAAAGTAAAATCTGTATTTTGGAGGTCCGACTTGAGAAACTCAACTCAACTAAGAAATTCGTATCGGAAATAAATTATTACCCTTTTACTTGGCCTGGGAATAAGGCTCAAGAAGTCACCAATAGGTTCATTATCATCATCAACGTACAGTAGTCTAATGCTGGACATAGACCTGCTCAATCGCACGCCAATAGACTCACGTGGTCCAAAACTTTGCAAGAAATGCAAAAGCTAGTCAAATAATTATTCAAACAGAAGAAAATCTATTGAACACTAAAACACGACCAATTACGCCGCACATAGAAATCGACTTCAATAATGAATAACACAAAAACCCTGATACCTACGTTTATGAGCCGCCATTGAGAGCCGCACCCCATCGACGGGAGTTTGATCACAATAAGTACATACCTCCGCTATTGTTCCGACATGCTACCCTCTTCAGAGAGGTTGAGGTACGGAGGTACCATCAATGGAGTGATAACATAAGATAGAATCTAAGGAACTGTGGCTATGAAACTGTGACCAGGTGCAGTGTGGAAACATGGTAGAACTATACAGGGCGTCTAGCGCAATCTCTTTTCCACACTGGATTAAGAATAAGTTAGGACTGGTTAAGGCGACACCCAACCAGGATTTACCATAAACGTACTGTCTTTGAACGTCAAGTGTGAACTATAGGTTTGAAGTACTGAGGTGGGAAAAATATCCTGTAAAGAGAAAGAACTAAACTTGCATTATACCGAATCAAATCTCCGAATAAAGTTACTAACTCTTTAAAAAAAATATATACAATTGCCTCTTTTTTTAACTTTATCGTCGAAAATCTCCGTAATTTAAGCGATAACATAAGTATTTTTTTTTAGAAATAAATAAAGAATACAATTATTTAATACCGGTTATTTTTTCAAATTATGTTAAGTTATTTATCATAATTAAAGGAAAACCCTTGAATATCAATAAACCCAATCGCCTAACAAAGACTAGCCAGCCTAACACTGTACGCCCAAAAAGCAACCTTATTAAATCCGACTAAGGTGGAGTGTAGCACTACGCCTATAGTATAGTCGAACGGGTGCGTTGGGTCTCGCCTTAAGACGTCATAGTAGGGCCCCCAGAAAGTGTTTTCCTACTCAATCCATGTATGCCACTAGCCGAAAATCTCCATGAGTTGCCATGACTGACCTGGAAGTCTTGAAATAGACTCCACACACACGTTGACCAAAGCAAGAAAAACCTGTTCAGATGGAGATGTTATATTTATTTCATCAACACTGTATGTACATTAATTAAAAACTATAAAATAAACTAAACTAACAAGAAATTATAAAAAGGCATCAAAATTCTGCTCCTCAACGCTGTCAGCCGGTAATGTGCCCAAAAGACTGGCGGCATTGCCTCGTTGTATGGCAACACTTAGCCTCTGGCCAAGATAAAAGCCAGCCCTTGGGTCACGACTCACTAGTAGCGTCAACTAGGCGTTTTGAAATTTCCTTAAAAAGGATGTGAGCACTCGGACCCCACGGGCCCAGAGTTTCAACCACAAACGGCTCGAAAATATAGATTGATTATAATTATATTATTTTATTTTTATTCATAGATCTATAACTCTGCCCTGGAGTGTAAATGTGGTGTTGCCCCACAAACGATGGGACACTTAATATGCTGACCTACCAGTCCTGGTATTTGCATATCACAGGAGCTGATGGGTGATATTCAGTAGAAATCATCGGCAACAACCAAATTCGTCGTCACTACACGCTATGAAGAAGTGAAGGTAAAATCTTTTGGTGATGTTGATCAGCGAAGAGCGAACCAAGTAATTAACACATAATAATATGTTGATACGATTGAAATTTATTGACACGGTATGTCTTATGAAGGTGTTGTAAAAAAATACCATATTAGCAATTTAAAGCAAATACGTGAATTTCAGAAGAAGTTCAGCACCTATGACTTTTCTATGGCGTGTGAACAATTGATTTGTAATTGGTAACTTTGGCATTACATCTATGAAAGTCTTTTATAACTGGTAAATTACATCATCATTTCATTTGTGCGAGTGGCACAAAGGGCCATGGAGCGAGCCATGCTCGGCATAACCCTCTTAGATCGAGTGCGTAACACTGAAATACGCCATCGGACGTAAGTCTACGATGTCGGAGATCGGGCGGTGCGCCTCAAGTGGACGTGGGCAGAACATCTGGCTAGACGCGGAGATGGCCGATGGAGCAAGGCTTTGACCGAGTGGTGGCCAAGGTTAGGCCAAAGAAACCAGGGTCGTCCTAAAGCTCGTTGGGTTTACGATATCGTCAAAGTCGCCGGAAACACGTGGATGAGGTACGCACAGAACTGGGAGGTGTGGTAGACAAAAGGGGAGGCCTATACTCAGCAGTGGGTGATTATGGGCTGATATGATGATGATGATGATGATGATGCAATTACATCGGTTTAAATTCATCGTACTAACAAATTGTTACTAGAACAATAATTGTTGTTGTTATTCTTCTTCTTCTTCTTCTTTTTTTCTTCTTTTAAAAAAAAAACGTTGCCCCACACTAGGAATTTCTCCTGTATCGTGGGTGCGTTTACAAACATATAAACTCACGTACACAAATACCCAGACCCGAAACAACTATCTGTAGGCCTTACAAATATTTGTTTCGTGCGGGGATCGAACCCGCGACACGCAGCGCAGCAGTCCAATCGCTTAGCCACTGCGCCAACCGTGTCGTTATTGTTGTTATTGTTGTTGTGTATTATTGTTGTTAATGGTTTTGTTGTTACAAATTGTTAGATACTCGTATGAAGTTCAGTAACATTCTAACGTTAAATATTTTTTTTTCATCAGCCTGACAAAATCGGTGCGTTCTAATCAAAGTAATTTTGTATGAACACTCCATTCGCTCAAACCTCTGTGGATCGAAAGGACCCCTAGCACCTACAAAGGCGTTTTGCATTCAAAAGAGGGTTAATGAAAATGCTAATCTTTATAATAGGAATCGTGGCCTATCGGCTTGTGTGTGGAAAAAAGTACCGCCAAAATATTACGGTGGGGTTAAAATGTACTTCCTTTGCTTTTTGTTGTTGTGTTTTTTTGATTAACAAAGCGAGTTGGAATTCGTTTTATCTATACTAGAACATCACCCGCGACTTCGCCCGCATGGATGTCAAAAACTTTACAAATTATATACTAAAACCTTTCTCGAGATGGTTCTCGAGAAAGGTTTTAGTATATAATTTGTAAAGTTTCAATGGATAAGGTGGTCCTTATCCATTGGTGAAAACGGCTTGAAAATCGGTGCAGTAGTTTTTGAGTTTATCGCGAACAAACAGACAGACAGACGCGGCGGAGGACTTTGTTTTATAATAATGTAGTGATAGTGATGATCGAGAAACGAAATTAATTTGAGTATACTGTGAAATTCCTTTCATAATTCATCCATTTGTTCGGTATTTCATGTCTGCATTGTAAAATGTAACATCAGCTGCCTAATTTGACAAGGTATGTATTAAATGAGAAAGAAGAAACGTCTCTGAAAAGAAAAATGACAATAACAGTCATTGCCATGGTGAAGGAATTCATTAGGGATTCCTCACGTAAAAAGTACACGATTTCCGTTTAAATTTCACATTCATATTCCTTATTGTATACAGGTAATTAGGTACGTAAAGAGTTTATATTAAGAAAAGTTGCCTATCTGGGTCACGTATTAAGACACGACAGATACGAGCTCTTGCAACTGATAATGATGGGCAAAGTGACAGGCAAAAGAGCAGCGGGTCGTTGGATGAAATCGTGGCTGCGCAATATCCGGGAATGGACGGGAGTTTAGACCGCTGCGGAACTTTTTAGACTGACAAAAGACTGAATCAGATATGCGGAGGTGGGCTGCGGGTTGTTTGAAAGAGATACGGTCTCGGCACAAGGGCTAAGAAGAAACATGGGTGGTTTTTAGTCAGTAGAAGTCTGACACTCCCTTTCGCTCTGCCCAGAGCGGGGGGGTTATTTGATGATTTCCAACCCTCCCCAAAAAAAAAGTTATGCGGAGTTGTCTGCCAACTAGGGATGTTACGGAGGTGGTTTTTACTCTAGTTAATAATAATCTCTTCAAAGTTCAAGTGAATCGGTGTCTTCTAGGCAAACATGCTCTACCCTAGGTCGCATACCTAACTTAGAAATCTAATTTTTTCACAACTTCAAGGAACTGTAAACTTGATTAAATGGTTTTAATTACAACTCGATACCTCCATGCGTTCCCGAGATAAACGGTCTTGGCAGACAGACAGGCAGACGGACAACGAAGTGATTTTATAAGGCTTCTGTTTTTTTCCTTTTGAGGAAAGTGGCGCTGGTGACTGAAAAGTTGTGTGTCGGTTGTCGTGGTAAGGGCATGTGATGCGGAGGAATGAGGAAAATGTTGTGAGGAAGGTTTTGAATATGAGTGTGGATGGGTATATAAGAGTAGAGGAAGACCGAATTGGGAATAAGGGCAATAGAATGATGGTGTATGAACCCTAAAAATTGCTTACAAAATTCTTCGGATTATGTTCCAAAGTGTGTTACGCAATTGGGTCGCAGATAAAGTATTATAAATGTGACTTTATGGAATCGAATACAATCGTTGAGCATTATAAATGTCTTTAGAAAGTTTTCATTTGGCCTCGTTTTTCAAGCCGTCACTATATTTTTGGGTGTCAAGTTTAACTAACTTGGGGTACATTTATTAAGTCAAAGTTTAAGTGTTGGACAAATGACTGCGGTAGCGATGCAGATGATAGGACTTTGAGAAGTCAAATTGTGGATGTATTTCGGTTTTTAACGCGTTGCGGGACGCACTGTCTTAGCAGTAGATTTTTCCATGTTGTAAAATGTCAGTAAGGGTACCGCCGTAAAAGTTTACACTCTTTTAAACTGAGGTACGGTCAGTACAGTGAAATTTCGTACAGAAGAATAAGCCGTTTTTACAGTCGTTTTAAATCTGTTTCTCATATTTATAGAAACATTTGGATGCACAAAATCACTGAAAATAAAGGCGAGACAGTAAAATTGCAACGCACCCCGCCATCGCCACCGCATTGTCTTACTGTATCATATTTTGAAAAAGTCAGTAGGTACCGTCCCGCAATATGTTATGCAGTCCTCAGGGACTAGACAAAGTGATGGTCTATCAGCGTTAGCTGAACCCAGACAAACCTGATTAGGTGGAGCTTGATAGATGTTGCCGCAACGCAAATATGCAAATTGTTGCGATTGTTGCATTGTTGTTGTTGTTGTTGATGTTGTTTGCCTGGGGGAGGCCTATGTCCAGCAGTGGACGTCTTTTGGCTGAAATGATGATGATGATGATAGATGTTTCTGTGTTTTTTTGGAGGTCGGGACATCGTCAAATGACTCCTTCCGGTCAGGGTCGAGCGGAAGGGACTGTCAGACTTCTACTGACTAAAAGCCACCCATGTTCCTTCTTAGCCTTTTGTATCCGGTGCTTCGGTATCTCCTCCAAACAACCCACAGCCCCGAGACGTTTCTGTCTTGGTGTGTATACATAACTTGGTGTGTGTACATTTGATATCATGTAAAGAAATATCGAAAAAAGTAAGACTCGCGCAGGACGCAATAATAAAATGTTATTAAATAAAAAAAGAGAACAATAAAATAATAAATAACAGAAGATTAAAAAATATATCAAGATCTTATGCCCTGCCTGTCCTATTGTTTGCATTTCATCGGAGCCGAATGTGCGGATATACTTACGCTGTTGAAATGATATCAAACTATATGAGCAAACTAATTTACATTAAACCTTACCGCCAGAAAGTTATAGAAAACGTTTGTGTTTATACTTAGGAAGCAAAGTTTGCTGAAACTAAGTTAACAATTACATAAACAAGGAAATTATAAAGTTACAAATATATAATTGAACTACATTAAATAAAGTTGTGTCAAATCTAACTTTAACTTCTTGTTCGAAAGAGATACCATGACCTCGACACAAAGGGCTAAGAAGGAACGAAGAAGAAGAAGTCTGACATTCCTTTCCGCTTCGCCCAGAGCGGGAGTGGAGTCATTTAATGATTCCCAACCTTTGGAGGTTGAGAATTAGATTTTAATTAGAAACTATTAGACAAGTACTTACTACAAATTATCTTGCTGTAATCCACATAATTTCCACCAAAGAACAATAGCCCTTTCTCGCTTAATCACCAACCATTGACAACTCAAATTCTTCCAACTCCTTAAAAAAGAGAGAAAAGTATTTATGAAAAATTCCTTCATAACTTTTAGCTTCGACAGCGACGTCGCGAAGTAAGGGGTCGAAAGGACCCCTTTACTTAATTTCATCAAGAAGGGTTAATGAAATGTCTTTCAGTGATTTTCGACGTGACAATGGGGCTGCGTTATTTTAGGGTTGAATTTTGAAGACTTTACTTTTTAATATGGTGGAAGAGACTTGTCGTGGTTCCGTTTAAGTATTATTTGGAGAAAATAATTAATATTTATGAAGTAATTTTCAAAAGTTAAGATGCAAGTGCGGTGTGTAAACTTAAGTGGAAAAAGTATAAATTAGATTACAGTTTGTAACTGGCAATGTATTACAAAGTATCACGCCTTTGTACGGATGAGATTAGCAGAGGTGTGGGTAAATAAGAGGAAGTTCGTAAGTTACGCCAGTTTCGAAAAAGTTGAAATTCAAATAAAATAAGTTGTTTAATTACGACCAAAAGTAATCTTTTCAGCCCCTCTTTCAACCCCCTTACAACCTTTTTTTGCATTAAAAGGTAGCTTGTCTTTTCTCAGGGTCTAGACTATCTGTGTACCAAATTTCATTTAAATTGGTTCTGTAGTTTTGACGTGAAAGCGCGACAGACAAACAGAATTACTTTCACATTTATATTTTTAAGGATTAAACTTTCATACCAACACGCTTGACCTAGAATAAATAACTAAACTTCCAATAACAACTAAAAGTAGGCCATTTTGCAATTGAAAATCTAATCTAAGTTTCTTCCACCCAAGATAAAATTAAGCTCCGACCTTGAGTCCACTTTCCTAGACCTTGGACTCTGCCTTCAGAAATAAGACTACTCGACTATTTAGGCATATAACTCAAGACAGTTTGATCTTTCTTTCAATTGCCTCCCGAAAGTTTTCGGGATAAGATGCCAATTGTCAGTGGACTTCCAATCTTACGTAATATTTTCACGAAATTTGGGAGGAGAGCTGCTTATGAAAGAGTTTGTTACCTAGGGACGAATTACGATTCAGTAGTTACCTTCTGAATTGTAATTCCTATTTCTGGCGTCAAAAATCAATCAAAATATTTATTTTAAGTAGGCCAGTTACAGGCATTATTGAATAGTCGTAACAAATACAAAATATTAAAAATAAGCTACAGTCCCAATCACAAGTCATAATAACTGTTAGTGTACTGTTAGTTGCCCATTCCCAAGCGTAGATCTTTATAAAGAAGACCGGGCAAGAAACTCCATGGACTCTCTTTTAAATTAGAATATTGTTACAAAATCTTGGTTACATCATTCATGTTGAGATGGTATATTATGTGAGAACGATGTAGCAAGATGTGCACGATAAAAGTAGGCATTAAGTAACAGTGTAACTTTGATCACAATAACTTGAATATAAATAGAACAAAACATCATGTCTGTAATGAACTCTCTCTGATGTCACTAGGTCTGAATAGTATATAAATCAATCAAATCAAATCAATCAAAAGATGTATGAAAAAGAGGTGTTGCCATGAGTGTGTGTGAGTACTCGTGTATGTATGTGCGTGTGTGTGTGTGTTTGTGTGCGTGTGTGTGTGTGTTACTGGGTGTGTGTGTAGGGGGGGAGGGGGGTAAATTCGTGAGAATGTATGTACATGTATAATGTTAGGTTAGGTCAGAGGTTTACCTATTAGTACACCCATGTTTCACTAGTTACGTTTTAAGTTTCATGTAATAGTGGGCGAGCCTATTATATTGGTTAAACCATTGACCGGACACAAATCCAGACTCCGTGACCTCATAATATTATGACCTCATTAAAGTGACCGAAAAACCGTGGCCTCATAATATTATGACTGGATAGTCAAGACACTTAAGTCACACAAGTCTCTTCTTCGGTCCACATTGGACAGAAGTAGCCCAAGACCAGGACAATTGGCTTACTTTGGAGGAGGCCTTCACCTGTGAAGACGGGGTTCTTGCATAGCTTATTTAATAAATTATTAATAATAAAATGTAACACTAGGTTAGGCAAAATGTAAAACTAACCACTTTATAAAAAGCGGAAATTGCATGCATGAATTAAAAGGCTTTTTTATTTTTATTATTTTTATTTATTTATAGTCAAGACACTCAGCATTTGATGGTCAAAGGTTGAAGAACAGAGATAAAGAAAGAGAAGAGACGAATGTTGCGTTGATTTGCGCATGTCTTCTTGCTGCTCCGCTTGTCTCCATTTTGGAGGAGTTCCGACCTTAGCGACATCATCATCTTTAGTGTTTCCACTGCCAGGCCTCTTCTCTAAGAAAGGGATGGGCCCAGTGCAGGTTGGTAGATGTCACATGTCTTCGAACTTTTTGGTTCTAGGACATACCGGTTTCCTCACGACGTTCCTTCACCGTTTTGAGAGCAGTCAAGTGGTGATGAAATAAATTACACAAAGTAATGCACCGGTCTTGGTTCGAACCCACGACTTACTGTTCGTAAGTCTGGGCCACCACTGCTTAGCGACATAAGTTGACTTAATATACCCAACTGAAAACAAGATATTAATTTTAAAATTGTTAACATATCAACAAACATGTTGGTGCTTTAATTTTCTTTGTAGCTACTTCCTATCTTTGACAACCTTTTTCCCAACACAAAAATCTATGTAAAACAGAATAGCCTACTTTGATTTTACTTCCCTTTAAAAAAGCTCTAACGGACAAATCCCGACATTTTTACTAAAAATTCTATTGAAGCATCTAAAAATAAAGGAAAAAATTAAAGAATTTCCTTCCATTCGCACGTTTTTGTGTAACGTTCGTTCGTTTCCAAGATTATGTTCTGTAAGATTTTTGCTGATATTTTTCTTATTGGATGAAATTGAATGGGAGCTGTTCAATGAGAGCTTATGATGTCAATAGGATCAGACGTTTATGTGAGTGAATCTGGAAGTTAATGACGGCTTTCTGTGTCTTCGATTCGATTTTGATTGATGGGCGGATGAGTTGAGTCCTTGCTGTTGAGAACACAGAATACGTTTTCAATTAATTACCAAAAAGTTAAAGTAGCTAGTATGTACTAACAAGCTTCCTCTTACAGAACATTTTTTTTTTAATCCTTGCCCTAACACTACGAATTTCTCCTGAATAGTGGGTGAGTTTCCAAACATTTAAACTCACATACACAAACACCCAGACACTGGATAGGTACTCAATACTCAATTCTTTATTGCATTCCACAATGTAGGCTTAGGTTGTAAACATTTTTGAAAAAGTGACAATCATGGACCCTGTCGGGCACAGCAAAAGAAATACGGATTACGGATTTACTTTGAATATGTATGACCTATAGGTTGTACAGTAGTACAACCTGTAGGTCATTTATTTCGATGATGAATTCAATGAGAAAACAAATTCCCACTAGATCCATCATGGATCTAACCAATGAATCTACTGATAATGATCCCAATCTACGCGGTCAAAGTGTATGACAGTCCCTAACGCGGGTTTAGAACTAGCTTTTCAATATTGTGAGAAAAGTACAAGCTGAAAATAACCTACTGTTCACCGCATAAGCAAAAAAGTAAATAAGTATTTGAGAATGTTTTTCAGTAAAAATGTCAGAAAAGAATTTAATAAAGTCGTACTTAGGGTTAATACGTGTAGCTTAGATCGTGCGGTATTAGGGGTCCGTAGGTATTTGGGAAAACCTTTTTATATTTGCTTGGTAATGTTTACGTGGAACACGTGTTAGACTTCGGGGAGGTTTTTGGTGATATCTGATGATAAAAATATGTATTTTAATATGGTAATGGATCTTTGGGTTAGTTGAAAATAAATCCTATGAATGAGGACTATAGCCTTTTTCCATAAGGTAAGGTAGTTTCATTTAAAATAATGCGTAATCCATTTAAAAGACAACCATGCATTGATACATTATTAAGGAAAAGTTAACGTTAAAGTAATGAGAAAGTCGTAGCTTAAAAATAACTGCCACTTGGGTTGATCTTTAGGTGAAGCGGTGCTTGCCTGGGTTGGTCTATGGATGAGTGCCTTTATATATTGAATTTCCTCCGTGCCTTGGAAAACACGCTAAGATGTTAGTTTTGGTTACCATGTACATAGATGTTACCTTTCGTTACAAGTAGTCAGACGCCTGAAAGTCTGACAACCAGGGTTACCAAAGGGTATCGTATTACCTAGTAATAACTGGGTTGTGGGAGTCAGATAGGCACTACAGTTTACAAATCTTTATCAATAATAAAATATGTAAAAGAATCAAAAGAAATTCAAAGTCAATTCGACAACCTCGCTGTCTATAAGAAAAGTGCTCAGAAGGCTAGCAGCACAGAAATAGTTAGACACTAATTTAAAACGCTTAAAATTCATAGTGACCTGATCTACATAATTTCATACACTAACGAAAATATGGCCTCCACAACCAACTACAGGCATTGTTAGAACCCAAAAACATTTCGTTCCATTCTCCTAATTCAACCTTCCAGCCATGACAGGCAGCCATTACAATATTGTACTATTTCAGAATAGGAGTATTAAATATGTAAATGTTAAGGTCTAACTAGCTAGCATTAGCGTCAGGATAGACTAGACTGGACCGACTTTGTTACGAGGGACCGATTAATCGGGTTAAAAGGATTTAACCTAGATCTATTGGCAATATTTTTGATTAACCTATCTTGTCATATTATAGGTTGATATAAATTATATATATTTAAACCTTCCTCAAGAACCACTCTATCCGTTGGTAAAAACAGCATGAAAATCGGTGGAGTAGTTTTTAAGTTTATCGCGAACAGACAGAAGTGGCGGAGGACTATGTTTTATAACATTTAATGTTTTTTTATTTTATTTTTTTATTTAATATGGTCTTACTCTTGACCTCAATCTTGCCCTAAGGGCAGAGATGAGGTCAACGATGGAACGAGCTTACCCAGAAGAAGCCTATTTACTCGCGACTTAAATAGATGATGTTAACATCACGCCTGTAATCCCCGAAGGAACTGAGAGTAACCATTAGTATGTCCATATTTTACCAGTTTACCATCAGCATCACCATCATCGTATCAGCCAAAAGATGTGCACTGCTGGTCATAGGCCTCCCCCAAGTGTCGCCACATGGACCGGTCCCGCGCATCCCCGCAACCATCACCAGGTCATCGGTCTACAAAGGCCACAAAATACTCCAGTGTATCCTCACCTTAACTTTAGATCTAGGTACGATATTTTATGCCTAGGTCTGTCTACGTTTGCCTTTTAAGACTGTGTCTATATTTGAGTTTAAATAAGCAAGAATATGTTAGGATTTTCGAGATGATTTAATTTATTATTCCTAGGGTAAATAAAATGAATTGTGATAGTGTAGTTTAAATATTATTTTAAGATATCTTTTCAGTAAATTTACCATGTTAATAGTTGCACAAAGTCCCTACGCGGTCGCATCATGGCGGGGTCTTTTTAAATCAAGTGTATCATAAAACAGCGCTAATACAATAAACATAATAGGACAAACACTTTCGCGCAACTTTTGCAGTTTGCTTATTTAGACAAGTATCGGTATTTAAATATTATTTGCAGTTTAGATACGAATACGGAAAAATAGACTATGTCCTCTTAACAGAAGCTAAATGGTTGGTCGTCATAATCTTTAAGCTTCGTAGCGTATGTCGAACACCCTTTTTTTTCAATTATTTATGATAGTGGAAAATCATCAGATGACTCCTCCCGCTCTGGGTTGTGCGGTAGGGAGTGTCATACTTCTACTGACCAAAAACTACCCATGTTCCTTCTTAGCCCTTTGTGTCCGAGGCCGCGGTATCTCTTTCGAATAATCCGCAGCATGTTGAACACCATAACTTCAAAACTGTCTTCAGCATCTGCTTAGCCGTCAACTTCACTGCCGAGCCCGCGCTGACGCGGGGTGCGGGGTAGGGCGCGAGGGGCCGACCCCGCGCTGGCGCGGGCTAGGCTCGGTACAGTTTCTATGAGTCAGTGTGACGCCGGCCCTGCGTTTGGCGGGTTGTTTTTACGTTGGCGCTGCGCTTGAATTTTCTACAATTCAAACAAAGTTTACGGTTTTTTGATCGGGTCACTAGTTTTTATTTTACAAGTGATTTAAATGGCAGACGAGGCAGGCCCTTCGCGGCCTAAAAGAACTCGTTATGCTAGTTGTTTACGTGATTCAGACGTCGAAGAGGAATTATTTGCCGATCTGGAATCGAGCGACGAGTTTGACCCTGGAAGTGAGGAAGAGGACCAGTCTTCGGAGGATGGCAATGACGAGCAGCTAACATTTTCTCACGTGTCTGCCAATTCACCGATCAGAAGGCCACATTCCGCCCCACCACAGTCGACGCCCGATACTTCAGCGGACCAACTCAATATTACCCAAGAAGATAATATGTCTCCGATGAGACCATCAGTAGATGGCTCTACATCCGAGTGGACTGAGGTAGGCGAAATGAAAAAAATTTCATTCACGCGACTAAGCGAATTTTACGCTAATCCTGGCATAACCCCTATCGATTACTTCAACTACTTCTTTAGTGAAAATTTTCTTGCAATGATTTGTGAAGAAACTAATAAACAAGCAGTCAAATTATCAGCTGGAGTGTCACAAAGATCTAGAATATCGGCATGGAAGGAACTAACTATTCCCGAACTGAGAGTTTTTTTGGGGCTACTATTTCATATGGGCACTATACAGCTCAGTCGCCTTCAAGATTTTTGGAAAACAGGCAGGTTATTTGCCATACCTATTTTCGCTGAACAAATGGGTCGGAATAGATTTCTACTGATTATGAGATGTCTCCATTTTACATCTGAAGCAGATAATGGCGACGCAGTGCTAAAAGTTCGCAGTGTCATCGACTATTTCAATACGAAAATGAATGAATGTTACTACCCCGCAAAAGAATTATCTTTAGATGAGAGCATGATATTATGGAGAGGTCGACTAAAGTTTCGGCAATTTATAAAAAATAAACGCCATATATATGGGATCAAATTATATATGCTCACTGAACCTGACGGTTTGATTTTGAAATTCCGTGTGTACGCAGGCGCTCAAGACCACGAGGTTAGTGGAAAAGGTCACGCCGAGAAAGTAGTGATGCAGCTAATGGATGAAATGCTTGGTAATGGGCATGCACTTTATATGGACAATTTCTACAACAGTTTTGGTTTAGCGAAAAAACTTCTTGATAATAATACGTACTGCACTGGTACATTACGCAGTAATTTGAAACAAAATCCTCGAGAGTTCGTCCAAAAGAATGTGAAGAAAGGAGAAAATATTTCTAGATACTGTGATGGGGTTCACATAGGAAAATGGAAGGATAAACGACCTGTTACCTACATAACTTCAGAATTTGAACATAAAATGGTTCCAGTAACTAATAAACGTGGACAAGTCGCTCAAAAACCCGAGGCAATTGCCAAATATAATAAATTTATGTCTGGAGTGGACCGACAGGATCAACTATTAGCATTTTACCCATGTGAAAGGAAAACTCTGCGGTGGTACCTAAAGGTTGCTATTCACACATTCCAGATGCTACTGATAAATTCTTTCAAATTATATAATAGATACTCTGGACAGCCTAAAATGTCATTGTATGATTACCGTTTATCAGTAATAAGCGCGTTGCTACCTGATAAACATGTAACTGCTAATCCAGGACCTGTGAGAAGACCACCTATGACGCACAAAATTTCTAAGATTACCGAAAGAAACGCAAAAGGTAAATTGAAACGTAAGCAGTGTCGTCAATGCACAAAAGAAAAAAAACGTACAGACACTATTTGGCATTGTATTACTTGCATTGAAAAACCTGGATTATGTGTCGAATGTTTTGAAGTATATCATTCTTCCATTTAAAAAAATATATATAATTTTTTTATTGATTTTGATATGATTGTGATATTTGATTTCGTGCTAAAAATAATAATTCAAGGCAAAAATTGTTCATTATTAGGGTAGTTCATCATAGTATTGTTAATTCTACTAATTCATAGTATCATTTTAGTTTCTTATAACTCATATAAGTGGCTGTACTTCTTAGAAATTTTAATTTGGTTTTATAATAAATAATTTAAACACTAAATACCTAACCACGCACAGGCGCGGGCTTGGCACTACGTATGGATTTTTCGACCGCAGTGCCGGGCCCGCGCAGGCGCGGGATTTTATTTTACTTTTTTATTTACGAAACTAATAATAATTCGTATTTTTTATTTTTTTCACCTTATCACTGATGTCTTAGAAACTAAATAAATTATAAAGAACAGTTCGGCATTTGGCACTCTACCCTCACAATCTGGCAGGCAGTGAAGCTGTTAAATACTAAACAAAATACTAGAAACCTCGACAAATAAGAATTTCATCGCCATCATGATCATTCTTGACTTCTTCTTCCATACAAAGACGCAAACAAATAAAAGTTCATCATCATCATCATCAACAGCCTATAATGTTCCCACTGCAGGGACTCAGGCCTCCTCTCTAGGAGAGGGATGTGCTATAATCTACCACGCGGGCCCAGTGCGGATTGGTAGATGTCACATGTCTTCGAATTTTTGGTTCTAAGACATTTTTACGTTTCCTCACGATGTTTTCCTTCACCGTTTTGGGAGCAGTGGTTATGAAATAAATTACACAAAGTAATGTGCCTGACGGGGTTCGAACCCACGACTCACTGTTCGTAAGTCGGGGCCGCCACCACTGGGCCACCACTGCTCAATAAAAGTTAATAAACTTTAATTATCAAACTGACAAATTTTAAACTTCCTCCAAAGATTACTACATACGTACTCGTATTCCCGAATTCCGTGAGCCGTATCCAACAACATTAAGACTAATTAATATCTGCCATAAAACGAACAAGCTGGATTTGAGCCTTAAGTTATTGCCTACAATCACATAGGGAGTTGTTTGTTATATAAATTATAATATTACGCCATTTCTTGTACCCGCGCGATGGAGGGTTATTAAATTATAAATGCCACCTGGCTTTTTGGAATGTTTGAGAACATTGTAGGGTTAAATCATGGATTTTTCGTATAGTTAGCAATGAAATGTTTTGACTGTTAATTCGGGACAGTAGGTACTTATTGGGGAATTTAAATTCATCATCATCATCAGCCTATTAATGTTCCCACTGCTGGGACACAGGCCTCCTCTCTTTGAGAGGGAATTTAAATTACTAATACTTATTTCATAAAAAATATAAATAACAAAGATAAGTAAATATTTTTAAAATATCCTCAAATCGGCCAACTTAATTCCTTTGTTAATAGTTTGTATGAAGTTTATCATATTGACGGGAAATACCCAAGGATAGCTTTTATAATAAATAAAATTACCTACATGATGATAAACTAAAAATAAGGATAAATCAAGGATATTTTGTTAACTTTTTACCTTAAATACGTATTTGAGTAAAATGATACTTCATTTAATTTGAAAGTAAACGATAAAATCTACAAGGTAAATCGTAAATTATAAAATTAATAAACCTCGCTATAAAAGGTAGAATAAAGATGAAAGATTAAGGACTTGACTATCTATCTATATAAATTAAAAGAGAAGTCCTGACTGACTGACTGACTGACTGACTGACTGACTCATCAACGCCCAGCCCAAACTCTTGGACCTAGAAAGCTGAAATTTTGCACAGAGGTTCCCTTTATAGTGTAGACAAGGAATAAGGAAGGAATTTCCGAAATTCAACCCCTAAGGGATTTAAATAGGGGATGAAAGTTTGTATGGAAAATCGTCATTTTCACGCGGGCGAAGCCGCTGGCAAAAGCTAGTCTTGAATACTGGTACTATTTGATTCACGAAAAAAACTTAACTACCTTTTTAAGCTAGGTAGCTGAAAGCCTTCTTCTTTAGAATTTATAAATTCCTTTATCAAATAATCAATTACGGAGATCGTGGCTAAATAATAATAGTTCAATTCAGGAGCAATAGAAGAAGAAGAGAAGGGAAGACAATTCTTTCTTACCTTCTTTTGTTCCACAGTTCCACTCGGAACTCCCTGCCTGCGTCGGTTTTCCCGATTTCATATATTCATCATCATCATCATCATCATTTCAGCCGAAAGACGTCCACTGCTGGACATAGGCCTGTAAGTGTAATTTTTGCTTAGGGGGGGTTTGCCATAATCGCCACGCTTGGCAGGCGGGTTGGCGATCGCAGTACGGTCGATACAAAAAGCACAGAGAACGCTGCTGCCCATTCTCTGGTACATCCCTTAGTCGCCTCTTACGACACCCACGGGAAGATAGGGGATGGTGCTATTCTTTGCGTCCGACACCATACGGAACCATATATTATATTTCATATATTAGATAATCCCAATCTACTCAAGTCGCGAGTACCTACATAGGCTTCTAATTCTAGGTTAGGTCGATCCATCGTCGACCTAATCAGTGCATATTATAAAACAAAGTCCTCCGCTGCGTCTATCTGCCAGTGTATCTCTCTGTTCGCAATAAACTGAAAAACTTCATGACCAATTTTCATGCTGTTTCCACCAATAGATAGAGTGGTTCTCGAGGAAGGTTTTACTATATTTTCTTCTAAATTAACTCTCTTGAGTTATAAGGGGATGAATTTTTTAAATCTACGCGGGCGAAGCCGCGGGCAAAACGCTGCTTATGAATAATACCCCAAAAATGATAAGTAAACATTTAGAATGTCACGGAAATCGTAGACAGATATACAAAGAACTTGAATGCCTTATCGCATAGCTCTACAAGATTGCAATCAAACACGCGATACCAGCTAGGTGGCTTATAGACCATATTTCATTTATGGACCATAACTTATGGTGTGCCAATCTCTTCAAGCGGTCGTAACTGAAGTATAGAATTGCGAATGAATGGTGAACGGGGAAAATTTAGGTTTGCGAAGGATCCTGGTTTAAATGATGCATTTGGCATCCTGTACTAAGGCAAAGAACAGGAAGACTGCGTCGTTGGTCTAGTGGTCGAAAACACAACTGCTGAGCACGAGGTCGTGGGTGCGAATCCGAGGTTAAACAAAGTATTTTTGGGGATTTTTCATCAGGAATTTCTTAGTAGCAGCCACAAAGTCTGTATTTGTGCCCGGTTGATGGCAGTAGACTCGCCTCGTATTACATGGAACTTAGGCCGGCCATACACGGGCAGCTCGAGCGGTTAACCAGTGATCAACATACATAATAATAATAATAATAATAATAATAATAATATTCCACAACTATCACACAACGCCATCTAGTCCCAAGCTAAGCAGAGCTTGTGTTATGGGTACTAGACATGGACCGCTCTTGCAGTCAGAATCAACAGCTTGAAGCTGCCAGTGATAACTGCTCGAGCAGTTGGTTCAACAGCTCGAGCGGTGGGCAATTTCAAATCAGTAGCACCATGGATTTCATTTAGTGTGCGCGACGTGGAATGAAGAGCGCGGGCGGAGGTAACTGCGCGAGAGCAGTCGACAGCTCGAGCAGTCAGTGTATGGCTGGCGACTGCTTGACCGCACGATGAAAATTCACCGTGCTGTCGACCGCCCGAATCAGTTGCAACTGCTCGAGCGGTTCGTGTATGTGCGTCTATAGAACTCTGCAGTTCACTGTGCAGTCGCAGCTTGAAGCTGTCGCCCCTGACTGCTTCAAGCGGTCCGTGTATTGCCGGCCTTAGACATACCTGGCGAAATGTGGGTGTGTACTATTAGGTAAACCTGTGACTAACCCTTCGGGGTTACAGGGGACGAATCGCATGTAACTAAAAGAGTGATGAATATAAATGTTTGTTGTGAAGAATGATATTATGGAGGAACAAGGCGTAAATGCAGCTCGACGATTAACAGGGAAGAATGAAAGAAAGAAACGTGTTGCTGATGATAATATCTCTACTACTGGTTTCCTCTTTTTTACTAATGTAGACTGTCCCAGCTGCCGTCCTATCACTAAAAAGCAGTTAAGTGACAAAAGTTGTTTTCGAGATAATGGCAAAAAAGGTGCGAATCGTTGTCTCCAAAAAACTATGATACTTAGGATTATCATTCTTGAACGTATCAATTGGTATGGTATTCTGCCTTGTTTCAAGAATTCTTTCTGTTCTGAAACTCTTACCAATTATTTTAAAAGTTGATTTTTATACTTTAGTTAAGCATTTAATTAACATTTTTCATCTAATTACTCTACTAAAAGGCCGTTAACCATACCTTAGCGGCTTTTTAGTTAAGTTATTTATTTAAAATTATGACATTCAGTATGTTGGTTGATAGTTATGCAGAAATACTTAACTATAAAGTCGTTAAGTGACGTAACTGCTTTATAGACATGGTATTCGCTAAGAATAAAGTAACAATACCTTTCCTTAGGAGCAGTTATGGGGTTTTAGATGCTTTTAAGCTAATTATGCCAATAATAATTGGAAACTTTGTAAAATGTTAACTACCTTACTTAACTAAAAGGTGGCTAAAAGTATTTCGCTTGTGGGTTAACTGCTTTTTAGTTAAGCAATAATCAGGCAAATGTGAGATTTAATGGCATGTTCTTGTAAAATCCTAAAACATATTTCAATATTTTAAATTAAATATTATGATATAAAGTTACATTTATACCCACATTGCCTGCACTACCCGAAGCCACTGGGCTAGACGATCCTTAACATTAAACTCTACTTTTTTTTTAAATTGGGTAGTGTTTATTGATAACCAGGGTGTGAGAATTCATGAAGTCATCAAGAATCACTTTGTGATGAATGAAGAGTGGGTGGATACTTCCAAAATACTTGAATAAACGCACTATAAATAATAAGAACAAAATGTAACCGATCACACCCTGGGGTGTGAGAATTCATGAAGTCACCAAGAAACTCTTTGTCAAGAATGAAGAGTGGGACAGTGGGTGGAATCTTCTAAAGTACTTGATTGAACGCACTATAAATAATAAGAACAAAATGTGACCGATCAGACTGTAACTCTTATGTATCGTGTAGTCGCTGCTCTTGACCCCTAAAAAGTATTTGCAAATTTGTTGCAGAATCAATGGTTCCAGAAACCCAAAATAATTAGGTTGTCGTTCTGAGTGGAACTTTTGAAGTGATCTTCTCTGTTGGCCAACTAGCCAAATATCGGTAATGATGAAACGTCTAATGGAAGACGATTTGTTTTAAGATGCACGTCATTTTTTTTATGTCACTAATGTTAAAAATGGGCCTACTCTTGCTCTGAGGACTGAGACGAGGTTGACGCTGGAACGTGCTAACCCAGAACAAGCTTAGGTATTAACTCGCGACTTAAATAGGTTGGGGTCACTATGAACTAGGGAAACGTTTGACCTT
Organism: Diarsia dahlii; assembly: GCA_949775195.1. Classification (NCBI taxonomy): domain Eukaryota; kingdom Metazoa; phylum Arthropoda; class Insecta; order Lepidoptera; family Noctuidae; genus Diarsia; species Diarsia dahlii. Next base: position 16,544,795 of record OX459213.1, read on the forward strand.
TTATTAGACGTCATGTAAAGGCAATGAACGTAGACAACCAGCTCTTAATATTCTAAACAGCTCCAGTTAAAAGTAACAACAACAGTACAGAAATAGGCAGCAGCATCACATTCAAAGGGAATCTCGACGCAATAAATCAGAGAGTTGAGGTTCAGCAGTAGCATTTGTAAAACTATAACCCAAAGTTTTTCGTTCTCATGATCTCAAGTTATTGTGTGACGTCTCAAATCTCAAATCACGATGAGAGGCTAAGCGTATCTTTGACTCTGAATGAGACTGTGTCGGCCAGTTTTTACATTTCAAAGATGGTCAGAATTCTACTTATTTTGCTGCCTTTACTCAAAGTTAGCCAGGAATAACTCCACTTTTCTTTTGCGAGATGGAACAGCTCAGCAACGCTCCTGATTACGGTTCATTCGAAAATGTTTGTCAGCCAAGACGTTTTCCTCCGACCGATGGCGTTTTTCCACTAAGTGCTTTGTCATTATAATTTGTTGCATTAAATCTCAACTGCCACTACTATTTATAACGGGTCTGAGCTAAGCAACCTTTCTTTGTTTGATGGTCTGCATGCACTTGAGGTCTTAGCCTATAATATTCGTCTTACGACTTTGTCATTTGTAACTTTTTGAGTCCAGCTCTCTTTCACCTGTAGATTAAAACGCGATGACCTTAAACCTAGAAAACCTAACTACGAATCTTCAGAGGTGGTGACATGACCACTTTGTAACAAAGTTTTTCGTCCAAAGTTGGAAATGCTACTAATATGAGAGCATATGAAAAAGTAGTACACCTACACTCCTACAAAAAACATAAAATGCAGTCGTTGTGGGTGAAATCAACTGAATAGCTTGTTTGTATTTGTCTTTAACTTTGATATTTTTGATTGAGGGCATTTATTCCTCCGTCACGCCTCTAAATCTGATCCGATTTAATAGAAATGTGACACATTGGTAGACCATGACCTGGAATAAGACTTGAAATACCCCGTAGTGAATCAAAAGCGAGAGTCGGCAAACTGCCTTTTAGCTAAGTAATGGGGCTTAACTGCTTTGTAGCTAAGCATAATTTATTTTTTTCCACCGTTTTCATCAAACGACTACGAAATATTTTCAAGTAAAATATTAAATACTTAGCTAAACAGCCGTTAAAGGCGGATAACTGCATTTAAGCTAGCTTTTTAAAACATATGCATAAGAAAAAACTAAACTACAAAGTAGTTATAGTCCTTTTGCTTCTTTGTAGTCAAGAAAAGTGAGATAACGTGTTTGTAGTTAAGTAAAAGACCAGACAATTATAGACAAATCCGGCAGTTAAGGTATTTTAACGTATATTTAGCGAAGAAGTGCGGGTTAGCCGCTTTCAAGTAAAGGAATCATCATAAATTATGTTACTTAACTGCCTGAAAAGTTTTTGTATCTCTGAAACTATTCATATTATAAAAATGTTTCTTAGACAGAAAGATAGAGAATTTCGAACTCTATCACGTTGTATCAAAAAGTAAAAATTGACCATTTGTCGGTTAACTGCTTTCTAGTGATAGGACGGCAGCCAGTTTCTAAACTCAATTTTACAGACAATCACAGAAACAGACACCCGTTATACCAAAGACCCATTTATTCCGCCATAATTCCATATAATATACCATTCTGAGATTCCGCAGAGACTCGTCTTACCATACTAACTGGAGTATTCGTGCCCCGCATATTAAGTACATATCAATTGATTTGTAATATGTTTTATTTCTACGAAACCGATAATTTAATATGGATGTACGTGACCTTTTTTCGCGTTCCCATGGACTGATTTTTTTCGCAATTTCGTAGTAGCTGATGTGAATTTTATTTCAAGTGTTTTTTGGTGGTTTTTATTGATATTGATGTGAAATTGAGTGAGTATTGTTTACATGGTAACAAATATGGTTTTTCGATTTTGTTGTTATGTTCCTCTGTAAGTGCTTTACTATATTTTTTGTTGTGGATTTTTTTGTGGAAAAAAGACATGGTTTGTTTTGTAGTCTATTTGTTCTAGAATGTGTGAAGCATTTAAAAAAGAAAATTACATTCTTCATTAGCGCGCCATGGCAATTTATATTGAGTCAGCCCATTTGGCAATGAATTTGGCACTTACAGTAGTGTACATCAACTCCTGTGATGTAAAAGCAACATGATCGGTATAGACTAATGGGCCTACTACACGCACGCACTTCCCCACAGTTTTGCCTGCGGGATTACACGGTGCACACAGTACATCGCGCGTGTGGTTTGTAATGGTAATACAGTTTTACCAACCATACGCGCGATGTACTGTGAAGTGTGAACGAAAACTGTGGGGAAGTGCGTGCGTGTAGTAGGCCCATAAGTGTCCCATCATTTCCAAGGCAAAGAGGAAACTTGAATGAATGTATTAGGTGTGGGGACCCATCTACGGACGAACCCAGGCAACTACGGCTTAACCAAAAGACCCGAGTGGCTCTTCTTATTTAGCCACGAAATCCTAATATCAAAATAGAATACATACACAGCGAAATCAATACCTAAGCATATTTGTCAAGCATTGTAATTAGATGAAGATAGAAACTCGAGTCTCATTCACCACAGACAAACACATTACTCTCATATTTCTCCGCTCAGTCGGGTAAACAGAGACGAGTGCTATTTCTCATATTTTTGTAAAAGTTTCGAAGTTTCACCGTCATCTGTTGAATTTTGATAGAATAAACAAACAAATGTTGTGTTTCGAATACAAATTCAGTTTATTTTACTTTTTGACTGAGAATTCGAGTTTTGTTTCTGAATGTTTCTTTGAGATTTTCCAGTTGGTTTAATGATTAAAGGGCCGAGGAGTGAACAGTAAACTACTGTTGTAGATTTCTTATAATGTGTTTTGATTTTGTAAGAGAAGATTTTCGTGTGACTTTTTACCCGACTGCGGCGAAGCTCAAAAGGAGGGTTATGTGTTTTTAGCCGTCTTACAACACGTCATAATAGTGAATATACTTTTTTATGAATTCTTTTTAAGTTTTTATTTTTATACTAGTTAATAATCCTTATCACTTTCTTTTTGTTTTTACTTTTTATTGAAATATTGTATAATTACTTGTGAAAACCTGTAAATGGCTATATATTGTTTTTAACAACCAAACTATTGTTTTCTAAAAATAATAAAAGTAAAATAAGTATTTTTTGTATTAATGCCGCTGTAAGACGACTAAATAGTATAAATCTATTCTATCTTTTTTTATATTCTTAGGTAATTAATGCAAGAAACTCCGACAAGTTAATTAACTTAGTTATTCTGATGTTAAAGAAAACTACATTTTTACTCTAATTAGTCTCAAAGCTTACTCGAAATCTGGTAAAACGAACAGCAAAATCAACTCCTACCAAAAAAATAAATAAAACACAAACGAATGTTTTCACCTCAAAAAACAGAATACTAATAAAATGTCGAGTAATATTTTACAAAACTTTCCTTTCAGGTAGGTAGGTACATTTTATATCTATAGACGATACATCAACTTGACAGGGGACCCTTGCTGTCACATTTTGATGTCAAAATGGTTGAGGCGGCGCAAAATGGCGACCACGGAACTGTCACTCAAATACGCACTCTTTTTTATGTATTTTTTTTGTCATTTTTCATAATGGTAATATTATTATCTTTATTTTCCGAATGGAATAACAGACAAATGTTTATTTATTGTTTGTTAAGTTTAAATGGATTGTATCGTGTTTCAGGGGTTATAAAATTACTTTTGCTGAGTGATCTTTTGTGTAAATTAATTCAAATTACGAGGTCACGTCAAGGTTATGAGTCGAGGTACACGATCACTGACAAATCCTTATTAGGGGATCGGACAAAAAAAAAACTAATTAATCCGTCAGATAGATTTCCAAAACATATTAACCACGTATTTTTTCTTTTTTCAAGTAAACAAAAAATGAAGACGATACAGTGCTTCGAAAACTCGTGTGACGTCATATGATAGTACATTTTGTACCTTCAATTGACGTTTCAAGCCCCACTCCATGATCTTTGACGCGCTTTATCTTCGTCAATTTTTATTGTTTTCATAAAACAAAAAACACGTATCCAATCTTTTTCGATAATCTTGACGGACTAAACAGAATCATATTTTTTTGAGTCAGTCTGATCCCCTATTATAGGTCCACTCAAACCTGCATGTGTGATTCTTTCTTTTAAAGACCATCTCAGAAACTAATATTCATGGTGCTAATTGGATTTTAACAAATTTCTGTAAACTAAATAACTCTACGTAAAATTATTGCTGAGAAACGACTTTATTTTTTCAGATGAAAATCACGCTTTATGGTAAAACTCCATGTAGCACCATTGTATAGCACATTCAAAACATTGTGCTAATGTATGAATGTAATTTAATGTAAATGATTAGGAAACGGGTCATGGAGGGAATTAAAGTAAAATTATTACCTTAAAAACAAATATTTAAACAAAACTTGAGATAAATTCGGTAACCGTCGGGGCTGCGGGTTGTTCGAAAGAGATACCGCGGCCTCGACACAAAGGGCTAAGAAGGAACATGGTTGGTTTCAAGTCAGTAAAAGTCTGCCACTCCCTGCCACTCTGCCCAGAGCGAGAGGAGTCATTTGATGATTTCCCACAATCTTAAAAAAATAACAGATCCTAAACAAAACAAAATCATTACCCTTTCTTTTGGCTACGCCGTAGTCGGGTAAAAATGATTGCAATGACGGAGAGAATAAATACGATTCGTCTACGTAGACGAACAACATTGCAACATTGCAACGTCATTGCAACATTGTCTTAACGTTAAGAAGAGTACTTTTACACCCTATGTCTATCCACGTAATCCACGAAATCATCTTCAATTGAAACCTAGTTCAACACTATCATAATTTGCGATAAATAGAGTATCTAAAGGCTTATACCAATGTCAATGCAATATTAATTTCGATCCACGCCCCAAAGGCTTCGTAATATTATCCAGTAATATTATATTACCTAGATTTGTACAGGATTAGTGATATTGCAAGTCTTATTCATAGTTGCAATAAGATATTATTATTTCAAAGGAATGGAGTTTTTAAATTTTTTTCCGTGACTGTGCCGTCACCTAGCTTCTAAAACGGTCACTATAGCAGACCATAATAATATAAAATGTGTTAAAAAGCGTAAAATGGACTTTTCATAATTAATAGTAACTGCGTCTGTGACTATTTTATGAATTTTAGCGCAATTCATAATGATCTATTTCCAGCGCTGGCATTATTTTGTCAAAAATGTTACAGCACCATGCTGAGATAGAGGCCTTTTGGCCTCGTACGGGACTTATTTTAATGTGTGTCTTAATTTGAAGTGTTTCTCACATGTTTACTTTTTTTAAAATCTTTAATTTATCAATTGGTTTTGTCCTGTGTGAGACCAATAAATACTCTTTCTTTCTTTCTTTTAAGACTGAAAAAATCTTAAGCTACAAAACTTCGCTAGAATTATCAAAATAGTACTCTCAACTTGAGATACAATAAGACATACTTTTAAATGCCTATTTTTTTTCTTCATTCCTACACAGGAATCCCATTCATTTCGTTCTAAAAAAGCTTATGCTAACAAATACCACACAAAAGAACAATAAACACATTGAGCAATAAATAACTAACAGAGAATGAACGAAGAAGAATGAATGAACTAAAGCATAGTGACGTCACTGTTCCAGATTGCTGACGAAGTTAACTGAATGAAATATAGTTAATAAAGAACGCTGAAGTCAGCACCCGGTCCTTCGGTCCAAATCGCCAAGCCGTCGTATTTCGTTTTCTGTATATTATTATAAGTTGCTCGTTTTATCGTCATGTTTTGATTTTATATCAAAACGTTGTACTTAAGCACTAATGATTAATTTTAACAAGTGTTCATGCTTTCACAGAATCAAATTCGATTATTATTTCCCTGCCCTTGTCTCATGTTTCTTGAGATTGACACACGACTTTGTGTGAGGCCAGGCTGCAAACGCAGGTGCGGGGCGGGCACGGCGCGACCTACTCAAACGTATGAACTTCATTTGAGCGTCCATAGTGTGCACGCGGGCGCGGGAAGCGGCGCGGGCTACTTTCCGCGGGGAGCGCGCGGGCAACTCGTGCCATAGCTCGTTCATACAAGTGGCCGCAGTGAGTGCGCGGGCGACAAGCGACCCGTCCAAATTATATTTTGACAAACACTGGACACGACAACATTCGGAACGAAGCCGCCTGTGGAAGCCGCAGACAACTGCGGACAGGCACAATCGCGCGCGTTTCCGCACCCGCGCCGCTCCCCGCACCGCGCTGCCAGTGTGGCTAAGCACTTTGTGATTTCTCTTTCATGAACTCCTTTCATCATACTACACAATCCATCATCATTATTTTGTATTACTCACACAATCCATCCATCAGTATGCCAGTCTTTTCTCCCACTTTCTCACTATGACATTACAAATTGATCTCTTTTAAGTGATTGTCGAGTAAACATTTTTGTATAATTTCTACCTACAATCCCAATCGAAGCATCGGCAGACCAATTAAAGGATACATGTTATGTGTTTACATAGCATAACATGACGCCTGTTAAACTCAAAGAGTGAGGCAGAGTTGTCCCTATCGTACTCCCACATTTTGCCAGTTATATTTAAGTGCCATGTAACAGGGAGCGAGCCTATTGTCCCAATTTGGCCAATAGGCTCGCTCCCTACTACTAAGAAATTTCCGAAAGAATAATTCAATAACACTAGGTCTGGTCTAAAAATTTAACCCAGGAACTCATGCTTAGTAACCTACCTTCTGTTTATTTCCTGCAATATAACATCGAAAGTTATAAGAAAAAAACTTTTTTACAAAAAATAAAACCGACTTCATTTCACCGTTTTTATTTTTCACTTTTTAGTGGTTCACATGTACTTAGCCCTTCACAACGTACCGGCGGCGTGATGTTATGTTATGAACTGGTGTAAACAATAGACAGACAATATGAGATTTCAGCAATCCCAGTCCATTTGCTATCATTTATTGAGGAGTTCCGTTGCCAATCTCCGAAGTTCTTCATCAGATCTTCACAAAATAGTTTTTATAACCTTTGTAGTGAGTTCAGGCGTGATATTATGTTGTGTGATGGCGTAAACAATGTTTAGATATGCTATAGCAACAATCGTGGTTAATCTGCTGTTATTTATTGAAGAGTTCCCCCGATTTCTACAAGATCCCATCATCAGATATTGAAATGGTGACAATGGGACTACATGGGAAGCACCAGCTTTCAAATGAAAAAAGAATCATGAAAATCAGTTCACCCAGTCGCAAGTTATGAGCGAACAAACATAAAAAAAAAAAAAAAAAATACAGTCGAATTGATAACCTCCTCCTTTTTTTGAAGTCGGTTAAAAAGAAGAATCAAGTAGTTATTTATTTAGACTAATTATTTTGTACCCTAATACAATGTTGTCCTATTTTACCCAAATATTGACTGGTAGAGAATCCCTTGTCGCATTAAGTCCGCCTCTGCACCACTATTGTACATAAAGGTGAAATAAATAAATATAAAACCCTAAAGGATCTTTCAAAAGCATAACAATTATTTCTTCTTCATCCCCATAATTTCGGTGTGACACCATTCCGAGGTGAGATTACAACCACCCTTAGTTCCGCGCGAGTCACGTTTCAGCAATTAAACAACGCTGGATTCGCTCCTGACTTATCTCACACGTAGATATATGTTAGGGTATCACAGACCAGTGCTGGCTTTAAGACTGTCCAAAAAAATGGGACAGATTACTGTTGTAATGCAATTTTTTTGCGACATTAGTGACTTTATCTAGGAACGAATATTTGGACTAGCCCGCCACACTATTCCTAAGCCACTGTAACTCCTGTAAGCCAGAATCAACAGTGGCGACCACAAGAAAAGCGTGATGAAATGAAGCCCGACGAAGTTCGAGAGAAACGATTTAACTGTCTTGGATTTTCGCTACAAAATTAATGAGAAAAGAATTGCGGAGGAGTGTAGGAAAAACATAATTTCCACTTCCCTCCATATCAGCAGGTGACAGAACAGAACACTAGGCACGTAGGACGACTTAAGTGAAAAGAAATTCTGTTACATGCAAGACAACAGCGTACGTATATAAAATAGAGATGGCAACATAATATCATCATCATCATTTCAGCCGAAAGATGTCCACTGCTGGACACAGGCTTCTCCCAAGTGTCGTCACATTGACCGGTCCCGTGCGTCATGCGTTGACATTCACCAGGTTATAGGTCCACCTAGCAGTAGGCCTTCCAATGCAACGTCTTCAGATCCGCGGTCGCCACTTCAGATTTTTTCGGTCAAATCTGATGGTGATGAGATCAATGAGCTAAGTGATAGTTTATTGTCAAATGTATTAGTTCTTCTTCAAATCCCCGAAACTTCTTCAAAAAATATGAAGAATTTTCGGGAAGAATTTTTGTTTTACACCGTAAGAGAAGTTTCCCAATTTTTTTTTTTGGAGGGTTGTAATTCATCTAATGATTCCTCCCACTCTGTACGGAGCGGTAGGGAGTGTCAGACTTCTACTGATTAAAATCCATCCATACACTCATGTTCCTTCGTAGCCCTTTGTGTTAAGGACGGTGATGTGAGCAATGAGCTGTATGATAGTTTATTGTCTTATTATTGTTATATTATTAAATCCTTATATTATTATTAAGTCTTATTATTGTAATATCAATAAGTTATTTTTCAAATCCCTGAAAATTCTCCAAAAAACTTTAAGAAAACTTCCCTGACAGTGTAACTCGCATCTAAGGTGAGATTAAGGCAGCCCTTCGTTCCGCGCGAGTCACGTTCAAGCAATTAAACAACGCAACGCTTCCCCTGAATTATCGCGACGTATCCTACTGGTAACAACCACCCTGTATAAAACCACCCTGTATAATTTTCTTGCGAAGAAATTTCTTGTTACTTTTCATTATAAATTCTGTGTGGAAGATGTAAAGGTGTGGATGTAGGTACGTATGTCTTTTGTTTATGGAACATCAGTCAACTGGGTGATATGTATGTTGAATGGAAGTAGGTAGGCATACAGACTTTACATTATATAACATGACGCCTGTAATACCCGAAGGGTTAGGTTAGGTTTGTTAGTACCCACATTTCGCCAGCTGTGTTTAAGTTTATTGAAAAGTTACATTAATATGGACTTGGACTGGCCTGTTGGTCTAGTGGTTAGTGACCCTAACTGCTATGCCGGAGGTCGTGGGTTCGATTCCCACCCAGGACAAATGTTTGTGTGATGAGCACGATCATTTGTTCTGTGTCTGGGTGTAATTTATCTATAATATGTATGTATTTAGAAATATATAAGTATGTTTATCAGTTGTCTAGTACCCATAACACAAGCTCTGCTTAGCTTGGGACTAGATGGCGTTGTGTGATAGTTGTGGAATATTATTATTATTATTATTATTAATATGCATTTGTGAGAGAATGCAATTTTTAAGTTTTTAAACTGACATGGTCACTGTGATATATTTAAATAAACGTAGACAGCGGCTCGACGGTAAAGTCGTAGAACAGTCCTGAACTAGCCCTTGAGGCAAGCAGACGGTCCCTTCGAGTTGCACACTACTTACTGATATATTGAGAGGTTTTAATCTAAACCCCAAAAGCCCACAAGTGATTCTAGTGAACACAACAGTCACTAACAGTTTTATTAATATTGATAACGGGATATTAATATCGAAAACTCGAAACTAAAAGTGAACATGGTAAATATCCTGTTTTCAATATGAACGCAATTTTATACAGGGGGTCAGTTTAAAATTAAATTAAATCTAAGTTTTTAGAATTTCTTAGTAGCAGCCACAGAGTTTGGGTTTATGTTCGGTTGATGGCAATAGGCTCTTCCCCTATGTAATATGGGACTAAAACATAACCAGCGAAATGTGTGTGTACTATTAGGGACACCTTTACCAAAATGTTCGTGATATTAAGTAACACCATATATGTTTTGTACATAAATTTATTCCCCATCAGTTTATTATCCAAATGTAACGTAACAATTAGTTCTCAACATATAATAGAGCACGCAGGCGTAAATGAAAACTGTCAGCCTGCCGCAGCATACATACGTGAGATATGTATGTACGAGACCATGTGGGGCTACGAAATTAGCGGTTCGTTGGATTTATTTTGTGATAGTTTATTCTGTTGCTAGGTAATTTGTGCCAAAGAAGTTGAGAAACAGAGGTTTAAACTCCAAAAGAGAAGAAGAGATCCTCCGACTGCTGTTGCATATTATGGTACTCTATTTTTTTTTTGTCTTGGTATCTTATTTAAACACGTACCTAACTGCAAGCCAGACAAGCAAGACTCCTCTTGTGACAGCGACTGCGGTGGTAAAAAGATTGAAGAGGAACCATCTATATGCCCCTTCGTACACAAGGCTACGCAATATCTTAGATAGGTACTCAACGACTTTAGTCTTCAAGCGACTGCCGCCATACAAATCCATTGAAGCTCGTACACCAGTCGCGTCGCCGACATTCGTATGTACTCGTTGTGGTCTTTTTTTTTTTTTTTTGGTGGGTGGAAAATCATCGAATAACCCCCCCCCGCTCTTGGGCAGAGCGAAGGGGAGTGTCAGACTTCTACTGACTAAAAACCAAACCCATGTTCCTTCTTCTTCGCCCTTGTGTCGGAGCCGCGGTAACCTTTCGATATCCACAGCCCCGACGGGCGTCGGCCCTTGCGGGCCCCTCCTTGCTGACATCTCTTTGAGGCGCGCGTGGAACACGTACGCGCCGCCGACACGGTCTGTTGCCATCATGACGACGGCCGGACGGCGAGCTAGCCCGTTACTCACCGTCCACAGGCCCGCGTCTACGGTGGCCGGAGGTCATCGCGTGACCCCCGACGCCCGGAGCGCCTTCCGCGGCGGCTGGGACGTTGAGAGGTTCTACTCGTTGTGGTCTGACGTTCGATTGCAAATGGAAAAGGAAAAATAAGTAAACGAAAGACTAAATAGGTACCACATAACCTACATACCTACCTATATTTTACATATCAACAAATGCTTCCTCTCTCCTAACTCACTTGTGTTTGCTGTGCCCGACAGGGTCCATGTGATCTAATTTTAATTTTTACCACCTAAGTTTTTACATGTGGAATGCAATAAAGTATTGAGTATTGAGTAAAAAGTAACAACATGAAAATATTTTAACTTAAAAAAAAAAAAACACAAAAAAATGCTTTTCATCGACAGCATTTGGCAAATAAACAGATCAAAAATGAGCATTTAATAGTTGCATACGGTCAGACAATAGGGGATCGGACAGGGTCAAAATAATATGATTCTGTTTAGTCCGTAAGTTAGATTAACGAAAAATATTGAATACGTGTTTTTTGTTTTATCAAATCAATAAAAAATGACGAAGATAAAACGTGTCAAAGATCTTGGAGTGGGGCTTGAAACGTCACTTGTGTCGTCAAAATGTACTATCATATGACGTCACACGAGTTTTCGAAGCACTGTATCGTCTTCATTTTAAGTTTACGTGAAAAAAGAAAAAATACGTGTCCAATAATTTTTGGAAATCTATCTGACGGACTAATTAGTTTTTTTTTGTCCGATCCCCTATTACCCCACAATAAAAAATCTTCAAAAATAAAATATCTGAACACACAATTAATTCTTCATTACCGTCCACCCGCTAGTGTAAGAGCCACACAACGCCACTGGGTCGGCGTTCCCGGAATGCAATAAGACCGCCGGGTTACGTCGACGACGCCTGAAAAACTCGAGTCTGACTCCTATACTATTGTAATGCCATTTATATAACTGCCTTGTTTTCGCTTTACATGAATGCTTTACAGCTACACTACGTATTTCTATTTGCGCAGTATGTTAGAAATGTTGTGGATATTGTGGTAAAGTGAGTTTGGGAATACCAACATTTTGTAGATACGTTACCACAATGTCTCAAGACGAAAGTCTTACATACGAGACCGAAACACGCTCACAATGGGCCTCATCAGAAAGGTCAAAGTCACCCAAAGGGCAATGGAGAGGGCTAAGCTCGGAGTCTCCTTACGGGATCGCATCAGAAATGAAGACATCAGCAAGAGAACCAACTGTACCGACGACGTAGCCCGTAGAATTGCCAAAATTAAGTGGCAGTGAGCAGGGAACATTGCTCGCAGAATGGATGGCCGATGGGGCTGAAAAGTCCTGGAGTGGCGACCACGAACCGAAAGAGCCTAGGTGGACCGATAACCTGGTGAAGATTGCGGGGACCCGCTGGATGCGAGACGCACGAGACCGGTCAATGTGGTGACACCTGGGGGAGGACTATGTCCAGCAGTGGACGTCTTTTGGCTGAAATGATGTGCATACGGCCCAAAACATAATGGAACGCCTGTAGCTAAAAGGGTAAAGCAGAGGTGTTGTTAATAGCACACCTACATTGTGCCAAGTTATGTTTAAGTCCCATGCCATCGGGGGCAATCCTATTGCCAACAAATGTGCCCAAATCTTAATTAATTTGAAACTCATTCATTAGCTTAGCATTTTTCTAACTATGTTGGGGTTACCTTCTAACCAAATTTAGTTGCTATAGAATGCTAGTATTTTACACGGAGCGACTGCCTGTCTGACCTCCATTATAATAGATTGTACGATACCCTTTGGTAAGACTGCTTGTGAGACTTTCGGGGAACTGACTAGGTACCTATAAAGACTAAAACGCGGTACTTATTCGATGTTCACCCATTTTTTTTGGGAAATGATCAAATGACATGCAGTTTAACAAGATTCAGCTGACTATCAGAATTTTAAATGAAGCGACTGCCTTTTGTTACTACTTAACTTTATAAAATATATTCTCATAACCCCTTTTAATTTTTTTTTTTTGGAGGTTAGGAAATCATCAATGACTCCCCCCGCTCGGGGCGGAACGAAAGGAGTGTCAGACTTTTACTTACTAAAAACCACCCATGTTCCCTCTTAGCGCTTTGTGTCTGGGGCTGCGGTATCTCTTTCGAACAACTCGCAGCCCCAGAACAACCCACAGGCCCGGGTGATCACTCATTCATGGACCACATTTGGCTAGCGTTTCTTTGCTTTAAAGATTGACTCGTCTGCCTGTTATTATTTAACCAAACCTACCACGCTAAACAATAGTACATTGTAATACAAGGGCCTAAAATGATACATTATATACGAGGTAGTTTTACTACCGAGCTTTAGCGAGGTAGTAAATAGGAACCGAGTTATAATGGGATTTTAGCGCCGTGTGTTACACTGTACTTTTCACTACGATTGCGAGAAAATGAAATAACCATGTTCAATATGAGTTTATTTTATTAAAAATTTAATTCAATTTAATAATACAATTCCAAAAATTTCGGGCCAATGCCTTTTTTTTATTTCTTCTGTAGCTGCAATGCAACACACACATTCTACCAAAGAGTTCGGCATTCAGCGCGTTTAGTTCCATTTTTAAAAATAAAACATTTTTTTTTACTTGAAACTACATCACGCACCAGCTGGCTGAACAAGTTGTCGTACGAGATTTACTTTTAGCCCTAGGGCAAAATATGCAATTTTAGGCCCGCTCTGGTATGCTATTATGACGTTCTTTTTGAGCAAGAGGAGTGAAATAGTAGATTGTACACCAAGTGCATAAAACGCATCATTTTGCGCGAGACGTTTATCCATCCGATGCGAGCTTGCGAGCGAGGATGGATATAAAGTAGAGAGTAAAATGGGTTTTATGGACGAGTTTTACACTCTACTTTTCACTTCGATTGCGAGGAAATGAAACAGCAACTTGTAAATATTGTAAAAATAATTATGGATCCCGCCAATTATTTTTTTTTTTTTTTCAGTAGGAAACTTGACATAACACCTGACTTATGTCGTTACTCATAATGCTCAGATAAAAAAACATTTTGAGCAAGCCTATTGCCATCAACCAATGTAATTAGGAGCAAGCCTATTGCCATCACCCAATGTAATTAGGAGCAAGCCTATTGCCATCAACTGATATAATTGGGTCCAAGCCTATTGCCATCAATCAATGTAATTAGGAGCCAGCCTATTGCCATCAACTGATGTAATTAGGGACAAGCCTATTGCCATCAACCGATGTAATTAGGGACAAGCCTATTGCCATCAACCGATGTAATTAGGAAAAGCCTATTGCCATCAACCAATCTTATTAGGAGCAAGCCTATTGCCATCAACCGATGTAATTAGGAGCAAGCCTTTTGTCATCAATCAATGTAATTAAGAGTAAGCCTATTCCCATCAAATGATGGAATTAGGAGCAAGCCTATTGCCGTCAAACAACCTAATTAAGAGCAAGCCTATTGCCATCAAGCGATTTAGGTAATTGGGGAAAGCCTATTCCCATCAACTTTCCTTGTATTCGTAATGAAAATCAAATCCCTTGTTCTTAGAATACTAACGAAACGAATTAAATTAAAGAGGTTGAAGTTGTTCCCGTGGCTGTTGGGCCGATTACCTGTGCCGATTACCTTGGTCTTCGACGAAGATTTTACTTTATGCTCTAGAGCATAAAACGCGACTTTATGTCGCCTACGCACGACATAAAGACGAATTTTAGAGCGAGAGAAGTGAAAAATAAATTATAAGCAAACGAGGCATACATTCAACATCCGTAAATTTTGCTAATGTGCGATGAAAAACAACAGCATTTTCGTTGTAATAAATTATTACGTCGTCCATCGCTGCATAATGTTAAATGATGCGTTAAGCTTGCGTTGTAACGCAGCAATGGATAATTGGCTGTGAAAATGGTTAATGTATAGTGTGCTGAATATTTGATATTTATTATTATGTTGGGAGTTCAGTTTTGTAATATTTTTGAGCGTGAGGTCCTGAGTTCGATTAATGGGTCGTGTAAAATGTTATTGTGTGATGGTATGTTCTGACTGGGAAAGAATTAGAAAGTCAGTACAATATTAAATTAATAGTTTTTTTTTCTTCAATGGTAGTGAAATACAGACTGAAGGAAGGCAAAGACTTATGAAACGTCAGAAGTTTGATGCAAAGTTTGTGACATGGGAAAAAGTGAACATAATTTCATGGTCATTCTTTTAAAACTGATCTTCAATGAGAAGAAAGTAAACGTAATATACAAGCGCCCTTATCGGAAGGTTTAAATTATGTGGTCAAGTCAGTATTCCATTAGGTAAAAACAGAAGTATTTAATCATAGAAATATTCCAAGGCGAGCGATAAAAATAACATGTAAAGGACAATCCATAACTTAATTTAAATAAAATCGAAAACGATCCGAACCAAATAACATTCAATGATTATTTAATAGTAGATTGTACACCAAGTGCATAAAACGCACCATTTTGCGCGAGACGTTTATCCATCCGATGCGAGCTTGCGAGCGAGGATGGATATAAAGTAGAGAGTAAAATGGGTTTTATGGACGAGTTTTACACTCTACTTTTCACTTCGATTGCGAGGAAATGCAACAGCAACTTGTAAATATTGTAAAAATAATTATGGTTCCCGCCACAATTAACTTTTTTTTTTTCAGTAGGAAACTTGACATAACACCTGACTTATGTCGTTATATAGCGTTACTCATACTGCTCAGTTATAAAAACATTTTGAGCAAGCCTATTGCCATCAACCAATGTAATTAGGAGCAAGCCTATTGCCATCAACTGATGTAATTGGGACCAACCCTATTGCCATCAACCAATGTAATTAGGAGCAAGCCTATTGCCATCAACTGATGTAATTAGGGACAAGCCTATTGCCATCAACCGATGTAATTAGAAAAAGCCTTTTGCCATCAACCAATCTTATTAGGAGCAAGCCTATTGCCATCAACCGATGTAATTAGGAGCAAGCCTATTGCCATCCACTGATTTCGGCAATTGAGAGCAAGCCTATTGCCATCAATCAATGTAATTAAGAGTAAGCCTATTCCCATCAAATGATGTAATTAGGAGCAAGCCTATTGCCATCAACCAACCTAATTAAGAGCAAGCCTATTGCCATCAAGCGATTTAGGTAATTAGGGGAAGCCTATTCCCATCAACTTTCCTTGTATTCGTAATGAAAAGCAGTAATCCCTTGTTCTTAGAATACTAGCGAAACGAATTAAATTAAAGAGGTTATTCTATGAAGTTGTTGCTGTGGCTGTTGGGCCGATTACCTGTGCCGATTACCTTCATCTTCGACGAAGATTTTACTTTATGCTCTAGAGCATAAAACGCGACTTATGTCGCCTACGCACGACATAAAGACCAATTTTAGAGCGAGAGAAGTGAAAATAACATTACCAACTTACTTTATATTCAATAATCCGACACAGCTTTTAAACGAAAACGTTTGATATTATGAAATCTTAATATTCTGATTAGCTCTCAAAGAGAATCTATTTCAACCACATCTTTGAAAAGACGGTAGTTTTAAATATTTTGAAACGATCCGGATTTTAGGAGCTCGGTTTTATATATTTTATGATTGTTTTTGTGCCTACTAACATAGTTTTAAGTTCTCATTGTTACTAACCATAATGGATCATTGATGTCTGATATTAAATAAATTATTATTATTATTAATAATAACTGCAACTTGGGTGTATCTTTAGGATAAGCCGCTCTTGCCTAGGTTGGTCTGCGGATGGGTGACAACCCATTTGCACACCGAGTTTCCTCCTTGCCCCGGAAACCACATCAAGCTGTTGGTCCCAGCTGCCATATATAGATCTTTGGCAGTCGTTACAGGTAGTCAGTGACCTGAAAATCTGACAACCAGTCTTACCAAACGGTATTATATGACCCAGTATTAACTGGGTTGTGGAGGTCAGATAGGCAGTCGCTCCATGTAAAATACTGGTACTCAGCTGCATCTGGTTGGACTGGAAGCCGACCTCAATATATGTAGTTGGGAAAAGGTTAGGTAAATGATGGTCTGGATTTTAGGGGGTGACTGACAAACGGGATGGTAGTTTTTACCCCCAACACTTAGGGGTCGATATTTTTAAATCGTTCGGTAATTGTTTTTTCCCGTAGTTAAGAATCGTTTAGTTGAAGGAAAGGAAAATGTTTAAGTGTTTAAATGCTTTTTATCTGAATTGGAAATGCAGAGCTTTGAAACAGTGAAATTTGGTTTCGAAAGACTTTACTTGCTTGCTGTAGGAGCCTAAAATAGTTATAAGAATCACGTTAAAATGCTTAAAATGCTCGCAGACGCAGTTTATATTATTAAGACTGACTCCGATTTTAGACCCCCTGATCATCGATGGGGTAGTTTACAAATAAATCTAATTAGTCCGTCCGATAGACTTCCTTAACATATTGGACACAATATTCTTTTTCTTTTTTCAGATAAACTAAAAACGATGACGATACAGTGCTCTCAAAACTTGTGTGATATCACATTTCAGTACATTTTTATCTGTAATTTGACGTCACAAGCCCCCACTATTTTATCTTCGACGCGTTTTTATCTTTGTCAATGTTAAAATTTGATAAAACAAAAAACACGTATCCAAAATTTTTCGATAATCTAACTGACGGATTATACAGAATCATATATTTTTTTAGTCAAGCGACATCCCTATTGTTTGAACGAATTGACTAACGTAACTAGCAGTAATCAAATCTCAAATTTCTCTTAATTTAAGGTCCCATTAAAATAGGTGGACAAAATTTCAGAAATCTTTCAGACCACCAAAATAAGGACGATGGTAAAAATAATAATAAGAAAAACGCATTTAAGTACCTACTCATAGAGGATGAGTTTGTTCTAGAGTGCCGGAAATTTATTATTTTAAGTCAAAAAAAAATTGATTATTTTATGTTTTTTTTTAGGCGGCATTAAGTCCGCCTTTGTACAATTTTGTTGTGCATAAAGTTTTAATAAATAAATAAATAAATATGTTTGGTTAGACCTACTGAAGGCTGTGTTAAAATTTGTCCACCTATTTTAATGGGACCTTATATAAACTAAAAATCTAAACTTTCCCGTAACACACACAACAGTGACATGCTCAAC
The DNA here is from genome assembly GCA_949775195.1 of Diarsia dahlii. Taxonomy (NCBI): domain Eukaryota; kingdom Metazoa; phylum Arthropoda; class Insecta; order Lepidoptera; family Noctuidae; genus Diarsia; species Diarsia dahlii. Next base: position 16,562,861 of record OX459213.1, read on the forward strand.
ATACATTACCTACGCATACCTGTATGCACTAAGTACCAGTTTGCGGTCGGTTTGACCCCATACACCTGGTTTGTGGTATGTCACGGGTGGGTGAACTAACCGAGCGCCCCGTCTCTTTCTAATTCGTTGTGAGGGAATGAGAGGGATGCGGTTCTTTTGAGCTAGATTTTACTTGGAGAGAGGAATCTGTATGTATACCTACATGTGTGATTTGTTAAACTAGGATTCAGAGAATTATGTACTGTAAGAACATAACCATAAAGATCATGAGTGGCTTGTGACGTCACTTTTAGGTAAAAATGTACCTACTGAAATGTGACATCACACGAGTTTTCGAAGCACTGTATCGTTTTTATTTTTTGATTACGTAAAAATAGAAAAAATATGTGTGCAATATTTTTTGGAAATCTATCTGACGGACTAATTTGATTTTATTGTCGTCTACCTTTCATTAGTTCTACTTTTAAATTATTGATGAATTGTTATGAAATACAGAAAGTTGAGTTTCGCTACCACCACTATGTTTTTTACTAAGTATAAAGAAGCTGGTATTTTTGACCGGTTGTTGACATTAGGCTAGCCTCTATTGCATGTGACTTAATCATAACTGACAAAATGTGAGTGCACTATTAAATATCTCTGCTTAACCCTTCTGAAAATACACGCATAATGATTGTTATCTTATGTTGTAAATAAAGCTTCCTACCTTACAAACAAGCTTTTGTATACACAGAATTTGAAAATCAAAAATGAGCACTCGAACATACCTATTTTCATTGTTAAAATGTTACAGAACTCACTGCTACGCTTTTGCTACGCCGTAGCACCCTAACTGCTACGCCGTAGCAAAAGCGTAGCTGTTTAAACAACTACATCTTTTTTCGAGTACATAATGAAAATGTCTGCACAAATTCTAATAGTTTTATGCACTATTCTTCTACATTAACTGCTCATGTTTGTATGAAAAGTGGCTTTTGACCTGCAGTAGGAATAGTAAAAGTCATGAGGCTTTTACTATGTCAGCTTTTTCCCGAATATGTTGATGTCGGCTTCCAGTCTGCAGCTGAATACCTATATTTTTTATGGAACGACTGCCTAACTGACCTCCACAACCCAGTTAATACTTGGTAATACGATAACCTTTGTTAAGACTGGTTGTGAGATTTCCAGGTCATTATCTACGACAGCCAAAGAATGTATATGGCAACCAAGACCAACAGCTTAACATGCTTTCACACGGACGAAACTCGGTATGTAATGAGTACCTAGTCACCCATCCAACGACCAACCTAGGCAAGCGCGGCTTAACCTAAATATCGAGCCGAGTGGCAGCTATTATTCTTTATGATAAATAGTCTGTATTCACTTAAACTAACTGCTCAATTCATACAACTTCCATATCCAGTTTGTTCCCTAAAAGCAACAATTAAACCCATTTACTCCAAACACTACAAAACAATACACAACACTTAATCCTTCAAGGGGTGTTAAATGCACCCCATATCCATTGCAAATCTGAACGTCTCAATATTATCGAATATTGGGCCTTGTTAGCACTTACAAAGACATTTCTATCCTGCCAAGCAAATTTCAACCTTAAAGCCACAAAGTACAAGGTCGATATTACCGTCTTCTCACAGCTTACCAAGATAGCAACCCATTGCCATTGAAATGTCGACTTTAATAGTTGAAACTATGGTTGGTATTGGGTTGTAGTGTACCTTATATAAACTGATTCAGTACTCAAATCATTGCCATTGAAATGTCAACTTTAATAGTAGAAGCTATGGTTGGTTTTGGTGTGTAGTGTACGTTATATAAACTAATTGAGGAGTCAATGATGACTTACGGACAAACAGCTTGATTGTACACATAGACATGCATATATTAGTGTAGTTAGGGGTAGGTTTGAGTGTGAATTGTATCGTTATTATGGTGTAAAGAGAAATGATGGATAGAAACTTTGAAAATCAAAAATTTCACAAAATACCAAAATTGAGGAAACATTACAAACAGCCATCTTAAACCCACATAAAATATCCGCGTCTCAATACAATAAGACAGTTTCTTTTGACTAAATGAAACATCCTTTGAGTGCAGCATCACAGTGCTACAGTATTCAGTTCGCTAATTAAGACTTGTTGTCAGTAACTTTAACAGTATTTCATCATCATCATCATCATTTCAGCCGAAAGACGTCCAATGCTGGACATAGGCCTCCCGGGACCAAGTGTCACTACGTAGACCAATCCCGTGCGTCTCGCATCCAGCGGATCCCCGCAACCTTCACCAGGTCATTGGTCCACTTAGTGAGAGGTCTTCCGGCCGAAGACGGGTAAGAAATACCAGCCAGGACCAACGGCTTAGCGTGCTTTCTAAGGGTATTACCTATGGGTATATCTTCGAAACCTTTGTGTTATGGAAAGCACGTTACGGTATGCCATAACGTGCTTTCCATAACAACGAGATCCTTGGTACGTTATAGATGTTAACCCATCCATTGACTGACCTTAGTTTCTTAGCAAAGGTTGCTAAGAAACTTCAATTTTAAATCTTAAGAAACTTAAAGTTTAAAGTGAGTAGTTAAATAAGGCATCCTAATTCCAACTACCAAGACTTACATTTAAACATACAGTCTATTAAACCCACATAAAATATCCGCGTCTCCATACAATAAGACGGTTTCCTTTGACTAAATGAACCATCTTTTGAGTGCAGCATCACTGTGCTGCATTATTCAGTTCGCTAGTTAAGCTGAACACAAATACTTGAGTGTGTCGGCTTAAATACCTGATATGTGTAGCTTAGGAGACGGGCTGAGGTATGAGCGGAGAGCGGGTGAGATTAGGATTAGGTAAACACACTATACAGTGAGAGCAGTGGTGGCCCAGTGTTGGCGGCCCCGACTTACGAACAGCGAGTCGTGGGTTCGAACCCCGTCAGGCGCATTACTTTGTGTAATTTATTTCATCACCACTGCTCTCAAAACGGTGAAGGAAAACATCGTGAGGAAACCGGCATGTCTTAGAACCAAAATATTCGAAGACATGTGACATCTACTGGCCTGTTGGTCTAGTGGTTAGTGACCCTAACTGCTATGCCGGAGGTCGTGGGTTCGATTCCCACCCAGGACAAATGTTTGTGTGATGAGCACGATCATTTTGTTCTGTGTCTGGGTGTAATTTATCTATAATATTACTTATATATTTAGAAATATATAAGTATGTTTATCAGTTGTCTAGTACCCATAACACAAGCTCTGCTTAGCTTGGGACTAGATGGCGTTGTGTGATAGTTGTGGAATATTATTATTATTATTATATTATTATCTACCAATCCGCACTGGGCCCGCGTGGTAGATTATAGCCCATCCTTCTCCTAGAGAGGAGGCCTGAGTCCCTGCAGTGGGAACATTATAGGCTGATGATGATGATGATGACTATACAGTACTTTTTAACAAGATTCTATGCTTCTTTAAGGTTAAAGAAGCTCGAAAAACTCAAACTCACTTTTAAATGTCAAAAAATAAGCGAAGCTACAGTCACTAGGCTACTAACTTGAAAAAGTTCTGCAGTTGCGTATTCCAAACCGTAGATTTCTATGGAGAAAAATTGGCAAGAAAGCCGAAGTAACCTGCGTTATTCAAGTATATATTTTTTTTTGCATGTCAGTCAGGTTAAATGTACATCTAAAATTATGATTCACGGCAGTAACAAATATGGCTAAACAGAGTTTTAATATATTATTTTCTTTTTCTATTTCTTGAAATAATTTAAACTGAGAGGGTTGTATTGATGAGTTTAGTGATTAATAATTGTGTAAATATATAATTATATGTTACAGCTTCAAACAAAGTTTTGTTTAACACTCACTAACATCATGCGCATGAGCTCCTGGATCGTGTTGTTGGATTTTCAATCAGGAATTTCTTATTAGCAGCCACGGAGTCTGTATTTGTGCCCAGTTGATTACAATAAACTCGCTTAGTTAGCTTATTCATGCAAAATTATAAGACAAGTCCCAAAAAGTTCATAACTTAGGTCCCGTAGTAAGACTGCACTCAGCGCTATGCGGCATACTTAGATACTTTGGAAATTGGAATAGCCCACATGTTATAGAAAATGCCTGAATACTTCGCGTTCCTAACTTTAGCTTAAGACAGTATTAACTGCTTGTCATTCTTCGTAAACTTAACTATGTAACGACAGTGGTAAAAAATAAACAGGAACTGATTTATAACTTTATTCGGGCAGAGCTTCCCCTTACAACTTATTACAATCGAGTGCGACAAGACCGCGAAAATGAGCTTGCAGGGCATTATAAAGCTTTATCCCCACCGGAGGCGTCCGGTAGTTATGGCTGTTAGTGGCTTGGCTATGGTTGGCATGGCTATCGTTGGCTTGTCGCTGGAGTGGCTTGCTGTCAGGTGGCTGTCAGATGGCTGTCAGATGACTGTCAGTGGGCTGTTGTAACATTCGGCCGTCCTGAAACAATTGCTCCCGTAATGGGAACCACAAAACAACGATTACAAGTCAGCTCAAAAAAACCAAGTTAAAATGGGGCAATAAACTTTGATCTCTCAAGAAGATTTATGAAATCTTCGGTGTTCAATTGTTCATCCACACTACTGGTGCTCTCAGACATTTAAGCATCGCTACGATATAGTCATAGGGAATCAACGGATACTAAGCCTGTAAACCCGTTGTATCATAATTATTTTATGACCTTTTATACTTCTTAGTTTATGTCAATCATTACCTAACTCCTCAATATCACTTAATGTGGACCAGAATATAAATCCTCTAACATACAAGAATTAACTTGGCAACAGGCTCGCCCCCTATTGCATGGGACTTAAACTTTACTGTATACTACTATGTGTGTGTACTCATGGGTACACCTCTACCTAACCCTTCGGACATTACAAGCGTGATGTTATCAGCATTGACCTTGTTGCTGCTGGTAGTCAGCGCCTGGCGCCAATGTGCGTAATCACTATTATCAGCTATTATTATTTTTCGCCTTGTATCTAATTAGTTACGACTCATTTTCTTTCCAGCTTTTCTAATTCGAGTAGTAGATAACCCTATCGCTTCTAAATTGCACTGGATCAGAAACTCGGTCTAGGTTAAATCGTAAGGCTTATAGGTACCCTGTTGTATTATTAACAGTATTATTAAAACTCCAAATTATGTTTGGTAACCTATTGTCCCCATAATGAGATGCTTCCATATGTTCCGTGAATTGTGCGATTAGTGCCTTCCACACTTCGACCTACTCATTAAACGTAGAATCAGAGACATTAAAAACATGAAACACTTTTCATATAAGAAAAGATAACTAAAAAAACTAAGTTTGCCAAACTATCGTATAAAGAAACTGAAGAAACAATTTAAGTTAACTATAAACCTGGATACCAATATGACACACGCACACACACATGTAGGTACTAACACACATGCTTCTTAGCGTGTCGATGGCAAAACTTCATTACTTTTACACACAACACCATTTAACCCCATCAACACCATGAATACTTTTTTTTTTTTTTTTAGCTATTAACACTAATGCTAAGATAATGATACTCGGGCCCCCAAGATACCTACAAGCGTAGTCTAATTTCGAGACCTCGGTTCTATCACCATATTCAAATTAAAATTTAACTTGCTACATGTATTTTTAGCGCGAAGTTATATTAACAAAAATGATTGTAAATAGACTTAATTAATATTATTCTTCTTAGCAAACCTATGACACGCAATAGCTGTTAACAGTTAACGTATTTTTAAACTGCTGTTCCGTTACAAACTTCTTGAAATATCTACTCGTAAAGACCTTGCCATGGTCGGAAACCATGTGATCTGAAAAAATAATTGCGATCTAAACTAATTGTCACCACAGAATTATTGGCAGTACGCGTTGGTTCAGAAACAACGAATTTAGTGAAAGCATGTATCAATATAAACATGTACCCACTGGTACTCCTTTTTTTGTTTAGCCAGAAGGGCTCAAACTATCGATATTTACCATTTTCATTGGTTCAGTAGATTTAGGAATTGAATGTCATTGACCCTCTTTCCTACCGTATCCGCTTTCCCGTAAGTACAATGTAAACATGACGTCACTTATTAATGTTTACGTATAAATCGGGTAATTTATAAATGGAAACCAAAAATTTTGTTCTTATATATAAGTTCAGAACTTCGTTCTTTACGAACTTTACGCCTTGGCCAACATCGTCATGATGCATTTTGTAATATTTTCCATCGCGCGAAGTTTGACACAACTAATCGGGTACCGTAAAGATTTGTTTACGTTATAGACTACTATCAATACTACAATTATTCATTATAGGTATAACTATCTGTACATCCACTTTGCAGCAAAACAATACAACTTTTTGGCTTTTCATCTTGTCATTGCACTGTACTGAACTAATCGTTAACCTCTAAATGGTACACATTAAACGGCATTCATCAAACGATCTACTTACCTAAGGCTGAAGCAAAGGCAGGCATAGGCATAGAATTTAACTTTAGCTTCGGTTTTGGCTTGCTGGATTTTGCTTGGCTTTTGTTTGTAATATCGAGCAATGCATGGCAAAAGATCACGTTTAGTCATTGTATCGCGCACTGCAGTACAGTCCGAAATTACATGGACATTTTTACATAACACATATATACGATAATATTATCTTCGCAACAACTTCATTACTGCAAGGGATTAAAGCCCAAAATCATGATTAACACTCTTTCCGACTGGTAACGCGACTAAACTAAAGGACAGGGTGCAACTACCGTCAATCTGCATTTATAAAAGATACCTTGCTGCATACGTGTGAATTTCTATTGGGAATCTCCATAAGATTTATGTGACTTGCCTCTTATTCATACCCACATCGTATTATTTTTTTTGTTAGTTTGTTATACAATCGAGATATTATTGCAAAGTTATGAATGGACTTTCCTAAGAGCCTATACTACCTCAAATTAGCAACTGTATTTGTGGTGGTTCAAACTTCGTTTGAAATACTGTTAGAATAAAGTTCTAATCAGCTTGCACTACAAAGCGGTTGTTACGTCTTTCGCTGCGGGCGAATAGTGCGAAATTAGTGATATTTTGCGATTTACAACAAAACTATTGCTTGAACTAAAAAAGTAAAACACTATGATTTTAGTATGTTGCTTGTAGAATTATTTGGCAAAAAACTATGGAGCAAAGTTGTAGTATGTTTTCACAACACTATGTTACTAGCATATCAAGTTACAAGAATATCATATTTTTCTGATTTTGTTTGCTGCAGTGAATCATATACTTTTACGCATTATAAAACTCGCGTTTTACTCCTGTTGGCCTCATAAATAACTACATAGAATAAATTGACGCACTTTGTTTACATTACTCGAGACGGGAAATAAAGACACATGTATCAACTTAAATTCAACCGGTTGAATGCCATCACATGATATTTTACCTAAATTAGAAATATGTAAAAATTAACGGTTTCTCATAATTAATTTTAAGTTCCTCGTTTGCAATTTGTCAAGAACTTTATCCAATAAGTTTATACCTGTTTGAATATCGACTGACGGTAGCAAGAGATCGCCTAGGAATGCTATATACCACTGACAATAGTTTGATGAAATAATTGTAGTTATTTATATCTAAATGATTTACTTATCGGGCCTACCAAATTACCTAATTTTGTCTACGATTGGCATAATTATCAACACATGGGGCACTTCATGGTAAAACACATTTGGCTAATATATTTGGCTAATGGCATTTGGCTAATATTTTGCAAATATTGGCATGTTAACTGACCTTGTTATTTATGCATGGTTCCTGGCAGCTCTCAGCGTGAAGTAGGACGGTTCCTCCCTTCCATGTCCTTGGGCCCGCTGTTGACGACCTTGAGGTAGCCTTCATTTACCGTAGAAGCGTTACTGGCAGAGAAATGGATATTTCTTGTAACTCGAAGTGTCTCACAGGTGGTTATTGGCCGCAGTCTTCGTTTTCAGGGTCAAATTATGGAATTAATGATGCGGTACTGAGGGCAGGCGCTTAGTGTTCCATCCAGATCGTCGACTGCTTCTTCAATTTGTACCATCACCTTGTGATTCTGGGATGGGCGATTCTTCAATATTTTCCTTGCAGGCGGTGTGCTTCAACGTTCTCCGTTTGAATTTTTAGACATCGTCCTTTGTACTAGGTGACCGTTGAATTTTAAATGTATCAGAGCGTCGTTTAATCGTAGGTTTTTTGTTTTCGATACCACTTCTGAGTGTAACGACAGTGGTAAAAAATAAACAGGAACTGATTTATAACTTTATTCGGGCAGAGCTTCCCCTTACAACTTATTACAATCGAGTGCGACAAGACCGCGAAAATGAGCTTGCAGGGCATTATAAAGCTTTATCCCCACCGGAGGCGTCCGGTAGTTATGGCTGTTAGTGGCTTGGCTATGGTTGTCATGGCTATCGTTGGCTTGTCGCTGGAGTGGCTTGCTGTCAGGTGGCTGTCAGATGGCTGTCAGATGACTGTCAGTGGGCTGTTGTAACAACTATTTCAATATATCGATTTCTGATACGAAAGGATTTTGCATAAGAAACTTGGTAGAAGGAAATTTTATGGCTGACGTGAATATGGGACATAGTTTATACATTAAACGGGAGCTCGTGAATAATAGCAGCGACTCGAGTGGATCTTTAGGGTAAGCTACGCTTGCCTGGGCTGGTCCGTGGATGGGTGACCCGAGATGGCGAGTTTCCTTCGTGCTTTGAAAAGTACGTTAAACTGTTGGTTTCAGCTGTCAATTGTAGATCTTTGGCAGTCGTTACAGGTAGTCAGTGGCCCAAAAGTCTGCTACCTGGGTTGTGGAGGTTGGACAAGCAGTCACTCCTTAAGAAATACTGATATCTAGCTGCATCTAGTTACACTAGAAGCCTTCCTCAACATAGTTGGGAGAAAGCTAGGCAAATGATGATTTTTTTAATGTGTTCTAAATGATATTCTACGAGTACAAATTAGAGTTATAGACATAGTCAATCTCGTAATAATTAATAAACCGATTAGGTTTATTTGTAAATGCGACGATTAAAATTAAATAATTGTTACTGCAATTAAAGTTATATATCCTGGTAATTGTGGAAATTGCTGTCAACAACGAGATTTTTTTTTATTTGTTTGTTTTACTAAACAATTCAATTACTTGAACGATTTAAATAATATTTCAAATATTTAACTATCATCTAGCCTTTTCCCAATTTTTTCGGCCTTCAGTCGACCTTAAAGATGGAACAGTGCGATTGTTACTATTTATCCAGAATCTTCGTGTTCAAAACTCAACACGTGAATTACCTACATCTGAACTAAAATCAAAATATTACTTCAATACATATATTATAAACTACTACACTATACTACTACTTACTTACTATACTTACTTACTACTTACTTACTATACTACTATTACTTTCCTCTCGCAGGTCTGCTGGAAGAAATTTCACATGAAATAAGCAGTACCTTTGTGCTCTTCTATTTTTTTTATGTTTTTATCCTTTTTTGTATTTTGTGTGTACATAAATAAATAAATAAATAAATAAAACAAAGTCCTCTGCCGCATCGATGTTCATGCAGTTTTCACCAATGGAGAGTGGTTCTCGAGGAAGGTTTTAGAATAAAATATTCCACGCGGGCAAAACCGCGGGCATCAACTAGCATTAAAATTAATTTTTGATTTTAATTTCAAGCACAGGCCTCAATTCTGTGTTTCATAATTAAAAACAAGCCCATGAAATCCTATGGGTTTAGTACCAGGTAAATATTTGCTATTATTTTAGTGGATGAACACCAAAATTCATCTGTAAAGACTACCGCCTCAGAATCCCGCGGGGAAATCAAGCCAGCGGATTTGGACAGAGCATTTAATCTGAATACGATTCCATGATTCTGTAGCTATATTGGAATGTTCTTTTTAGGGGTACTTAGTGGAAATAAAGTAGCGTAAATACTAGGAAATAATAGATCATTCATTCAACTATTTAACCGACTTCGAAAAAGGAGGAGGTTATTTCTCACTATTTTGGGGTTGGCTTCCAATCTAACCATATCTGTCTTCTGTTAATATGGAGGGTAGTGAAAATTATGTTCCTGCTACCATTATTTTCAGACTTATTTTACAGTCGATATTAGACGTTTAATTTTTTTCTCTGGGACTTCGTCAAGTTTCATTGTTTCGGCGTTTTTTCCGGATCGTCACTTTTGTTTCCGCTGCTCATAAAAAGTCTAGCCGGATGCAGCTGCATACCAGTATTTTACATAAAGTGACTACCTATCTATTTACAACTCAATAAGTAGGTACCGGGTAATACGATACCCCGTGATAATGGGCCTACTACAATCTCACACTTCACCACAGTCCCGGCCTGCGCGAGTTTACCGCACGAAAAAACTGAACGCTCCCGGCGCTACCACACGCTCAGTTAAGTACGCGCAGGCCTCATTTTTGTCGAAATCGTCGACGCGCAAACAACGTTTCCCAGTAAAGAACTATTTCTTCAATCCTGTGATTTAATTTTCCAAATTGCAGGCAGAAATTTATATAGACTTAAAAATTCAGTTAAAAAGTATTGCGAATATTGCGAAGGCCGCGCCGTGGGGTTTGCGCAGGGTTTGCGCGTGATTCAGTTTTCCCAACCACACGTACGGTGTACCGTGTTCAAGCCAGTTTGCGCAGGCAAGTCCGTGGTGAAGTGTGAGCGTGTGGTAGGCGCATAAGACTGGTTGTCAGACTGTCAGCCCACCGCCGTGAACATAGGCCATTGCAGTTAACGAACAAAAGTATTTTATTATTTAAGTGAGTTCCAATTCGTTTTGTTTCTTTACGTGTCTTAGAAAATTTTATAGGTCTAAGGCCCCTTGCACACGGCGTATTTTAAACACGTCGACGACGTGAGTGAGAAAGCACGTAGTCGGCGACGCAGATGCCAATTTTTGCGTTTTTATAGAATCAAAACGCGCGTAAAACACGATACAAATGCGTGTGTGCGTTCGAAACTAGTTTGGAGCGCGTACAAAGGGTCGCTTTGGGATCGCTGTATCTGCGCGTATACGCGCCGACAACAGACGTGCGTTTCACGATCGCCCCATGTGATTAGGTTACAAAGTTGCGTTCAAATCTCGTTTGAAGCGCGTATATACGCGTCATCAGCGCGTCGTCGGTGCCGTAGAAAATACGCCGTGTGCTAGGGGCCTTAGACAATTCTTACGAAAGAGTGCTTGTTTTGGACAAGCACGTTTCGTAGGAATCGTCTAGCAAAATAATAATTCCTGAGTTGAATATTCGACATCAACATCTAATAGTATTTCAAGGGCATTCTTGATAAACACTTCTAAAACAACAGTTTATAATAATAATGAATACTTTTAGCCCTTTCGACAGACGTCTCGAACTAATCTTTTAGTTACTTCGATCCCTTTAATGTGTTTTCATGAAGTTAAAGTATTAAATAGCTCCGTTGACCTTGGCAGTCGAGCTTAATTTTATAGAAATCTTTTGAAGGGACGGCAGCTTGCGAAGTTTGTCGTCAAGCGATTTACTTTTTGTCGCAGTAATATCTCGATTAGGAATTAAGTCAATAATTGATTTTAATTAAATTATAATATTATAGTTGCGTAAGATAGACTACAATTTTGGTCTAGTGGTAGAAAGTACGACTGCTGAACACGAGGTCCTGGGTTCGGTTCCCTGGTCGGGCAAAGTGTTATTAGGTTTTTCCTTCAAGAATTTCTCAGTAGCAGCCACGAAGTCTCTGTGTTCAGTTGATGGCTAGGCTCGCCCTTATTGCATGGGCTTTAAACATAGCTGGCTAAATTTGGGCGCACTATTAGGCACACCTCTGCCCAAGCCTTCAGGAATTACAGGCGCGATATTATTTTATGAATAAAAACAAACCCGGTTTCAATAAATTTTAAACACTGTGTAAAGAATTTGTCGGTAAAATAAACACCTCTGCCTTCCCCTCGAAGAAACCCAGTCGTAATGCTAAGTATGTAACTCCCAGGATGGGTAACCCATTTGATCACCATTAACCCTACATCTGGCTAAAGGGTAAGCCTATTTGCCGAGAAATTAAAAAATAACAATAACGCCGGGCTAAAGGCTAAACATCTGGCTAACATGTGACATGTTCATAAATTTCACCAAAAAGGTTCAATGTCACAGCTTTTGAGTTATGACGCTAGAGGGCGCTGGCGATGGTGGCTGTTATTTATGGTTACCTACGTAATGTTAGTGCCTAAGCCACTGGTTAGTGAGGGTTAGATTTTATATTTTACCCCGATTTTTGTTTGTGCGATAGAGTGATTTGGTATTCTTAAAACCATATTGCCAACATTTCTAGGATGAAAATAATAAAGACGCTTGCAAAATTGTGGTGTCAACCGCTTAATCATCCCAATCGAAGACTGTCTATTACATTTACCGCATAAATTACTGAGATATTGCTATGTGATATTAGTAAGAGCAGTTATTGCGTAATCAGCTTAGAGCGTTGCCACAGTGAGTACGAGATGGTGAATGTTATGTTTTTAATTTTCGGTTATGTCAGTTCAGTCAGCCAGTTTCCTCACTTTTTGAGAATAGTGGTAGTGAAATACTATTTGACGGCACGGTTGGCGCAGTGGCTAAGCGATTGGACTGCTGCGCTGCGTGTCGCGGGTTCGATCCCCGCACGGAACAAATATTTGTATGAACTGCAGATAGTTATTTCGGGTCAGGGTATTTGTGTATGTGAGTTTATATGTTTGTGAACGCACCCACGATACAGGAGAAATTCCTAGTGTGGGGCAACGTTTAAAAAAAAAAAAAAAAATCCCAAAGTTTGCCTCGTAAATTGCTGCGAGCAGCAATACTGTATATTACGGAATGTATATGTAATCACCACCCATTATAAAACGTCCTATGATGTTTCTGTTCTTAATTACTAATTTGACTAACTAATTAACAAAGATACCAATATCGATACTAGTGAAGAATTCCATCCATACCCGCACTCAAGAAACCTGTAATAACCTGTTACAAATCAGAATCTTTATGGTAACACGCAAGAACTTTAGCTGACCCAGAGGGAAAATGTAATAAACTTGGTTTTAAAACTAAATTTTTCTAGATTTTCTCCACTAAAGTATATTGTTTGAGAAAGCGTTCGCTTGAAGCGATGCAACGGATTGCGCTGAGCATTTGAGCTGTAAATTGAGTTTGAAGAAAACTTTGATTAGAGTACGTGGTTCTAGTTTTATTTCGAGTTCTGTTCATCTGGGAATTAGGGGGAGTGTATTAAGTTTGAGGTATTAGCTAGGAGAGGATAGTGCTGTATAATATTGAAAGTATTTAAAACTGAGTAAATAAAATGGGACAAGGGCAGGAAGATGATTTTGAAAACTGAGTAAATATTTAAAAAAAAATTATTATACATCAATTAATTTGTGATTGGAGCCTTCTTTTAAGCAAGTAGACAATATAATACAGACAAGATTGACATAATTATAGTTTGTTTTGTGTGTGCGTGCGTGTGTATCTGTATGTTTCCTCAAAAGTAAGTAGTTTGATCCATTTCAGTAATAAACTGTAAGTTTAATATCAGTCAGACAAATAAAGTTAAAAGTTAAACTTAGGTAGAGACTCATAAATGATTCTGCCATGGAGTGTAAATGTGGTGTTGTTCTACGAACAATGGGGTGTTTTATATCGTGTCCTGCGTGTCCTGTTGTTTGTTCACTACAGGAACTGATGGACGCTACCGAAAGCGTTAAACTAGTAGCTCAGTTCTGGGCGGGCACAATTCAGATTGTTATTGTTACGACGGTGTACTATTAGGTACAGCTCTGCCTAACCCTTCACGGATTACAGTCGTGATGTTATGTTGTAATAACTCTGGAAATACCAATAACAGCTTGTATAAGTTATATTATTATTACTTTAAAAGGTCGTCATGATACAAGCTGTGACGTCATTTCCCGTCCACAGACAGATTTACTGCTATTTCTCAATGTTTTAATAAAAAAAGTTGTGTTATTGTTACTTATTTTAGTTTTACGCCACCCCGCTATGTTGGTGGAAAAATGGAAAATAAACTTGTTACTGTCTCGAAATGAAAACTTTTATTTGTAACTGAACCATTGTGCACCAACTAAACTTTTAGTTGGGATGTCTTTGGAGTTTAAATGAGACAAGCTATGGAAGTTTTTTGTGGTCTCAGCTAAGTTTGTGAAAAACTTTCTCTGCTGAGGTTATAGTTAAAATTGTAACGGAGATGTTATAATGACGTTGAATTACAACTTGTTTCTGAGATGTCGAAGCAAGGAGAATCTGTTCTGGTGGAGAGTTATTGATGACTCCGCCCTTTTTAACCACCCATGTTCCTTCTTAGCCCTTGTCCGAGGCCGCGGTATCTCTTTCAAACAACTCGCAGCCCCGACAGGCGTCGGCCCTTACGGGCCCTGCAATGTTGCTGACATCCCTATGAGGCGCGCGTGAAAATAACCTATTTGTGAGATGATCACGAATGGGTTATTTAAGTTTTTCATTCAGAGGACGTCATTCGGCTGAAGTGATAATGATGGTCATGTGTCGAACGTTGGTACGTATGTTGTCTAATTCAATTCAAGTTGATAAGAAACATAGTTTTAGCTATGAATAGTATTTTACGTGACTATATAAGTAGTAAACCATAACAACATGTGAAAATAATAAATAAATACATATTATTTTCCCCTGTACAATTTCACATGTTCCGTATGGTGTCGGACGCAAAGAATAGCACCATCCCATATCTTCCCGTGGGTGTCGTAAGAGGCGACTAAGGGATGTACCAGAGAATGGGCAGCAGCGTTCTCTGTGCTTTTTGTATTGACCGTACTGCGATCGCCAACCCGCCTGCCAAGCGTGGCGATTATGGCAAACAAAAATTACACTTAAGGGAGGCCTATGTCCAGCAGTGGACGTCTTTTGGCTGAAATGATGATGATGAATGATGAATTTCACATAATATATTATACCTAAATTCAGCCTAATACTACACCTATACCATATCACATTCATACTCGGGAAGGAAGGGAAACTCGATTGTATTTGGGAAGTGATCATTTTGATTTGTGTCATTCAATATTCCCCCTTTCTGGCATCATACGAGTGTCAGTTACTTTTTATCATGGCATATTCACTCTTATTGCTTTATCTGAACTGCGGGAAGGGAAGTCACAATTGCGTACAATAAGAGCCGGATTTATAAATCGTTTTCATTTATAAACTTCCTGGTATCGATTCTTTGAATGAGAAGTGTGAAGTTTAATGTAAGAAGTTCAGTTTTCGATTCACAGACTTTTGCTGCTGAGATTGTGCTAGTTCTACATTTTCTGTCTTTAATATGTTTTTCTTTAATATGTTTTTCTTTAGTAACTAATGTTTTTTTTTGTGGCGGGAAATCATCAAATGCCTTCTCCCATTCTGGGCAGAGCGGTGGGAAGTGTCAGACTTCTACTTTTTTTTTTTTTTTTTTTTGGGACAATCCCGCCACACTATTCCCAACCCATGTTCCTTCTTAGCTCTTTGTGTTGAGGCCGTGGTAACTCTTTCGAACAACACAGAGAGTTGCTACACACAAACTTCACTACATACTCGTACCTGCGTACTGAGCGTTTGGCAAAAAACTTCACTCATTAACAAACGTCGCAGAGTATTCGTTACGCTTGGTTGATGTGATTTGTAGCTCGGTGTATGTGACAAGCTGTAGCGATTTAATATTAGTTTTTAAACCGACAAACCGAATAATATTAGTGGCTACCAATATTATTCGGTTATCCGTGATCATGGTGCTTGCAACAGCACCAAACGAGTACTCAAAAAAAAATAGGGATATTCCTGACTTAAAAAAATATGATTCTGTTAGATTATCGAAAAATATTGGATACGTGTTTTTTGTTTTATACAATTAATCAAAATTGACGAAAATAAAGCGTGTCAAAGATCGTGAGTGGTGGCTGGTGACGTCATTTTCTGGTAAAAAACTGTGACGTCACGCGACTTTTCAAAGCACTGTATCGTCTTCATTTATTGTTGACGTGAAAAAAGAAAAAATTCGTGTCCAATATTTTTTGGAAATCTATCTGACGGACTTATTAGTTTTTTTGTCAACTACCCTATTTAATATTAGTTTTTAAACCAACATGGTCACTAATATTAGTCGGTTATCCTTGATCATGGTGCTTGCAGCAGCACCAAAATAACGAGTACTCAAAAAAGAATATTGTAAACTTTGTCATAGCCATGTAATGTTCTTCATGAGTTCATGGATGGATGCAGGATAATAGTGGCAGATAGTGCATTCCTAATAATAATTCCTAATATCCTAATTCCTAATAATAATTTTAATATAATTATTTATATAATTTTAATGTAATTATTGTGTTTATTTAATTTTAGATACCATTTTTAATGTTAATGTAATTGTTTGTTTAATTTAGATACCATAATTTAATTGTTGTTTTGTTTGTTTCAATTTTAGTTTTAGAAAAATTTAAAATTTTGTATGCCTATTATTAGGTAGATTGTACAAGGCTCATCCATATTGTTATTCCAGCTTATTTTATGTACCTACCTTCAATTTATGCAAATAAATCTTTACTTACTTACTTACTTACTAATAATTATACTATAATAACGGTTAAGGACCAGCACATAACATTACGCCTGTAATTACTTGTTAAGCTGTTTGTTGTTATTTGTTTATGTATGTGCTGCTCTTTTGTGTTGCTGCTGTCCATTAACGAATAAATACGTATTCTATTCTATTCTATTTTTAATTCTCGAAAAATCGGTTTTGGTTTCGATTTCCGGGTCGGGCATAGTGTTGTTGGGTTTTTTCATTAGCTTTTCTCAATAACAGCCACGGACTCTGAATTTGAGCTCGGTTGGTGGCAATAGACTCGCCCCCAGTTATATGAGACTTAAATATAACTAATAAAATCTAGGTGTTGTATATTGCGGTTGCACGTTGCGGCGTGCATTCGTTGTTCCGTGATTCGGGGTCTCGAGCATTCGTTGTTGCGGTTTGCGTCGCTGCGTGCTTTTGTGCTCGCAGTGTTCGTTGTTGCGGGCATTCGGTGGCGTGTGGTTCGGCGTGGTGGCTTTCGGAATGACGTATTGCACTCGTAGTTTCGTTCTTCTTCCGTCCTTCTGACATTCAAAAGTGCCTGTAATGGCTTAATTGAAATAAAATATTTGAGTTTGAGTTTGAGTTTTGAGTTTATTAGGTACACCTCTGCCTAACCCTTCGGAGATTATAGGCATGTAAGCAATGTCATCATCATCGTCATCATCAGCCTATAATGTTCCCACTGCAGGGACTTAGGCCTCCACTCTAGGAGAGGGATGGACTACGATCCGCCTCGCGGGCCCAGTGTGGATTGGTAGATGTCACATGTCTTCGAATTTATTGTTCTAAGACATTCTCGCGATGTTTTGAGAGCAGTGGTGATGAAATAAATTACACAAAGTAATGCGCCTGACTGGTTTCGAAACCACAACTCACTGTTCGTAAGTCGGGGCCGCTACCACTGAGCCACCACTGCTCTAAGCAATGTAACTTCACAAAACCTGTAATACCTGTAATGCCTGTAATGGCTTAATTAAAATAAATGCTTTGAGTTTGAAAATTTTAAAGGTTTTGCTTCCGATTATCACAAATCGCTAACTCCCACGCTTTACCCCACAACCAAACTTGAAGGCTTATTGAAATAAACTTGAAAATATACATGCAAAATTACGAGTACGCTAATTGCATTCCAAAAGTATTATTATTTAATATAAACTTGGTTCAAACACTCAGCGTTTAGGAGTTCATTCGATTATTTGAGACCACTTGAGAATTCAAGAGAGTATTAACATTTAATTTATAGATCAATATTGGAAATTGTAATTTTGTTTGCAGTTGTTTGTGTTGCATGTTTGAAGGAGAAATTATAATGTACTGCTATTTGAACAATGTTTCAAGGTTAAGACAACACAACATAGAGAAGCCTTGATACTGGAGATGATATTGTAAACAATGTTCATACTTGTACAAACTATGCGTGTCTTGGGTTGGAACTTGAGATCTATAACTTGGAATAGGGGATCGGACTGACTCAAAAAAACATGATTCTGTTTAGTCCGTCAGTTAGATTATCGAAAAGTATTGGATACGTGTTTTTTGTTTTATCAAATCAATAAAAATTGACGAAGATAAAGCGCGTCAAAGATCATGGAGTGGGGTTTGATACGTCAATTGAAGGTACAAAATGTAATATCATATGACGTCACACGAGTTTTCGAAGCACTGTATCGTCTTAATTTTTTGTTTATGTGAAAAAAGAAAACATACGTGTTTAATATTTTTTGGAAATCTATCTGACGGACTAATTAGTTTTTTTTTGTCCGATCCCCTATTCCAACGGTCACACCACTAGACTTTACTTGCCTTTCCAATTGGAACTGGAACCCAAGACACGTGGATTCAACTTTAGAATTATTACTTGGCGTTCCGACGAAATAGGTACCTAAGAAAATAATGAAATTTGATTTATTTGTTACAGGAGGACTTTCAGCAAAAATAAATAATAAAAGACAACATAGTCACCAGTCAACTACAAATGACAATAAATCAATATCTAGGTAAAGCATGGGGACAACGCTAGATAAAAAAGTTATGGAGTCAAGATATCCCAAGGTCCTAGCAGAGCTTGCACTGCAGTGGTCTAACATAACAAAAAGACTATTGCCTACTTTATTTATCTATATGATATTCTTTCTAACTCTCCCAAAAAGCCAGTTCCCACGCCATTCAAATCTCCATGAACATCACATAAAATATAAATCTAACTACACACCGGGTCCCTGGCGTAATTTGTCACCAAGTTTAGCAACACCTGCCATGTTATCTCAACTGAAGTCAAACACCCCCACACCCCCCCTCGAACACCCCCTTACGCCCCCTCATAACGACGCGTCCTGGAGATATCCTTTTGTTATAATATGATTTATAATCTGTTTCAGGTGTCGCTGTTGAGCAGTCAGTTCTGTAAGATAGGTGTGTTTTTGGTGTGTGGTGAAAAGCTGTGGTAGGTAAAGGAAATGGTAATTGTTTTTGATTAATTAAATTAGTGTGAGAATATTAATTTGAAACTTGACGATGTAAATGGTATGGCTTAGCGAATGTTGCGTGAGGAGTTTTGTCAGAAATCAGAATGAGAAGTTATGGAAAAAATTATTTGCGGAGTGTTCCGTAATTTTTTTTTTTATATTGAGCATTTTGTCTACCGAAGAGTTGATCAATTCACCACAATTATAACAGGAACCAAATCTAGTCATTGTGATCTATCAATGAATAATGTTGTATTATTATCAATAAAAAGTGCCAGGGTAGCAGGCGAACTTCAAATTTTCTTTCGTTTCTAACTATTTGCGGGTGGGTCAGTTTGTATGTTGGTTCAAATGATTCGCGACCGTAGCAAAGATTACTCTAAGTTATAATCATTAAAATCATCAATGTAACCCCTTCTTTTTTTTTTTTGGTGGGTGGAAAATCATCAAATAACCCCCCCGCTCTTGGACAGAGCGAAGGGGAGTGTCAGACTTCTACTGACTAAAAACCGAACTCATGTTCCTTCTTTGCCCTTGCGCCGAGGAGGCCACGTCATCTAGTACAAAAATCCGCGGCCAATGTAACCCCTTTAAGTCCATTCAATCTCTAATCTATCATGTAAACATATCTAATCTAATCAATGTTTTTTTAAATCACACGAAAGTTTTATTTTTGTAGACTACCTTCACGCTTTTCCCTTAATACGGATAAATTGGTGACATAAGGAATATTTTGAAAATCGGACAATACGAATATTTTACACTTGAGTAAAACTCAGCCAGATTTTAGCTCAGAACACGTTGAATCAGTCATTCTCATCTACATTGTTCATCATTTACAGGTAGTCTCAGAGACTTTAGAGATGATACAGAGCTTGGAATCGACTAACCAACCTGCCGTGACGCCTTTTTTTTTGTTGTAGTTTGGGAAATCATCAAAATAATGACTCCTCCCGCTCTGGGCAAAGCGGTAGGGAGTACCAAACTTTTACTGACAAAAAACCACCCATGTTCCTTCTTAGCTCTTTGTGCCGAGGCCGCGGTATATCTTTCGAACAAGGCGTCGCCGTCGGCCCTTGCATGGTCCATGTTGCCGACATCTGTTTGAGGCGCGCGTGGAACACGAACGCGCAGTCGACACGGCCTGTCGTCGTCATAAGACGGACGGACGGCGAGGTATAGATGACAGCCTCAGTGTACAGACAATTAGAAAATTGTGGCTTATAATCCATTTGTGTGAACTCGTCATATGGTCACCAAGTGTCCCAGTGTTCATGCAACGCAAGATGGAAGGTGGTTCATTGTCCGTCACAGACACTCTGCATACCCATTTGAGATTAGTGTTGCCCAAAATCGGTCTTGGTCTTGCAGTCTTGGTCTTGTTCTTGCATTTTCGCAAGACCAAGACCAAGACCGACTCATTCTAGCAAGACCAAGACCAATACTGAACCCTGCAAGATTTGAGCAAGAACAAGACTTAGCCTGCAAGACTCTTGCTTCTCGCAGTTTAGTCAAACTGAGATCTGGCGTTATTATTTTCTTTCTATGTTTTGGCGAATTTGCGTACTAGTAGTATGGATATTTGTATGTCTGAATAAATAAATAAATTGAATTAAATTAGGTAGGTATTTTGTTTCGACGACGACAAATTTTATTAGTTAGAATTATCAAGTCGAGACGATGATGAAAAATATGTAAGTGATAATTATTTTAACCGCTAGCTGTTTGTGAAGAGTTTAGGATAGCCACTAAACACGCACAGTAAATCATAATAGGTACCTACCTAAAGTTAGTAATTACGCTTATTGACTAAATTGCATATTTTTTTATAATTATTATGAAGTTATTTTAATTAAGTATGTCAATTTAAACTGTCAATGTACCTACTCTGTTACGTTGTTCTTAGATCTAAACTAACGTGTTTAGGCTAATAGATATTTGCAAGACTTGCGAGACTCTTGCTGCAAGACCAAGACCAAGACCAAGACTTGAGAGCGCAATACCAAGACCAAGACCAGGTGTATTGACGCAAGACCAAGACCAAGACAGGCTAAGTCTCGTCTTGGTCTTGCATTTGGGCAACACTATTTGAGATATGAGTTTTACTGTGACAGTGTCAGTAAAATTCATGTCACGAAAGAAATTGAGCACGCAACTTCCGCCACATCAGCACTATGACTTTCACTATCACGATCACTACACAGTATAAAAGTCGCTTCCCGCTGTCTGTCTCTATGCATGCTTAGATCTTTAAAACTACGGATTTTGATGCGGGTTTTTTAATAGATAGAGTGATTCAAGACGAAGGTTTTAGTATTTTTTTTCCACCCGTGCAAAGCCGGGGCGGGACACTAGTTTAAATCATAAACAAGAATACGATCCGAAATCAAACTATCCGGATAGGAACTAAACTTAAGCATTGCTTGCAGAGTAAGCAAGTAATGCCTGTGAAATGGCAGTCGGCTAGCCAAGTTTGTCGTCGTACCTATAATGATCGATGGAGCTAACTATCCCTAGAGTTGAGGCTGAGTTTCGGCAAACGAAGTGTGAGACAGCCCCCAGTCATACTGATGATGGTTGGAGCTGACTAAATGTTTAATGGGCCTAGCACACGCTCAAGCTTCACCACACTTTCTTTTCCTGCGCGAATACAGCAGTACATCGCGCGTGTGGTTGGTAATAGTAATACAGTTTTACCAGCCACACGCGCGATGTACCGTAAGCACCGTGTAATCGTGCAAACGAGACTGTGGTGAAGCCTGTGCGTGTGGTAGGCCTATAACGGTTATGATAGAGGTTAAAGTAATAAGTGAAGACAGTATTTTTGAGACACTATTTTACGCAGTCTTCTGGTGCATAGAAGACTGCGTAAAATAGTGTCTTTCGTACATAGATTCAAACATTTTCAAAAACCTCAGAACGCCACCTGCTACGATTCTTACTCCTTTCGGTTCATTGACGTTCATACACGCACGCCGGTTGATAGCAATAGACTTGCTCCTATTACTTACTTTCTTGTTGTTTATTCTACGGGTCTTTGTTACCTGAAAATAAATAAATTCCATTCTATTACTTGAGACTTATACAAAACTGACAAAATGTTAGTGTATTTTTATTTATTTATTGTTAACAAATATCCATATTTTTGTTAAATAACAATTCACTCGCCAAACTTATCAGTTTATTGGCGAGAAGCGCCTGTTTTTAAATACAGATTTTATCAAGTAATCAAGTGAACAGATAACCTTAACAAAACTAACAAATAACTGTAAAATAAATAAATAAATAAAGACGGGAATTTATTTCTCGGTAACGGCTGAATCCTCGTTACAGAGCAATAAATAAATAACAGTGGAGCAATAATAGTGGATACACATCTGCCTAATTCTTTGGGAATTACAGGCTTGAAGCTAGTCTTACAAGGTTTCAAAGCCGCCTCTACTAATGGTCGCAGAGAAGACTCCGTACTCTGTGAGAGATAACAAAAGTTGAAGTACCACAAGTATAGTTGCTGCTAGACTCCTAATGAGCTGGCCACTTGGTGACTGTACTGCGACAGATGTAGGGTGGCTTGGAGGGCAGGCAGACTTCTGAGCTCAGTTGGAAGGGCTTGGCTAAATGGTAGGGGCTTTTTCTCTGTTACGATTTGGAAAAGTATGTTTGTCTGATACGGAAAGATACTTTTATCTTGTCTTATGTTTGTCAATAATTTAACAGAGATTGATGGACTGCATGTTCGTTGGTGTAGTGATCGCAAGCGTGACTGCTGAGCAAGGGGTCCAAGGTTCGATTCTCAAGTCAACCTAAAAAGTGCTATTGGGCTTTTCCATTAGAAATTTCTCAGTAGTAGCCCGGAGTTTGGAAGTTGGGTAGTATGATACCCTAGTCAACCCTAGTGCCTTTAAAAACCCGACTACGACAAAAAAAACGACGCTGAAAAAGTATGAAACAAGATTTTCAGGATAGAACAAAAAGAAAAGCCGTAGTCACACGTTATAGGTATCAACCTAAACACTTTAATACTGTGTGACTACGGCTTTTCTTTTTGTTCTATCCTGAAAATCTTGTTTCATACTTTTTCAGCGTCGTTTTTTTTGTCGTAGTCGGGTTTTAGTTTTTTACTTTTTTTTATTTAAACAATTTTGGTGTTAAATATTTTTTTTTACTCTTGACTTTTTGTCCGCTAGAGGGCGTGATTTTAAATTTGAGCAATATTTTGGAAATGTACAAGTGAGGCTCTTTTAAATGATACCAAACACGGCGTGTTTATCTCCATTTTTATTTTTTAAGCCTTACTTTTTGACCGCTAGAGGGCGCCAAATCACTTTTTGTGACTCGTCACGTAGCCTATGTTCAGCGGAAAATGTAGACGGTTCTAACGATACCTCATATGTCGAGTTCCGATAAGTAGATTAGAAGCTATGAGGGAACAGATGAAGATACACATACATACATACATACATACATACAAACATACATACATAGCCAGTCAAAATCATAACCCTCCTTTGACTTTGCCGTAGTTGGGTAAAAAGCACGTTAATCCGTGGGTCCTGCACCTGATCTCTCTCCGGTCATGTCGGATTCTATCCCATCGGACTATGAACTCTCCATTATCCAGTAATAACTGGGTTGCGGAGGTCAGATAAGCAGACGTTTCTTGTAAAATACATGGTATGCAGCTGACTGATCCCAATACAACATTTTTCATACACACACACATTTGGCTAAGTGTCCAAAATCAAAATTCAACCAACCAAACTAACTTAGCTGGCCGAAGTTCTAAAATAATTAGTTAAACTAACAAAATTTCCACCGAAATGCATGCACAAGCAACGCTGGGGCTCCAAACTAGTTGACACAATTAGGTACGTGGCTACTAGGCCATGTATACATGAAAGGTAAAGTTTACACTATAGTTTGATGTTTGACTGTGTTATTATTCATATAGTTTACACATTCCCAGGAGGAATTCCTAGGTCAGGCAAAGTGTTATGGGGCTGCGGATTGTTCGAAAGAGATACCGCGCCCTCGACATAAAGAGCTAAGGAGGAACATGGGTGGTTTTTAGTCAGTAGAAGTCTGATACCGGGAGGAGTCATTTGATGATATCCCAGCCTCTAAAAAAAAGAATAAACTTATGACCATCAACCAGTTTTAAATCAAGACTACAGAGTTTTGATTTGAGCCCGGGTTGGGTAGCCATGGGGTTACTACTGAGAAATACGCGATGGAAAATCTCAATAACACTTTGCCCGACCCGGGAATCTAACCCGAAACCTCATGCACAGCAACCACTAGACCAACGATGCAGTCGTTTGTTATATTGTTCTTATGTTTTTTTTCATAATATGAAGTGTGCGAGATTAATAATTAATTTACATTTTCTTTACTGAACAAGTTCTAGTGACGATTTCAACAATGTACTTACTTCTTAGCACCTGACCCCAACATCGTACCCCACTCACTCTACACTCGCACAATTTCAACAACTCAACCAAGGAGCCAGCAGCATCTACTTACCCAAATACCTAATTACCCTCATTTCCCTGCAATTAAACTTCGACAAAAGTTAGCCTCCTTTCATTAAATGTAAAGTTAACATCTCTGCCTGTTCCCTTACTTGCATGAGTTTGATTATATTATAGGGGAGCATCCCTTGTGGTTTGTTTTAACCGTTTGGTTATGTAGCTAGGGGGTTAACAGGTGGTTAAGGAAAGGGATAGTCAGTAAAGTATTATTTTTTATCAAAGAGATTTAATTTCATAATTTGCCTAACCTTTTCCTAACTATGGCCGTTTACAGAAAGAAAGCTGGTAGCCGACGCCGATCTACCAGCGCTTATAGGAACCGGTCCATGCATAACCGGCGCTGGCATTTATATTATGAAAAATATAAATGCCAGCCGATAAGCGACAAACGTCGCCGACATGTTCCGAAAATCTTCAACACACGCCGGTCAGCGCTGGCACCACCCACCATTTAAAATTAATGAACAAGTACAATAACACGTACAAGTTGGACGCCGATCTACCAGCGCCGATAAGCGCTGGTAGATCGGCGGTGGCTACCAGCTTTCGTTCTATGTACGGTCTATGTTGTGATCGGCTTGCTGTCTTACCGAAAGCAGCTATAGTACCAGTATTTTGTAGCATGTAGCGACTGCCTACCTGACCTCCAAAACCCAGTTAGATAATTTGACATTCCTTGGTACGACCGGTTGTCAGACTACCTGTAACGACGGTACCTATCAAAGATCTACAAGTGACAGCCGGTATCAACGGCTTAACGTGTTTTTCAAGGTACGGGGGTAACTCTGTGTGTAATGATGGTCACCCATCTACGGACCAGAGGCAGAAATGAGACAACAAACATGACCTGTATTCATTATTGTATTAATGTTTATTTTGTATAGCCTGCACAGGGACACTCGCACAATATAATGTTGTGTTTATTACAAAACTTTATAATTATATGGTAGTGACCTAACGTAGAAAAACAAAGTATTTACTAGGATTCGAATAAAAAGTTAATCACGCCCTCGTGTCACAAAAAACCTTGAGTCAATTTGGAACGAAAATCAAGTTTTATATAATATAAATCTAACCGAGACTTGTCTCCATAGCAACAAAGATATAAAAAATTCAGTCTAAACCAAGGTATTGAATAAACCAAGTCCTCTAAAAGCTAATTCTATATCATTGTATTTTAATAAAAAGAAGGTTTTCCTACGAAACCTTCATAATTTACACTCCAGACATTGCCAACAAAGAAAATCAATCCTTCAAATAAAGCTTTCGAAATTTAAACGTTCAAAAAGAAAAGAAAAAATTAACAAGGAAAAAGAAAAAAAAGTCTCTCACCTGCCAATATTCTTCGTTAAAAAGTACAAATCAAAATCTATTCGGGGGTACGTTTACAAAAGGTTTCTTTGCTTACAATATTCTTAGAGGAAGATTAAAAAAAAACTTTTTTCGCCCACCGTTTGGTTTACATTGAAATTTACACTTCGGTGTATTTTTTGTTGAATAAAGAATTGATAATTTTCGATTGGTAGCATTGGATTCTTTCAAGATGGCGTGGCTTGGGTTCGGGTTTTAAATATTAATGCTGTGTTTATTTTTCGATTCTTATGGGATTTCAGTATTCATAATAAAATAAGAATAGTAGTTTATGCGACTGTGCATAATGAAGGGCATTACAACACAAGTGTGGGTTTAAGAAACGAGCCGAAGGCGAGTTTCTTAATAGCATCACACGAGTGTTGTAATGCCTAATTATGTATAGTTGCATACACTACCCAAAAATCCCCCCTCCCTTCCAAATCCCTTTATCTACCCAAATATCATAAGGGCTCTATGATGGGTTCAGGAACCATAGGGAAATGACCAGCATTGTTACCAGTGTAATGCAATAAAAAATAAACAGGATATTAGTTGCATTCGTCGCTGCATTTACGATATCTGGCGGAGTGTTCATGTCAATTTCTGAGTCACTATCACCAATTTTCGACAGAAATAAAGAACTTATCAGAAAAATTTTCTACTCGTAACTGGAAATAAAAAGCTAACGAACAAATGACAGCTCGAGATGGCGGCGTTTCGGATATCTGTCATTTTTATTTAATCATAAGCAAACGAACAAAGTCACTATTCTTGTGTCACTCGAGATCAAAATGTCGTGCGATTTATAATTAAAATCATACTGAATTGGGGTTTCGTATCGATAGGTATCTGTTTTAATGTAGATACTAGAATAGCACACTCACTTGAATTTGACACCTGTTCCAAATTTAAACTCATAGCCCACTGTTTTCAGTAGGTTATGAGCTCATTACAGTTCTGTTTATTTCTGCTGGTTGGTAATGCTGGTCATTGCCTATGGTTTTTGAACGCATTAGAGAGGGTTTATGATATTTGGGTAGATAAAGGTTCTTTATTTAAATTATCACTAGTTTTCGCCTGTGTAGAGGTCTGAATATAACCATCGGGATCGGATAAAAAGTGCCCCGTGAAGAGAGTTAATTTTGCATCTATACTATGTATTATATTATTATTATAAAGAGAGAGAGCAGAGTTTGTTAATTTGGTTTAACGTATAAGTAAGTAAGTAACAACTTAATTCGAATTAAATGAACGGGAATAAAATCGAAAGCATTTAAAGTTGCCCAGATCCACAGTTATTTTATAGTAACACTACTGCTTTAGCCCGCAGCACCGTCTTCGAAGACCATGGATATTTTTCCATGGGATTGTACTACCATGATTAGGTACAAGGTTTATCCAAAGCATGTTCTACCTTTGTGGAAAATTTCATTCAAATCCGTTCGGCCATTAAGGCGGAACAGACAAATTGAGAAACCGACAAACAGACAGAGTTATTGTCACATAATAATATTATACGGACTATCCATAGGTCCATAAATCTTTCAAAAAACACATCTTATAAATAAAAATCTTGAAAACCTTAAATTATGGCTACCGGAACCGCTTACGATTCTGGCGTTGAACACCGGATGTGGCGTCAAAGGCGGCGCGCGGTAATGGCGGCCGGTGGTTGTGGCGCTACTGTGACACTTGTAGCTTAGATTGGTACCTTTAAGTGCTATTTATTTTTAATGGAAATGATTTAATTAAAACAGTTGAGGGTAAGAGGCCGTTTCAAGATTTCATTTGCGTTTTTGGGGCAATTTTGTGCTTTTAGTATTTCGTTATTTGAGCTCATTTGTGTTTATTTTCGTGTCGCTGGCACGACAGTATGTTTTGTTAGCTATAAATGTAATGGCGGCTTTAATTGCATGTTGCGGGTCAAACGAGCCATTTGGGGTTCATCAAAATTATCCCCAGACTGATCGACAGTACTGGCTTTTAACGTTGCTCCGAGAGACTTCTATATCTGTAAAAGCATCAAGTATTTGTTTAAACAAATATACGTTTATATAAAACAACATTAACCCGTCTAACTTTTACAATCACGTAAAGAAACATGAACTTTTAGGAAAGCAGCATGTCCTAGTACCAAAAACCAAAAGACATTAATTTGATTGATTTATTGGCTGATTATACTATCATCTGCCTAGAGCTTTCACGACTATGTATGTTGTGGTTTAGTCTAACAGACTCTAACCCGACGCAGCTGGATACCAGGATTTTACAAGGACCAACTCCATATCACACCAGATATACGGCTGTTAGTACTATACACTCTATAAATAATTTCTAACTAAAAACAAAAACAAGAAATTGTAAAATCATAAACAAGATCTCCACCGACCTTGAGTAAATCCTCACAAACTCCCTCAGAACCGTTAAATGAAAACGCTTAAAATAATAATTATTAAAACTGACTGCGAACTTCGGAAACTCCAAAATTCAATTTATAATAATGCCCTCAGTTAAGTACGTAATGAAATTATATTAAATGCATTTTATGAACGGCGATCGGGATGTGAATTAAAACCGGTTATTTGAAGCGTTAACGTTAAAACGATGTTTAAATCGAGTTAAAGAGCTGGGAAATGTTCAAGTAGTTTCATTGGTAATTGATATCCTTGAATGTAGTAATTTTGGTTGATTAAAATAAAGTTGAAAGTAAGATTTTTCATTTTATTCGAAACTCGTTTTGTGCTCGCAGTTTCGCTCGCATTATTATCAGCCTATAATGTTCCCACTGCATGCAGGGACTCAAGTCTCCTCTCTAGGAGAGAGATGGGTTAATTGTCCCACGGGTTAGTACTATTGGGGTAATGGGTATCCTATGTGTTAAACTAGGCTAAACTATCTGTGTACCAAATGACATCTATATCCAGTCACTAGCTTTTACGTGAAAGTGTAACAAACATCCAGAATGTAGCAATATCAGATCAGTGGTGGCCGAGGTAGTCATGGCACAGAGTACGGACAGAGTAAAGCTTCATACAACCTCGTGAAATGACAAGCACGCGGGGCATGTGTGAGTGACCACGGGTCGCTTGTCGCGTACGCGGCGAGACTGGAAAAAACCGGTTTACGCTGGCTGTTACGGCCTGTGTACAATCTATGGGTCACGCACACAGGCCTCGCTTGCTTATCATTTCACGAGATTGTATGATGAAGCTTATACTCTGTCCGTACTCTGTTGTCTATCCAAAACAAGAAATGTAATTTATTTAATTAAATACCACTGCTCTTGAAAATCTTCAGATTATCCTTACGTTCCATGAAAACTGTAAGATATTAGCTAGGAATAAAGAAAACTGCAAGGATGTCTGGTACGAGTGCTCCGTATATTCCAACTGCCAAAACTAGGACTACCCACCACCTAATATTATGTACTAAACTACCCACAACTATTCTTATACACTACACTCCTCTACACTTAATTTAAACAATAAATCTTATAATACTACTTATACCTTACAATTACACAATTATAATTAGGGAGGCGATTGTACTTCGAACAATAAAAGTAGGTACCTATTCAATAACACAAGTAGGTAGGTACCTAGTACATTTTATTACCTATAGCTATTGATTATAGTTCGGCTTATTTTGTCGACATTGACGAATAGGCCGCGACCGCGGCAGGTTGTTAGGTGGCTGGTCCGGGGGAGGTTCGACGGGCTTCGGTTCCTCCGAGCAAGTGGTAATGGTGACCTGTGACTGTGACTGATCCGACGTGCCGCCGCCGTCATCCTTTGTGCGCTGAACGCTATCACTATTCGGATTTATAACAGGCTCATCCGCTACATCCCTCCCTTCACCCTTATCTACATTAGGATCCGGGAAGACAATGGTACTCCTAGTCCTACGCTTTATCTGGTCAATGTGTCGATGAACCTGATTCCCCCCTTCGCCTATAACCTTAAAGTTGGAAGAACCTACTTTACTATCTACTGTTCCAGGTATCCACTTTTCCCCCTTGAGATACTGTCGGTACCACACTTCGTCTCCAGTATCGACCGTGCGCTCGCCGCCGGCGCCACCCGCGTATTCGACCTGTCGTCGCTGCACGCGACTCATTCGTGACTCCAAATCTGGCTTTAGAGCATCTAAACGAGTTCTCATCGGCCTACCTAACATAAGCATGGCGGGACTTTGACCCGTAGACGCATTTTCGATATTTCGGTAGAACAATAAAAATGTATGTAACGCTTCCAATATGTTTTTTTTTAAAGTCCGCCTTCTTGATAACACGTTTTAATGTTTTTACAGCGTTTTCCGCGGCCCCGTTGGATGCGGGGTGGTATGGCGCCGAAAACATGTGTTCTATTCCGTCGGCCCCGAGAAATGCTGCAAACTCGCTACCCGTAAAGGGTGGCCCATTGTCCGTTACTAACTGTTTAGGTATTCCCCACCTACTCCACAGTTCTCTCAACTTTGGAATTACATTAGCCGACGCCGTACTTGACACACTAAAAATTTCCAGCCATTTGGACATGGCGTCTACCACTACTAAATATGTTTTACCAAAGATAGGCCCTAAAAAATCAAGGTGAAGCCTCGACCAGGGGCGGCGCGGCCAGGGCCAGGGTCGCGGCTCCTGCCGCGGCGGCGCGTCCGCCTGCGCCGCGCACGTCGCACAGGCGCGGCACATGCTTTCGATGGCTTCATCGATGCCTGCCCACCACACATAACTCCGTGCTAACGCTTTGGATTTTACGATTCCCATGTGGGGTTCATGTAACATTTCTAAGACCCTCTGCCGACACCTATCCGGAATTATCAACCGGTGACCCCACATAACGCAACCTAGCTCTTCGTACAGTTCTTTTCGTCTGTTAAAATACGGTTGTAATCCTTTTAATTTCGCATTCCGAAGGCCAACCATTCCTAATAAAACCTAGCACCCTACTCGTGATTTGGTCTTTAACAGTGCAACTTTTAATTTCATTATAATCTAATAGCATCGCTTCTTGAGCATGATGTAAATGCGTTTGTTCCGGTAGCGAGTAAGAAACCGGTTTCTTATCGGGCAACGGTAAGCGAGACAAGCCGTCCGCACTGTTTTTGTCTGTTCTTACATACTCAATATCGTAGGTATACGCAGATAATGTAATCGCCCATCTTTGCATCCTACTCGCCGTCATGGTAGGAATGCCAGTATTTGGCCCGAAAATAGACACTAAGGGTTTGTGGTCGGTCCGAAGTGTAAAACGCCTTCCAAAAACATATTGGTGGAACTTTTTCATGCAAAATACGATAGCTAAGGCTTCCCTATGGATCTGGGAATATTTTTTCTCAGCACTCGTGAGAGTGCGCGACACGAATGCTACCGGCCGCTCCGGCCCGTCGGCACCGCTCCCACTTGGCTGCGACAGGACGCCCCCGACCCCGCACGGACTCGCGTCGTGTGCTAGAACGTTTGAACTTACTAAGTCTTTTTTAATACCATTAAACACTTGTTCACATTCCCCAGTCCAGTTCCATTCTGTACCTTTCTTTAAAAGATTATATAACGGCACTAACTTCTGACTAAAATTGTTTACAAACTTTGCAAAAAAATTAGCTAGACCTAAAAATGACCTTAATTCCGATACATTTTGTGGCCGGGGAATCTTAGTCACAGCTTCTATCTTTGAAGGATCCGCCTTAATACCGTCCTTCGATAAAATATAACCTAGGTAGGATACCTCCTGTACTAAAAATACGCATTTTGACTTTTTAAGTCTTAACCCACTGTCTACTAGTCGTCTAAAAACCATTTCTAACGCTTTGAGATGTTCCCTTTTTGAATGGCCGCCAATTATAATGTCATCAATGAATACTGCCACATTCGGTATACCTTTCATCAACGTAGTCATGATGCGTTGAAATATGCCCGGACTAGAAGACAAACCAAATACTAATCGATTATACCTAAACATACCCCTATGACTATTTATAACAGTATATTTTTTTGATTCGTCTAACTCGATCTGATTATACGACTGTGATAGGTCAATTTTGCTAAAAAATTGAGCCCCATTTAATGCTACGAGCACATCATCTATTCTCGGAAGTGGGAACCTATCGACCACTAAAGCGGGATTTAGAGTACCTTTGTAGTCTACACAGATCCTGAGTGTACCATCCGATTTATTTACGGGAACAAGCGGCGAGGCCCAGTCGGAGCAGTCAACAGGTTCGATGACGCCGGCGCACAGCATGGCGTCCAGCTCAGCGTCGACGCGCTCGCGCAGCGCGAACGGCAGCGGCCGCGCGCGGTGGAACACCGGTGCCGCGCCCGGGCGCACTCTCAAAGTTGCCTTACCGCCCGTGAACCTCCCCAGGCTGCCATCGAACAGCTGCTTATACCTATCCAACAGAATACAAATCTCATCATTTATGTGAACATTTTTAAAATTATTATTGGCCATGTTAAAACACTCAAGAGTCGGAATTCCTATGTTTAATTCGGTAAGCCACTGTCTACCTAAAAGTGAAGTGGTTCCTCCTTCGATCACAAACAGTTCTAACTCTTTTTCCCTGCCTTGATATTTGATTGTGGGCTTAATAAATCCTAATAGTCTAATTTTCGATCCATCATAAAATGTTAAACATAATTTGTGAGGCTGAATTTTTATATGTTTAAAATAGGTATCGTACGTACTTTTACTAATACATGATATAGGCGTTCCGGTGTCTACTTCCATATGTATAACTTTGTTATCGATGTTTATAGCCAAACTCACCGCCTTATAGTCTCTCAAACACAATTGATGTAGATACACTTCCTCTCCGGAGTCTTCCTGCGACTCCGCGCCATCATCAGCCGCCTGGCCGTAATGGAGGCCCTGACCACGTACGCCCGAACGTTCAGCTCCATTAGCTCCAGTTAAACCCTCGTTAGGGCACACTCGTCGTAGATGACCAGGTCGCTTGCACCGGCTGCACACGTAGTCCCGGAATCGACAGTCTCCGATGGCGTGACCCGTCGCTCCGCAGCCCGTACAGTTGCCCCGCGGCTCGCTGCGCTGCGCCAACCTCTGCTGTGAGTCGCCGTGCCGAGCGCCGGCGCTGCCCCCGCGCCCCCGCCCCGCTCGGCCCGAGCGTTGTTCCCGCGCTTTCAACGCGTGCACGTCGACACTTCCCGTGGATCCCTGCTGGCTCTTATCTTCTACTGCAGCTGCGTCGCGCTCCGCAGCTTCTAATGATATCGCCAGTTTTACTGCCTTTACATACGTTAAACTGTCATCCTCCGCAAACAATCGTTGCCTGATGACGTCACTTTTCAAACCGCACACAAATTGATCCCGCAAATTGTCTTCTAAACTTTCATTGAATTTGCAATTCCGTGCCAGCTTTTTCAACTCTGCCACATAGTCACCCGCATTCTCGTCTCCTCGCTGCCTCCTCTGACGAAATCTATAGCGTTCCGCGAGCAAAGACGGGGTCGGTTGAAGATGATTACGCAACATTTCCTTTGCCGCGATGTACGTCAACTCCGCTGGTTTTTTCGGGCTTGCAAGGTTCATCAGCAACTCGTAGGCCTCGTCCCCCATCAACGAGATTAACGTAGGCATTTTTAACTCCTCCTTTATTCCATTAGCTTGAAAATACATGTCCAGTCGGTCCACGTACGACTGCCACGATCCCGTTTTCACGTTAAACTCTCGAATTTTACCGATAGACATTGTTCGTGATTACGGTTCAGTTACTGCACGCACAAAATAGAATTTAACTCGTCGCCAATGTAAGATATTAGCTAGGAATAAAGAAAACTGCAAGGATGTCTGGTACGAGTGCTCCGTATATTCCAACTGCCAAAACTAGGACTACCCACCACCTAATATTATGTACTAAACTACCCACAACTATTCTTATACACTACAAAAACCTGAAAAGTATAATATAATTTTGCTTTTGAAAAAAATAGCCGTTACAAAAAACCTTGCAATTCACTAATACGTCTGAAAACCTCCCTAGCTAAAATCAATTATTGGGTAAATTGATTTTAGCTAGATTAATAAATATCATTTTCCTGCCCTCATCATATAATTTAAAACATTGCACAGAACCTTTGGAAGGAATGGAGGGAGGCCTTTGCTCAGCAGTGGGACAATATAGGTTAGCTATAATATATCGTAATTTAGAATGCTAATTCAAAAAGCTTCAAACCAAAAATGACATCCTATTTGTAACACAGACGTAGGATTACGTCAATAGTGCAATAGACCCGGATGTAAACCTACGACTTTTCGCTAGCCAGTGCGACTACGGTCTTAAACGATTGGACGAAAGTTAAACTGTTGAACTATTGCTGCTTCAATATATTAACTTTGCCGCTTTAATATTTTCAACTTATTTACAGAGGCTAAATAAACCAGTGACTGAACTAAAAACTCTTAGTTTATAAGTCCCGTGCTATTCATAGTATATTTAGATGTTGTATATGGCTACAGTGTCATTCAGTGGCCACTTCATTAAACTTGGACGAGCAAGAGGAAGAAAAAAATGGAATATTGAGAATGAGATACTGGGCTCGATTTCCGAGTCGGGCAAACTGTAATTGGCCGTTTCTGTCAGGATTTTCTCAGTAGAGTCTGGATTTGTGCAATAGTCAGAAGTAAAATGCTGCGAATCAGTCTATCTTGCTACAATGTAAGCGGGTCGTGGTCAAATAGACAGTCGATCGATGGTAAAACACTGGTATTTAGCTGCATCTATCTAAGCCGGAAACAGACCCTAGCATCCTAATTACTACTAACTAATATAATATACTAGCTTTTGCCAGCGGCTTCGCCCGCGTGAAAATGACGATTTTCCATACAAACTTTCATCCCCTATTTAGCACCCTTAGGGGTTGAATTTCGAAAAATCCTTCCTTATTCGTTGTCTACACTATAAAGGGAACCTCTATGCAAAATTTCAGCTTTCTAGGTCCAAGGGTTTGGTCTGGGCGTTGATGAGTCAGTCAGTCAATCAGTCAGTCAGTCAGTCAGGACTTCTCTTTTTATTTATATAGATATAGATAGATAGACTGTTTTACTTGACGAGCTAAAGTTTGAAATAATTTCCAGCATCAATGTGTCAATTAAAAGAGTAAGTGTTATTTATCGTTACAATCTAATTACAGGTTGGCCCCAACACCATTGTTTAAATGGTACTAACAATGTTTAAAAGCTCAGTAGTATAGTAAATGACGTTTTCTTTGAAACAGTTAATACTACTGCTACTACGACGTTCCACGACTTTTCACCCTTATCATCATCATCATCATCATTTCAGCCAAAAGACGTCCACTGCAGGACATAGGCCTCCCCCAGTTGTCGCCACATTGACCGGTCCCGTGCGTCTCGCATCCAGCGGTTCAGCAACCTTCGGTTCGGAGTTTGCTTGCGTGGCTGGCCTTCCAACGCAACGTCTTCCGTTCTTCTTCTTCACCTTTATGCGCTCAGTAATATAGCTGAAAAGTGGACGACCATGAGGGCACGGTAGTACGTCTAAATTTAACAGTTTACATCCATTTTCTTAAAGAACACACATAAACTCACGCCCTTTTCCCATGGGGGTTAGGCAGAAACCACAGAACGCCACCTGTTACGATCCTTACATACACACGCACGCCGGTTACAAATACTACGCACCTGTCCTTTCTGAAGAACATCACAAATAAGGTCAGTGTATGTCTTTCTAAGGCGTCCCCTCCCGGCGTTGCCACTTATATCTGCCTTGTAAATACCTTTCGTTAATCGACTTTCACTCACAAGAACAGTACGAAATAAACCCTTTCATTAAACCCAGTAGACTTATAATCAAAACAAAATCACAAGGGCCTTAATAATCGTTTGAACTCTAATCGATATGATCTCAAGATAGGATTTAATCGATCGTTGCCTTAGGCCGTTAATTTGCGCGCCCATGGGTTCATCCCCTATTTGAGTGACAGGGGGAAATGAGCTGATCCGGGCTACCCCCAATACCCCCATCGGGCTACTATCATTAATCAGTAAGATGGTACTTATGTATGTACCTAGTTGTATTATTGATTGAGATGGAAACTGATGTTAGAAAGCATAAATTACTTTGTTATAAAGTGTTTTGTTAAAAATGTGTTCTTGTATTGCATAATCAGTTAATTATGTGTCCACTGCTGGAACACAGGCCTCTTTGCTAAGAGAGCGAATGGGCTATGATCCACCACGCGTGCAATGCGGGTTGATAAATGTCACACGTTAATTTTTTTATTCTATGACATGCCGGTTTATCTGACGATGTTTTGAGAGCACTGGTGATGAAATTAATCACACGGTTTTACTCCAAATTACCTTTTTCATTTTTGTTCTTTTGCGAGCTTGCAGCAGATCAGCAGCACTCAAAATTGTGAACAATTCGTACGTTACTATGTAGGTTGGCAGTTTTTCTATTTTTTAGCAATTTTATCACTAACATAGCCGTGCACTGGTTTTAAGGGCAGTCGGTTTGGTTCCGCGACAGTTATTTTTAAGTCTTATGGGTCCTAGGGGTTAATTTATTATATTATTTATGCGCACAGCCAAGGAGTGGAATTCCCTGCCTGCGTCGGTTTTTCCGAGTTCAAAACCCTAATCTGTTTAAGTCGCGAGTAAACAGGCTTCTACTGGGTAAGCTCGTTCCATCGTCGACATCATCTCTGCCCTTAGGGCAAGATTGAAGTCAAGAGCAAGCCCATATATAATAATAAAAATTAAAAAAAATATTACGGAGCGACTGAGAAATTCTTGAGGAAACCGACCTTAATACTAATATTTGTATGATTTAGGAAAATCGAACATTTTAGCAGCAGGGTAATTTATGAATAGTCACATGTAATAAATTCGGCTACTAGATAAATAAGCCAGTAAAATGGCACAAAACATTATTAAAATCTCTCAATAAACATAACAATACAAGTAAAAGAACAATTTCACCACCACCCCGATGTCAAGAGATCTTAATAAGATCCCTGTCAAAAAGTCGCTGACTGTCAAGCGCCCTTAAGGGCGCTCGTTCCCGCGTTTTCTAAAAACCGTTAAAAGACTGTGAAAACTATGCCTATCTAGCTCACACTTGCCCAACGTGTAGTGGAAGAGACAAGGATGAAAATTGGTTACTCAGTATTAATAGTAATATTCCCCTGTCAACTGTATAAACCGAGCGCGAAGCGTCTTTCTTATCGCTCTTTTTGGAGTGTTTACATTATGACTCATGTTTCGTGAACAAAACGTTCACTCAGCTGAAACTTTGTATGCGATAACATTGTGTACCAAACTATGCAATACGATACTTTCAAGAGCCACTTGGCTTACGGAGTTCTCAGAATGAACGCGTAAACATACCCTTTTTTTTTTTCGACTCAAGTGTCGGCTACCTGAGCCGACCTTTTTTGTTTAGTTTGCAGTATTTCAAGTATGAATGGAGAGCTGTGTTATTTTAATTGATTTGTATTGTTATTTTAATTGATTTGTAAATAAACATAAGTTTTAACAGAGTTCTCTTACAAAACAAGAGTTATCAGCGTTTTAATCACGCGCCGCGTGACGTCACGTGACTGACAGCGACTGTCACGTGACGTCATCCCAGATAGCCGTGACATTACGCCATTTTGCGAAAATTTAGCTTGACACCCGAGAGGTCAAAGAAAAACATTTCCAGTACAGCAACACGCTACAATGCCGGCACATTTGCCCCACACGAGTCGGAACTACCCACTTATAATAACGACTTACTTAGCATAACAATACGGACTAACTAACCTCTGTTCGAATGTTACACTGTGGCGATAAACCTAGGTTGTAAAGTTTGTGATTATAATCTCTTTTTATGTAAGTAATAGGGCTACTAAGAGTTTAGAGTTCCGAACCTGAACACTACC
Source organism: Diarsia dahlii (assembly GCA_949775195.1). NCBI lineage: Eukaryota > Metazoa > Arthropoda > Insecta > Lepidoptera > Noctuidae > Diarsia > Diarsia dahlii. The sequence goes on from OX459213.1 coordinate 16,600,833, forward strand.
TGCTGGATGCGAGACGCATGGGACCGGTCAATGTGGCGACACCTGGGGGAGGCCTATGTTCACCAGTGGACGTCTTTTGGCTGAAATGATGATGATGTTGAAGAACCTGAAGGGTAACTAACGGGACCCTTTAACTGGGTGCGCCAAAGTTCACCTAAAATTTCAACTCCGATAATTGGAAATCCGAAAATGTTCTTCCTAACATTTTTCATCCTAACAATCGCAATTCCTAACTTCTCTGTCTCTAATGTTTTAATTCCGAAGCATTCGACTTCATAATGTCTGTAGCAATAAACATCTATTACACTATTATTTGTTTTCCTATATTTGCTCAACATAACCATCTTTTACACTATTATTCAAAGTCATATCTTTTTTTTGTTTATATTACTATTTATTCATAATAAGAAGATAATAATCAGTATTATCCCATTAAAATAGGTGGACAAAATTTTAGAAATCATTCAGACCGCTAAAATAAGGACAATAGCAAAAAAAAAAAATAAGAATAAGAAATAAAATACCTACTTTTATAGGATGAGTTTGTTCTAGAGTGCCGGCAATTTATTATTTTAAGTAAAAATAAAATCATTTTATATATAGTGTTTTTTTTTTTGTTTAGATGTCTTTAGTTAGGCTTACTAAACGCTGTGTTATTTGTCCACCTATTTTAATGGGACCTTATATACTATGCAAAGATATCCATAGGTTAGGTTAGGTTAGAACCGTGACCAACTACGCGCGAGCCGAGCGAGCGAAGCGAGCGGTGCCGCGGCAGCGGCCGGCGAGCGCTACCTCGAAATTGGTCGCGAAATTTTTCTAAGTATTTTTTTCATAGTGCCCCCAAGACGACACTCTGACCTGAATGTCATTCATTTATTTTATTTCAAGACAAAAATCAGTGAAACGACCTTTAATCATTCTAAACAGTTGTATGAGTGAAAATATTATGGTAATTATGTTTAGGAATAAAAGCGTTAGGATAAAAAACAGTAGGAGTTTAAATATATTTACACTAATGATATTATGAATTCCAATTTTCGGAAACATGAGTGTTATGAACATCGTCGGTAGGACTACAAATAGTATGAATGAAAACTTTAGGATGAAAAATTTTAGGAAGAGTGATCATTCGGATTACAAATCGTTAGGAAGAACAATTTCGGATAAAGAACTTTAGGTGAGCCAATATGGACCCCCTTTAACTAAATGTTCGTCCGGCCGTCCATCCATCTGTTAGCAGGCTGCATCTCATGATCCATGACAGACAAACACTTACAATTTTCACAGAGAGTGTAGTTTTGTTGACGCATATATACAAATAAATAAGGGAGGTTTCCTTCTACGATGGTATGCTGTATGGAACCCTTCATGCGCGACTCCGTTCAAATTCCATTTCCTGAATGAAATAAAGCTGAATTCAAGACATTGTATTATTTGCTTGAACCATTTGTCACGTTATAAATGCCTATGATGTTCCCTCTGCAGGTCTCATCTGAGAGTAAAGTACCAGTAAAGGTCCAGCTACGAATATGTCACAAAAACGTCCTGACACCAAAATTCTGAATCGTGCTTTAAAGTTGACTCGAGATGATAATTATAGTAAAACCCGACAACAACTGTCGGACAGGTCCTCATCAGTCCTCGTTACACTCATTATTAGGGCCAGCAAAGCTGTATGATACCAGTATTATACCTAACACCGCAAGTACAATACCATGTGAACATAGTCGTACAAAACCGTTTGGTTTTTATTCGAGTCAGTGTCGGAACTATTTATGGCACACCTGTTGTTAGACTGTAAGCACTGTCTATTATAAATACAAGTAAAAGTTACCAAAGGCTGCAAATTGGTGAAGTAAAAAGGTAAAAGTAAAATACGAGCTAAGTGTACTGCCGTACTCGAAAGATATTTAATGATTACCTACATAAGCCGTCACTTAGTAAAGATTTGACATACGAAACCTTCACTAAAATGTCAAAATCATTAAGGCGGGGTTGCAGTACTTTTTAAGATTTTTGAACCTTTGAAAATCGAACTAAATACGAGTTTTTTAAGAAATAAAAATCGTTACATAAAAATTGAACATACTCTCAAGTAAATCGTAAAGATAGAAACGCGATTTAGAATGATCGGCTCGATCATTTTTTTTATCAAACATGACTCTACATCACAATTTAAAACGTGTACTGCTAAGACATTTCATCATGAATTTATATGAAAGTTATATCAGTAGATAGATCTTTTTATTCTGAAGTAAATGTTGAAAACATATTGTATAATTTCTTTATCATTTTTCTCCAAGAAGAAAAAACAGTCAAAATTGAGGCATTTTAACGCTCGCGCGGCAGGGCGGGGGGTGAGGTCGTGCGTTCATAAAAACAAAGTACTGCAACCTCGCCTTAAACGTCTCTGAATGCGGCAGTAGGTTTGGTAGACTAAAAAAATATTCAGTACTTGTCTCTGTTTCTCAGATTTTTTATTTGACTGGTGTACATATTTTGCCAGTTATGTTTAAGCCCCATGTAATAGGTCAAAATTCCAGACTCAAAATTTTTACAGACAATTCGTATCAATATATTTTACAAGTAAAAAAAAAACTACTTTGCCTGACCTGAAAATAGAACGCAGGACTCTTCTGATCACTATGCCAATGATTTCTCATTTCTATTCCCAAAAAAAATACCTAATCTAAAAACAAATAGGTGTTGGGTAAAAGAAGTGACAACAAATGTTATATTTAAATAATAATGTAACTCATCGAATATAATATACAGTTTGATCCGGTGTCGTGATGGCGAAAACAAGTCTAGGGATGGGACTTGCCAAACAGACAGATGTCCTGTCGATATTGTATTTTTATTTAATGGAATGAAATATTTTAATAGTTGTTAAATAATGCACACTAGTGCCTGCGGTTTAGCTAGCGTTATAGTGATAAATGATGTTTATTATCAAATAGGTTTTACAAACACGTTTCATCAAGTCATCAACAGCCTATTAATGCTCCCACTGCTGGGATACAGGCCTCCTCTCTTTGAGAGAGAATGGGCTATAATCTACCACGCTTGCCCAGTGCGGATTGGTAGATGTCACATGTCTTCGAATTTTTTGGTTCTAAGACATGCCGGTTTCCTCACGATGTTTTCCTTCACCGTTTTGAGAGCAGCGGTGATGAAATAAATTACATAAAGTAATGTGCCTGCCTGGGTTCGAACCCACGACCTACTCTTTAAACACGTTTAATTTTTTTAAACTAGATGGTGATGGTGTTTTGTACCTGATTACTCTGAGAAGAAGCATCTGTAACAAACTCAGAGGTCATAGTCTCATCTACATCTACACTAATATTATAAAGAGGAAAGATTTGTACCTATTTTTGTATGTTTGTATGTTTGTAATGAATAGGCTCAAAAAGTACTGGGCCGATTTCAAAAATTCTTTCACCCTTGGAAAGCTACATTCACCCTGAGTAACATAGGCTACTTTTTATCCCTGTATTCCCACGGGAACGGGATCTACGCGGGTGAAACCGCGGGACGTCCGCTAGTATATAATATAGTAACTAGTAGCGAGTGTACGTATGATTGTGTTCCCATTACTACACATTTTTTTAAGCTATTGCATAGCTTCTATCGCGGGCCTTGAGCGTGGAGAGCGAATCCAGAAATTCCATAACGAAAATATTTTATTATAATATTATGTTTATAATTTTAGGAAAAGGATCAGATGTTTCAAAGATTACGCTTACAAAAAGATTACAAACATATCTCGTTAGAATAGAAAAGATGGTTAACTGAATAGCAATCTTATTTCCTTAATTTTACTTGCACACAAATACTCAGTCAGTTCTATTTTAGTAATTTAATACAGAAATATAACTTCAGCTGCTTAATTACAACGCAGCTTATTTCCAACTTATTCTATTATTAACTTACATCAAGTTTTGAAACAAAGGAAAACTTCTATTCACCTGAGATATTAGCCACAATCTTCTAAATAAACATTCATAATATTACCTCCATCTGTATTTATAACTTCACCTCAAAATAGAACAAAATCTAAACAGTAGATAATACATATTATTATAAAGTTCTAACCCAGAAAATGTGGAGGAGAAATCTCCGAATTTTTTGACAAAAGCTATTTCTCGGTGCCTCTATAACGTTCAAATACTTCGGCGAAGTACCGAAGTAACTTCGAGTACTTCCACAATCGTCATTTGCCGTACAAAAGCACTTTGAATACTTGTGATGTCATTGAAACTCTGAAATTTGATTTCTGATATGAATCACGAGTTTAGATAAATTTTAATTTGATACCGTTCTAGGATAATTTATTGGGAAGGTTATGTCCTTAAATGAGCGTTTATCTCCGATAATCATGATTATGATAGCGGTATATACTAAAATCCTAATTAAGATTTTGTTTTTGTTGTTGCCCTAAATCTCTAGTAGGTACCTACCTAAGTGGTAACATTGAATTATATTTGCAATCTATATCTATAAAAGCGAAAGGTCACTCACTCACTCACTCACTCACTGATTCATCACGAAATCTCGAAAACCGCTGGACGTACAAAGATGATTTTTGGCAGGGAGGTAGTTTATGGTTAGTAGACGTCCGCTAAGAACGGATTTTGCGACAGGGCCGGATTAAGGTGGTCTAAGGGCCCTCGCAAGTTTGTATGAAACTCCTTCATTTTTTGTGCTACAATCTAGATTTTTGGCAGATACGTAGTTTATAGTCAGTGGGCGTCTGCTATGAATTAATTTTGCGACAGGGCCGGATTAGGGTGGTCTAAGGGCCCTCACAAGTTTGTATGAAAGTCCTTAATTTTTCGTGCTATAATCTTGATTTTTGGCAGAGACGTAGTTTATAGTCAGTAGGCATCCGCTATAAATTAGTTTTGCGACAGGGCCGGATTAGGGTGGTCTAAGGGCCCTCGCAAGTTTGTTTGAAAGTCCTTCATTTTTTGTGCTACAATCTTGATTTTTGGCAGAGACGTAGTTAATAAGCAGTAGACGTCTGCTTAGAACCGATTTTGTGACAGGGCCGGATTAGGGAGGTCTAAGGGCTCTCGCCAGTTTGTATGAAAGTCTTTCATTTTTTGTGCTACAATCTAGATTTTTGGCAGATACGTAGTTTATAGTCAGTGGGCGTCTGCTATGAATTAATTTTGCGACAGGGCCGGATTAGGGTGGTCTAAGGGCCCTCACAAGTTTGTATGAAAGTCCTTAATTTTTCGTGCTATAATCTTGATTTTTGGCAGAGACGTAGTTTATAGTCAGTAGGCATCCGCTATAAATTAGTTTTGCGACAGGGCCGGATTAGGGTGGTCGTGGTCTAAGGGCCCTCGCAAGTTTGTTTGAAAGTCCTTCATTTTTTGTGCTACAATCTTGATTGTTGGCAGAGACGTAGTTAATAGGCAGTAGACGTCTGCTTAGAACCGATTTTGTGACAGGGCCGGATTAGGGAGGTCTAAGGGCTCTCGCCAGTTTGTATGAAAGTCTTTCATTTTTTGTGCCACAATCTTCATTTTTGGCAGGGACGTAGTTTATAGTTAGTAGACGTCTGGTAAGAACAGATTTTGTGACAGGGCCGGATTAGGGAGGTCTAAGGGTTCTTGCAAGTTCGTAAGAAAATCCTTAATTTTTTGTGCTACAAACTTGATTTTTGGCAGGCACGTAGTTTATAGTTAGAAGAACTCTGCTAAGTACAGGTTTTGTGGCAGGGCCGGATTAGAGAGGTTTAAGGGCGCTCGCAAGTTTGTTTAAAAGTCCATCATTTTGTGTGCTACTAACTTGAATTTTGGCAGGGACGTAGTAGGTGAGTAGAAGTTTGCTAAGAACCGATTTTGCGACAGGGCCGGACTAGGGAGGTCTAAGGGCTCACGCGAGTTTTTATGACAGTCCTTCCTTTTTTGTGCTACAATTTTGGCAGGAAGGTACTTTATAGTTAGTAGACGTTGACTAAGAACGGATTTAGCGAGTTTAGCAACATGGCCAGAATAAGGAGGTCTGAGGGCTTTCACATGTTTGTAAAAATGTACTGTTTTTTTTTTTTGTACTAACAACCTGAAATTTAACAAGTCTAGAGTTTAGGAGTAGGAGATCTAAGCTAAGTTTGTAAGGAAGACCTGGACTAAGGGCTCCCGTAAGTCCATATGAAATCCTTGGCTTTTTGTACCTGAAAATTGGCAGAGAGATAGAATATAGTTAAGACATTTCAGGTAGGAATAGATTTTACGACAGGGCTGGTTTAAGGGAATATAATCGCTTCGATTGGCATTTGGCATTCGATTTGACATAGTACCATCCACAGGCAGTCCAGACAAGCGAGTCAAAATTTCTACGCGAACGAAGTCGCGGGCAACTGCTAGTAAAACATAAAAGTACAAACGTAAGTTAAGTTTTATTGTCTTCGAAATGGTATGGTTTCTTTTCTTTTTTTGTTTGTTTTTGTTAGCTGTAAGTCCTCCAAGTACTAAATAAATAAATAAAATAAATAAATATTTCAAAGTATTAGTTAAGAAATAAAATTCTGCATTCCAATCTAATAAAACTATTACTAAACTCGATCCTCATTCAAACAATTTAATCGATATCGACAAAACCATGTCCCCTCTCTATTTAATATAGTAAAACCTCTATCGCCACACTAAGTCGAGCCATGAATACAAAGTAACACGAATGCATTTGAACCACAAAGCTTGTCAACATTATATACTCGAACATAATTCTCTTATTATATACCAGAACATATTTATATGCAGATCTCGGAGAAAACTGGGTTCTAGAGGTATTGAGGAACGAAGACTTTTAAATGAAAAGTAAATCTTTTAAGTGCGGAATTTTTAATAGGAAAATTTATTTTCTTTGAAGAGCAAAGTGAAAACTCACTTTACAGCGTTTGGAGGTCGAAGTGAGTAAAAATCTTATAGAACTAAGTGAGCGGATTCTATATTGTTGGGTGGGACACAATCAGGTGAAAGTGATCACCACACCGCGTAAGGACATTGATACCTATCAGAAGCTTCGCAAATTCATTCATCATCATCATTACAGTCAAAAGAAGAGCACAGCTAGACATAGGCTTCCTCCAGGTGTCGCCACATTGACCGGACCCATGGATCTCTCATCCAGCGGATCTCCGCTACCATCACCAGGCCATTGGTCCACCTAGTGGGAGGTCTTCAAGCGCACCGTCTTCCAGTGTCGGTCGCCACTTCAGAACTTTTCGACTCCATTGGCCATCCGTTCTGCGAGCAATATGTCCTGCCTGCAGTCACTTAAGTTTGTCAATTCTTCGGAGCAATTTCAAACGTACACTTCTACCAAGGTTGCCACCTTGCTGGAAGTGTACGTTTGCATAATTCACCATTATCATTATCAGCCTATAATGTTCCCACTGCAGGAACTCAGGCCTCCTCTCTAGGATTGTTAGGGAGGTTTTCTTTCACCAGTTTTAGAGCAGCGGTGATAAAATAAATTATACAAAGTAATGCACCTGCCTGAGTTCGAACCAACGATGTTCGTAAGTCGAGGCCGCCACCACTGAGCCACCGCTGCTCACAAACCGGTTAAATAAAGACAATCGGCTTAAACTTTAGGGCGACAGAACTAATAAATGAGCCGTCTGATTGTTTGTGTGGCGCTAATCTCCTCACCCTGATTGATTTTACGAAATTGAATGACAATAGGAAAAGGGCCGAGGGAGATTTGGCTCTGTTGTCATAATTGCAATAGTGGTGATTATGGGCGAGCTGTTATTAAATATAAATGTGTTTATACTGGTCGGTTAGTTGGGTTATAACCATTATTTTAGAGGTAGTGGAATGCTAGAACCTTTATGTATTGATTATTACATTGCATCGGGTATATTCCTGGTTTTCAACTTCATCGACTGTAGGTAAATCCTATCATAGTTGGGAAAAGGCTAGTCTAGATGATGATTGGGGTTTAAAGGTCGTGAGTTCGAATATAACAGATCTTTTACGTGAAAAATCCCCACTTCTTTCGAAATAATGAAACAAATCATTGTAAAGGGATCTGTGGCATCTACCAATCTGCACTGGAGCCTCATAATCGATAACAGCTAAATATTTCCCACTGAAAGGAACCTGTGTCCCACAAGTGGGAGCGTTAAAGACTGGTAACGGTTATGATATCTACAATAATAGAGGTATAACATTTACTTTGACACTTAATGAGAGATTTAAACTCTTCCCCATTCCCAAGAACTGTACTCATTGCAGCCACGAAGTCTGAATTTGTATCCAGTTGATAGCAAAGAGCTCGCCCCTAATTTACATGGAACTTAAGCATAACTAGTGAAATATGGGTGTATCAATGAGTAAACCTCTGCTTAACCCTTCGGGGATTACAAGCGTCATGTTAAGTAATAATCATTTATTTATTTAGACAACTAAGATCTATAATATGTAAATAGTGTGACTTTTCCTTTTACACTCAAATGAGCGTTCCAGAATTTCAATAAACCCTTCCCCTTTCACACGGCCTGCAATGTACTCAAAACTCTCAGTTTATAATATGTCCCGCGCTATACATATTATATTTTAGTGTTGTATTTGGCTACAGTGTCATTCATTGGGCACTTCATTAATCTTGGACGAGCAAGAGGACGATGTATGTTGTATGTAACCAGTTGGAGTAAATTGGCTTTTTTTTCTAAATTGAGCTCAAAATTCTGTCGGAATTAGGTCGGGGAACATTTATTGGGGTATTTCATCAGGAATTACTCAAGAGCAGCCACTGAGTCTGGACTGGGTGCAGTAGTAAGTACACCTTTGCCAAGCCCTTTTTTTGCATGGTAAATCATGAAATGACCTCTCCGGCTCTAGGCGGACCCATGCTACTAATGTTCCTTCTTAGCCATCTATGTTCCGGGGCCGCGGTATCTCTTTCAAACAATCCCGCAGTCAACTCTGCCTAACCCTTCGGGATGGCGTGATGTTATGTTATGAATTTCAATTCGCGAATACTGATTTTTAAGTGCTTTTTGAACTAAAACACAAACATTCACAACACGTTTAAAATAGCAGTAACCATGCATCCTCCAATTCAATTAACCGTAACCCAACATAATTTTTTACAAAAGCAATAAACCAATTCACCTTCTAAATATACCCAACCCGAGTTACCGCACAACACAATTATATTCCGCCCACCTCATTTCACAGTTCATAACAATACTTTAAACTAATATCTTTAGATATTTCTCACTAGCACGGCCGCGCCGCCAAAATTACGAACGTTCACAATACTACCGTAATTATGCAGACGGAATAGAGAAAATAATAATTTTACGTTATAACCACAGATATTCTAAATGACGACGGTATATAAATTAGAAGGTAAGGCTTGGAGTATGGATGAGACAACTATAGACGGTGCGATTAGAATAGAATGGAATGTCTCTCTTTTCGAGTATCAAAAACTGTTTGTAAAACTTATGACTATAGCTGTTGCCAATTAATATCGCAATAGCGGTCATTGCCCTTTCTCCTATATCTCTTCGTACGAACCAGAACAGATGAATTTTGTTTATACTCTGGTCAGTTATATTTCTAGAGGACATGCGGACATGCAGTGCATCAGGAATATTTGCAGACGCACAAACATTCCTGACAATGTGCATCTGCAAACATTCCTGATGCCTTGCAGAAGCGGGGCGTTGGTCGTCACCAGCATTTTAGACGTGCTGAAGATGAAGAACTAAGAAGTCATCTCTCTTTCAGGCTTCTACTCGTTATGACTTGCATAGATCTACCTGACAGCCAGTACCAACAGCTAAACGTATTTTCTGAACACGAATTTTGCGAGATCCCTTGATATTTCGATATAAGGGTTGGTCAGTCATCCACGTCAGTACCTGTGTGGTTTTTATGGTGGCACCCAGCCTACAAAGACCAAATTGAACAAAAGCTTTAAAACAACGCAACCCAGCGTCACTCATTCAAACCTACACAAACCTGCGCTCTACATCTCCAATTCATACTCTAACCCAAAACATTGTATATTTATTCGGCGTCTGCCACCCTCCGGTGTACTGCCATCCTTCATGTGCCGACGTTAATATCAGGGATGAGCGGGGCTCCGTTTTTGCGTAGAGCCTCTACTGGGCTGCTAGTAGTGTAAGGAGTGAGAGTTCAGCGGGTATGGGGTTCATTAGGGTTTGGAGTTTATTAACCTATATCATAAGGTTTGGGTTAGAAAAATTGGAGCAGTCGAAAAGTGCGTTGGGTTGGCGATATTGTCAAAATCGCGGGAAACAGATGGATGAGGGACGCACAGAATCGAGAAGTATATTGTAAAAGGAAAGACAATACCCAACAGTGAGTGGTTCTAGTCTTAAATGATGATGGTCCTTTTTTTCTTGTTGCAGTGTGTAGAGATAGTTTTATATGGAACGATTTGTGAGTTGTTGGGATTCATGAAGACGTTATTTTCAATGGTTTCCTTCCTTCCTTTTCAATTAGTTATAATGATGTTTCTCATAATTATTCTGTTATTTGAAATAACCGAATCTTCACATTTTAATTAAAATATGTCGTCCTCAGTTCCTTTGGATACGAATATTATGGTACATAAAATTTCTTTAATATTAACCGTGCAGTAATTGTTTCAAAGTTTAATATCCCCCTCTCAATTACTCTCATCACCAAGAATTTGATTGTAGTTGTATTTTAATCAATATCTTTAGATTTTGGTGTCCCGAATTTATCAAAAACAACCCCAAACAATGATTCAACAGCTTGACCAACCCCAAAAACGCTTCCCACTCCTAACTTGTACACCAAAAGAAGATACCGCTAAAATTAATTACATTTATGACGGCTAGGTAATTAGTGATTAAGTATTTGCGCTCAGACCTTTACACTAGATTGGTACGCTTGCCTGCTTGCCTGGTAGACTGGGGCTTGCATATAAGTGATGTGCTCACGATTTCAGGTGAAGTGTGGCCTAGATTTTGTGGTTGAGAACTGATAATGTTAATGGATTAGACAATTTAAGGGCGTTTTTAGACAGGGGCTTGCTACATCTTTTATTATGCACACAGTCAAAGAGTGGCATTCCTATCCTTTTTTTTTGGAGGGTGGAAACCACCCGTGTTCCTTCTTAGCCCTTTATGTCGAGGCCGCGGTATCTTTGTGACCAACCCACAGCCCCGACTGGGACCCGCAGCCTCGACGGGGTTTGAGCTCAGACCTTAACACTAGATTGGTACGCTTGCCTGGTAGAGGCTTGCATATAAATGATGTGCTCATGGCTTGGCAGGTGAAGGGGTAAGCAGAAGTGTGGCCTAGATTTTGTGGATGTAGAAGTGGTAATGTTAATGGATTGGAGACGGTTTAAGGGCGATTTTAGACAAGTTGGGAGAATTGAGAGCCTAGACAAGTGACAATGGGTTTCTTGAAAGGGATTGTCATTCCAAACGTTGTTTGAGAGATAATGCTCTATGATGGTATTTTAGCTAATGTATATAAGACCGCCATAGAGCAAATTAAAAAATACAAAATAGTCGGTTTCAATTTTGGTGTTCAATTATGGTTTATTGTAGACTAAGTATTTCCAGCGGCTTCACCCGCTACAACTCGAAAATTATCCCACGGGAAGATAAAATTGGAATAAAAACTATTCTATGTGTTAATCCAGGTTATAAACTACCTGTGTGCCAATTTTATCCAAATCCGTTTAGTAGTTTTTGCGTGAAAGAGTAACAAACAACCATACATACAAACTTTCGCGTTTATAATATTAGTAGGATACTCTATTTCTTAGCGACTTTCGGCATAATTTATAGAAACTTTTTAGCAGTTTTTAATCAATAATATTTGTCCGTTCCGTAACCATCATCGCCGGTAGAATGATACTTTGTTTTTAGACTCTGTGTAGTGATTGTGATAGATTTTACGAAAAATATTACCGAAGAGAGAAAGTTGGTTACTAGGTTCACACTCTTGTTTCGCCGAACAACTTTTGATATAATTTTACTTGTTCGAACAACGAAAACAAACAATCATTTTGTATAATATCGGTTAACATAATTTTCATTTCATCGAATATTTATTTGGGTTTAAAGATTCTTTATTTATTCTAAAAGAACATACATTGTTCACTTAACGAATAAATACATAAATAAGGTAACATTTAGTCCAGTAGCTAACAGTTCAGAGATAATAATACATTTCGCTTTAAACAACATTGCTTAATCATTACCAATAAATATTACTTAAGATGTGGGTATATATGAAACATATTTTGCACATAATCATTTAGTTAGTTAACATCTACCCGTAACTTGTAAGTGAGTGCTTGCTATTTGGTCGCTCATTAGAAAACTGGTTTGAGTCAACATGATTATATACACAGATTCTTTTGTAGATTGTTTTCTACAGCTAAGTTGTTTATGTATGTTATTACTTATACTAAATCTTTTATTATTAATTAATTTACGATAACAACATTTGCGCTATTGATCAAAAGGCATAATGTTCATTTGATGTAATGTTCAGGTGGTATAATTTGTGTTTTATCAAATATTCAATTTGTCCCCCAAACAAACACAGATGCTGACAGAAATCCTAACCCTAGACGGTCGACGTCAGAGGCAACCCGAGGTTCGGTTAGTTAGGTCCCTCTAAACCGTGCAGACAGAAATAGGAGCCCCGTGCAGCGGGGCTCCGTCGAACTGCTGACGGAAACGAATGAAAGGAAACGAATGATTAATGAACTGAATATTCGATACGATCTTTGGACAAAATCATTATTAGTCTAGTGAAACATTAGTTTAAATAAAATTAGTGCATTTGAAAATTCGGTCAAATGATATTATATCTAATAAATAAATATGCTAAATAAAAATCTACCAATTAATTATTCGGTCAAATGAATAATTATGCGAACTGAATTTATGCTAACTGAAATCAGTCGAAGTGATTTTCGACGAAACGTTGTTTATACCAAACAAGGGTAAACCGGTTACTATTCTCTTGAGTTTTAACTACGACTGTTTTTTTAAGTATTTTTTTTTAATTGTGTATTTGAATTTTTTTTTAAATAGAATTGTTTAACAAAATACTAAATTTCATATCTTACAGTTAATAATCTCAAACTGCGATTTGATTCTCTTATAACTTCAGAAGAACACTTGGTATAACACCACTAAGTTCACAGTGGTAAAACAGAATTGACTGCAGAAGCTCAAAAATCAACAAAATTACACTCTAACTTTTCCAATTGACTAAACCATCAAAAACATCACAAAAAACAAAAAAAACATCATGTAATGCATCACTCAAAGAAAAAATAAACCCATCTGTTTGTCTTCTGACAGTAAAAAAAAAACTGAGCGAAAAGCCGCTAAAAATAAACGCAACGAAATGGTTATCCATCACTAAAAGTCCCAAGTGCTTTCAGAAAACTAATTTACGAGAACAACATTATTGTGCGACTGAAAAAAATTACTTCCAGCCTGAAAAAATGTAGCCTTCTAATATTGTGAAGTGAGAGTTTCTCGCATAACGTTTTAGTTAGGTTTTCGGAGTTCAGGGTTGGTTGTATGTTTTAGGATTGACGATAGAGTAGTGTAGTTTGTTTTTGGCCTATGAGGAAAATTTGAAAGTAATGTTTTCGCATATAATGCCTCTAGAAAACCAGTTTCTTATTTGTTTTTCTTTGCATTATATCACACAGCTGGGCAAAGACGTCCCCCATATCCTTCCATGTAAGTTTTCTCTTAAACCAACCTTCGTGAAGTGAATCCAGATCCTCTCGCCATCACGTCTTTCTAGGGTGACCTCGGCGGCACCATCCATCCTCATTTTCCTATATCATTTAGTAACAAACATTATCTCGGTGTAGTTTTAAACTGTTTATATAAAGTAACTATACAAAAAAATCTTTAAGCACTTTTTTAGAAATTAGGAAAATAAAGAAAACTTGTACAAAATATTCTAAATTGATAAATTATGATAAAATACACAGATGAATGAAAAACTGTGTTTTGTATTTATGACATGCTTTTCCTTATATTTACACTTATTCTAAAAATCTTTTCTTTCTTTACGTCTTGACATTAAACAAAATCTTCAGTTTTTAATAAAGAAGTTTCAAAGAAACAAACAAATACTACAGTACAAGAACCCTTATGAAATTATTAACTTTTCTAATAAAATAACTTAAAAACCATCTATCTCAAAGAATAATGTCCACAGAAGTGACATAACTAAGTACCTCAGTTACTGAGTATCCCTCCCGCTTTAAGTGACATTCACTTAATCTATTTGTGCAATAATCCGGGTTCTAGGGTTCTGGGAAAATAGTTTGTAGCAATGATCTAGAACTCACGTAAGCCGTAGCCGGTAGGCGTAGGCGCGACATTTTGACGCTCAATCTCGTCAATATTTTCTGATATCTTCTCGCATTTAGACTTTGGTCCTGCTGTTTAACTTGATATGAATGTAAAAAGCTGCAAAATGGAAATCAGGAGAATTTTGCTCACCGAGCGCTTACACAGCTACGTCAGTAAAAATTCTGTGATCTTTAATTTCTACCATCAAAATAAAATAATATTACTGCAGTATTCCTACTTAAAATTAGCAATGAGTGTGGGTGGAAAATTGCTCACCACGTGGCACGTATCTGAGGTTATACGGGATAATTTATCCACTCTTAGGTTAATAACTTTTACAATACAAAGTTAAAAGTACCATCTCCAAGAAAAACGTCCACAGTGTCAGTACAATACTACCTGCAGTACAATACTCAAATTTCTATGTTTCAGAGAAAATATTTTGTACCAGACACAGATTTTATTGTGAATGTATCACCACGACCTCACTTAATAACTTTTATATATTGTATTTTAAAGCTAAACATAACATAACATCATGACTGTAATCCACGAAAAGTTAGACAGAGATATGTCTAACGTTACATCCACATTTAGCCAGTTATGTTAAGTCCCAAGTAATATAGACTAAGCCTATCGCCATCAACCGGGCACAAATCCAGACTCCGTGTCTACTACTGAGAAATTCCTGATGGACAACCCAATGACGCTGACTGACCTGGGAATCGAACCCAGAACCTCATTCTGAGCAGCCACGCTGTGGTAATCGAGGCAGGTAAAGAATACTGTGCACGGAAGTGACGCATCTAAGTATTATAGTCTCCCGTGACTGTCCCCGCTGTAAGTGGCATCTGCTAAATCTATTTGTGCAATACTCGAGGTTCTAAATTAAATAACAGCTACAAACGGCTTGAAATGGTCCCTCGCTGTGCTGAATATTACACTCGATTTAGGAGAAAAGTGTTTTAATGTTGCTTGGTTAGGATTTAAAGTTGTTTGTGTAGTTTTATTTGCCTGTTAAATAGGTTGTGTGTAAGTCAATCGGTTAAACTTATTAGACAGGAAGCTCACCTTTGAGGGTCATATTGACCATATTGCCAAAAAAGCGTCCAAAGCCTTGGGATTCATTATCCGTAATGCAAGTTCGTTTAAGAGAATGAAAACCGTGAAAATTCTGTATTGTGATTACGTCCGCAGTCACCTTGAATATGGTAGTCAAATCTGGAATCCGAATTATGCGGTGCATTCAGATAGATTGGAACGAATTCAAAGGAAATTCACGAGATACTTAGGTTACAAATTTAAAATCCCTCATTTGAGTTACAATGACCGATGTGACCGGTTTCACTTACTTCCACTTGTAACTCGGAGAAAAATATCTGATATACGGTTCCTGGTAAAAATAGCTCAATCTAGGATTGAATGTCCTGAACTTCTTTCTAAGCTGTCCTTGAATGTTCCACCTCGACATTCTCGCTTGAGAAATCTTCTTCGTGCCCCTTATGCTCGCACAGTTTACCGTAGCAACGCTTACATGCTTCGCTCAATCAAAGCGTTTAACCAAATTGTATTGAACGAACATCCCTCAATCGATTTGTTTATAAGCAGCTTGGCGTCAATAAGTACTGCCTTAACTAAAAGACGCATCACTGTCGATGAATTTCAGTAGCGTGTGCGCCTGCTTTCCTGCCTAAGCAGGTGCCTAATTTTATATTCTTAGTTTTTATTATAATTTTAAGTATAAAAATAGAAAAAAAAAACACAATATAAACTATTAACTAAGCTTAATTTAAACTTAGCTGTTTAAATTAAGCTTAGTTAATAGTTTATATTGTGTTTTTTTTTCTTTTTTTTAATTCTATATTTATGAGTGTAATAGTATGTAATAGTTCTTGCAACATTACTTTACTGCCAACTGTGGAGGCTTGTAAATGGCTTGTCGTTGAACAACTCACTATTTATTTTTGTATTGTTAGCTGTGAGCCACCCAAATATAAAATAAAAAATAAAATAAAAAAAAACTTTTCTAATTTGACGAGCATTTGGTGTAAACAACAATAATATGATCTCAACATGAGTAATATAACCGAGATTATTGTAAGTTCAATCAATTGATTTAAAAGAGTATCTTTGGATATTCTTCTCCATAAATATCTACGCTTTGGAATAGGTAACAGTTCTTTCACAAATTATTTTACTTTGTGACAGTTCGTTCTATTTGTTTTTCTGACATCCAAAAGTGCCTGGGTCTAATTGAAATAAATGCTTTAATTTTGAGTTTACACTGCTCACTCTTGCTAGGACTTGGAATTTGTATTTTATACAGAGTGACTGCCTATCTGACTTCACAGCCCAGTACAAGATAGACTGATAGTCAAATTTTCGATTAGTAATCGAAGTAGTAATAGATCTACGAATGATATAGCCCAATATCTCATATTAATATCTTCAACACTTTCTGTCTACGGTTTTTCAGCTTTGTACTGAAACATATGTTTGCAAGTTCAGCAACATGATAGCAATATACCTAAACATATTTTCCTCCAAATCCTCATACACCATGGAAATTGGGATGTCCTCCAGACAGTCTATAAATCTATCGAAGATTTATTATACAGACATATATATTATAACAACATTTTGTATATTATTTGTATTTTCTGTATTATCTGGCATAGTTACAGTGGCTAGCGACCTTGGGGTCGTAGAGGTAAAACATATATTACTCAAAAAAAAACTATAGTAAAACAGCTGTCAAATAGAATTTTGAGTTATGAGATTATATCAGATGTCTAATAAAAATTTAGAAAGTTATACAATTCGCAATATACAATGCAATAAATCTAAATAACATATACTTTATTTTGGTTTTTTGATTATATCGATCGCTATAAGCGTTACTGAAAACTGACATAGTTCTTTATTAAAACAAACACTGAGAAACGAAGAGTCATGCGACCATACCGTTTAGCTTTTCCTTTTACAGTCAAAGACCTTAACTTACCTGCATTCACGAATTTCTAAATGCTATATCTGTTTTTTTAAAAACAATAAACTATAACAGAGCGACAATCTTACGATAACCCTCTTAAAGAATGAAGAGCGCACGGCCAAAAACAACTGAATATCTAATATTATATCTGCATCCGGACCGTACCAGTAATAACAGCCATAACTGGTTCAGTCGTAACTCAAGGGTTAACACTGTTGCACTATGGACAAAAGATATTAAATATTTTACGACCTTTTACAATGGACGTCATAAATCCATAGCGGTTCCTCTCATAGTCCAAATATTGATTCTAAAGTATGGAAATTCTTTGCTGAAAGAGAGGAGAGAAGTGAGAAAAGTATGGCTATCTCTTTCGTTTGAGTAATAAAAAGGTTTTATTTAATGTTTGCGATTTTATGAGGGTTCGCAGTGATTTGAATGGAGTCGGTACACACTGTTTAAGCCACAGGAGGTTTTAAAAGATTGACCTTATTTTCGATGGGTGTTTTGCATAGATAAACCTAGTGGGATATAATTATTATCGGCAAAATTAACAAATCTCTACACAATTCTTATCGCTTCATAAGAGCCTAAAATTAGCAACTCTATTTGTGGTGGTTCAAACTTCGTTTGAAATACTGTTAAAATATAGTTCTAATCAGCTTGCACTACAAAGCGGTTGTTACGTCTTTCGCTGCGGCCGAATAGTGCCAAATTAGTGGTATTTTGCGATTTACAAAAAAAACTATTGATTGGACTAAAAAAGTAAAACACTATCCGCCTTATTAATAAAAATAGTTAAACCTGGTTTAACTTACGCTTGGTTTATCTCGCATGCCGTCACTTTCTTTTGAATATTATTGAAGTGAGACGGCATGCGAGATAAACCAAGCGTAAGTCCAAAATCAAGTTTAACTATTTTTAATAATAAGGCGGTATGATTTTAGTATGTTGCTTGTGTAATTATTTGGCACAAAAATC
The DNA here is from genome assembly GCA_949775195.1 of Diarsia dahlii. Taxonomy (NCBI): domain Eukaryota; kingdom Metazoa; phylum Arthropoda; class Insecta; order Lepidoptera; family Noctuidae; genus Diarsia; species Diarsia dahlii. Next base: position 16,619,183 of record OX459213.1, read on the forward strand.
AGAACGATGACATGTATTTTAGTACGGTTTTTACTCGTTAAAAGAATTTTTTAGAGGTATCTTCGCGATTTTTTTCTATCAAGCAAAGTTAGCTGTATTATGTTTTCATAACACTATGTTACTAGCATATATCCTGAAAAATATCATATATTTTTCTGATTATGTTTACTGCAGTGAATCATATACTTTTATGCGTTTTACGCCTGTTGGCCTCATAACTCTTTCGTAGCAGTTAGCAGGCTGAAAATCTCACAACCAGTTTTACCAAGAGGTATCGTTCACCCCCTGTTACATTAACCAGGTATTACTTGATAAGTAATACCTGGCTAATGTAACAGGGGGTGAACCTATTGTCATCAACAGGGTACAAATTCACTCCGTAGTTGCTACTGACAAATTTCCAATGAAAAAACCCAATAAAAATTTGCAAGACCCAAACTCATCGAAATCTAACCTCAGAACTTTTTTTTGGCGGGTGGGAAATCATCAAAAAACCCCTCCCGCTCTTGGGCCGAGCGAAAGCGAGTGTCAGACTTCTACTGACTGAAAACCACCCATGTTCCTTCTTAGCCCTTTATGTCGCGGCCGCGGTATCATTTTGCAAACAACCCGCAGCTTCGACGGGAACTTCAGGACTTCATGCTGAGCACTCGTGATTGCGGCCAGTAGACCTGAATATATAATTTTACCTTTGGAAACAAAAAGTCCATTAAAATAGTAATTATTCTGCCAGAGAAAAAAGTAATTACTAGGCTAGATCTATAAAAAATACTGGATTTTTTTAACCATTTTAATTACTAGGCTTCATCTGGGAATGATTACACTGTTTGAAGGGAAGATGGAAGTTTAAAAAATTAATTGTTATACGAATTTCTGGTAAAATTCCGGAGTACTAACTGAAGGATTTGTTGGCTCCGTCGGGGCTCGGCACAAGGGCTAAGAAGGAACATGGGTGATTTTAGTCAGTAGAAGTCTGACACTCCCTACCGCTCTGCCCAGAGTGGGAGGAGTCATTCGATGATTCCCAACCTTCAAAAAAAAAAAGGCTTTTTGGTCTAGGGCTGGGCTGCTCCTAAGTATGAGGTCCTGTCTGGGATCTGTCTGGGTGGAGATCTAAATCTCAATGGTGGGGATTGGGTTGTCTTATTAGGTTTTCCATAACGAGTTTATTAGCAGCAGTCTTGATGAGATCGTCACCAAGAGACAAAACATAACTCTTTTAATGACGATGAAAGTATAATAGGTATACTTAACCTATTTGTCTAATTATATTTTTAAAACCCGTTTATAACAAATATCCGTATCTAATGTTCAGCCAAGATTTTTTAAACAATATTTTGATTTAGAAGAGTGTCCATGGAGTGTCTTGCCTGTCCATGGAGTGTCTTGCCCAACCTTCTCCATAGAGACCTATGCTTTGGAATGGGCAACTTTCACAAGTTATTATGTCTTGTGATAAGTAGTTGTGTTGGTTAGTAGTTTAGGTAGCTTCGCTTTTTTGCCATTCGAGAGTGCCTGTGATGGTCTAATTAAAATAAATGCTTCGAGTTTGAGTTACCCTTGTAGACAAAATAGTTGAGAATTCTTAGATTTTCTTTGTTTTTTCCAGGAAATTCGTCTGTAGTAATTACACAGAAAGTCTGAACATATAAAATTAGTTCCATATTGTAAGCAGTGTCTTACCAAGGTTAATACTAAACCGATAATACGGTTTCACGTGAACGCCTATCCGACAAACAGACGTTTGTTCCGTAATATTGGTTTAATATTGTTTGACAAACAACTCAATTATAAACAAAGCTATTATAATATTGTTATTAGCTTGATAAATGTTTAGATGGATAGACATCAATTATTTAACTTGGGTCTAAGAGAATTTTATTACAACGAAAATATTTATTAGAATATTTAAACAAGGTAGGAGCTCAAGGCTAAATATAAATAGCTGCTCTTTAGGTTAAGCCGCGCTTGCCTAGGTTGGTCTGTGGGTGGGTGACTGAGTTTCCTCTGTGGCTCGCATAGTACGTTAAGCCGTTGATCCCGGCAGTCATTTTTGTAGATCTACAGGTAGTGTGACAACCAGTCTCACGAATAGGTATTGTATTACTAACTGAGTTGTGGAGGTCAGATAGGTAGTCGCTACATGTTAAATAATGGTATTTACCTGCATCCAGTTAGATTTGAAGTCAACTTTAACATAGTAGAGAAAATACTAGGCAAATGATGATCGGGTATGGAACCCTAAAAACGATTCCTATTTTTGTCAGTTGCAGGCAGATTTGTTTTTACCGGCTAAATTAAAACTCGGGGAGAAGCGGCACCTACTTACGAACAGTAAGTCGTGAGTTCGTACCCCAGGTGCATTACTTTATGTAATTTGTTTCATCACTCTTCTCTCAAAACGGTGAAGGGAAACATCGTGAAGAAACTTGAACCAAACAATTCGAAGACATGTGACATCTACCAACCCGCACTGGGCACGCGTGGTGGATTATAGCCCATCCCTCTCCTAGAGAGAAGTTTGAGTCCCTGTAATGGGAACACTATAGGCTGATGATGATGAAATAAAATAACATACTCTCATTACGAATACACACAAACGTAACTGTCGAATTATATTTATACTGAATACACTTCTGTCTACGCCTCCAGCAATCAAAGCGTGATATTAAAATATGATGTTTTACAACTCAATTTTAATCCTTTATCAGGTAAAATATTTAGATTAATGGATGACAATTTAGAAAAAAGTTTGATTTATGAATCCATCGCTCTGACGAAGGTTAGGCTTTGATCAAATTATCCCTTTGTTGTTTATTGGCTTACTCTGTCTAGCTGGTGATCAAAGGATTTTGATTTTTATGTTTTTATTGCGTATAACCAATTTTGACATGTTAATATTATGTTATTCAGAACACATTAAATCAATAAATACAAAAAATCGGTACTTAGTGATTTTCTTGCGGAATAACAACGCTATTTAAAAATACTGACTTGATCAAGGATGGAATTTAAAAGCTATTTAAGGTTAGGATATTTAAAAATTAATAAAAATTTAATGATAACTATTAGCACGGTAACTTACTACGAAAGCGTAGCAATGACGTCACATCAACTACGCCGTAGCAAGCCTACTGCGCTGACTCCGCAAATAAAAACAACCTAAAATCTATCTTTCGGTTCCAAAATAACAAAGAAAAAATACAATAAAACACAAAGTCACGCCTGTAATATCCGAATGGCTAGACAGAGGTATACCTAATAGTACAACCACATTTACCCAGTTAAACTATACAAATACACCAAGAAAAGTTAGTTCGAAAGAAAGATAAAAGAAACAATGGGAAAAAGATAAAACAGCTTGATTTTCGTTAAATCCAGCCAATGGGAGCCGTATCGGCTTAAAGCAAATCACATGGAAGCTGTCTCTAATCCTTTAGGGGCCGTTCCTCGACTAACTATCGAGAATCAAGATTGGGAAGTAAGTTAACTTGAATCTTCTGAAGCCAGGAATTAGGTTAATTCTTCAGTGAAATATTGATTGGGTGATTTTGTTCATATTGTTTAATGGTTATAAAGCAAGCTATAAAATTTAATGCTCATTTTCCTTTAATATTTTTAAGGAGTACACAGTCAACATAACTGAATTTAATCACTTAATATGAAAAAGTAATATTTAAAAAAATATAGGCCTGACTGAACTAATCACAGAATTATTAAGTGCATTGCATATAAACTTCATAAACTTCATATATAACGTTATTAAGGTTACAAATATATAAATATCTACGACACAAATGACGTCGTGACTTCTATCATGGACGTTTTGCGTCGCTTATTAAAAAAGAGTCAGCTGTTGCATGGGAAAAAGTAATCTCTATACGTTCAAAATTTATAACACAGCAGATTTTCGGCCAAAATAAAACGCTGAGGGACAACACCCGCACACCCCCCACAAATCCTTGATATAATAACTTTGCAGTATAAAATAATACAGTATAGAATTACTATTTTTATTTCGATCAAAACAGAAAAATCATCATCATCATCAGCCTATAAATGTTCCCACTGCAGGCCTCTTCTCTAGGAGAGTGATGGGCTATAATACACCACACGGGCCCGGAGCGGGTTGGATAAAAATACCTATTCGTAAATTCACGTAATATAGACACCAAGGCAAATTGAGAACCTTCTTTTTTTTGTCGGTTAAAATGAGCCACATTACCAATTCCCTCTTATCTCATAATCAAAACAAAACACATACTTTCTCTTTCTGTTTAGATAAAATAATGTTTACGTCTTGTCAATCAAAGACGGGCTCAAAACAAATGGTTTCAGGAACATTTGAGAAGCGAACCGATTGAGATAATCATAAACAAATCACATCCAATCTGGGTATACACTGATCCATTGGTATTTAGGGGTGGCACATAGAGGATATTTTTTAAACGTGGTTAGGTTTTTAAAGGCTGCTCCCATTGGTTCAATATGCATACACAACATAACATCACGCTACGTATACGTATAGTTGTACGTAATTGTATACCGATATTTCTCCAACTATAATTATGTGGCTGCTAGTGAGAAATTCCTGATGGTAAAAGTCTATAACAATTTGCTCGAGCCGGAAATCGAACCTCGACCTCATGAATGGTTCATTATAATTATAACTAGTAAATGTTTACTTATGGCCACACATTTAGGGCTAATAAAATTTTCTAGTGGAAATTCTTTGCACGAAAACAATTTTGTACAGGGATAGAATGCAAATTTTCAACGAGTCTATAGGTGCGTTGTGAGTATTTGTGGATTTGTATCACCACTGCTCTCAAAACAGTGAAGAAAAACATCGTGAGGAAACCGTCATGTCTTACATAGAACCAAAAACATCGAAGACATAGTGACATCTAACAATTCGCACTGGGCCATCCCTCTCCTAGAGAGAAGTTTGAGTCCCTGTAGTGGGAACATTATAGGCTGACGATGATGATAATTGAAAACAAGTTCGTACCGTTAAGAGCAATTTTGGCAAAGATTCTTGTACAGCTATTAGCTTCGAAAACGTTTGACGAGCGAACCGTTAGAGATAATCATAAACAAATCACATTCAATCTGCCTCCACACTAATCCACTGCTACTTAGGGGTGCCCTAGGGGAATATTGGGAAGATTTTTTAAATAGGGTAGTATTTTATTTAAGGTACCGTTTTGGAAAGTTTTGAGTAAGAATGAGAAGGGGTATAAGAGTTTGTCGGGGCTGTGGGTTGTTCGAAAGAGATAACGCGGCCTCGGACACAAAGGGCTAAGAAGGAAAATAGGTGGTTTAAAAACTGACACTCCCTTCTGCTGCGCCCAGAGCGCGTATAAGAGTAGAGAGAGTTAGACCAAAGAAACGATGGATGGACCGTGTATTGATGGAAGAAGAACACATGCCGCGTCAACCCGAAATTAATTTGGATACGGGTAAGGGAGTAATTATGTCGTTTCTGAGCTCCATTTACACTGGGTACATCCCAGTAGGTACGGTCAGCATCAGAAGTGTATTAACACTACTCAAAGTTTCAAAGCTGTTTTTTTTTAATAAAAACTTGTTAGATAATACTCGTTACTACATGTTATTGGAATGTAAGGACTATTTTAACGAATAATCTTCTGAAACATTTAAAATAATAGCTAGAGTCGTGTACATAAAAGAATTAAAATTCCGAAATGTTCAGCTACTTCTGATGCTGACCGTACCTACGGAGGTTTGATATGGCATCGTGTACAAATGCATCGTATTTTTTTTTTTTTTTTTTTTTATTTAAAACATACAGTCTTAACATGGTTTCACATTAATTTCGTACCATTAAACCTTAAATGGTTTGTATTGGTACATTCGCTTTGACATCACTAAAAACAAATATAAGTAAAAATGTAGGTACATTTATAATATTTTGCACGCAACTACCCGTAAACATCTATTCGTAAGTTAGTGAGTGCTTGTTATTGGCCGGTTGGGCCGCTCATTAGAAAGACGTTTTTTGTCAACATATCTTATATAGGTTGCTTCTTTTTTGTAGGTACTAAGTTGTTTATGCAGTTATGGTAGTATTTTTTGTATTTTTGCTTAAAGTTTTTCTGATTTATTTCGTCTTTTATGGTTTTTGGTATTTCGTTAATTATTGTGGGTATTAGATATTTTACTGTTCGCCTGCCATAATAATTTCTAGTCTGAGGAACTATAAGTTTATTATTGATGATACTTCTTGTTATTATTTTATGTGATATAGGTATTTGAATGCTTTGGTTATTAAATTGCTCAATTAAGAGGGCCATGTCGATTCTAGTCTGTACTGGCAAAATTTTACAGTATTGAAATAATTCGATGACATTATCTTTACATTGGAGCTTAATTTTTCTGAAACACACTGGAAGTCGGATTAAATATAATTAGGAAAAGGCGAGGCAGCTGATGCTGTAACGTTGTGGGAAGAAAAAGATAAGCAATTTTTCAGATACATAAAATATATTTCACGGATAAAAACACACAAAGTTTTTTTTATATTGCTAATTTTCGTACACAATCCTGGCGGTTGGAGCAATAATAAGTCTTATTGGAGTATTAAGCAGTATTGGGCCATTCATTTGTTACGTTGTAACAACAAAATAATTATTTATGCCATGACTTAAAACCAAACAAACACTAATTCACCGGCAGTTACAGTCTACCCACATCCAACACATCACATCTAATATTCCCAACTTATCCTTATCCCACCAGACAGACCCGCGCGGCAGCCCTATGCAACATGTTTACATTCTGCGATCGTGATGGATCGCTTGCCCGCCACCCTACGGCCTATTGAGTGGACAGGGATGTAGAAAGGATGGATGGGGTGAGCGTAGTTGGGAGGAGAATGTGAGCGTAGTTGTGCTACAAAGACAAAAAAGCAAGACCTATTTCCTGGTAGATTTCCTGGTAGATTGTGTGTTATGCCGCCCATGGGTTCGTAACTTGGGTTTACATGCTATCAAGAACCATCTCTCAGTGTCATGCTGATTTCCTCACGAAGTGGTAATTGTACAATACGCACACAAAGGACAGGTGCGTAGTACTCGAAACCGGTGTGCGTGTATGATCAGATGTATAAATTTGGATTAGGAAAATAGGAGTATACAGTAAGGATTGTAGCAGGTGATCTATCTATCTATATAAATAAAAAGAGAAGTCCTGACTGACTGACTGAATGACTCATCAACGCCCAGCCCAAACCCTTGGACCTGAAAAGCTGAAATTTTGCACAGAGGTTCCCTTTATAATGTAGACAAGGAATAAGGAAGGATTTTTGGAAATTCAACCCCTAAGAAAGTTAATTAGGGGATGAAAGTTTGTATGGAAAATCGCAATTTTCGCGCGGGCGAAGCCGCTGGCAAAAGCTAGTGTTGATATAATACTTTGTGTACGCACATGAACTTGAAAAATCAGAGCTTCAGGTTCGAACTTGAGACCGACAACTTAACCTTTTGAACTGGGCAGTCGACGATCTCACCACTAGGCCATCACTGGCTATCCCTATAGAATAGGTATGAGATAATGTACACAGTATGTTACTAATTAAAATTAAAAGTTGGCAAAAATTATAAAGACATCAAAATATGAATGTACTGTGGCAATATCATCAATGCTCCATGTTCTTTCTCTCTGACTATAAGTGTGTTTCAATGAAAGCAGTCTCATCCAGTAACAATTAAGCTACATCAGCGTTCTCGCAAGCCGTCAGTGTTCGCGCCAGCATTTGAGAAATGCGTGCGTCAGTTTTTGTTAACCTTTATTTTTATCAAATTGGATTTTTATTCGATTCCAATCTTATGTGGCAGCCTGGCAGAATGGTTCATTTGGTTTGTATCGTGTGGTAATGGACTAAAATGGTTGTGTTTGTAGACCAATTGTATTGTTATCTATATCTATCTATACTTATAATAAATCTGTAGAGAGGTCAATTCTGTACATGATATATATTTTCAAAATAACTATCAGGGGGTAATTAGTGATCGATACTGATGCCAAAAATGCAATCAGTAAATTTTTTGTCTGTCTGTCTGTCTGTCTGTCTTCCTGTCTGTATGTTCCTTATAGAAACAAAAACTACTCGACGGATTTTAACGAAACTTGGTACAATTATTCTTCATACTCCTGGGGAGTTTATAGTATACTTTTCATCACGCTACAATCAATAGGAGCAAAGCAGTGAAGGGAAATGTTGGGAAAACGGGAGAAGTTTTTCCATTTTTTAAGCTTCCGTCGCGTGTGCAGCCTTAATGGTTAAAGCTACATAGAAATCATTTATGACGAAAATGTTCTACATAAAATTATCTAAAAAATATCCCACAACATCATATGTCTATCTTTTATGGTTGACTCACAATAACACGTGTAACTCCCGATAGCTTAGCAGTTCGGAGCTTTCTGATTATACAGGGTGGAATTTTGTAATGCCACCTGGAGGGAAAGTACTCTTAATACTGCATATAGAAAATTTTACTCAAAGGAAACATTCCTTTATTATTGAGTAGATAGCAAACTGCATTCAAGGATTTTCGAAAATTCTCTTCTCACACCAGGGAATCGAACCGGCTAAAATCTGAAAAAATTATACCCTGTACTTTTATTGCATCGATCGTTAGGGTCAATTATAAGGATGAAATCTCTCTAACAAACATGATAAATTAAATGAAAGGAAAACCTGCCTGCGAGATCGCCAGATCTCACCCCATTAGATTTTTTTTGTGGGGATAATTATGTAAAAAATCAAATTTACATGAATTAATCTTATGCATCTTATGACAACGAGTTGAGAGTTGAAGTTCAGAATACGATTTATAATATTCACCACAACACTTTATTAAAGGTTACCTACTAGAAATGAATTCGTAAAAAGAATAAATTTGTATATCCAAGAGAATGGAGCCCATTTCGAGCAACTAATTAGTTAGTTTACCATTTTTTGTAAATAATTAAATTAATTTAAGATTTCCTGGTTTTCTTTTCATTTAATTTATCATGTTTGTGTTGTGGTTCCGTATGGTGTCGGACGCAAAGAATAGCACCATCCCATATCTTACCGTGGGTGTCGTAAGAGGCGACTAAGGGATGTACCAGAGAATGGGCAGCAGCGTTCTCTGTGCTTTTTGTATCGACCGTACTGCGATCGCCAACCCGCCTGCCAAGCGTGGCGATTATGGCAAACCCCCTCTAAGCAAAAATTACACTTAGGGGAGGCCTATGTCCAGCAGTGGACGTCTTTCGGCTGAAATGATGGTGATGATATCATGTTTGTTAGAGAGATTTCATCCTTATAATTGACCCTAACGATCGATGCAATAAAAGTACAGGGTATATTTTTTTCAGATTTAAGCCGGTTCGATTCCCGGGTGTGGGAGAAAAATTTTTCGAAAATTTTTGATTGCAGTTTGCTTTCTATTCAAAAATAAAGGAATGTTTATTTAAGAAAATATGGACGTCCCGACTTATTTATTACTGTAACTACCAAGCCCAAATGGGATGAAATCACTCGGGAGCTTCTTGAGGGTCAAGTACTGCATGACCGCCATGATATTATCGCAAGAGTTTTTCATTTAAAATTAAAATCAATGATAGATCTACTTACCAAAGATAACATTTTTAGTATAACGCGGACGAAGTCGCGGGCAAAAGCTAGTGTAGAATAAGATAACACACACATCACGCTTGTTATCTCCAAAGGGTACTCTAATAGTACACCCACATTTCGCCAACTTTATTTAAGTCCTAGTTAGAGGTGTACTTACATGGTAGTACATTTCGTTGAAATCCCATGCATTCATTACACTCCTTAGTGTATATTGCCATCAACCGAGCACAAAAAATAATGGTCGGTGGCTGTTACTGGGAAATTTCCTGATGGAGAAACCCTATATCACTTTGGCCGACCCGGGAATCGAACCCAGGACTGGCCAGGACCACATGCTTAGCAGTGCCCTTGCGACTACTAGATCAACGAAGCAGTGACATGGAATGATCAACCTACTTATATCGTTTCAACAGCTGTACAAGTGTACATACATTTTCTCTTTGAGAGCGAGAGTAGGTCTAGTGGCGGAATTGGTGCAGGCATATCTTCGTATTTTTTGTTTGAGGGCATGCCAAGCAGTGATATTGTTGAAAATATGATTAAACCTGAAGAAGAAGTAAAGTTTTAAGATGTGATTGGCGAACAGCATCATAATGAACTTATCGGTTTTATCAGACTAGGCAATTTTTCATTCTAGACTTAATTGTTTCACCCTACGATAGCAATAGCCCCTACAGTCATTACAGAACATACCAAATGACCTATTAGGCACAAAACAAAACCTTAAACATACACAAATAAAGAACCTCACATTAATCTACTCAACAGACGTATTCTATCTACAAGTTTCTTTGAAAATGGGGTTCTTAGGGCTAACAGAATGGCTGTCGTTACAGTTGTCAGGCTAAAAAGAAATTATAGCGCGAATCTACTACGAATGAGGAAAAAGTGCGGCAATGTAAGTGCTTTGGATGTTACTGGATAAAAATGGGCAAGACTATGGTTTGGAATGGGCTATCTGTTAAGAAGTGCTTGGGTGGTTAGTCGTGAGAGATGGAGCAAAAGTGGGTCGTTTGAGTGCAAAAGTTTTGATGATTTTAGTTATGTATTGCAAGAATGGCTGTCGTTACAGTTGTCAGGCTAAAAATAAATTATAGCGCGAATCTACTACGAATGAGGAAAAAGTGCGGCAATGTAGGTGCTTTGGATGTTACTGGATAAAAATGGGCAAGACTATGGTTTGGAATGGGCTATCTGTTAAGAAGTGCTTGGGTGGTTAGTCGTGAGAGATGGAGCAAAAGTGGGTCGTTTGAGTGCAAAAGTTTTGATGATTTTAGTTATGTAATGCAAGAGAATGCTGTTCTGTAAGTCACACTTAGTTTTACTAACAGTGTTGTCAGGCAGCATCTAGCAGTTTTATCTCATATTTAAATAATAACATTTTTTTGTGGCAACACTGGAGGTGAAGTAAAGCTGTGACCGAGTGGCGTCTAAAGACTGATAGCATCCCGTCGGGACTGCGGGTGTTTCAAAGTAGATACCGCGGCCTCCACAGAAATGCATGGGTGGTTTTTAGTCAGTAGCAGTCTGACACTCCCTTCCGCTCTGCCCAGAGCAAGACTATTTGACGATTTTCCAACCCCAAAAAAAAAGTACCGAAAACGTGTTGGTCGTCTGGCAGCGAGATGGGCAGACGATATTGTTACCATCGCGGGAATAACCTGAATGAGGCTGGCACAAGAACGTGGAGCTTAGCACACGCAGAATAAAGGCGTAAATCCCGCAGTGGATGAATTCGGGCTGTGGATCATAATGATTATGATGCCACACTGTAAAACACGATTATTTTTAAACGAGTGAGAGTTAATTTTTCCATAGGAAATGATCATTTCAAACTACACAACTCTATTTAGACGTTTCATTATGTGTGTGCTATTTTTACCGGTTAGGGCCGGTGTGGCTGGCCGTCAGGCCGGCCCTGGCCTCGACTGGCCATAGGGCGAATCGGGCAAACGCCCGATAGGCCGAATGCTCGATGGGCCGGTGTGGCCGATGGGCCCGACTTTCTTTTACTAATAAAAAAAAAATAACCAGATGATAAAAAACCAGAAACACAAAACAGACACAATTTTTAAACCCTTTGTTAAGGAACAAAGAAATCAACTTAAGAGACAAACGGCTAGATCTCTTCTCCACAAAGTTAACTCAAAGTTAATATATTTAACTGTATCAGATGGACGGACGAGCTTTTAAAGTAATTAAGTCACAGTGGCGCCATCTTAAGGACGATTTGTCTTACTATTGTTTGTTAAGAGTTTAGTAGATTGGGAGTTTAGTAAATAGGAAATAAGATTGATTTTCTTAAGAAATGCAAATGGTTGTGGAAACGCCGGGACACCCTAGAAAAACATAAGCTGACCTTATTCTTCAGAAAGGTCTGTTCGTACTGCTACGACCAGATAATATGAATGTGAGTTTAAGCAAGTTTGAATGTAACACTGATTTTCTTAAGAAAATCTATAACTTAAGCCTTTTTTTTTTTTTTTTTTTTTGGTGGGTGGAAAATCATCGAATAACCCCCCCCGCTCTTGGGCAGAGCGAAGGGGAGTGTCAGACTTCTACTGACTAAAAACCAAACCCATGTTCCTTCTTCTTCGCCCTTGTGTCGGAGCCGCGGTAACCTTTCGATATCCACAGCCCCGACGGGCGTCGGCCCTTGCGGGCCCCTCCTTGCTGACATCTCTTTGAGGAGCGCGTGGAACACGTACGCGCCGCCGACACGGTCTGTTGCCGTCATGACGACGGCCAGACGGCGAGCTAGCCCGTTACTCACCGTCCACAGGCCCGCGTCTACGGTGGCCGGAGGTCATCGCGTGACCCCCGACGCCCGGAGCGCCTTCCGCGGCGGCTGGGACGTTGAGAGGTTCTCTCCCTCTCTCGTTCCGCCACCTCCTTCGCTAGCATCACTGCTTCGCAGAAGGAGGCGACGGCGTCCCATTCCTCCTCGCCCCGGACCATGGCTTGCACCAGGGCCGGGCGCGAGAGGTCGCTGCCGCCGATCGCCGCTACGAGAACACGGCGGGGCTCCGCCCAAGCAGGGCACGCCTCCACAGTGTGCTCCACCGTGTCCTCCGGTCGATCCTCGCATATAACTTAAGCCTCATTTTCTGTTTTTGTAAACATAATATTATGATGCACTGTATAGACGACCCCCCTTTTTTTTGTATGGTGCATCTTCATATGACTCCTCCGGCTCTGGGCAGATCGGTAGGGAGTGTCAGACTTCTACTGACAAAAAACCACCCATGTTCCTTCTTAGCCCTTGTGTCGGAGCCGCGGTAACCTTTCGATAATCAACAGCCCCGACGGGATCTACGGCCCCCTTAAATTGCTATATCGGTTCAAATAATTCACACAAAACTTCACAATGTATCTATTTTTAAAAGTAGAATGTTTATGTTTTGTTTTCCATTGTGTATGTAGGTATTTTATGCAAAAGCGAGACTTTCCTCGAAAAAACTGTAAAGTTTTGTATTATTTTATTTAAAATTGTTTCCAGGTAGCAGAATTTTACATAAAACCGTATTCATGTATTTTACAGTTATAAGTTTGGACGACAATTATTTTTGTTAAAATTAAATAAGTTCAAGTAAGTACATTGTTTCTAAAAATAAAACGACAAACAAATTACTGTAGTGTTGCAGTTATAATATAAGTAGGTAAGCTTTTAGGTTGCTAAAATTGTTAGTAACTAATAAATAAAAGGTTTATAATCACCAAGAGGGTTAACTGGTAACTTCCAACAGATCTTTACAGCAATATTTCGACCTACCTGAAACAAAGAAAACACGGTATTCGTAAGTCTAAATGTCATCGTAAACACATTATATAGGTTAATTAAATGAGAAATTAACACTGACTGATTTTTACAATTTATTAGCTTGAAAAATAGTGCTCACACAAGCTGTTACAGAGTGCCCCAGCAGCGAGACAATGCAGGATGAATAATATAATGAAAGCTAAGACTAAAATAATGAAAGCTGTCAACAACATATAATTTCTTTAAACTAGCTTTATGTAGAAAACGCCCAAAAAAAGAATAACCCCAGCTTCCCTAACAAACAAAAACACTCGGCGATAGTGAAGTGACGCGTCATCGTACGATATGGATGTTATCAATCATTCGTATTCTCAGAGCGATTGTTTCGTATCGTTGCAAATCGATTCGGATTCGAGCACGTTCTAGCCACAGATCATGAAGTAGAATTTGCAGAAGGTTGGTTTCGTACAAAAAGGGAAAATGCATAATGAACAATCAAAGAGAGAAAACGATGTTCGATTTTGGACGCCGTTATTCTGTACAAGATGTATGGCACGACTGAGTATGAGGTCTTGAGTTCGAAAGTGTTATCGGGTTTTTCCATTACGAATATCTCAGTAGCAGCCACAGTGCCTTTTTTTTTTTTGGTGCGTGGAAAATCATCGAATAACCCCCCCCCCCCGCTCTTGGGCAGAGCGAGTGTCAGACTTCTACTGACTAAAAACCAAACCCATGTTCCTTCTTCGCCCTTGTGTCGGAGCCGCGGTAACCTTTCGATATCCACAGCCCCGACGGGCGTCGGCCCTTACGGGCCCCTTCCTTAGTGCTGACATCTCTTTGAGGCGCGCGTGGAACACGTACGCGCCGCCGACACGGTCTGTTGCCGTCATGACGACGGCCGGACGGCGAGCTAGCCCGTTACTCACCGTCCACAGGCCCGCGTCTACGGTGGCCGGAGGTCATCGCGTGACCCCCGACGCCCGGAGCGCCTTCCGCGGCGGCTGGGACGTTGAGAGGTTCTCTCCCTCTCTCGTTCCGCCACCTCCTTCGCTAGCATCACTGCTTCGCAGAAGGAGGCGACGGCGTCCCATTCCTCCTCGCCCCGGACCATGGCTTGCACCAGGGCCGGACCAGCCACAGTGCCTGACTTTGTGTCTCGTTGTTGGCAATAGGCTCGCCCTTATTACATCAAACAAACATAACTATTGAATGTGGGCGGACTAATAGGTAGGTACACCTCTCATAGCCCTTCGGAGATTACAGGCTTGTTTTTATGTATGTTTAATGTCAGATACTTTTGGAAGTATCGTGGCTCAATAAGAACTGCCACTCGGGTCGATCTTTAGGTAAAGCTGTGCTTGCCTAGGTCGGTCTGTGGATGGGTGACCGCCCGACATACCGAGTTTCCTCCGTGCCTCGGAAAGCACGTTAAGCTGTTGGTCTCGGCTGCCATATATATAGATCTTTGGCAGTCGTTACAGGTAGTCAGTGACCTGAAATTCTGACATCCAGTCTTACCAAAGGGTATCGTATTACCTAGTATTAACTGGGTTGTGGGGGTCAGATAGGCAGTCGCTCCATGTAAAATACTGGTATTCAGCTACATCTGGTTAGACTGGAAGCCGACCCCAATATAGTTGGGAAACGGCTAGGCAGATGATGACTTTTGGAAGTATAAACTTACAGTACGTACGGCGATCTCGCACGAATGACAGTGAACGTGTCTATTGTGTGCATACGTAATTTTTTTTGTATAAAGTAGGACTTCTGTATCCATGTTCCGTATCCTACCCGTCTGAATTATTCCAACATGCTATTAGATCGGGAATATTTTGAGGGTAGTCGATCGTATCGCTGACTTACAGTTTTTTGACGTGCGCGTGTTACAGGGTGTTTGATGTTTGGTGAAGGGATTTCTACCGCGGCCGCGCGGGTTGCGCTCTTTTTGCGAAATTGTTTTGTGGTGAACTTTTATAAATGGAGAAGATAATGGTAATATGGAGGTATGGGAATGTTACTACAATTTTTTGTTTAAACAAAAATATGTTTTTTTATTCTTATTTGCAAACAATAAAATAAACTGTCATAATACTAAAATATATATTTTATTACTTGGCATTTGATGAAGGTTTTTCGGGTTAATGTGGAATAAAATATGTAGAATTTCAATTTGAAAACTGTTTAGAATATTTTGATGCAGTTTTGGTCGTAAACTAACTTTCTTAAGTTTAAGTCTTTTATACCTAAATGATAAAATCACTGGTATACTTACAAGACTATCGTCTCTGCCACTTAAGGTTGAACAAGCCAGTCATTCTTCCATACAAACTTATGAAGGTGATTACTCCTCTGTTTGACGGTGTAGGTTCAAAATTAAAAATTGTATCTACTGGTCTTATCATTATCTAGGTCTGTATGGAAGCAGAATTGGAAAAAAAAATATTGATTTGGAAGTTATGAACGTCAAAACTTTCATATTTTAGCACTGATTTTAACTCATCTTTGGGCGTAAATAAGTAACGTATATAGTATGCAAAAGAAAAAAGTGAAACCATACGGACATAGATTAGTTATTAAAAAATTTAAATAATTTGATTTTGAACAGATACATTCAATAGATTTTTCATGAAACCAAATATACCAAAGGTCTGCATAGAAAATTTCGCGCGCCCGTTTTAGTTGTGTCTCTTTCGCTCTATGCATTTCGCTCGTGATGTCGGATGAAATAGCATGCATTTTAGCCCCGCCCACCAACTAGTTCGTGCCGTTGGCTTGTTTACCCTTAAGTTCAAAATCAGTGAAACGACCTCATCCAAGCTTGTCTCGCTTATCATAACACCCTCTAAACATGTAATGTAATATAAGCTTCCAGGAAGAAATTGTGTTGAGTGGCTAAAATGAAGTTACAACCCATTTCAAATGATTGTTGTGACAGACCGTACACTTACGAGCTGTAATATGTTTACATATATTATTCTGAGCCACTTTTATATATTTATCGTATCATGGATATCGTATTACCTAGTACTAACTAGGTTGTGGAGGTCAGGACAGTCGTTCCATGTAAAATACTGTTATTGAGCTGCATCCAGTTAGACTGGAAGCCGACCCCAACATAGTTGGAAAATAGCTAGGTAGATGACGCTGAGAAACTTTTAAAAGCGACTTTATCTTAAGAGGGATAAAGGCTGCGATTCTTAATACAAATAAATAATAATAATATTCCACAACTATCACACAACGCCATCTAGTCCCAAGCTAAGCAGAGCTTGTGTTATGGGTACTAGACAACTGATAAACATACTTATATATTTCTAAATACATACATATTATAGATAAATTACACCCAGACAAAGAACAAATGATCGTGCTCATCACACAAACATTTGTCCTGGGTGGGAATCGAACCCACGACCTCCGGCATAGCAGTTAGGGTCACTAACCACTAGACCAACAGGTCAGTCAAATGTATTGCCCTGGTCCACATCCCTGTCATGCCTTTTTTTCAGCATTTAACGTGTATAGAAATATTACCCTGCACAAAAAATTACACATTTTTACAAACGTGAATAAAGGACTAGCAGACATATTCGAAAAGTTTTATTCGTAAAAAGAAATTGATAGGATCCTAAACATACTCGTTCTTAAAAATTTAAGTAATGTCACAAATAATTGAACGGCCTCAGTTTTCGAGTTGAAAAATGGCAATACGAATTGTCGATCAAAATTTTGTAATATAATCGGTCTAAGCTGTAGCTGCCCCCGCCGCACTCTACGGCGACAGGATTAACGCAGCGCAACGGCAATCATTTATATCAAACTAGCTTTTGCCAGCGGCTTCTCCCGCGTGAAAATGACGATTTTCCATACAAACTTTCATCCCCTATTTAACTCCCTTAGGGGTTGAATTTCGAAAAATCCTTTCTTAGTCCTTGTCTACATTATAAAGGGAACCTCTGTGCAAAATTTCAGTTTTCTTGGTCCAAGCGTTTGGGCTGGGCGTTGATGAGTCAGTCAGTCAGTCAGTCAGGGCTTCTCTTTTTATTTATATAGATAGATACCTCCTCACAATCCATATTCCCTCTTAAAATATCATATTCAATTTTCTTATCAATACGAATATCAGTTCAACACTCCGTTAAATTCAATAATAAATAAATACATCGTAATGAAGTAAGCTTCTTTATTAGGACATAAAAAAGCCTATTTAGCTTATAAAGCATTTTCACCCTATGTTGGTAATAAGCCCAAATATGCTTGCGGTATTTTTTTATACCGCGAATGTTAACGGTACATATTAAAATACGGGTAATTTTGTACCAGTCATTGAAATTATTGAGACAGAAATATTGACGACTGTTTGTTTGATAAAGGTTAATTTTTTAATATTTGCACAGGATTAATAAACTGTTTATGGGTGATTTTAATTTTCTGTTGGTATAATAAATCTGTTTGTGATTAAATCGTTTAATAAAATTGGTTTGTGTAGTCTGATCATAATTATTTCGCAATCGTCAATTCGGTTGCCCAATCACAAAAATAGCATAATATCTTCAAGAAAAGTTTTGGTGTTACATACGACATAACATCACACCTGTAATTCCCAAAGTGTTAGGCAGAGGTGTAACCCATTAGCATACCCAGATTTAACCAATTATGTTTAGGTCCCATGTAATAAACGCGAACTCCGTGGTTGCTGCTTGCCAATTTTTTTTGTCAAATAAGTTTTGTTTTAGCATAAAAATATTTCAAATGCTGAGAAGAAAAACCAAGGATTGTCTTGCTGTTTCTTTTCTATAGGAAACGACTAATTCAATCCGTGGACTGTCGTCTGAAGTTTCTTGAGTACCTGAATAGATCCATGTGAAATAAAATGCTTTACATTTTGACACGGATCGCCTATCTGCGAGTGTTGTCGTAATTCGCACATTGGTCCAATATACGGGTTGGTAGATGTAACATGCCTTCGAATCCCACCTAAATTAACACCGTTTTAGACAAGCCGTTGTGGCCGTTGTGCATCCGTCTGTCTGTCAGCGAGCTGTATCTCACGACTCGTAATAGGTAGACAGTTGTAATTTTCACAGAATGTGTATTTCTGTTACCGTTAAGACAACAAGAAATAAAAATAAATTAACTTTAAGGGGTAGTACGGTCAGCATCAGAAGTAGCTGAACATTTCGGAATTTTAATTCTTTTATGTACAGGACTCTAGCTATTATTTTTAATGTTTCAGAAGATTATTCGTTAAAATAGTCCTTATACTCCAATAACATGTAGTAACGAGTAATTTCTAACAAGTTTTTATTAAAAAACCGCTTCGAAACTTTGAGTAATGTTAATATACTTCTGATGTTGACCGTACCCTAGTACCTACGATAGTACGGAAAGCAAACAGCGAGACCAACTCGCAATTGACCCGGTTTTTCTCAATCTTTTCTTTTGCCGTCTGGAGAGCAATGCCCGTTATTTCTTTATTATTGTTTTTTTTCATCACTCTTCTCCATTACACTTATTCCACCAATTCCTTTCTCGAACAATCCCAAACATTCCCTTGGCGACTCTATAATCGTGTAAGCGACTGTAATATGTCAGGGCTCCGCAAAAATGTGCTCGTTCGTATTCTGTTCGCGTCGGCAGAGTCTAGTGCTGCCCTCTGGGGAGACTGGACTGTACTAATGTGATGTGTGCCTTGTTTAGATGGGAGGTTAGTAGTGCGTTAGATGTTTTTGAAAATACTGTTGAAATGGAGTAGGTCAGATTTTCCAAGGAATAAAATAAAAAAGGAAGAAAGATGAAAAGAAAGAAAGAAAAGAAAGAAAATTGAGTTGATTTGGCAAAAATACCCTTAAAACTACAAAAAAAAACTTACAAAACATAGTAAGCTATTCCAATAATCTAGTTTTCGCATGTACTCGTATAGCCGAACGTTTGTTTTAGAACTGTAAGTTTGATTAAATTCCACCTCCTCATAGAAATTCTAAAAGGCAGCGAGTATTTTCTTCACAATATATGAGAACTACTTCGTTGGTTCAGTGGTCGCGAATGCTACTACAAAACATTTTGAGAAAGATGGGGTGAGTATGTCTTAGTTAGATTAGGTCTGGTAAACAGGTATTTGGTTTTCCGAGGAAGAATTTCTCAGATAATCTAGTATAGTACTCTGTAACAGTAGTCAAAGTCAAAGTCAAAAATATTTATTTCAAGTAGGCCAGTAACAGGCACTTTTGAATAGCCGAATTAAACTAACTGCGGCACTCAGAGATATCCAACGATTGCTCAAGCCGCCACCCAGCAAAGCCCTGACATAGTTTTGTATGACAAAACTGCCAAAAACCCTTACCAAGCGACGGCCCAAGCAACCACCGAAGCTCTCCGAGTGCGGCAGTAAACTACTTAACTACTGAAGCTAAATAAACTAAGCTACAGGCCAGTCACAAGGCATAATAACTCGTGAGTGTACTGTAGTTGCCAATTCCAAAGCGTTGGTCTCATGAGAAGAATGGCAAGAAACTTCATGGACACTCTTTTAAGTACTTTGTAATGTAGCCCAATTAATGACAATATACTCGCCCCCTGTTATATGAGATTTAAACTAAACTGGTGAAATTAAAGGTTATTAGATATAGACGCGGGCCTATGGACGGTGAGTAACGGGCTAGCTCGCCGTCCGGCCGTCGTCATGACGGCAACAGACCGTGTCGACGGCGCGTTCGTGTTCCACGCGCGCCTCAAAGAGATGTCAGCAACATGGAAGAGGCCCGCAAGGGCCGACGCCCGTCGGGGCTGTGGATTATCGAAAGGCTTAACGCGGCTCCGACACAAGGCCGAAGAAGGAACACACAACACTCCCCTTCGCTCTGCCCAAGAGCGGGGGGGGGGGGGGTTATTCAATGATTTTCCACCCTCCAAAAAAAGAAAGGTTATTAGATATTTTTATCTACAAAAATAAATACAAACTAAGTGTCTCTTTGTGATATCAAAATATCAGATTTCTACTGAATTCATATGAAACATATCACGATACTTGTAAAATCTTAACTATTTCTTCCTTGTGACTAACCTCTGAACTGGCTGGACCGATTTTGAAATAATCAACAAAATCCGACGCAAATTATAATACGGAAGTAGCCTTTTATAATAATTTTACGTGAAATAAGGTCGTGCGGCACAGTTAGTGTACACTGTAATAACAAGGGGTAAAGTTTCGATGAAGCGTGTAATCTTCGCAACTTCGCTAATAAGAAGTTACACTAAACCATTTATCATAAGGCAATATAAAAATAAACAGGACTTTATCGTGGAATAATAACCGGGTTGTAGCTCCATGCATGCTGATATATGCATCCGGTTAGACTGGAAGCCGACCCCAACATAGCTCGGAATAGGTAGGTGATGATGATGATGGTCGTGGAATATTATATGCGACCAAAACGCAAGCAAAACCGCGGGAAACATACCTAGTTTAAAAAAACGTTTTGTTTTGCCACCGACTTCAGTAGCTGATTTTTTATCACAAGTTTACTTTTCACTTTAAACAAGTTTAAAAATCTAAAACCCGACTACGAATAAAATATTGGTTTGTTATTTACATAATACGAGTAAATAACACAGACTAGACCGCGAGAACTGATTGACCACAATCTAAACGTATATATTGACTAAAACTATAATATGATATAAATACATATTTGTAATGTGCTTGCCAAGACCTTTAATTTATTTTGATACCAAACATGTTATGATTATCTCAATTTATTATTTTTTGAGGTAAGTTTTAGACATTTATATTCCGTCATAAAAAGAATTTATAAATTTTTTATAGCCTATGTCACCCGGGCTATTCTTACGAATCAATTGCCACCTCATTTATTAAAATCCGTTCAGTAGTTTAGGCGCTAAGGTGGAACATACATACATACTTACATACATACATAGACTGCCAAAATCATTACGTTTAATCATTACCTTCCTTTTGGCTTTGCCGTAGTCGGGTAAAAAAAGTACATACCTACACACAAATAGAGAACCTCCTCCTTTATGGAAGTCGGTTAAAAATACTCAATATCGAATTCAGTACTATAATAAAAATTCCCAGCTTAGCTCTATCCAATATTTTTCAGAACTAATCTTAATTCAACAAGCATCTCTCTAACGACTCCAGCACCACAGAAAATGATCTAAAACTCTTATAATATAGAGCTTTAATCAGCTGTAATATTAAATGTTAAATTTCTCATTTGTATTCTAGAGACGAAGTAGAGTTTAGCTAAGTTTAGCTCTACTAAGCTAATTTTGAGAACAATTAGTAGCATAGAGCCAGCCTAGCGGAATTACTTAGTTACTTTACTTAAGCGATTATGTTTTATCCAGTTAGGATATTTATTTTACTTAAAGTACTGAAATATCTTTTTGGAAAAACTCGATATTAATAACATAACACTACGCCTTTTTTTGTATTATGGGAAATCTTCAAATGACTCCTCCTGCCGGCAGAGCGGTAGAGATTGTCAGACTTCTACTGACTAAAAACCACCCATGTTCCTTCTTAGCCCTTTGTGCCGAGGCCGCGGTATCTCTTTCGAACAACCCGAAGCCCCGACTGGTGTCGGCCTTTGCGGGCCCCTTCCATGTTCTATAACATCAAGCCTGTAATACCCAAAGGGTAAGGCAGAGGTACGTCTAATAATACACCCATATTCACCGTTGATCGTGTGGTCGTAAGCGCGACTACTGATCATGAGGTCCTTGGTTTGAATCTCGGGTTCTTCCATCAGCCATTTCTTAGTAGCAGCTACAGAGTCTGACTATGAGCCTGGTTGATGGTAATAGGCTTGCCTACTATTACATGGAACTTAAATATAACTGGCGAAATGTGGGACGGTGGGTATACACACGGCTACACATCAAGCTATACAAAACCAGTTAAACTTGGCCTCACTTTACTAGATCTTTTCGCACAATGAACGATCAGATTATACTGGTTTTGTATAGCTTGATGTGTAGCCGTGTGTACTTATAGTTTTTTTTTTTTTTTTTTTTGAAAACATTGCCCCACACTAGGAATTTCTCCTGTATCGTGGGTGCGTTCACAAACATATAAGCCCACATACACAAATACCCAGACCCGAAACAACTATCTGCCAAACAAAACCCTTCGGGGATTATAGGCGTAATGTTATGTATAATATCACATGCATATTCGTCGTGCATGTGTCTAAACTCGGTATCATCAAGTTTTTAGGTGTTTATAGCGATCCCGTCAGGGATGCGGGTTGTTCGAAACAGATACCGCGGCCTTGACACAAAGGGCTAAGAAGGAACATTTTATTTTTTTTTTTTTTTTTTTTTTTTTTTGTCTCTCATTACACTGCGATCTGTCGCCACAGGGACATTTATCAGTGGGTTGGTTGGGTTTATTATTGACATGCTCGGTATGCGACCTGTGTCGCATCCTACTTTACTTAATCTTCACTGTTGCGATTTAAGTGTGTCTTGGGGCATCTTCCGTTTCAGTCTGCGGATTGTAGTGGTATCTTCCATCAAGACATTGGCCAGGATGTTCGGGTGGTCTTTAATTCTTTTCTTGTACTTGTTTGTATGAGATAGTATTTCCTGTTTGACTGTGGTCATGTGCAGGTCGTTATGAAGTTGTTCATTTGTGACGAACCAGGGGGCTCCGGTTATTGTCCTCAAGATTTTGTTTTGGAATCTTTGCACGATTTCAATGTTGGAATGGGAGGCTGTCCCCCAGAGCTGTATTCCATAAGTCCATATCGGCTTAAGGATCGTTTTGTAGAGTAGCAGCTTGTTACTTAGCGACAGACATGACTGACGACCCATTAACCAATACAGCTTACGTAATTGTAAGCCTAACTGTTTTCTTTTTGTGAAGATATGTTTTTGCCAGGTGAGTCGCTTATCAAGGTGTAATCCTAAATACCTGACATGGTCCGATTGTGGAACTTCTAAGTTATTGAGTTTGACGGGTGGACAAGTGCCTCTTCTTAGAGTAAAGGTAACATTTACAGACTTTGTTTCGTTAGCCTTGATTCGCCATTTTTTTAACCAGATGGAAATATCATTAAGCCCACACTGTAAGAGTTCCGCCGCCTCAACTGGGTCCGAGTGGACTGCCAAGATCGCGGTGTCGTCAGCAAAAGTACCGGTAGTGATACTCTCTGAAGTTGGTAGGTCAGATGTGTAGATAAGGTACAACGTCGGGCCCAGCACGCTGCCCTGTGGAACTCCTGCTTTAATAGGGCAGAGACTTGAGAGCGCTTCACCGCTTTGGACTAGGAAGTGCCTGTTTTCCAAAAAAGATTTTAGGATGTTGTACATGTAGGTAGGGAGTAAAGATTTTATTTTAAGAAGGAACATGTGTGGTTTTTAGTCAGTAGAAGTCTGACACTCCCTATCGCTCTGCCCAGAGCGGGAGGAGTCATTAAAATTTGATGATTTCCTAAGCATAAAAAAAAGAAGTGTTTCTAGCGATCTGGAATTGCAAGCAGAAATCGTCCTTACGGGATGGTCATACACCAGCTTTGATGACTATACTTTTCATGGCAAGGAATGGTCGCACTTAAATACAAACTAAATAAACACAAAATCTGTCTCATCCAAAGATCTATTTTACCTTTTTTTCTGTAAAGAATCTCGTTTTCAAGACATTTCCTTCGCTCCTCTATTTCACTTTTGTTAAGTCGAAATGTCCAATTCGTCAAATTCTACAATAACGGTCGAATGTATTCTGAGAGCGCGTCGATTTCACTGGACTGGACTTTACTTGAATTGTAAGTGATGCTGCGTTTAGTAAGGTGAGTGGGGGAGTCGAGTAAATAGTTGTAGTTTCTTTTTTAATGAATTGTGTTTTGGTAGTTGTTCTTTTTGTTGTTGTTTTGGTTGTTGTTTCGGCAGGCTGGCGTTCTATGGGGGAGGCCTTTGTCCAGCAGTGGACGTCTTATGGCTGATGATGACGATGATGAGTTGTTCTTGCGGAGAAAGTTGATGAGCTTATAATCCTTTATAAGGAGCCTTGTCTTTGTAAGATTTAAAGTAGTTTTTTATACGTTTTTGGACCGAATCCAGCTCTTGAAAATATTATGTAACAATCGAACAAACACCGAATCAAACAGCCAGTGTGACACTGTTGTTGTATTGTTCTCAT
The DNA here is from genome assembly GCA_949775195.1 of Diarsia dahlii. Taxonomy (NCBI): domain Eukaryota; kingdom Metazoa; phylum Arthropoda; class Insecta; order Lepidoptera; family Noctuidae; genus Diarsia; species Diarsia dahlii. The sequence goes on from OX459213.1 coordinate 16,643,762, forward strand.
ATATTTTGGCAAGTTTCTGATGTACTCTGCTGGCTCTGGCTGGAGGTCTTACACTCAGAACAACCACGGGATAATCCAGTTAAGCATTGAGCTTGCCTCATGGGTTGACCTGCGAGAGGCCTATCACAGAAAAAATATTGCTATGGATATTTATGTACCACAAACCGATTTGACTTTTTTGACTGTTCACTTAAGCATAATGTTCAAAATAATTTGGGACAAGGGCAAAACAATGACGATGATGACGAAACAATCTTAAATATTTTATATCATACACAAACACTAAAATTCTTTAAACGAAAGTAAACCACATATTACCCTTACTCTCCAAGCATTAAAAATAGGAACAAAAATATAAAATCCCCACCAACATTCGAGTAGTACCCCAAACATTAATTTAGCAAAGTAATCTCATATGCTATTAGCACAAGATTCGGGCCAGTTGCTAGCGAGCTGACTGGCTAACAAATAATTAAGACAAGTAGCGACTGGATATAATTAGTATAATACTGCACTTAAGGGCCATTTTAGATTGGAGAGTGTTTTCGGTAAACATTTGAGTAAAACCACTGTTGTTTGTGATAGGGAAACTCATTTGTTACAGTTACCAAAAACTCCTACCTGGACATGAGTTTCCATGGCATTAATAGACTTTTGACGCAGATTGAATTTAAAAAAAAATTGAACCTGTCCAGGTGGATATACATATTATATGACTCTGCCCTGGAGTGTAAATATCGACTACTTACCTACCTGATCTCAGCACAACCCAGTTATTAATGGGTAATACCCATTGGTAACAGTCACGAATGTGACGAATGTGTGTGTGTGTGTGTGTGTGTAATGTGTGTGATGTGTGTGTGATCTTCAAATGAAAGCTGGGCCGACAGCTCAACGTGCTTCGCGAGACATGTACGAAACTCGGTATGGAAGTAGTAAGTAATTAGTACGTAACTAGTATTTTACATGGAGTGCCTGCCTAACTGACCTCCACATACTGGGTAATATGATACCCCATGGCAACAAGCAACCATTTACGTACCAAAAATAAAGCTCAACACCCTAAAACTAAGCTTTTTGTATCATCCTTTTTCATTAGACCGCCAAAATATCTTTTAATGTTTATTAGTCTATGTAAATTAACGTAAAAAAGTTTTTAAATGCTTTTATTTCGATGTTAATCTTAGTAATTTAAATAAACTGTTATGTATAATTTAACAAATGTCTTGTGTGAAGCCTAAATGGGTTTACGAGATTATTGCATTAGTGCCTGAAATACTTCTGGCTTTACTCGAAATTAAGTTATTATAGTAAGTTTGAAGTCGGATAATATTGTTAAGTTAGCTCTTTATGGTTAAACTAATACTATTGAGGTTGAAGTGCTAAAAGGCTCGAGATGACGTTGTGTCATAAAATTTATAACAATCGTTGTTGATAAGTAGTTAATTTTTTAAGGGTTTCAGTAAGATTCTTGTACTTTCCTATTACATGATTTTGTAATTACTTATTTGATTTGAACTGTTCCTATGAAGTTTCTTGTCCGTTTCGTGTCCTAAGCAACTCCCCTACTCCTTGACATTGTAAGAGTGCCAGTAAATGGTTTAATCAAATAATGGCTTTAACTTTGAATTTGATGTAGTCTGTAACAGGTAAATGGCTATGTATTACGGCTAAAAATACAGACACAGCGGCTTAGAAATAAGGACTAATATTTGTTTACATTAGAACCGCAAAAAGGCAATTAAAGGACGTATAATTTGTAATTGTTTTTTAACTGGATTAAATAAACAGAATATTACAACTACATTCTAACCAGTAAACATTCCAGCTACTGGATAGTAGCTGGAATGTTTACTGGTTCCAAACACTCCACGGCCAGGTACCCGATTTGTAAAGAGTCCGAACGTGTTAACCATTCACCCACCTTACGTGCTGTACGCTTGATAATAGGCTTTGTGTACCCATGTACATCGTTACCTTCTTCTATATAAAGAAAAGACTCAGTTTTTTTGTGTAGCTGGAAATCCACTTAGGTCCAGGTTCTATAGATGATGTGAGGCCGTTTTATACGTGATAGTTGTGTCTAGGGATTTGAAGGTAGTTTAGTTATGACAGTTCGATTCGGTATGTTAGAGGTTTTTTTTTTCGGTTATTTGAGTCATTTAGGTTTAACTGGAAGGTTGTGACTAAATAAGAAATGGATTTGTGTTGGTTTTGTTTTTTTACGTTGATTTTGGATGAAGGAGCTCGTGGCTAACCGTATAAGTCGACCTTCAAGGTTGAGCCGTGCTTGCTGTTGAAGTTGTCTGTCATTTGATTAGATACCGAGTTTCATTCCGTGGAAAGCACGTTAAGCCGTTGGTCCCAGCTGTTATTTTTAGATCTTTGAAAAAGTCTGACATCCAGTCTTACCAAGGACCATCATTTTACCCAGTTACTGGGCTGTGAAACCAGGCCACAACCCAGTTTTTATTGGGTAATACGATACTCCTTTGTAAGACTGGTTGTCTGACTTTCAGGTCACTGACTAGCTGTAACGACTATCAAAAATGTACAAATAACAACCGGGACCAACAGATTAACTAGCTTTCCGAGGCACGGCCTACTAGCGATTACGTACAGACCTACTAGTGATAATACAGCCCACAGAATACAAGAAGTTAACACCAAGTACACTAACAAGAAACACAGTATAACCACAGATTTACTTCGTTCACATGAACTAACACGCTAACAAATACACCGATAACATACATTACCCATGAATACTACTTCATCATTTCAGCCGAAAGACGTCCACTGCTGGACATAGGCCTCCCCTAAGTGTAATTTTTGCTTAGAGGGGGTTTGCCATAATCGCCACGCTTGGCAGGCGGGTTGGCGATCGCAGTACGGTCAATACAAAAAGCACAGAGAACGCTGCTGCCCATTCTCTGGTACATCCCTTAGTCGCCTCTTACGACACCCACGGGAAGATATGGGATGGTGCTATTCTTTGCGTCCGACACCATACGGAACAATACTACTAAACAAAATACTACTTACTGCCAACAAAATAAAAAATAAAACCAAATACATGGAGGAAACGCGAGAAATGGCAATACTGGAGGTATGCCAGTTTGTTAGGTGCGTTCACACCACGGGATAAAATAGAGCGATAGAATACATGCTTTATGGTTTAGTCAAACCGATCAGACTAATATGCCTACTTCATCATCATCATTTCAGCCAAAAGACGTCCACTGCTGGACATAGGCCTCCCCCAGGTGTCGCCACATTGACCGGTCCCGTGCGTCTCTCATCCAGCGGGTCCCTGCAACCTTGACCAGGTCATCGGTCCACCTATAAGTGGGAGGCCTTCCAACGCAACGTCTTCCAGTTCGCGGTCGCCATTCCAGAACTTTTCGGCCCCATCGGCCATCCGTTCTGCGAGCAATGTGCCCTGCCCATTGCCACTTAAGTCTGGCGATTCTTCGGGCTACGTCGGTAACCTTGGTTCTCATGCGGATGTCCTCATTTCTGATTCGATCACGCAAGGAAACTCCGAGCATAGCCCTCTCCATTGCCCTTTGGGTGGCTTTGAGCTTACTGATGCCTACTTCACTATTGTATAAAATCTGGTACTTCTAATCTAACAGATAGTTGTGTTACTGAGGAGTTTGTTCAACCTCTTCATCTGCCCAGCTAAAGTCAAAATCAGTATTAATTTATTTCAAGGAGGCCAGTTACAGGCATTTTTGAACTGTCGAAACAAAGATAAAAGGTATGAAAACAATGAAAGTACTGTAGTTGCCCATTCCAAAGTGTAGATCTCAATGGAGAAAATTGGAAAAAATAGATAAGAAAAACTCAATAGACAATCTTTTGAAACACAAGGAAGTGGATAAGGGTCGGTGTTTTAGGGGACCAACTTTGAGGTTCAAAATTGCTGATTATCAGTCACATTTGAATAAATGACTACTGATTTCGATTGAGTTATGATCATTGAAATATTTGTAAAAGATTTCAGTCCGCAGTCACTTCAGAAAATAAATCAATAATATATTCGTCACAGGCCCGTAAAACGCCCGTAAAACGCATACCACAATACGGGCACTTACTTGAAAAACTTGTTGTTTCCGTACGTCCTCGAACGTTACTATTACTCCTACTAACATACAATAGTATGAACACACCCTTACCCTAGTCCATACAATCATTACGAAACTAGTGTACACAAGAAATTCTGCAAAACGAAATGAAAGAAGTACAAGTATACATAAAGTGTCAGTAGATTATTAAGTTAAAAGAAAAGTAAAGAGAAGTAAAAACGTGTCGTCATACAGGTCACGAGCTTATTCCCTAGAGGGGTGGGTAGAAATGTGGGTAACTGTATTATATTTAGTAGTAGAGCTACTTGGAAAATAGTTTGTGGACGTATAGTGTTATATCTGTTTGTGCTCGTATTTCGTTTCGGTGTTATGAACAGGGACAATAAATAATACGTTATTATTTCGACTGAGTTGTTGGTTGAGTGGTCGAAAACACGACTGCGGAGCATAAGGTTCATTTCTTAGGTCGGGCAAAGTGTATTTGGGTTTTTCCTTTATTAACTTGTTAATTATGTTCTTTCTCCGAAATTAGTTTACTGTTATGTTATGTATTTATTATTTTATGTTTACATTGTTTATTGTTACATACTTTTGTTTATTATTGATTGTGTCTGTACTAAATCTTAAATTTAACTGACACCTTGCTATTGTATCGAGTCTGGTTCTTCTAACCAACCTAAACATTAAGAATTTTTCAAATCGGTTCAATGATTGCAATGAATTAGTTATGAGGTCACAAACATAAAAGCGTGTGGCACTCGGAGACTGCCGCGGTAAAGCTTATATTGCATAGCATTTTTTATCGACTTATGCAGATAATTAATTATTTAATTTGACAACCTCAGTGGGCAACCTTGTTATTTTCCGTAACCATAGCAACCTGATTGAAAATATTTTCGTTACGGAATTTCTGGATTCGCTCTCCACGCTCAATAAATAAATGAATTTTAAGAACCTCCTCCTTTTTTAAGTCGCGTCGGTTAAAAATATAGACAGAGTATAAAAAGGCACGATACCTACTTCAAACAAAAACTGAACTTGCATAAACAATCACGTTTGAGAGACCAACTCTGCAAGCTAACCAATCACTCAACGTATTTTCCTCCATTCGTTCCATCCGCAATGATTGATACGGACAACTTTGCGGAAATTGTCACAATTTGCTAATAAACGAGATGATACTTGTGACAGAAGAGGATGGGTGGGTGAGATGGCTCTTTATCTGTTTTTACCCGACTACGGCAAAGCTAAAGGAGGGTTATGATTTTGACTGGCTATGTATGTATGTATGTATGTATGTATGTTTGTATATATGTCTGTATGTATGTGTGTATCTTCATCTGTTCCCTCATAGCTTCTAATCTACTTATCGGAACTCGACATAATAATATGAGGTATCGTTAGAACCGTCTTAATTTTCCGCTGAACATAGGCTACGTGACGTGTCAGAAAAAGCGATTTGGCGCCCTCTAGCGGACAAAAAGTAAGGCTTAAAAAATAAAAATGGAGATAAACACGCCGTGTTTGGTATCATTTAAACGGGCCTCACTTGTATATTTCCAAAATATTGCTCAAATTTAAAATCACGCCCTCTAGCGGACAAAAGGTCAAGATTAAAAAAAAAATTAACACCAAAATTGTTTAAATAAAAAAAGTAAAATACTAAAACCCGACTACGACAAAAAAAACGACGCTGAAAAGGTATGAAACAAGATTTTCAGGATAGAACAAAAAGAAAAGCCGTAGTCACACGTTATAGGTACCAACCTAAACATTTTAATACCGTGTGACTACGGCTTTTCTTTTTGTTCTATCCTGAAAATCTTGTTTCATACTTTTTCAGCGTCGTTTTGGGTATAAGGAAGTGGTTGGGTTTCATAGGGTTATGCGCGAACACTGACTGGAATTCAACCCTAACATAATCTAATTCTCCGTTAGTTCGTGCCCTTGCCATGGTGAATACTCTACTGGCATCGACACCGGAATGTGATTTGTTTGCATCTAAGTGGGTTGATGTATGTCGTGTATGTTTGAGTTTCTGTGAAAGGATGAACGAAAGATGATTTTTTCTTGAGCTTGTTTTAATTGATGATGCACGAAAGGTAACTTTTTCTTTTTTTATTATTTGTTATTTCTTATTTCTTGTTCCTGTACTATAGTATATATAGTTTAATTTTATTTTACTTTTAATTTAATTGTTTCTTTTTATTTTTTTATAGCAACGTATTGGATTACTCTGTAATGCTGCTATAATAAGTATTAAATAAATAAATAAATAGTTGGGAAAAGGCTAGGCAGACTTGTTTTCTCTGCAGGATTGTCACAATACCCGTGACTTCGTTGGTAAATCCTTACCTACGATGGAAGCGTTAATGTCCTATAGGTTTTGTCTGGCAAATTAAATATCTAACTAATCATTACATTACCACTGTCATGTAAAAATTGACCCGCAAAAACGGTCATAGTTATAACATTCCCGTTATATCCAAAAACTCGTTATCAAAAACCTATTTTAATTAAACTAACATACTCTCCATTCGCCAAAAAAACCCCAAATTAAGTACGTCAACTCATTTCTTCTGCAGTTAAAACTTGTGAAATTATTTTAAATGCCGTCCTCTTTCCTGGTAATACCTGGACTCGGTCCAAAACAGTAACTTCACTGGGATAGCTTTGGACCAGGTCATAAAAAGGAAACAATTATTGTTTCCGTACGACTATCGCTTAATCCCGAGATATTTGATAGTATTGGAGTAGATTGGAGATAGTATTTATAAAGTTGGATGCTGAGAATTCCGGTGGATTAGTGCTGTAGTTTTGTATTTTAAGAGGAAGGTCGTGGAATGAATAGGAAATAAGTTACCCTTCACAATAAGTATTGCTGGAAAATGCATTTTATTTTAGGTAAAATTTACTGTAACGCAACTATTAAATAATAACTACTATACTATTAAATATTCCTTGGTTATTCTTTACTATGGGCTCTCGATATTTCGACGTTATTGCAAGCGCCATGATTGGTTAGATATAAACTGTGAAACTTAACAGTGTATCAAATACGCACTAAACACAATATAATGCCGTTGAATGTATTGATTAGTAAATAGATCGTGGAGGTACTTAAAGTAAAATTATAACCTTAAAAATAATGAGAATCTTGTCGGTCTAGTGGTCGCAAGGGCGACCGCTGAACATGAGGTCCTGGATTTGATTTCCAGGTTGAGCACAGTGTTATGAAATTTTTCCATGAGGAATTTCTCAGTAGCGGTCACAGAAACTGAATGTGTGCCCAATTCATGGTAAAAGAGAACCAATTACCATCATTTGTATAGTCCTATTAAATATAACTTTTTCACTCCTCTTGCTCAAAAAGAACGTCATAATAGCATACCAGAGCGGGTGTAAAATTGCATTTATTGCCCTAGGGCTAAATAAAAAAATAAGGCAAAAAAAAAAAAAGGGGTAAATAGGGCTAAATAGTAAATCTCGTACGACAACTTGTTCAGCCAGCTGGTGCGAGATTTAGTTTCAAGTAAAAAAATGTTTTATTTTTAAAAATGGAACTAAACGCGCTGAACGCCGAACTCTTTGGTAGAATGTGTGCGTTGCATTGCAGCTACAGAAGAAATAAAAAAAGGAATTGGCGCGAAATTTTTGGAATTGTATTATTAAAAAAAATAAAAATATTATTGTTTTAAACATATTTTTAACATATTATTTATTATTCTTTTAAAATAAACTCATATTGAACATGGTTATTTTATTTTCTCGCAATCGTAGTGAAAAGTACAGTGTAACACAGGCTTCGGCCGTCTACGAAACCGTAGTTTCGTAACCGATTTCGATGAAGGAATGATTTGTCCTTGTACGTAACTGGTTTCGATGGAGGACATATTTGTCTTTATACGAAACCACGGTTTTGTATCATGGTTACGTACGAAGAATAGGTTTCGATGAAGGAATGATATGTCCTTGTACGTAACTAGTTAGTTTCGATTGAGGTATTATTTTGGTGTTTGAAGTAGCTCAGTAGACGCGTTCGCTCTCTACTGAACTGACCTTCATCTTGTAATTAATTAATTTATTATGTTTTAAGGCTTATTGTCAATTGTGTTTTCTGTGTTATTGTTTTTTATTTTCAAATTGTGTTGTCCTGTGTGAGACTAATAAATACATTTTCTTTTCTTTCTTTCTTTCTTCTTGGGCCACGGTATGTGTGACTGGGGAGATGATTGGCCTCTCTGATTAGTCTGGCTGCTTCCAATTTTTTTTTTACCTATAATGTGTTTTTTCGCCCCAAAAAATTTCGTTTCCCAGCAATAATTTTTGCGTAGGAATACTTCAGTTGATGTTCCTAATGCTTGCTTGACGGTTTCGTAAAGGGTTGGTTTACACCATGTATAATTTTTAGGTTTGCAGATTGATATTTGCGGCTATGGGATCCTGGACCAATTATCACATAAATCGCTAGTTTCGATAAAAGAATTATTATTCCTTGTTCGTAACTAGTAAAATTTCATATTTTTTGCAAAAATTCCTTGTACGTAACCGTGGTTTCGTATAAAGACAAATATGTCCTCCATCGAAACCAGTTACGTACAAGGACAAATCATTCCTTCATCGAAACCGGTTACGAAACTACGGTTTCGTAGACGGCCGAAGCCGTAACACACGGCGCTAAAATCCCATTACAACTCGGTTCCTATTTACTAAAAACTACCTCGTATATAATGGGTCATTTTAGGCCCTTGTGTTACAATGTACTATAAAATAACTGGCATGTGTACACCTCTGTCTAACTATTTGAGGTTAACCGGGGTCTTCTATATCGTGTGGTTAGTGCGTAACCGGGTAATATTATGCTATGTTATAAAACTGTGTGCTTAATCTTGTCATTCAGTGAGTGACCAAGTTTTTAATCCACTTTTGTAGTATCACCATTTATATTAAAACTGCAAATCTGCCAGTGTCCTGTACATTTCACGGGAACTCGTCTAAACTCCTTGTTTTAAGAGGTGCTTGGTTAAAATTGCTAGATATAAGAGATTTAGCTGGATTCCAAGATGGTGGTCCACTGGTGTCGGTCTCAAAGATCTTGTCGTTAAATTGTAATCTTTGAACCGAGGAAAAGGGAATAGAAGGATTTTTACGTGTATATTTACGTTGTTTTACAGTAAAATGATATCTTTTTACGATTATTCGGTATTCCTTACTATTTTGTTTTTGTCTTACCAAGGGGTATCGTATTCCCGTCGGGGCTGTGGGTTGTTCGAAAGAGATACCGCGGCCTCACAAAGGGCTAAGAAGGAACATGGGTGGTTTTTAGTCAGTAGAATTCTGACACTTCCTACCGCTCTGCCTAGTGCCTAGAGCGGGAGGAGTCATTTGACAATTTCTCACCCTCCAAAAAAAAAAGGTGCAGATTTGACTGGCCTGTTGGTCTAGTGGTTAGTGACCCTAACTGCTATGCCGGAGGTCGTGGGTTCGATTCCCACCCAGGACAAATGTTTGTGTGATGAGCACGATCATTTGTTCTGTGTCTGGGTGTAATTTATCTATAATATGTATGTATTTAGAAATATATAAGTATGTTTATCAGTTGTCTAAGTACCCATAACACAAGCTCTGCTTAGCTTGGGACTAGATGGCGTTGTGTGATAGTTGTGGAAATATTATATTATATTATATTTATATTATATTATATTTAGATGACTTAAACAGATCTGAACTGATCATGGGACATTTAATATCTTGTTCTATTATTTCTTCACAACAGAAATTGATGAACGCTACCGAAAACGCCAAACTAGGGGCTTAGTTCTGGGCCGAAACAATTTAGAATGCCATCGACACCTTCTATTTGTTGTTGTTGTGTTTTTTTGCCATCTGTTACACAATTTCACATATATTTCTTACCTTCACGCAAAAATAAAGTGTAGGCAGCAAATTCCCTAATAAAAGTTATCACAATTACTCATAGCCCTTTACCTACCTATTAGAAAAAAACACGCGAACCTATAAACAAAAGTCTTACTACTCTGCTCACGCCATAAATCTCACGCCGTTATGAACGTTATTTACCAAACTTTTTTTTCCTACCTCTTGGCCCTTTTCCCCTTAAAGTCGTTAAGCAATTATATGCCTTAAGTTCTTAGCGTAATGGTATAAAATGGCTTAAGTAATGAAGATTTAGTACTTTCGCTCCCTAATGGGTAGACCTTTACGAAAATAGTCCACCTATGTGTTTGGAAATCTTTTGGGAGTTCCAATGTTATGTAATGTGTTACGTTACAACATTATTTTGTGTTAGGGAAGCTCTTTTTGAATAAACTTGTTTGAGGAAGTTACCCAACTTCCTCAATCGTCCGCCATAGTTAATTTTCGCCTAGAATCATTTCGGGCTAAAGTAAAAATAATAATGCCGGGGCACGAATGAAAGCCGCCATGTAGTGGTTGGTCACCCGTCCACAGACCAACCTAGGCAAGCGTGGCTTAACCTTAAGATCGACCCAAGTTGCATTTATTAATTAAGCCACGATTCTCATAATTCTTCAAAGTATTGTTTTAAAAACAAAATAAAATGAAGTCGCTTAGCACCAACTCACTCAAAAAGACAAGAAAGATTTCACTAAAAATGAAACAGAAAAACTTTCCTTTACTTTAATAGTTCCTAACCTACTTTTAGCCAATTCATCACAAAATCACATTTCCTACGTTCGAAAGCCGATATTTTTCCGATTCCGTAAAAAGTTTCGTTGTGAAACTTCGCGAGTTTTTGTTACAACAATCGTTCTGTACTAAAATATTTGACTGGATTTCATTTCGTTTTTGCCTCCGAACTGGTTTAAACCGCTTTCGGGCTGATCGAGTAGGTTTTAACTAGAATTCCGGATTATAGACTTTAAATTAAATATGTTTTTTGTGTGGATTTGGGTAGCGGTTTGCGTATTGGAAATATTGGGTTAGGAGTTTTTTAGAATTGGGGAACGATGAGTTTACTTTTGAGAGTGTAAATATTTTTTTATTTCATTACACAGGATTTACATTGTTGGACAGTGTGATTTATTTCATCTCTTCTTTCTATTTCACCGCATTTTGTCAGATTACTTGTACACCATTTTGAGAGAGAAAAGATAGGTACCGCAGCCCCGGAACACAAAGGGCTAAGAAGGAACATGGGTGGTTTTTAGTCAGTAGAAGTCTGACACTTCTGGTCCCTTCCACTCCGCCTAAAGCGGAAAGAGTCAAATGTCGATTTCACACCCACCCAAAAAAAACCCTATGACTATGAAAATTAATTATGATATTTTCTTATTACCCGACTGCGGCGAACCCCAAAAGGAGGGTTATGTTTTGCATACTATTTGCCTCTTCTACAACAACACGTTAATGATTTTAAAGACGTACCTATAAAATAACAAACCCGTTACCAAGACAACGCACACTAACAAAAAAACTCATCTAAACAAATTCCCCACTAACCCTTATTCAAGTACACAGTAATATCCTAAAACAGACGCTTCACAAACTTCATAGGGGTTCAATTCGAACTTAAATAAATATAACCCTTACCCTTCAGAGATAAGATTGAACAACAGCGTTGCTATCGTAAAACTGGGATATAATTGCATAGATGAAGATCTTAACGTTGGTAGTAATGATCGAATTGATGCTGGCAACACTGGGGTGAGCGCCATCTATTGGTAGTTTATGGGTGTTATGTATATGTGTTGAAGAACTGAGTTTTGAGAGGATTTTGGGGAAAGTTTGTTGTTGTTAAGTTAAATTGTTACATGTAGGAAGACAAGACTTTCTGAAACAACTGCCTTATTTCCTTTTTAACCATGCACTTCAAAAAAAGAACTCGTAACCGGTGTGTGTGCATGACCAGATTTATGAATGTGGACGAGGCAAAAGGAGTATGTAAGGATCGTAGCAAGTGGTGTCTGCCTACCCCCATGGGAAAAAGGCATGAATTAAGTATGTGTTCAATAAAAGAAGAACGTTATTTAGTACACTGTTTCGTTGGTCTAGTGCATAGTAACAGTATGAGAATGTAAGACCAACAGACTGTAAATGACGATTTGCACAGTTTGAGTGCAGCTGTCTTGCAAGACCGATTTGACCTTATCAATGATTAGCAATTCGCAGAACTAAGTTAGAGAATCTAAAAACCTGTCCACTTAATAACATAAAATAATATCACGCCTGTAATCCTCGAAGGGTAAATGTTTTAAGGTGTATCAAATATCTAATATTACACCCATATTTACTCTACGTATGTAACAGGCTTACAGCTGCCACCATCAACCAAGAACAGATTCAAATTCCAAGGCTGCCACTGAGAAAGTCCGGATAGAAAACCGACTAACACTTTCCCCAAGAAATCTGGTAATTGAACCGAAAAGAAGAGGTCCTCAGATCAACAGTTAGCAGTCAATTAGAGTTAGAGAAATTATAGTTTAAAACACAAAAAATCTAAAAAACGACCTCATCAAAACAATAAAATCTCTTCCTTATTTTTTTCTTCCCAACAAAGTAAAAAAAGAAAAACCAGGTGTTAAGTCCCTTTTCCGGCAACTCCGCCATATGACCACAATCTTCAATCCATTGTCATTCAGCCTTCGTGTCACGTCACCGGCCCACCTTATCAATTTCACCCTGAGACTTCGAAAAAATAATCTTTCTTCTCCAATATTGAGGGTTCGACCTCTCTTTATTCATGTCAGACCTCAGTAACCTCTTAACGGATGAGGATTAAGTTTTCAACAGTGAGGAAGAATATTCAAGTTTTTTTTTTAGGTAAGTTGAGAGTTTTGTTGATCCGGATGTGATTATTTTCTTTAGATAGGCGATTTTATTGATTGTTTGGTGAATAATACCTACAGTAATTTATAACTTTTTTTATTGTATACCTTGATGATCCTTTAAAAGTAATATTTTACGTGTTTGCTTCAAGATTTTGTAACAATATTTTGTTTTAAAAGAGTGTTCTTAGAGTTTCTTGCGCATTTTCCTTGATACAATTCTTTGTGACTGTAATGGTCCAATTGAAATAATATGAGCATGAGATTCTAAGGGCTCGTTTACGGAGACGCGGGGCGTTGCGCGGCGCGTGCAGAATGCTCTTTTCCCGCTTTTTAGGGTTTTTATTAATTTACTAAGAGACGAGTCCACCGCAACAAACGCTGCATTTTAAACTAACGAGCGAAAAATCGCTTCTCGTAAAATCGACGTTCGAAATCGTTAACGTTTTCATACATCGCCATGTGTTTGAATTAAAAACGCAGCACGCACCGCGCGACGCCCCGCCTGTACGTAAACATGCACTTAGTTCGATTTTTAGGTCGGGCAAAGTGTTATAGGGTTTTTCAATCAATAAATTCTCGGTAGCAGACACGGAGTTAGGATTTATGCCCAGTTAATCGCAATAGTCTGGGCCCCTTTAACATGAGACTTATACATAACTGGCGAAATGTGGGCATACTATTAGGTGCACCTCTGCCCAACCTTTCGGGAATAGGGGATCGGACAAAAAAAAACTAATTAGTCCGTCAGATAGATTTCCAAAAAATATTAACCACGTATTTTTTCTTTTTTCACGTAAACAAAAAATGAAGACGATACAGTGCTTCGAAAACTCGTGTGACGTCATAATATGATAGTACATTTTGTACCTTCAATTGACGTTTCAAGCCCCACTCCATGATCTTTGACGCGCTTTATCTTAGTCAATTTTTATTGATTTGATAAAACAAAAAACACGTATCCAATATTTTTCGATAATATATCTGACGGACTAATCAGAATCATATTTTTTTGAGTCAGTCCGATCCCCTACTAAAAGTGTGACATTTTGAAATTTTTTAAAAACACGAATCAAAAAAGGATTCTGTTTAGTCCGTCAGTTACATTATCGAAAAATATTGGATACGTGCTTTTTTGTTATAATATTGAAATTAACGAGGATAATACACGTCAAAGAGCGTGTGTGTGTGTTTGTGTGGGCGCTTGTGACGTCACTTGTAAGTAAAAAATGTACTGTCATGTGACATCACATGAGTTTTCGAAGCACTGCTGTATCTTCTTATTTTTATTAGTTTACGTGTAAAAAGAAAAAATATGTGTACATTATTTTTTGGAAATCTGTAATTATTTAGATTTTTTGTCGGAACCTCTATTCTCACACCAAAAACATATTATAACAAATCATTCAAAAAATTAACACCCCACCAGCGTAATACGAAAGTCTCAATTTCCTCCTGCCCTCAACGTTGATATTTGCATAACCAATATCCATAGGGTGGTAGCCACCTAGCCACCTAGCCACCCCTTTTTGGAATCCTACCAGGGTTCCGGAGGCTTATTATGGCCTAATCCTGAGTGGCAAAGTATCATCACGGTTGTTGGTAGCTGGAATAATTGAGTTATCGATTGTGGTTGTTGGTTGGTAGGTTAGTTTTTTTTAACCGACTTTTATGAAAGGAAGACGTCATGTACTCCAAGAGCATGTGTTTTTTTTTTCATGTTCTTACATAGATTACTCCATGACTTCTTATATCTCTACCGTAACATTCAGTTTGCTTGAGTAGTTTATAAGTAAGCTCCTTTTATTACGTAATTTTTATTCTTGGCCTATGTTGATGACGTGGTGGACATCAATTAACTTTTAGTTACAAAACAATGTTAAATTAATTTGTGTGGGGTACTACATTTCTTTTTCATAAAAAAAACGTTGCCCCAAACTAGGAATTTCTCCTGTATCGTGAGTGCGTTCACAAACATTTAAACTAACATACGCAAATACCCAGACCCGAAACAACTATCTGTAGGCCATACAAATATTTGTACCGTGCGAGGATCGAACCCGCGATACGCAGCGTAGCAGTCAATTGTTTGAGCCACTGCGCCAACCGTGTCGTTAAACCTACATACCCACATTTTTAGAGAATCCAATCCAAGAACTCGGGTCATCTAAAGGCTTCAATCAATCAATCATTTATTTTGTAAAACATAGGTATATGATTACAGATATTCCACCATACATAAACTCACGTCTTTTTCCCAAGGGGGTAGGCAGAAACCACAGAACCCCATCTGCTACGATCCTTACATACTCCTTTTGCCTCGTCCACATTCATACATCTGGTCACTCACGCACGGCGATTGCGAGTACTACGCACCTGTCCTTTTTGAAGAACCTTACCAGTAAGGTCAGTGTATGTCTTTCTAGGGCATCACCTACCGGCGTAGCCACTCACATGTGCCTTGTAAATTAATAATACCTTTCCGTATTCGACTTTCACTCATCCTTTCTATGTGACCAAACCACCTAAGCATACCCCTTTACGAGCTTGCGACTGCAATACCGACAGAAGTACATTTTATAAAGTTAAGTCAAGTATTACTCTAAAGACGAATCCGTACCATTATATCTGGTGTTCCAAGAATGAAAATGAAATCCTCCATAATTTCACGTTTGCCAAACTACCTCTTTAACCAATTTGGTTAGCTACTGAATGCTTTGTGGTGCCGCAAACGTTAAATATTTGGATAGCGCGAGAAATTCGGAGGAAAACCTGCAGGTTAAAATGTACTTACAGGTAAATTCATTGGTGTTTTATTTAAGGCGAGACCCAACCAGGATTTACCAAAACGTACTGTCTTTGAACGTCAAGTGTGAACTATAGGTTTGAAGTACCGAGGTGGGAAAAATATCCTGTAAAGAGAAAGAACTAAACTTGCGTTATACCGAATCAAATCTCCGAATAAAGTTACTAACTCTATAAAAAAAAAATATACAATTGCCTCTTTTTTTTACTTTATCGTCGAAAATCTCCGTAATTTAAGCGATAACATAAGTATTTTTTTTTCTAGAAATAAATAAAGAATACAATTATTTAATTTATTGGTTATTTTTTCAAATTATGTTAAGTTATTTATCATAATTAAAGGAAAACCCTTGAATATCAATAAACCCAAGCGCCTAACAAAGACTAGCCAGCCTAACACTGTACGCCCAAAAAGCAACCTTATTGAATCCGACTAAGGTGGAGTGTAGCACTACGCCTAAAGTATAGTCGAACGGGTGCGTTGGGTCTCGCCTTAACCAATACTTTAATAATTATGCAATTGTGTTAACTTCGCAGTACTTGCCGAGGTCGGTCATTGAATCGTTGACCATACATACCTGGCTATCATTTGAAGATCTTGATCTTTGACAGTAGTTACAGATAGTCATCGAGCCGGAAGTCTGACAACCAGAAAATTCGAAATGCTTGAAAACGACTGTCATTGTTTTATATAGTCCTTACAAAAGGGACATACATAATAATCTGCCTTTTTTCCCCTGGGGATAAGCAGAAACTACAAAAATTCCTTTCGTCTCATCCACGTTCATATATCTGCTCATAAAAGCACGCCGGTTACAAGTACTACGGACCTGTCCTTTCTAAAGAACTTCACAGAAGGGTTAGTCATAAGGTCAGTGTATATGTCTTTCTAGGGCGGCCCCTGCCAGTGTTGCCACTCACATCTCCCTTTTTGTCTATCTTTATCTGTAAATACCTTTTGTATTTCAACGTTTTTGTTGTCTTTCACATCTAATTTAACGCAGCTACGTCTCACTCAATCATCGAAAAATTCTTTGACACCAAAGTCTTAATAATTGACGAATGGCTTTACATACAAACGTATTACATCAATACCATAAATTTTTCTCCTGCCGTCATCGCTGTTAAAACCTCATACATTAATATTGAGCCGTCGAGCTGTAGTCTTCTTTTTTGCGTATTAGCGTTTTCCCGATCCGTTTTTACCGTGTTAAGTTGAACTGATCGGTTTCTCATTAATAAATGCCGTTGCTTTATTATATGGAATGTTTTAGTCTCTGGATTTAAACTTTTTTAGGATTTTTTTTTGACAGTTTAGATTTTTCTAGGACACATTCATTGACTGTTTATTGCGGTTATGTTGCGTTGTAAATAGTAAGTAAATCTACATTTTGCGATATGTGTTTAAGAACCATGAACCCCTGGGAGTCGAGCGGTTCGAGCCTATTGCCATCAACCAGGCACAAAGCCAGACCAATAAATTCCATGATTGATTCTGAATAAAATCCCAATAGCACTTTGTCACTCCCGTCAATCGAACCCAAAACATCATGCTCAACAGTCGGGCATTTAAAGAAGGGAAAAACAGCCTAGCATTCAAAAGAGAAAACAAATCTTTTGTTTAAGGATTACGTAATTTTCATTACTCGTATCAATGCAAAATGATGTATTAGAGACGACTAAGACATGTCATGGCCTACGTGACAAGACTTCCTCTTATGAACTTCAATTATGACAATAACAAATGAAGAATCTTCCTACGGAAATCCCTCAAAGGTGGAACAGCCTATTACAAGAACACTCTTCAATCGTTTAAAACCCATTAAGTACAAATATTTTCATACATACCTACAACTCTCAAACATAAATGCTCTAATTTCAATGTAGACAATGATGAATCGACTTCCAATAGTAGCTAAGAGCATTCAAATAGGATATTATAATATGGTTAGGGATGATACACACTAAATTACGCAAAGTAAAGTAACGACCACGAACGCTGGGTCTGTTATTTTTTAATTACGAAATGTGTAAAACTCAAGGTAGATTTTATCATTACAAAATACTAGAAACTCAAGGTAGATTTTTTCGATATTATGGAAAATTTTGTAACTATATTCCGTAACATTTTGCAGAACACACATTGTGATTTTTAAGAAATTTTATAATTATTACCCAATACTAAAATGGGTTGTGGGTGTCTGATAGGCAGACGCTTCATGGAAAATATTGGTATTCAGCTGCATCCAGTTAGACTGGAATGCCGACCCCTACATAGTTGTGAATGGGCTAGGTAGATAATGAATCTTGTGTTGTTTAGGTAAAAAAAAATGGTATTGACCCAAGCCATATCGTACCATTTACTGCACATCAAGTAGCCACTCGATACTAGTGTTAGGATGTCTAGTGTTCGACTTTCTCGCCTAGCTGCAGACACCCGAATATATTATTCGTATACGTGTAGCAGCCCTTAAAGCCGGTGAATCTCCACTTGTAGCATTATGTTCAAATTCTCACCTACACGATTGAAATCTGAGAAACTGTGTTTATTGAATTACATTTGGGCGACGCTTAGAGATTGGGTCCGACTGTGAGCGGGTTTTCGGAAATTGTAACATGGGATTTTGTCTTGCCCATCCCGCACGGTGCAAGTGGTTACTTGCACCTTTCAGGAATTTCATCATCATTATCATCATCAGCCATAAGACGTCCACTGCTGGATAAAGGCCTAACCAATAGAACGCCATACAGAACGGCAGCCTGCCGGGGATTTAATGAAAGCAAATATTAGAGCTGTGCCGGTGACTTCTGGCGGGTACTGGTGTAGCCAAGTTTGAGTACATCAACACGTTAAGAAGAAGAATATGGGATTGTAACTTTTCCTTTGCGGGTTAAAGGCAGATTCTCGTGGTTAAATGAAACCAGCTTTGGTCAATCAGCTTGGTCTGATGAGATGCTTAAACCCAGGTTTCTTTATGTGTGTTATTTGACTGTTAATTTAAGAGTAGTGGTAGTAGACAGTTGGGTAAATAAATCCTACATTTCGGACTGAGCCCGACTCTCATCGATCCTCCTTTAGCTTCATCAACGTTAATAAATCTGGTTTTACACGCACGCAGGTCCCTATTTCTCCATTACTAGTTTTCTCAAAAGTCACCTCCTTGAATCCTCCATGATTAATGATTGAAAAGCTTGCAAACAACGTGAGTGTCTAAGAACAAAGAAGCAAATTATTTGTAAGGAATGTGTAGTTTCTGCTTGTCCACGTAGGAAAAAAATATGTATGTGTTTATTTTGTACAAAGAAAAGTTTTAGCTTTCCCGCTACCGCTCCCGCTCCGCTAACAATGGGACCCGGTACAAACCTGCGTGAGACCTCGCAGCTGGTACTCTCTATGTTTTTTGTGGTATTCAAATCTGATTACATCATGCTGTGTAGATGATGAAAACAAATAATTTGTTATTTTGTGTTGCCTTGTTTTTCAAGAGATCTTTTGTGAGGACCGGAATTTTGAATTTAAGTACTTCGATATTTTTGCATCTTCTTCTTCTTCTTAGTCGTTATCTTCATTGCTGAAGGTCGTGTCTAGCTTGAAGTGTTAATCACCCGATGCACTATGCCTCTCCACGTATTTCTGTCCTCGGCAGTCTTTATAGCCTTGGTTATTGATAGGCCAGCGAGCGACTTTACTAGGTCTGACCAGCGGGTAGGTGAGCGACCGCGTGATCTTCTTCCATCGACCTGGCCAACTACCATCAGCTTCTCTAGGCTTTCAGGGTTCCTGCGGGCGATGTGTCCGAAATACTTTAGTATGTGCTGGTAACAGATAGTGGACAGCCTTCTGGTGATACCTAGTTCCTTAAGTATGGAAACGTTGGTCCGGCGTGCAGTCCATGGAATTCTTAGCATCCGCCTCCAACACCACATCTCAAAAGCGTCGATGCTTGCCCTTTCACTCTGCCTTATTGTCCAGGATTCAGCGCCATAAAAGAAAATCGAGAAGACCAACGTGCGCACCAGCCTCACTTTGGTTTTGCGGGATATATTGCGGTCTTTCCATATCCTAGTGAGTTTAGTCATCGCTGCTTTGGACATTTGGATTCTTCTCGATATCATCATCATTTCATATCATCATTTTTGCATCTAGATATTTGGTAACAATATTTAGATTTGAAAGAGTGTCCATAGAGTTTCTTTTGCATTTTTCTCTATATAAGCTTTGGAATGGGCAACTTCACACCCAAACGAAGCTTTAGTCTAGTAGACTAAAGCTTCGTTTATTTTTTTTTGACATTCACAAGTGCTTTATTTTGTGGGAGTGGGAAATCGTCGAATAACCCCTCCCGCTCTGTGACTAAAAACCACCCATGCGGTATCTCTTTCGAAAAACCCGCAACCCCGAGACGAGATTAACAAGTGCCAGTATTGGTATAATCTAAACAAAGAAATATAAATGTTTGGAGTTTGAACACAGCTAGTGTCAGATAAATAAAGTTTTAGGTTATACAATTTCACAGCATATTTTTTTCTGAACCGGTATATCAATGTCGGTTCGTCCTTTGTAATGTTCCAGTGTCGAAATAGAGTTTCACATTTTATCGGTTTTAAAATATTTAGAATTTGGGCCAGTGAAATACTGCCAGGAATCTAGTTGGCTGTTTTTCAACAGCGGTTACCGTAAAAAAATTGCGACCAACTACATTTTTCGTTTTATGTTACCAATACAATGGGCTAGGATTTTAGTGCACTTGGCGACAAAATAGCCTTCAATACTGCCGATAATTTAAAGTCATTGACTTAGAAATTAAATAGTGTACTACTGATTTCTTTGGCTCTGGCTTTTGACACATAATGTAGGGATGTATTTTCATTGATTATAACATTTTGCTATTTATAATAAGACCCACATTGTACCAATGCAAATAAATTGATTTGATTTGAAATAATTTCTCTGACCAATATATATCTGACGAAGGTAGCTCAAGTATTTCGGGTTCATCGTTGTCAGAGTCCAAGTTCGGCATGGCGGAGGTACGAAATAATAGTCTCAACACTGATTACAACCGCCTATTTATTTACTACCGATAACAAATTAACAAAATCTCAAACGATCAAGCCGATGGAAATGCATTAAAGTACGGAAACGCGGTCAGTTCGATACAGGCGGGCAGAACATCCGTTCGGGCTCGTGTCTCACCAAAAAGTCCCGTCCCTCAAATCAAATGCGTCTAATGTCAACGTCAACCGACCACTGACCACTGACGTCTGACATATCACAACTGACATTTGACATATATGACAACTGACAGCTGTCAAACCAGACCTGCCACGCTCTGTATCGACCTCACCCAAGCTCACTGCTTGACGTTTCCGAGTTTTCCGACAAACGATGATAGATGGCGTTATTCTAAATTGTCAACTCTAAATATTGTCAACTCTAAATATTGTGCCTCGGTGTTGAATCTGCGACACGGCCATCTTGACATTTCACACGTCCTCGTGTGAGGTATCTGTAACAAGAAGTCACGGAAAGTAAATCGTCCCTTACTCGGTCTCCCTGACCAAGACGTCGGAGTATTAACACACACACACATACAATTCAAAACAAAATTTTGTTCTGATCCATATTCTCATCAAATCTCATAAAGAAAATCTCAACATTGAAATCAACATTCTTCAAGAATCATCAACTTTCGACCAAATCTAGTATCCGATCAAATCCAGTATGCAATGCCCTGCTCGGTACCCAGCTTCGTCACATACAACACACAGCTTCCAACAGGCAACCATGGGACCTCCATTCGGTACCCAACCTGAACACATCTCATTGCCTCCATCCGGCAACCATGGGACCTCCATCCGGTACCCAACATCAACTCAACACAACCTATTGCCTTGATTTAGCACCTTTAGCTACATTGCCATGCTGGACGTTGGCCACAGCCCTCAAGTAAACACTTACACGCGTGCAGCAACGAACAGCATTGCAATGTATGCAATCTGAGTCACTTGCATACTACATTTGCATCTTTTACCTCTCACTTAAGGTCTGACCCCTTCATCATCACCCGATCTCGTTTTGGTAGTGTCTATCGTGTCAAAGTCAAAACAGTCAGCAATTGCGTCACATGTCGCAATTGACCGTATTTTCTCAAATCGTATCTCATTTGATGACATTATGAACCGAAACTAATCGCAAATAATTGTCGGGTAAAACGTGAAATAGAATTTCTAAAACAATTCCATCGGTCTCAACAGAAGTCAAAATTTGTACAGTTGACCTTACAGAAGTCTGCCCAATACCAGTCGTTCGGCCATTCCTGGCCCAAGTGGGTAGGGAATAAAAGGTATTCTGGTCAAAATCATTACCGGTTCTAATGAAATCAAAACAAACTCTTTCTCCCAAAGCTGACATGTCGAACAACACCCATACTCATTCAAATAATAGGAAACTCATTAAAATATTGCAGTGCTCATACTCTGACCTCTATCCGGTCTTCATCATCACACTTATAGCCTCCATCCGGCCATAAGCATCAAAACAATCGACCTCCATCCGGTCTTCATCATCACACTTATAACCTCCATCCGGTTATAAGCATCAAACCAATCGACCTCCATCCGGTCATCAACACGTAACCTCCATCCGGTTACATACACAACAGGCAACCTCTATCCGGTCACCTCCACATGTAACCTCCATTCGGTTACATGCACAACACCATCAAGATAATCATTTCGAGCCTTTATCAAAATATTTTTTAAAGTAGGGTTGTTCAACATGTTACTTTATTTTTCCTGTAACGTTACAGGTTATAAGAAATATGCTAGGTACTTAAAATGTTAAGTTGACCACTTAGTATTCAACTAGTCTTATTGTAATATGGGATCTAGAAATCACTAGTAAACAAAGATGAATATGCTGTCAATAGATTAATTAATTGGGAACGAAATTCTAACGGAACATCTGTTTCAACTGTATTGAAATCAATTTGAATATTAGAAGCATTCTTGAGCTTATTTGAAACATCACATAACCTAAAAACCTTTTCACGACACAAAAACAACACTATCACACGTCTAACTAACATTAAATCCTTGTTGTAAAATCTCAACGCCAATTAAAATATCATTTTTTTTTAAAACAACTATCCGGTACAACATGAAATAAAATCTTTTATAGTAAATCAATAATCATAACCTCAGTAAATAATTGTGAAGTACAAACTATCATGACCTATCCCGGGTCAATTTACAATGTTATTTACACGCTTGCCACTGAACTGAAACGAAACATTTTTGATCAGAGAGCATTCGGCACCAGAATCATAGTAAAATGGATACGACTCACCAGATATTCATCAGCACATTGCTGGGATTGCTCACATAGCAAACTTCAACACGTCGCTCGCTATTTGCCTCTGCTGCAGGCTGCAGGCACTGCTTTGTCAGCCTGCCGCGCCGCCGCGCTGCCAACCGCGCGCCGCCAAGCCGCGTCCCGCCGCCGCGCCGCCGGCGCCGCTGCCGAAGTAAATTCTCAGCGCACCGTGACGTCATCGCGCCATTCTTCGTATTTTCTTGAGCTCGAGTGAATCCCGGTTCTGATGTCGCATCAGGGTCTTCGCTATCGTCATCACTATACGGGGCAAAGAACCCCGGTGTGTGAAGTGTACAGGCAAGCACCTAACCAGAGACTGCAATAAACCAGCAGAAGCAAAGCCAAAGTGTGTTCACTGTGGTGAGCCCCACCCGGCTAACTATAGGGGATGCATAGTAGCTAAAGAGCTACAAAATATTAAAGATAAAAATACCAGAAAGAATGTGCCGATACCAAACTCTCAAGGTCCAAGTACAAACAGAGACAAAATACCAAGTGTCACCAACCTTGCTACTAAAAGTGTTTCGTATGCACAAATGACAAAAGGAGTCCAATCGTTGCCACAGTCACATATGAAACCAATGAGCCCTAACATGGATGAAAAGATTAACACAATCATAAATCTTTTAACTGCGTTCGACGAAAGGCTGAAAAAACTTGAAAGTAGCACTAAAGCAGCTACCAAACAAAAAAGCAATATCCATGGCTAATTTATTAAAAATTATGGCATGGAATGCGAATGGACTGCTGAAACATCAGAATGAACTTACGGCAGTCCTAAATATGGAAAGTATTGATGTGTGCCTTATATCAGAGTCACATTTCACTAAGGAATCTCATATTTAAATCAAAGGATATAACGTATACCATGCATTGCATCCCAATAACACACCAAGAGGTGGTAGTGCTGTCATTATAAAAGAGAATATTTTTCACTATGAAGAACTCAAATATGAAAAAGAAGAAATACAAGCAGTGGCTGTCTGTGTCAAAACGAAATACTGTCTTGTCACTATTTCAGCAATATACTGTCCACCTAGGTATTCACTAAAAGCAGATCAGTACAATAATTTTCTAAACCTTCTTGGAAACAGATTCATATTAGGTGGCGACTTTAATGCTAAAAATACATTTTGGGGATCTAGACTGACAACAACCAAAGGAAGAGAGCTACTGTGCGCAATTGAAGAAACACAATGCAAAACATTGTCAACAGGTAAGCCCACTTATTGGCCTTCTGACACAAACAAAATTCCCGATCTCATAGACTTTTTTATATATAAAAATGTATCACCTAACCTTCTCCGCATTCAAGAAGGTTATGATATGAGCTCAGACCACTCACCTTTATTACTTACTCTAAGTGAGACTTTCTTGCTGAAAGAAACCTACCCGACATTGGTAAATAAGTACACTGATTGGGCAAGCTTTAAAATAGACTTGGACTCTGTAATAGATTTAAAAGTTCCACTAAAGAAACCAGAAGATCTGGATCGGGATATCAGTCATTTTATTACACAAATACAACAATGCGCCTGGAAAAACACGCCTACATTTAAGATCAAAAACAGACTTACATCCTATCCAGCAGAAATCACAAAACTCATAAATGAAAAGAGGCGACAGAGACGAATATGGCAACAAACAAGATTTCCACAAGATAAAAGGATTCTGAACAACCTTACAAAACAGCTAAGTAGTGCAATTCAGAAATTCAAAAATGAATCAATGAGCAGTTATCTAAAACAATTATCTAGCTCTCGCACGACAGATTACTCTCTGTGGAAATCTACAAAAAATTTAAAAAAGCCAATTATGCATATTCCCCCTATCAAGGATACTAACGGGCGGTGGGCAATAAGCAACGAGCAAAAAGCTATTAGGTTTGCACAACATCTGGAACTAATTTTTACGCCAAATAAAGAACACCAAGACAGCGCTTTGTTAGATGAAACATCAAACAATGATGAGCAAGAAATAAAATTGGTAACACCTAGAGAAGTATACAACGAAATCAAGCGTCTTGGACTAAAGAAATCACCTGGCTACGATCTTATTACCGGAGAAGTTCTTAAGAACCTCCCACGTAAAGCCATCGTAAAACTTACGACTCTTATCAATGCAACGTTCAGGCTTAAGTCTGTACCTGACCTGTGGAAAGTTGCCGAAGTTATAATGATACCAAAGCCTGGTAAACCACCTCACGAAACGACATCATATAGGCCGATTTCGCTGCTACCGATCATGTCAAAATTATTTGAAAAACTTCTCTTGAAGCGGCTAAAACCCATCATAGAAGAAAGAAACTTGATCCCTGACTACCAATTTGGATTTAGGGAAAAACATTCGACAATAGACCAAGTACACAGGATTACCAACATTATAGAAAAGGCTTTAGAGGAAAACAAAGTTTGCTCAACGGTCTTCCTCGATGTAGCGCAAGCATTTGATAAGGTATGGCACAAAGGCCTCATTAACAAACTAAGAAATATGCTCCCTAAACAGTTTGCTGACATCTTAGAGTCTTACCTATCACAGCGTATGTTTAGAGTAAGACAAGATGATGCACATTCGGAACTAAAACCGATAAAAGCTGGAGTACCGCAAGGAAGCGTCCTAGGTCCCGTCTTGTACTTATTGTACACTTGCGATATTCCTGAATTAGAGAACAATACCATTGCCACATTTGCAGACGACACAGCTATAATGGCCACAGGCGTCACTCAAGAAGAAGCAGTGAAAAAAGTTCAAACAGCCGTCAATATCATCTTTGACTGGACAAAAAAATGGCGTGTGAAACTTAATGAAACAAAATCTGTTCACATAGACTTCACAAACAAAATGCAAAATTATCATCCGATAAACATAAACGGTCATGTCATACCATACGAAAATACAGCCAAATACTTAGGCATGACATTAGACGCAAAGCTTCGCTGGAAAGCTCATGTTAAAAAGAAACGCGACGAGCTAGAGCTTCGCTACAAGTCGATGTACTGGCTGATAGGAAAACATTCTTCGCTGTCAGTACACAACAAAGTACTGTTGTACAAACAAGTCCTCATGCCTGTATGGACTTATGGTATTCAGCTTTGGGGCTGTACCAAACAAAGTAACATCAAAATTATGCAGCGTTTTCAAAACAAAGTACTCAGAGGTATCGTTAATGCGCCCTGGTACATTCGAAATGACGACCTTCATCGGGACCTCAAAGTAAACCTCGTCATAGACATAATTAAAAAGAACGCCGAAGCTCATGAACGAAGGCTTCACCATCATGTGAACATCGAGGCTATCCAGCTCCTCGACAACACGGACATAGTGAGACGGCTAAAAAGGACAAAACCTTTCGAGCTAATTTAGTGAAGTGTTAGTTTAATGTAGTGAAGTGAGTGTTACCCATAAAGAACACAAGAAAAAAGTGTCTTCCCCTTAATAGAGACAATAAGAAAAGTGTTAATGGACACATTCTTAGTCATAGTCTCCCTAGCAAATTAAGTCAAAATAGAATTACTCATTAGCTTTAGTATTAAGCTAGATTGTATTTTTAATGATGTAACCGTATTATGACACATTATAAAAAAAAAAAAAAAAAAAAAACTATACGGGGTACTTCAGACTATAAACAGCTCCTTAAAATCGCTCCATTTCATCCCAGGACAAGATATGGACGACCGCCATGACGAAACTTCTCCCATGAGTCTCGTGGAATTCGCTGCTTCCCCTGTAGGCACGCCACAGCGCCGGTTTCACGGCGCTGCTGTCTTCACAGCACCCCGGCGGTCCATCCCCACCAGGTGAGACCAACGGTTACCCGGAGGAGGCCCAGCGGAGGACGACCAGCGACGGAGGTGCCGACTTACGACGCACCTACAGTGGATGTGTGACTCCCGTCCGTCCCGTTTCTCTAATGAGTGCGCGGTTCAAAGCAATCATCAACGATGCACCTTGACTATTCAGATCGATAACACACATGTCGGCTGTTGCCAACCAAGCCCGCGGGACAATATTCCGTTTTTCAGGGTCAAAATGCGAGTAGGCGAATATCCGTACCCGCAAAAGGTGATTTCATTGCTTGCACAATAGTCATAAAGTTTTTGATTATTTGCTCGAACAGAAAACACCACATTTCCGTTTCTATGTCACTTTCAGACGCACGCGCATTGTCTTTACACTTTTCCGGCCTAGTACTGTCACTTACACTATGTAGGCGTTAAAGTTACATCCCACTTCTGATGACGAAGGTAGCACAACTATTTCGGGTTCATCGTTGTCAGAGTCCAAGTTCGGCATGGCGGAGGTACGAAATAATAGTCTCAACACTGATTACAACCGCCTATTTATTTACTACCGATAACAAATTAACAAAATCTCAAACGATCAAGCCGATGGAAATGGATTAAAGTACGGAAACGCGGTCAGTTCGATACAGGCGGGCAGAACATCCGTTCGGGCTCGTGTCTCACCAAAAAGTCCCGTCCCTCAAATCAAATGCGTCTAATGTCAACGTCAACCGACCACTGACCACTGACGTCTGACATATCACAACTGACATTTGACATATGACAACTGACAGCTGTCAAACCAGACCTGCCACGCTCTGTATCGACCTCACCCAAGCTCACTGCTTGACGTTTCCGAGTTTTCCGACAAACGATGATAGATGGCGTTATTCTAAATTGTCAACTCTAAATATTGTCAACTCTAAATATTGTGCCTCGGTGTTGAATCTGCGACATATCTATGACATTCAGGGCATTAAAATACCGTCACAGCCCACAGATATAGTAGATTTTACAACAAGTGCACAAAACGTTTTGTGGACGAGTTATAAACTCTGCTTTTCACTTCGAATGCGAGGAAATAAAACAGTAGTATATTTCTTTAATTAAAATCGCTTTTTTTTTAATCTTACGATTGATAATAGGCTTGCAGACCTATACAGCCTACTATTAAATTAATTTTGTAACAATAATTTTCATTATTTAATTAAATAACTTACCGTACTTGAATTTAAATTTTAATATCTTTTAAGTCTTAAAAAACACATATTATGGCAAATAAATTAAAGTAAATATTATAAAATAACAAATTCTATCTGGAGTAGCGGCGTGTAAATAGCCGGCTACACGCGGGGAACTTAAATGAAAAATTGCTCAGCTGAGAGCAGCGCACCTGTTTCGGCTGCGTTGCGCATTGATAACTCGAATCATAGGCTGCGGTTTAAATTGTACGATGTGCGCTATTGGTACTGTGTTCGTGCATAAAATCGGTTTATTTTGTACAAACGTGAGCTCTTCTTAGCAGTGTGACGTCATGATTGACGTCATCGATCGCTACCAACAGCGCACACAAAAATTTGGTAGTACAGTGTGTGCGGAGACGTCAAATTCGAATTTGACAAGTGTCAAGGAAAGCAATTGACTTGTTTTTATTTTGCTTTTAGATGTTGTTTGTTGTTGCACCATTATTTAGATATTATTCAATGAAAAATGTAAAAGTACGTAAATAAATAATTCCGAGAGGGGTATAATATTATGTTCTGTGCTTTCGGCTTAGTTCAGAGGTTATAATTTTTGACAGAAGTGACATTACAGGGCTATTGACTGGTTTAAATTGAAATGTGTACTATGTGTACCGATGGTAAACATTCAATTTAAACAGCTAGTTTGTAGCGTTGGCACGTTTGTAAAGGATCGTACAATTTAAACCGCAGCCATAGTGTTGATGTTTCTTCTGGTATTCCTTCGCTGTCATTAAGGCGAGACCCAACGAACCCGTTCGACTATACTATAGGCGTAGTGCTACACTCCACCTTAGTCGGATTCAATAAGGTTGCTTTTTGGGCGTACAGTGTTAGGCTGGCTAGTCTTTGTTAGGCGCTTGGGTTTATTGATTTTCAAGGGTTTAACTTAACATAATTTGAAAAAATAACCGGTATTAAATTAAATAATTGTATTCTTTATTTATTTCTAGATAAAAATACTTATGTTATCGCTTAAATTACGGAGATTTTCGACGATAAAGTTAAAAAAATGAGGCAATTGTATATTTTTTTTTAAAGAGTTAGTAACTTTATTCGGAGATTTGATTCGGTATAAAGCAAGTTTAGTTCTTTCTCTTTACAGGATATTTTTCCCACCTCAGTACTTCAAACCTATAGTTCACACTTGACGTTCAAAGACAGTACGTTTTTGGTAAATCCTGGTTGGGTGTCGCCTTAAGTGCTGAAGTTAGACCTAATTCTTCTATTTTATTGTCAACCGCGCAAGTTTACGCGAAATCTAAGAATGGTAATAAAATAATAATACGTTGCCTTATTGATAATGGCTCTCAAAATAATTTGATAACCGTTGATTGTTGCAAGGCGCTTAACTTAGTTATAATTCCCTTAAGTAATTCCTTTGTTAAGGGAATTGGCTCCTCGTCTCGGCCGATATTGGGGTACATTAATTTGGACATTGAGTCTAAAGTCCAACCACTATCTACGAACTTCTTATTGTGTTTGGCTGTATGGCTCATTTTCTTTGCCTTAATAAAGATACATTTATGAGTAGATACGTTAATGCCTTTGTGCACAAAATTCGATTTTGTGCAGCCTTTAGCCTGCACAAATAAGCACTTTCAGAGCATGAGAAGTGAAAAAGTATAAAGTTAGAAAACCAACTAACTATAATTAAGTGCAAACGAATATTTCGATTTTAAAATCCCTCGTTCGTTCACGTCGCACGTGCGTACTAGGCTCACAGAACTGTATGGTACCCGCTACTCGCACTCGGGGCGCTATCAGTCTATTTGACGCCATTTAGAAGCTGACACCTACAGGAAATGTCAGCTGCCTGTAGGAAGTCCCCGTCAGGTAATGTCTCTCAAATTGACACCAATAAGGATAATAATGCCTTTTCCCCCATTGAGTGTAGCTTTGCCGACTTGTGTAGTTTTGATTCTATTGCAGTGTTTGGATTGATAACGGTTATTTGACCCCGTGAAATTAATTGTTATTTTAGTGAAAATGGATTTCGGGTTTCGCAACATTCTCCTGCTTTTATCCCAATTTATTTCGGGTCGGCGCAAGATGTCTTCTTCTTCCATACTTCTTTATTTTATTTTATTTTATTTATTTTCAGGAAACTTACAGCTAAAACATTTGAAATTGAAAGTGAAATTACCATGTAGAGGAAGGCCAATTACAAGTTTCCACACATTATTTCTCGTCATGTCAGCAGTCATCTTTTTTCTAGCCTTAATAATATCATCCATCACACAGTCCATCCATCGTTTCATTCTAAACTGATTTCGGGTTGATTGACTTAAATAAAAGGAGGTTCTGTTTTCGACTCATATGAAAGCGTAATGTCTGTTTGACTTCCTTGAAGAATGTCCGTCGGGAGCTGAACATTGCAAAACTAGTTCATTTAATGGCAGCCCCCAACGGACATTCTTGGGTTTTTTTAAGGTGGGTGTTTTATGTTATTTTATTCTTTTTTCAATTAATTTTTAACAGTCGTGGGTTTTTCAAAATTTTTAATTTTGCTTTTTTACATGGAGCGACTGCCCATACGAATTTCACGTCACTAAAAAGATAAATCTATTTAGTCCATCTCTTGGTTTGACTTTTCAGGACAAGACTCGGTGCCCTATCATGACGCCTTAAAAACATTTTTCATTTTGTCACTTTTCCATACTGGAACAAAAATAAAAAATGACTGCTTCAAGACATCATAGTAGGACACAAAGCCATTATATCTGAGAAACTTTCACTGTCGTCACACACAAGATAGGAGAACATAATAATATTCCAAAATTCTCACATTAATAATTAACCCAAAACTATCCATAAGCACAATGGAATCTTAGATTCATTGTCTCTGATACAATATTCTACCAAATTCCAACTTGATAGGAACAACCACAGATTATATAGATAGACCTAGATAACGCAAGTATCGCGATCTGTATGAAAACCAAGCGTGCCATTTTTTGACTACCTATTATGACGTCACCAGCACTATAAATCGGAAAATCAAATCGATTCAAAGACACCGCCGCGTACGGCGCCTCCTTCGCCCCAACCCCTGCCTTTTGCACCAGCTCCGACGTCCGACTAGCGCTATACACCGATGCAGACTGAGCGCGAAAGTGGTCACTTACGATTTTTGTACGTAAGCTAGGCACGAAAAGTGGCACGCGAAGTAGTTGCTCTTGCGTTATCTAGGTCTACCTATATCTGTGATTCTACGAAATTCCAACTTTATAGAAACAACCCAAAACTAAGTTTCAATTAGAAATAAATACGCAAATAATTAACGCGCTACGTGTTTCACAATTCAGTGGGTTGTGGGACTGTGGGACTGACAAACATAAGTTTGTAGCACTCCGAGTTATAGTAGACATCCGAAATGTTTGAAGACAATCGTGAGTAATTGTGCGGGTAAGTTTTGCTAACGTTATTTTCCGTTTTGTGGGTTAAGTTTTGAGGGGAAGCGTTTTTAGGATTTGCAAATTAGAAGCTAGAGCGTTTTCCTAAACTTGGACAAAAATGATCCTGAAAATATACTTGGGTTATTTTTGACAGCTTGAACTTCGATATTTGAAGTTTCAAGGGAGAGCGTTTCTAAAACTTGGTTGGTGCTCGTAGGTTATTTTTGACGGCTAAAAACTTCATAGATCCATTTGAACACACTTGATCTGATCTGATGAAGTTGGAAGATAATTTTAGTGTTTTAACACTAAAATTATCTTCCAACTTAAATAATGACATTTAGAAAAATAGTCATTAAAAGCCGGTAAGGATTTCAATGGAACGAAATACCATGGATTAATCAGTAGGAGTGACAAATATAAGTATTGCTGTTCTTCTAATCTGCATGGTCCTCATGTAATGTGACCAAGATCTTTTGTCCTCTGACTTTGTTTTGGCTATTTCTTTGCAGAGTTGTCAGGTATGAAACACCGGCCCCATCAAGTTAAACAAAAAAAATTATCACATGTTTGTACGAACCAATTTGCGAAATAAACTTAATTTAATCAGTTCACCATAAGTTTCTAGGACTGTGAGTAGCAGACATCCGAAATGTTTGAAGACAATCGTAAGTAATTGTACTGCTAAGTTTCACTAACGTTACTTACAGTATAGGGATTAAGTTGTAAGAGGTAGCATTTTAAATCGGGCAAAGGATACTGGAATATTCACGTTTATTTTAGTATAGGTATTTAATTTGTTAAAATCTTGTTTTCCAAATAAGGTCGTTCGTTTTCGGTTGTCATTTTGCGAACATAATTTTATGCGTTACTTTACGAATATTCTTCGAAATTAGAACGAAAGCAATAAAATTGATAAACAATCCGAAAAAAATAAATAACAGAGATACTCTAAAAACAAGAAAGTGGCTTTCTATTTTTTTGTTCAACTGAAAGCAGCTAAAATAGCATTTAAAGCTGGCTAGTGAATTATAATCTGTGTGACATTTTTTTTTTTTGACAAGCAAACTCTAAAATCGCTATCTACTCCCAACTTATACCACCCAAACATCTCCGGGTAGCCCAAGGCAACTTCACAGTGTCCTAAACACTAAAATGCACTTAGCCCCGCTTCCAGGGTACGCGTGTGTTTTGTAGCGGTAATGAAGTAGCTGGCATATCTGGATCAAGGATTTGGGCGGATGTTTGAAATTAATATTGTAAATGCACTGTGCAGTACTGAATTTGGTGCGGTTACCATTGTTTGGAAAAACTGTCTGTTGTTGAAAACTAAGTACTAAAATGATCTACTCTTGTATCGACGTGAATTGGTTCTACTTTCTTATCAGTAAGGCAAAACAAATATGGGGAATACTGTTTAGGCTACACCGGTCTTTTTTTTATTGGAGGGTGGGAAATCATCAAATGACTTGTCCAGCTCTGGGCGAAGCAGAAGGGAGTGTCGCACTTATAGTGACCAAAAATCATCCATGTACCCTTTGTGTTGAAGGCTGTGGTATCTCTTTAGAAAAACCTGCAGGCTACACAAGGTCTGACTTTTTAGTGTTGTCGTTGGCAAAAAAAGACAACAAAACAAACAAAGTTAACGACTTCGGAAAGTAAAGTTATTTTAGACTTTTTCATGTTTTTTGGAAGTCGGTTGTTTTTACTAACAATAAATTAGGTAAAACCCATAACTTCTTGTCCCGCAGTCGGTCAAAAAGGTCAAGAACAAATAAAGCAAACACGCTGACTTAACGAGAAGTAAAAAGATTAACCAACATTAACCAAGCAAGTTAACTACGTTACAAGAAATTACGAAAGACCCCAAACTACGTTTTCACGAACACTAAGCAACACCTAACTACACCCTTTGTTTGATTATCAACTTTAACCAGAACACCGAGAGTTGAATTTCCAACAGTATCATAAAACTTAGGCATCGGTTTAAGAGTCGCTTGAGTTTTGTGAAAACAGACCTTGTATTAGTTTATTTATTTTTTGCGACTTAGTTACTTTAGGTCTTCAGTAAATGTTTACTTGTCAAGAGGTCAAAAGGTCACGTTAATTAGAAGTAGGCGCTTGTATTGAAGTTCATCTAATTCTTTTTGCAAAGAAAGGAATGATTTAGGTTCAGTTTTTGTGTCAGCCTATAGATCTAGGATTAGATGGGATGAAGTTTTTGTTATAGTAAGCCGTTTAAGTAAGCTCTTTCTAAGTATCTCTTTATTGTTAATAAATCTAAAAGTTTAGAAGATCAACGTTATTATTAAAGTAACTGTAGTCCGCGACCTTTGTTACGTGAAAAATATTAATTATCTATTTGATTCGAAAGTTGTAAATGCAATTTACAAGTGCGTGCTCTCTTTCTTTACTATCATGCCTGTAGCACACCTCCGCTGCGAAACAACAATAGGGGATCGGACAAAAAAAAAACTAATTAGTCCGTCAGATAGATTTCCAAAAATTATTGGACACGTATTTTAAAACGTATTTTAAATATTTTTTCTTTTTTTCTTTCTATTTTTTCTTTTTTCACGTAAACTTAAAATGAAGACGATACAGTGCTTCGAAAACTCGTGTGACGTCATAATAAATGATAGTACATTTTGACGACACAAGTGACGTTTCAAGCCCCACTCCAAGATCTTTGACGCGTTTTATCTTCGTCATTTTTTATTGATTTGATAAAACAAAAAACACGTATTCAATATTTTTCGATAATCTAACTTACGGACTAAACAGAATCATATTATTTTGACCCAGTCCGATCCCCTATTGCGAAACCGCTGCGCGAGTTTCGCTGTACAACAGTACTACGGTCAACGGGCGGAGATGTAGACGGCTCCTGAGCAAATGAGCGAAATCGTGTTAGAAAGAGACAACATCATAGTCAGTTTTGTACGTTAGAGCAGGGAATTTCGCTCCTGTTTCGCCGCCAAAGAACTTACAACTCACAGCGAAACTATTGCGGTTTCGCCTTTTGAGTTTCGCAGCGGAGGTGTGCTACAGGCATCATAGTCCGATGGGACGGCAATAGGATATGACCCGGGAATCGAACCTTGGACCCCACGCCCAGCAGTCACGACCATAGCGAGCCCAACGGAGCAGTCGAAATGAGAACGGGACGTTGTTTGGAAAAGTAACAAGAATTCACGACTCTTGCTTAGGTACTTTTTGTTGGCGATTTCAGAACATAATAACCAAGTTTTCAAGTTTCTTTACGTTTTTTTCCTCGATCACGAGTCAGTGAGCTACATGATTAGCTTATGTACGTATGAGTAACTTATTATGAAATTGAAAAACAACAACAACTTGATCTCTATCTAACTTTTATAATATTAGAAACGGGTTATGAAACCACTAGCTGTTGTCAGCGGCTTCACCCGCTACAACTCTAAAATTATGCCACAGGAAGATAAAATCGGGATAAAAACTAACCTATGTGTTAATACAGAGTGTCAGCTAACTCCATACCAAATTTGATTAAAATCGCTCCAGCCGTTTAGACGTGAAAAAGTAACAAACATACACACTCACAAACATTCGCCTTTATAATATTAGTGTGATTGGATTTACTTATTGAAAAGGATATACATATTACGAGGAGCTCGTGGCTTAATAAGAACTGCCACTCAGGTCGATCTTTAGGTAAAACTGTTCTTGCCTAGGTCGATCTGTGGATGGGTGACCGCCCGACATACCGAGTTTCCTCCGTGCCTCGGAAAGCAGTTGTTGGTCCCGGCTACCAAATATATAGATCTTTGGCAGTCGTTACAGGTAGTCAGTGACCTGAAATTCTGACATCCAGTCTTACCAAAGGGTATCGTATTACCTAGTATTAACTCGGTTGTGGAGGTCAGATAGGCAGTCGCTCCATGTAAAATACTGGTATTCAGCTGCATCCGGTTAGACTGGAAGCCGACCCCAATATAGTTGGGAAAAGGCCAGGCAGATGAGGATACGTATTACGAAAATGTTATTAATAACATAACAAAACATCAGGCCAGTAATTCCCGAAGGTTTAGGGAAGGTTAGAGGTGTACACCTATATACATTTGTCCAGTTATGTTTAAGTCCCATGTAATAGGGGGCGAGCCTATTGCCATCAACCGGTACAAATCCAGACTCCGTGGCCGCAACAGAACAAATCTTAACGGAAAAACCCAATAACACTTTGTCCAGCCTGAGAATCGAGCCCAGGACCTCATGATCAGCAGTCGCGCTTGCGACTACTAGACCAACGAGGTAGTCAGTGACAGACGAGTTCGGGTGATAAAACAATTAAGAGTAGACTATACGAGGTATTCCCATCTCCCGTCGGGACTGTGGATTATCCCGTCGGGGCTATCAAAAGGATTCTATTATCGAAAGGATAACGCGGCTCCGACACAAGGGCGATGAAGGAACATGGGTTTGGTTTTTAGTCAGTAGAAGTCTGACACTCCCCTTCGCTCTGCCCAAGAGCGGCGGGGGGGTTATTCGATGATTTTCCACCCACGAAAAAAAAAAAAAAAGGAATGCCCATCTGAGCACCTATTTTTAGAGCACCTATTACCTATCTCAGACAATCGTAATGTCATCTCACCACGCGAAGTAAATAAAACCGACTTTAATACAGAACCTCACTTTAACGACGAAGTTAACCGACCCAGTTAGCGATAACCGTGATTTTACGATGGTAAACGGTCAGCGGTACAGTTTATGACCCGTTTACGGCTGCAGTTGAATTACTGTACTGTAAGAGTTAATTTCTAAAAGCAATTTGTTCTCTTTTAGGCACGGAGCCAGATTTACTCCGTTTATGTATGTTTCTAGGAAGTTATTTATAGCTTTTGGGTTGGTTACAATTAAGACCAAGCGGAATTCTGGAAGTAACATGGAACAACATGACATGGGGAAATAAACAATGAATGGCATTTTTAACCGACTTCAAAAAGTAGGAGGTTATCAATTAGTTTTTTTTTTTTGTGATAAAATACTCAATAACACTTGACCCGACCTCCTGCTCAGCACTTGCGCTTGTGACCTCTAAACCAAAGAGGATATTATAAACTAGGATAGATAAGTAAACCATAATTTATGTAAAACAAACCCAAAAATGTCACATTTCATGTTATCTATTTTAACCCACCAAAAATCAATTTTTCTTTAACACACCACAACGGTTCCCATGATTACTGTCGAATCTTATACAGAAGAGAAAAATCTCAATAAAGCTCTTCAATAAGTATACCAAACTCGTAAGGCAATTGTCACACAGCGTGCGATTAGCGGCAAAACAAAAGCGAGATGGAGATTGTGGAGCTAGTGACTAAAACGACGTCAAAATCAGGTAATTCATTCATACTTTATTCAGA
The DNA here is from genome assembly GCA_949775195.1 of Diarsia dahlii. Classification (NCBI taxonomy): domain Eukaryota; kingdom Metazoa; phylum Arthropoda; class Insecta; order Lepidoptera; family Noctuidae; genus Diarsia; species Diarsia dahlii. The sequence continues at coordinate 16,680,663 of OX459213.1, forward strand.
CGGCACGGTTGGCGCAGTGGCTGTGTGCGATTGGACTACTGCAACTGTAATGCGTGCCGCGCGTTCGATCCCCGTACGAAACAAATATTTGTATGACCTACAGAAAGTTGTTTCGGTTTTGGGTGTTTGGTTTGTGTATGTGAGTTTGAATGTTTGTAAACGCACCCACGATACAGGAGAAATTCCTAGTGTGGGGCAACGTTTTTAAACACAAAAAAAAACTAGGCAACAGTACAGAATTAGACTGTTCCGCTAGCGAGCCCTGTCAAGCTAATAAGTTCTTCCTCACAATGTTTTCCTTCACCGTCACAAGTGATACAATATACGCACATGGATCCGAAAAATCAAAGGTCGGTGTTGGGTTTGAACTCAAGTCCTACGAGTTAGCAGTCCGAGACGGTCACACCAGTAGGCTATCACTGTTGTCTAGGCTTTTAACGGACAAGGGACCTCGAATCATCACTGATTTTGTAAATGCGAAAGTAACTCTGTATGTCTGTCGCGCTCTCACGCCAAAACTACTGAACCGATTTAAATGTTTGGTATACAGATAGTCTAGAACCAGAGAAATTTATTGCGAAAAAAGGGGTTGAAAGGAGGGGATGAAAAGATTACTTTTTGTCGCGATAACCGACATACACGCGCTAGTATTTTATACATTTCTTGCAAGAGAAAATTGTCGATAAGTAGGACTTGTCGCTTTCTCGTCGACTGTAGCACAGGTACCTGAGATTCGGACTCTGTCAGCCGGAAAATAACATGAAGGTCGCGTTGACAACATTACATAGTGTTTATAATCTGTAGGGAAAAGTTTGTCTTTCTATGTTTACGAGTTTCTTGGAAAAACACTGGCTGGGGAATAGGGAATTTGATTTGAAAATGTAGGCTTTATGATTTTATATGTATTGAATAATTTAGTGCTCCGAAACTGGGTTGTGGAAGTTTCTAAGGTTTGTAGTCGCTCCATGTCAAAAACTCCGGTTATTTTTTGAACTGATATGGTGACTAACATTATCATTTACATTTAAAACAGAAACAAACAAGAGAGACGGAAGACGGATTTCTGAGATCGGAGAGGTTCTGAGCGGAGATCTGCTCTTAAACATCCACCCGCAAAACTTCAGGTTATCAAGGTGTTTTTCAAGTGGCTATGATCGCTTTGCTGGCATCTGCTCCAAACAGTAAACATGGTAAATATCCTTTTTAAAATAATAATTATGTCCAGCCTATGTTCAGCAGAAATGATGAATGATGATGATGAAATAATAATTTACAAATTGAATTATTGAGAAGAATAAGATATTGTTGCGTATTTGATGGTCGGTCAAATACCACTTTATTTCATCGCATTAAACTTTGCCTGTAAAGCATGTTTAATAGCCTAAACCTATAAGCTACAAATCACCACCTCAACAGATAAATTACAATAATAACACAAAGCGTATAAAACATTTATTTTTCTACGAAAACACACCAATATAAGTTGTAGCGAATGCTATAAATATGATGTATGAGTATGTTTTCGTAGTTTGCATCCATATGCAGAAGATATAATATCACTTTATTGCGGACCTGTTGCTTTACACTTGAAACGATATATTTTATTTAATAACGGAAGTTGCATTAATTTCAGAATTAAACACTCAAAAGATGACATAACATAACATTGTGCACGTAATCCCCGAAGGGTTTGGCAGTGGTGTAGGGACGTACCTCATTGTACACCCACTTTTTACCAGTTATGTTTAAGGCGATCACACTGCTGAAATCTCAAAAACACCGTATGTTTAATGAAAGTTGAGGAATCCTTCCGTACGATTTCCATATAAAAATATATGTGAATATTTAATGTCATCACAAATGGATCGTATTTTTTTAAATTTTAATAAACCTTCTCATTATTTAAAAAAAAAGTAAGTAGTATGTAGGTCCGTTCTCAATTCGTTCGTTCGTTCAAATTTTGTCTCTGTAACGGTTGAATAGTTCGTTATGAATTTTATACCCAATAATACGTAGTGATGTATTTATATGCCGAAGTAGGTGTAGTGTTACGTGTCACAAGAAGCACGTCAATTGGTTCGCCACCACACCAGCAAGCTAGCAAATGCCCGTTTTAGCTCGTAGCTGGTAGATGACTGTCTACCCACCAGTGCGCACGAAACAATATCATGTTTATTTTTTTACAAACACTACAGTAGGTATTTCACATAAAAATAGAAACAAAATAGTATAACATACATAGGTATTTATTTTTATCTAAATTTTAATTTGTTACTCGTTGTAATATTGGGACAAAAATGGCAACGTGTTTAAATTAATAATATAGATGTAAAGATGGCTCTTTAGTATACACTTTAACCCAATGGATACAAATCATGTCGTGTCTGCCATTCGGGTATTCTAGGGTGGTTTGCAGTATAAGAGTTCCAGAAAAAACCATAAGCAATACCCCATTGAGGGTAAGCATATTCATAATACTCACCTGGCTCTATATATGCCAAAACGGTGATCCAGTCAACATAATAACGAAGGTCAGTCCACACCATGATCCTTTCTTCGTTATACCGAATTTCAAAAGCACCTATCGCAACAATATGCTCCTGTATAGGATTCTGTTCATAATCCTCTTCAATAACGTTATGCATACCCATGCCATTTTGTACACCGTAATAATTATCAACATTTACCATGCATATAAATTTTCCCCAATACTTGGGCAAGTACTTCGAACAGTCTACAATGTTTGCTTTGTCGAGATATCTCCAATAAATTTTATAATTTTCTTTTACATGCTCATCATATTCAAAGCCAGAACCGGCAAACCAGATATGTTTAGAAAGTACTCTATGTTTGTCTTCAGAAAGTAAATGAGATTTATATGGATACATGGCATAAGTTGTTACTTTATGTAATACAAACATCATGTCCAAGGAATGGATTATCGCTATGTCATGCCTCGGTTGGTGGCTTCCTCTAGGACCATGCCAGTGTTCAGGATTCAAACTTTTTGGAAATATTCTTGTGATTCTCCAAACTCTGTATCTGTATGGAGTATTATAGTATCCTTTATTGCCTAACAGCCAGATACGTACATCTCTTTGCCTATCCCAATAAGGATCTAGTAGATTGTATGCAGTAATGAGGGTTCTTCTATTCAGTATTGTAGCTGTACCAAGACACACAAAGTCTGAAAAAAATCAGGCACAGTTAATCAATTTACGAAGATGTTCGTCATTGTTAGTACCCAAATGTACATAATAAACACTGCACAGGCACAAGAAAATGTTAACCTTCGGTATGCCTGGTGGCTAAAAGTTACATGGTATGCCTGGTGGGTTTATCAGACCCGGATTTTAAACTTGTAAATTCTAAAATATTTATTTATAAATAAGTTATTTAAATTGATTTACATGTTTACTAGAGGTGTATGTTATAAAATGATATAAAAAATATTGCAAATCAACAACTTTTAATAATTATAATGCCAATTAAACTTATGTAGTGTTTTTGAATCGTTTTAAACTTAGTTACTCTTACACACACTTTACTTAATAAATACTAAAGAGATCTCAATCAGACTATATAAACATTTAGGGCACTTTTATGTACTTATAAATAACTAAAGAATATTCAGTCTATAAACATTTTCCAGAGCTCAGGTCCGAAAGCACATTGTACAATGGAAAACTATAAGCACGTCCTACTACCACGAGAGTGCGTTCTGGGCCCCGAGTCTGCTATTCAATAGTGTCAGAATGGTCAATCATTGATCTCATAATTGTTAATTTTGACAAGTTTGGTGTTGTCAAAATTAACAATTATGAGATCAATGATTGACCATTCTGACACTATTGAATAGCAGACTCGGGGCCCTGGTCTCAGGTAGTAGGCTGCGGGTGCCTAGCAATTCATAACGGCCAGCTACTAAGTGCGGTTAGGCGAGAAATTCAAATTTAAAGGAAATACAATGGTTTATGTACTCAGGTGGGTCTGACGGACCCTACCAGGCATGCCGAAGGTTAACCACATTATTTTCCGGTACGAACACGTTAACTTAAAAGGACTTTTTCTATCAAGCAGTCTCATAACCCAGCCAGATGTTGGCCCTTGCGGACTCCCTCCCTGGTGCTGACATATCTTTGAGGCACGAGTGGAACACGAACGCGCGCGACCTGTCGCCAAAAGACGAACGGACGACGAGCCGACCCATTACTCACCATCCACCCGCGCCTGCGATGGACGGGAACCATCACGTCGGCCCCCTCCGACGCCGGAGCGTCTCCCGTGGTGGCTGGGTCCTACATGGAAACTATATCAAAGAACACCGATTTCATATTTACCAATAGAAATTCCAGCCACGACAACAGTTCTTCTATTGGCTCTCGACGTTTTCCAATCCAATGATGGCCAAAAAAACCAAAACCAATTGCACATGGCCTCTGGCCACCGAAAGAAGCTCTGCCGTGGAGCTCTATCCCATCGTCCTATTTCTACTGTGGACGTTCCATCATCCCAAAAGCCTGATGCAGCAGGTAATAGAAGATGTAACGCACAAATGAGCAACACAAATTTCATTGTTGCAGCGTTCTTCGCACTTAACCGATTGTTTATTTATCTTGCTACTTAGCAATCGGTTTCTATGAAACAGTAATATAATATGTTGTCAGATTTTTATTTTCAGCTGGTTTGGGCATCCATTGATGCCATTCTCATGTTTGGTCTGCGAATCTTGTTGCTAGGTCTCGTATACTATTTCTTTTAATGCGAGAGTATCTTAGGCTGCCCTCTCCCTGCAGTTCAGCAGCTAACTGGTTGATGTGTTGGTCTAGTCTGGCTCTGGCCTGATAATTCTTGCTGTATGTATCAATTTCTTCCTTCACTGTTCGTAGATAGTTTATCGGCGTAACTGAACTGATTATCACCAGTGGTATTGAACGCACTCTTTTATATGAACTGAATGTATTTGTAAATAAACCGCAGTTATTTGTCGGTATTGTTAGTCAATATTAACCAAATGTGATACTGTTTTTCAACCGACTATTTTCTCAAGTTACACCAAATACCGGAATCCAACGACTGAAACCACTGTAAAAATAATAATAAGTGCGAGTTATGCAGTCTCTCAGTCAGAGAAACTACATATAAGGGTTCCATCTCAGGGTTCCAAATTGACTACGATACCCTAAAAACGTAATAAATATTACTCTCATAATGTGATGTTCTACTTAATGTTGGTTTGTTATTTACATACATAGTACGAGTAAATAAAAAATCAAAAACACCACAAGGTCCAACATGAACCCCATAATAGGGAGTTGACAAAAAAAAAAAAATATTATTAGTCCGTCAGATAGATTTCCAAAAGATATTGGATACGTATTTTTCTTTTTTCACGTAAACAATAAATGAAGACGATACAGTGCTTCGAAAAGTCGCGTGACGTCCCAGTTTGCTACATTTTTTACCAGAAACTGACGCCACCGCTCACGATCTTAGACACGTTTTATTTTCGTAAATTTGTATTAATTTGATAAAACAAAAAACACGTATCCAATATTTTTCAATTATCTAACAGACGGACTAAACAGCATCATATTTTGTTTAGTCAGTAAACTACCCTATTAAAATCTAATTATAAGTTTATTACCTAAGAATATCTGCATGAGGAATGTAATAAAAGTTTTGAGTAAAAAACCGCGTAAACTAAAACTAGTCTAGTAGCACATACAATCCGGTTGTCCATCTGTGTTTCGTGGATAAATCAACAAACGCAATGACCCGGACTGGATTGTGCTCCAAATATCCACTTTCTGATACATTAGCTTCTACTATTTCGTGTTTCACCAAACATTGGGTAAACCTTTCGTATGCCAATAGAATATATCAAAGTTTTTAATCTGTTGAAGGTTAAACAGGGTGTGAATAAAAGAGGAAATCTGTTATTGTATTAGGGTGTGCCAAACATAGCCCGAAGAATAGGGGATCGGACTAACTCATGAAAATATGATTCTGTTTAGTCCGTCAGTTAGATTATCGAAAAATATTGGATACGTGTTTTTTGTTTTATCAAATCAATAAAGATTGACAAAGATAAAGCGCGTCAAAGATCATGGAGTGGGGCTTGAAACGTCACTTGAAAGGTACAAAATATATTAGCATATGACGTCACACGAGTTTTCGAAGCACTGTATCATCTTCATTTTTTGTTTACGTGAAAAAAGAAAAAATATAAGGGCAATATTTTTTGGAAATCTATCTGACGGACTAATTAGTTTTTTTTTTGTCCGATCCCCTATTGCAAAACTTAAGTGGCAAGCCCGCCACACTATTCCCAAACCACTGTAACTCCTGTTAGCCAGAATCAACAGTGGCGACCACAAGAAAAGCGCCGAGACAATGAAGCTCGACGAAGTCCCAGAGAAGCGATTTAACTGTCTTGGATCCCGCAACGAAAATAATCAGAAAAGAATAGCGGAGGAGTAGGAAAAAACATAATTTCCACTTAAGTGGCAGTGGGCAGGGCACATTGCGTTGGAAGGCCTCCCACTAGGTGGACCGATGACCTGGTGAAGGTTGCGGAGACCCGCTGGATGCAAGACGCATCGGTCGGTCGGTCGGGATCGGTCAATGTGGCGACACCAGAAATTGACGTCTTTTGGCTGAAATGATGATGATGATGATGAATGATGAAACTGCTGCAGTTTTCGAAAGAAGAGTGAAGAAGATCTTTCCATTTCGCCAGAGTTACATAGGACGTACGATTACAAATTATAGTGTGAACTGCCTCGTTGGTTTAATGGTCGGAAGCATGACTGTTTAGCATGAGGGTTCGATTCCCGGGTCTTATATTATTTGGTTTTTAAATCAGTAATTTCTAAATAGCAGCCACTGAGTCTGAATTTGTGCCCGGTTGATGGGAATAGGCTCACCTCCTGTGGGACTTAAACGTAACTGGTGAAATTTGGAGGTACTAATGAGTACACCTCTTACCTCTAACTAACCCTTTGGAGATTACAGGCGTGATGGTATGTTATATTTGATATAAAAGGGATGTTAACAAAGAAAATCTAATTAGTCCGTCAGATAAATTTCCAAAAAATATTGGACACATATTTTTTCTTTTAAAAACAAACAATGAAGACGATACAGTACTTTGAAAACTCGTATTCTAAGACATTATGTATGACATTTCTTAGCGAGTAGTGACGTCACAACCTCCCACTAACGCGTTTTATCTTCGTCAATTTTTATTGATTTGATAAAACAAAAAATACGTATCCAATATTTTTCGATAATCTAACAGACGGACTAATTAGAATCATATTTATTTTAGTCACTAAACATCCCTATTATGTGATGAAGTGTATAAATAGGTAGGTAATACTATGAGGTAAAATAAAATGACATTTGTTTTCTCTAAATTGGTTGTAAAAAACACTTTTACACGCCAAAAAATGCCAGGGTTTTAACAGTAAACTTTGTTTCAAGATCGGGTATTTTCGGGGCACGTTTACGATTTTCTTAAAGATTATTTCCATATTTTCTAGATGAAAACGATCAGACTGAAAGGTTCTATATAATCTTATAGGCGTTTCATTTTATGAAGAATAAAATGGTAATGCCAGGTAAAACTTATAAAGTGTTTATAGGTAAAAGAGTGTTTATCAAGAACCTTCAGTTTTATTAATACTAGCAAGTACCTAGAAGCAATATCCGATAGTTTGCGATCAATTCGTTAAAGATAAGTTTTAATACTGATAAAAAGCATTGTAGTTCTGTTTAAGAGCCTGTTAAGTATTTATTTAAACTTCATGTACAATTATTGTGGTACTTATTCTTAGCGTGTCGATGACAATTTAAATTGAGTCGGCCCAAAGTTTAGGGATGAGTTTGGCACCTTCAGTAGCCTCCATCAGCTCCTGTGATGTGCAAGTAACAGGACAGGCTGGACACGATATCAAGTGCCCCATAGTTTGTGGGGCAACACCACATTTACACTCCAGAGCAGAGTCGTCTATGAATCTCCAAACTGAACAGGTTTTCCTTGCTTCGGCCTACCTGTGTCCGGAGTCTGTTTAGAGACTTCATAAGTATCAGATGTTCAAATAAACTTAATATCCAAACCGATGTAAACAATACAATTCCAAAGGATATAATGACAACTAATTACCTAATTTCGGTCACCACACAAACGCTCACTAGGTGTGATTAAAGCATTAGTGTGGCTTTCAAATACAAAATACCACGTTTATTGGCTAAAACCGTTAATTATTTGTGACTAGTGATGTGCATCGGGACATGTGACTGCTACCTAGTCCAGTGACGCGGAATAGTGATGTGCCTCGCTGATGTGTTTAGTTCAGCGGTTTTAGCGAACTTTAGGTTAGGTATATACGATTACGGTTTTTGGTTTGGGGATAACCGATGTTTGTCGGAGATTTCTGTTTTGGAATATATATAATAATACGCATTGGGGTTATAGAAGTAACAGCTCTAAAAGCTAGAACGCTAATGAAATTGGTAGAGGTGTAGAGTACCCTTATTTTGTGAGTTTGAAGTGAGATGTTGTTTAAACTTTATATAGAAAACTTTGCATAATATTTTACAATAATTGAGAACATACATAAAGTTATACCTACGTGCTCTAGCAGTAAAAACTATGCTGGTAAAAGCACAAATTTCGAACGACATAATATTTCAACAAAAATGTCATAGGATTTTTGGGGGTTATTGTCTTTCAAGTTGTAGAAAAAAGTATTGTGAACGAGGCTAAACGAGTATGTAAAGATCATAGCAAGTGGCGCTCTGTGGTTTCTGCCTACCCCCATGGGGAAAATGCGTGAGTTTATGTATGCGCGCAAACTGTTAACTTTTCTTTTTTCTGTCGTATTGTATTTAAAAATATATGTTTTTTTTGTCATTTTGGATAAACGTCATGTCCCTGCGATAAATGACTTCAAAAATCATTGAGAGCAACTGCCATATATCTTGTCCTTCTAGTAAAAGATAAAAATGACAATCAAAAAAAGTTTATTTTTAATTTTTTAGGTCAAACTTTTCAAAGTCTATAAACAAAGGGGTTTGAACTTTTTTGTATGGAAGCTGGCATATCGACCCACCGCCATTTTGATTTTTTTTCGAAATCGCGGCCCACAATGAAAGTGGTATGTATGGATAGAGGACATATAGACGAACAAAAAATGTCTAGTAACACGGTACCTAAAGTGTCACGATACCGAAATATTTGAAGGTAAAGATGGTCATATGAGTACAATGACCACATTAAAATTGGACCTTTTACGTGTCTATAGGCGTTTATTATTATTATTACTGGTTACTGAAAGAGAGTAGGTACATAACATACTATTAGGAGCACGAGAAAACTATTTTTGACATAACATAGCGTTTCATTGCGATGCGAAGCTATTTTATTGTGCGTATAATAATAATCAACCTGGGAACTATTATTTGGATACAATTTAACGCATATAGACACGTAAAAAGGCTATTTAAAAAAATATTTAATGATTGTCGTTGTACTTATTTGTCGATCTTTAACTTCAAATATCTCGGTAACGTGACACTTTAGGTTCCATGTTACTTGACATTTTTTGTTCGTCTATATGTCCTCTATCCATACATACCACTTACATCGCGGGCCGCGACTTCGAAAAAAAAAACAAAATGGCGGACAGGTTGATATGCCACATCGGTTCTATCCCCTTTGGTTATAACACTAAAACGCGCTGTAAAGATCATTGTAAAATACGAACAAGCATTAAAACAAAAGCAACGTCTACATTAGAACACAAAAACTCAATATAAACAGAACAGACATGTTCATAATTGAGCGCGTGATGTATTTCCATATTGCGTGTGAAACAAAAAATATAAGCATTTCTCTGGAATAGCTATTTAGGTCGTGACGACGAAGTTAATGTACAGAAGGTGTGAACAAAATGTTTTTGACTTTACATGGTATGTTCAGTTCATTAACTGTGACTGTTAGCTGGATAGTTTTTAGAAGTACGAGTACGAGTATGTACTTCAATGTGTATTTTGGTGTATGCTTTGTTGGTTGTCCTTAAATAAATAAATAAAGTATGAAAAACACAGTGTAAAGCTCCTCATACTCCTTCCTCCGACCAGACGGGTGTTGTGTCTAGTGGGATACTACACCCGACGGCTACCGTCTGCTCTAACAAACTTGGGACCCGATACTGATTGTTGTATGTATGTGGTTCAGTAGCGGATAATTTGGTTTGGTTTGGTTAATATCTTATGTAATAGAAATCTTTTTTATTGCTAAATTAGCCTGCTCTTGACCTCGATCACACCTAAAAGAAAGCGGTGAATGAAGATGACTGTTTTGCTTTTAAGGCAGACGGGTCGCTGCTGATCTTTTGTATTTTTGGGTATGTCGCTTCACTTTGTATTGCCCGTGTGTTTGGATATGTAGCTATGAGATGGTATATTACATAAAAAGGCTTTAGATTGGTAAAATAAATAAATTGACTCATCTGCTAAAAGATTTTTTCATGATTTGTCATACCCATCAGCACACAACACCATTTATTTTTACCTGAAACAAACAATGAGAAAATGTTAGCAAAATTTTACTGTAGACTGCGTGTAAAGTTACTATTGAAAATATGACCAGTCACTAAAACTAATTCAAATACTACACGACTCACGATTTCATAACACGATATTAACTAAATAGTTACTAGTAGTTACTAAATAGTATAGTAGTACGGACTGTCATCGAAATACTGGTTCTATATCAGTCTGACCACTCATTGTTTAAAATAATATAAAAATTAATTGGTTACTATTGAGTAGCATCGTGGACGTCAAAACTTAGATAAGTGCCCGACAATCATCACCTGCCTACCTTTTATCAACTATGTAAGGATAAGCTTCCAGTCTAACCAGTTCAGCTGAATAGTAGTATTTTACAAGGAGGGACTGCTTATTTCATTTACACAACCCAATTAATACAGGATAATACGTTACCCCATAGTAAGACTGGCTTTCAGACTTTCGGACCACAATTAATAAAATAATTATGTTTATTTATGAGACCCGCGGGTCCAGTCGACCTATTCAAAATTTGACCTGGTCGACTGGATCCACTACCTAATTTCATTAGAAAGTACAGACACGGAGTAAAGCCGAACCTATAAGTTTTATTTGTATTAACCAACATGTATATTTTTACCGCAGAATAGTTCTGTTACAGTAATTAGTTCGACTCGTTTAGTTGGTGTAGTTATATTAGGTACAACTCTGGCTAACCCTTCGGGGATTATAGGCGTGAAGTTATGCGTCGTATAATTCTAATTCCATAAAATAAGATGTGGACCTTCTCTGCTTACCCGCTTTATACCCTATGTGATGAGTTCCGAATGAATTAAGAATGATGGATGATATGCCTTTTAATACATAAGAATATGTCTTTTGTCGTATTTATTTACTTTCGGGCTAAAGTGTGTTTCTAAGTGGTTGGCCTAATGAGTAATGTATAGTTCCGTAGATCCTATCTGTGTAATGGTCGTTAAGGAGGGTAGTTGGGTCGGTGCCGGTTTATGACGTTGAAACATAACATCACGCCTGTATTCCCTGAAATGTTAAGCAGATGTGTATCTAAAAGTTCACTTTAATTTTATCGGTTATGTTTACATTACTTTCTATTTATATTTATGGCAAAGCTAACTGACTGAGGATCAACGCATATGCCAAACCCTTAGGGCTACAAACATAAAATTTCGCACACGTATTTATCTGATGACGTATGCATCCACCAAGGAAGGATTTTTCTAAAATTCGAACCCCATGGAATGTCAATTTGTATGGAAAATCGTCATTTTTTATATTTCCGACATTCACGCAGGTTAAACCGCAGGCAAAAGCTAGTGTTATAATAATCTTCTTCTTATCGTGTGGGCAGTAAGGTCTAACGACCCCACACACCCTAGTGTCAGAGTTTCTAAACCGCCGCAAGGGCCTCTGACATGGTTTGACGACCGCTATTTGGCGGCCGGGACCACCGGCTTATACGTGCCTTCCGAAGCACCCCAAGTAGCACAGATAGCTGTATAACTACTCACTTTTAGATCTATTTGAAACTCTATGCGTATTAAGACTCTTTTAAGAGTACACTTGTGATCCTACAGCTGCATAATAGCTGTCAGTGATATTTAAACAGCTTAGGCTGATTAAGAGCGGCATTAAAGCTGATTAAGACCGAGAAAACCACCATTAATACGCTAAGAGTGCTATAAAGGTAGATTTTCAACGCCTCTATTCAGCTTTTAACCTTTTCTCATGCCTTAACAGTAGTAAGGGCTGTTTAGTGGATGAAATTACACCAAATGCTGTATAAGAAGGTATTTGTGAACTTCTATTACACTGATTTATTAAAGGGCCACGTGTGAACTATTATGACGTTAATAGCTGTTTAATGGATGATTTGTGGCCCACATTACAGCTTATTGCTGAATATGCCTACCGCTAATCAGCCTTTATACTGCCATTGATAGTGTCTGCATAGCGGCTGTTTAAACATTCACTAGATGCCTCGCAGCTGCTTAGAGACTCACTGGTGTATCGAATTAACGGCTACTTTTTTTATAGTGGTTCGCATATGTACTTTTAATCAGACTATACCTGAATAAAAGTTACACGTGGTACTGTAATCAGTCAGTGTAATTAGTTGAAGCAGATGGCGATTATATACTAACGTATATATTTTATTGCTTTATAAAGCTAGAACAGGGGGCATTAGAAGAAAATTGTCGAAAGAGTACCAAAGAATTATGAAGACAGAAAAGAAAACCTGCAAGTCGGGAAGCAGCGCAAAGCGTGACAAATAGTTTTAAACCGGATGGTTCCGTACAAAATATAATAACCTCGGTGATTATATTATTGTTCCACCGGAAAATATAACTCGGAAAAAATATCGAGTTCTTAAGATGTTTTTAAGATATAACAATTTAAAAAGTTGAAAGAGTTGTAATATAAGCACGTATTTTATACACGTGGTGTACTTATACATATTCGATGGCGAAAAACGGTGGCTTTTTAGAAATAAATGTGGTTAGACATTTTTGTAGATTATTTGATATATAATTTTGTCTTAGCAAATGTTATGATAAAACTTACCGTTTTGCTGAAAATTGCAAAATACCGGTTTTTTTTACCTTTGACCTCGAATAACTTTTTTTCAGGTGTCTAATCGATGGGGACTTTTTACATTTCATTTATAATGGTGTTTTGAACCATCCTACCTATTTTGAGCCGGGCGGGAGTTAATGTAACCTTACCCCTATTTTTGGACTAATTTGACCGGACTATATTACATATTTTTTAAATAAAACAAAAGAAATGATTGAACTTATAGTATATTTATTTATTCATTTAGCACACATCGATGGGTAAAAAAAATCAAACAAAATTTGCCTTTTTAGATCACAATTCATTTTCTTCCAATCAGGACTCGGCTTCGAACGTTCTTCTTTGATCAGCTTCAAAATATTTTTGTTCTTTGGAAGCCAACTTAATATTCCATTAAACTTCCAAAGCGACGGTACAATGCTCAATCGATCACCATCCGGTTCTGAAGTACTAACGATCTTAAAAGGCATTATTCTGTAATAAAGAAATGAAACAATCACTTAGTTATAAGTAATAAATACATAACTTGTACAAAGGTATCATCTGGGTAGGTAGGTAGTATTGTTTGCATAAGTTTTTTAGAGTTTGTAGGTACCTGCTTGTTTATGTCAATTCTAAATTTGGAAGGTTCGCGATTTGGAAGGTTCGCACGCGCGCGTAAAACGGTGTGTTAAAAATGTTGAACTAGAAGTTATCCATGCGGTGGTTTTAGATATAATACTACGGATCCCTAAAGAGTCTGTATAACAACTGTTTCATTGTTCACATTATAGCTAACGGTAGAGCTTGTGGACCATTAAAAAGAAATAAAACAGTTTATAGCTGCATACGGTTCACATGTGTAATTTTATTCAGATTTTTGCTGATTAACAGTACACTAGTGAACTATTAGATAGCTTTTTGCAGCATATAAGGGTTTTAACTATTCACGTCGCTGTTTAACATTTTATTGTATCTTTATTATTGTAACCTATAAATATACTGATTCATTTTTCAACTTTTATGATGTTTTGTGTATGAATTAGGAATGTATTGCATTAATTTTTACTTCCTGATAGCATAATAATAACTTTTTATCTTATAATTCTTTTCAAATCACTAAAAATTGTTTATTCAAGTTTTCATCAATGCTTATTTTTATTACAAAACTAATCAAAAACAGAATATTTTCGTGGCGCACTAAAATTTTCTTAGATAATATATATGTATAATGTCAGTGAAATTACATTCCCAATCATTTTTCTTTTATTAATATGTAAAACAATATACTTACCTGGGAATATGAATATTATCCACGTATAATTCACTCCACGGAACAAGTGTTCAATTGACAGCTAGGGTTATTTGCTTTTACATGTTTGCTGCATCAAAAATGTTCACTTTTACACTGGCCGCAAGCAGCCTTTCCCGGTTTAAAACAACTATTAAGAGCCGAGATGTGACATATTTACTGAATAAAGAGTAACTTGTGATCTCTTAGTCAGTCGATATTCAGCGCATAGTACGGTCATTACCCTTTATAACACTGTTAAATTGCTGTTAAACAGCTCCTAAGCAGCTACGTGAACTTAAGGCTGAATAATTTGTGCCCATTTAAGAGTTATAAGAACTGAATAGGGCCCTATACAGCCCTTATGCAGCTTTTTTATTCAGCTTCAAGCATGATGGAAATCCGTTATTCGGCTGATAAGCAGCCTCGTGTGCTACTTGGGACGGAACCATCTTTCTATCAGACAATCAGGTAATTCAAGCCTGCAATGTCCTAACCAAACTGGAAACAACTTCACAAAGTATGCTTCTCGTGGGAATCGAACCCACGACCACCAAGGCACTCGACCACGGAGGCAGTGTTCTAATAAACACTGAAAACAGGATATTCTCCATGCTATTATGTTACTACGAGTAATATTGTTTGTTTTGTTGGTTGGTTGTGGAATTTACAGGTTGTATACGTTATATTTTGAGGTGTCTCATGACATGACGAGAAACAGAGAAGTATGGTAGAAGAAGACATGCTGCGCCGACCACAAATAAATTGGGATAAGGGCAAGAGAATGATGATACGTTTTATTTTGAGATGTGCTTGCAATGTAGCTGACATAAGTAAGTATCCATATTCTTCATACACCTTCTAAAATAAATAAACCTAATAAAAAAAAAATACAGAAGTAGTTTGAGCATAACACCTCCAATACTCTGAAAAAACACCGCAGACTTTTCTTCTCCGTACCTTCTTTTTTTACGGTTGTGCCTAATCTGGTCTCAGTTTTTCAGAATTGGCTTTACATGCCATCGAGAAATATCTCTACGGTATGTTGATTTCCTCACGATGTTTTCCTTCACCGAAGCAAGGATGCAAGTGATAATTATTATACAATACGAACATGAATCCAAATAATCAGAAGTATGGTCGTTGATTCCCTCTCCTAGAGAGGAGGCCTGAGTCCCTGCAGTGGGAACAATTATAGGCTGATGATGATGATGATGGTCGTTGATCAGAAGAGTGTGTATTTTTTTTTGGACGTTGGGAAGTCATCAAATGACTTCTCACGCTCTGGGCGGAGCGGTAGGGAGTGTCATGTTCCTTCTTAGTTCTTTGTGTCCGAAGCCGCGGTATCTCTTTCGAACAACCCGCAGCCCCGACAGGCAGAAAACTGTGTCTTGGGTACGAACTTAAAACCTATAATATGACTTGACAGTCCGACAGTCAACCCTTTGGCTATCACTGTACCACAAATTCAAAACCTTCCCCCATTAGCCCCATAAGTCACAACCTAACCCTCTAATTCGTACAGCCATCTACATGAAGTTGTAAAGTCACACACACGGCTAAGTTGGGATATAATTTAACCCATTAGTAACTAATCGAGCCACGATCTGTGGGTAATCGGTTTCCAATACCCGACGATATTAATTTGTTTCATTTCGTATGTATTAGTGTAAGTTTATATTTTGGTAGTTGATCGTTTTGTTCATTTTGTTTTTGGACTTTTTGTTGTTTGATGGTTTTGAGCTATCATTAATATTCCGTATATTGTCATATACGTGTCTGCTAGTAGTCCTTCATTAAAAGAAACATGGATGGGTTTAAGTCAGTAAGAGTCTGACACTTTCTTCTGCTCCACCAGAGCGGAAGGAGTCATTTGATGATTTCCTATCCTTAAAAAATACCTGCACCGACTGCCAAAGATGTATAGATGACAGCTGGGACCAACAGCTTTACGTACTTTCCGAGGCACGTAGGTAACTTCAGCCTTGTGACTGGTGGTCACCCATCCACGGACTAACCTAAGCAAGTACGGCTTAACCTGAAGATCGACCCAAACGGCTACTATTATTTAGCCATTAGCTCCTTTCCTTCATATGTATTAGTGCTACCGTTTATTTTTTTTTCTTTCTTTTTTTTTTTCTTTTTTTGTTTATATTTTGTTATTTAATCATGAGTATAATACCTAGGTGCGGCTGGAAGCTGAGTTGGTTAAGCTGGGCTGTTACCTCCTTTTTATTACTAAGGCACACTATTCGGTTAGGTTAGGTTACAACTGTGACCAAAAGTGTGCTAGCCGAGCGAGCGCAGCGAGCGGAGAAGTTGTAGCGGCCAGTGAGCCCTACATCCTATTTATTTACATCAAATTGTCAGTAAACAGATTCAGAAGGCTGCACGAATAGGTAATATTAAGGATAACCGGGTAAACCTAGTTGTATTACTTTCAGCATTACCCGTAACATATTCTTATCCTTCTGGGCCATTCCCGTGAAATTCGACACAGGCAACAACCTAAAAACAAAAGAAATACAAGACATGTAACAACAGTACCGCCAGAGAATTATATTTATGACTCTCAAGATGGCCGTCGAAAGGTGTATCAGTAAATACCCTGGAGAATGATACACGCCTTCAGCTCAGTTAACATAACGGTAGTATGTAATTACGCTACCCAAGCCGTCTGGGGCAATGTAGATTGTTTTATGTTTATTTTCACGAAAAAACAACGTAAAAACGTAATACATGTTTAGAATACTAATTCTGTATCATGTTGGACGGGAATTGTGTTGTAAAGATTCGTAATAGATATTCGTATGATTTAGTTTTACAGGGGAAACATTTGGGATGGTAGTAACATTTGTGTTTAGGCAGAGATTTCGTGTGATGTACCGTAATGTTTGCGGGGAGATAGAACTAGACTGCCGCTTGGGATTTTTCAAAGGTAAGAAAGAAGGTAAGACGTACCATCATGCCTGTTTTCGCAAGGGTAAGGTAGAACTGCCGGAACTGCGGGTTGTTTGAAAGAGGTACCGCGGCCCCAGACACAAAGGGTTAAGAAGGAACATGGGTGGTTTGTAGTCAGTAGAAGTCTGACACTCCCTACCATTCTGCCCAGAGCGGGAGGAGTCATTTGATGATTAACCACGCCCCAAAAAAAAGGGAAAGTTTTTGTACACAGCCACCAGTTAAATCAAGTTATAATACCTAATACCTAATAATAATAATACCTAGTTTATAATTCTGTTGATTCAAATATTTTTTCCTATAATAATTGTGTGTTTCATCATCATCATCATCATCAGCCTATATTGTTCCCACTGCAGGGACTCAGGCCTCCTCTCTAGGAGAGGGATGGGCTATGATCTACCACGCGGGCCCAGTGCGGATTGGTAGATGTCACATATCTTAGAATTTTTTGGTTCTAAGATATGCCGGTTTCCTCACAATGTTTTCCTTCACCGTTTTGAGAGCAGTGGTGATGAAATAAATTACACAAAGTAATGCGCCTTCCTGGGTTCGAACCCACGACCAACTGTTCGTAAGTCGGGGCCGCAACCACTGGGCCACCGCTGCTCATTGTGTGTTTAGTTCTAAGCTAATATAGTTTAAGTTAATTAAAATATCTTTGTCGTTATGTAATGTTATATACATTCTAATAAAATACTGTCCTAGATATATCATACTGTTTGAGCTCCTACAGCCTGTGATACAGGATTATCCTAGTATAGGCATCTAACATAATTTTACCTATATTGACTGGCCTGTTGGTCTAGTGGTTAGTGACCCTAACTGCTATGCCGGAGGTCGTGGGTTCGATTCCCACCCAGGACAAATGTTTGTGTGATGAGCACGATCATTTGTTCTGTGTCTGGGTGTAATTTATCTATAATATGTATGTATTTAGAAATATATAAGTATGTTTATCAGTTGTCTAGTACCCATAACACAAGCTCTGCTTAGCTTGGGACTAGATGGCGTTGTGTGATAGTTGTGGAATATTATTATTATTATTATTTTTATTAATTTAAGATTCATAGTAATAATTGTTATTTTACCATTCTAAAATTTTGAATCATCATTTCAGCCAAAAGACGTCCACTGCTGGACATAGGCCTCCCACAGGCGTCGCCACATTGACCGGTCCCGTGCGTCTCTCATCCAGCGGGTTCCTGCAACCTTGACCAGGTCATCGGTCCACCTAGTGGGAGGCCTTCCAACGCAACGTCTTCCGGTTCGCGGTCGCCATTCCAGAACTTTTCGGCCGGAATTTTGAATAAACATTTAATAATTATTATTATTGTGTTGTGGGTGTAAAATTACCCTTTATAAAGACGAAAGGTGTTCTCCCCGTCATTGCGTTTTTTTTTCTAGACTTTTTCTGTTTCTCTTTTTATGGTTACAAAGACATTGAGGGTCAACATATCAACATGTCATAGGTTGATCTGTGGATGGGTGACCGCCCATTTCATACCGAGTTTCCTCCGTGCCTCGAAAAGCACGTTAAGCTGTTGGTCCCAGCTGCCATATATAGTTCTTTGGAAGTCGAACGGTTAATTTTAAAAAAAAAAACTGATAAACTTATGTGACATACAACCCTAAACACGGCCAACAAACTCAATATTTTACACAGGTAAACCAATCGGCTTTGGAACCCAATTATTGAGGGATATCCACTTGTATTCTAAGGGCGTTCGGTCGTCTTAAGGTTGTTAAAGCTATTCTTGTAAGGTACAGGGGGTCAATAATGGCGGAAATGATTTTATCGTTACCGAATTGTGCGTTATGTTGTCCTAAATGTATGGGTAAACAGATCAAAGAAACAATTTGCAAATGGTCAATCGTATAATAAAGGGTTAATTCGAAGCTGCGGGCTTTTAGAAAGAGAAATCGCGGCCGCAGACACAAAAAGCGAAGAAGGAAAATGGGTGGTTTTTAGTTAGCAGAAGTGTGACACTTCCACTCCGCCCAAAGCGTAAGGAGCCATTTGATGATTTCCAACCACTTCAAAATGAAAAAAAAGCATCATTCCAGACTGCTGAAACTGAAAAGGTCCTGATGGAAAAACAAAATAATATTTGATCTACCCAAATACCATAAACCCTCTGTAATGCGTTCAGAAACCATAGGCAATGACCAGCATTACCAACCAGCAGAAATAAACGGAACTGTTATGAACTCATAACCTACTGAAAATAGTAGGTTATGAGTTTAAATTTGGAACAGGTGTCAAATTATCACACTCGTGTGATGCTATTAAGAAACTCGCCTTCGGCTCGTTTCTTAAACCCACACTTGTGTTGTATGTAATGCCCTTCATTATGCACAGTCGCATAAACTACTATTGCCTAAACTGAGAATCTAAAACAGATACCCTAAGATGACTGCTTCGTGGGTCTAGTAGTCGCAACCGCGACTGATGAGCTTGTGGTCCTGGTTTCGTTTGCCGGGTCGGGGAAAATAATAGGGTTCTTCCATCGGAAATTTCTCAGTAGCACCCACGAAGTCTAGATTTGTGCCCCGTTGATGGCAATAGGCTCGCCGTCTGTAAATGGAACTTAGGCATCATTGGAGAAATATTGGAGTACTATATGGCACACCTCTGCCTTACTCTTCGGGGATCACAGGCGTGATTTTATGATAGCTAGACTAACGACACAGTTATGATAAAGTACTACTTTTATAAGATAATGGTTACGTAATTGTAAACCCGTGTAACATAATAATTTATTGCCATCACGCGCCAAAAAACAGAAAATAAAAATATGTAAAACCAAAACTCCTACATAACCGGATTACCAGGTTAGACCCGGATAACCGTGCGTCCGTGTGAACAATTCGTTCTGAAATTATATTAAATCTGTGTAACGGTTACGGTGGTTGTCGAGTCAAATAAATAAACATTTTGAATGATCTTTGGAAGTTGTAGCTACGGTACTGGTTGACTGCCCCGTTGGTCTCGTGGTTGTGAGTGTGACTGCTGAGCGTGGGGTCCTGGGTTTGATTCCCTGGTAAGGCAAAAAGTGCTATTGTGTTTTCCCATCGGGAATTCCTCAGTAGTAGCCCAGAGTTTGGAAGTTAGCAATATAATACCCCCGTACCTCGGAAAGCACGATAAGCCGTTGGTCCCGCACCTGATCAAACTCCAGTCGTGTCGGATTGCCGTCCCATCGGACTATGAGAATAAAGGATAAGAGTGCACGTGTGCCTTTGTGCACCATATTGCCTATCTCTCACACCGATGGTTAGTCTTCGCTAAGATTGACCGCAAAAACGGTTTCCCGAGGCAAAAACATACCACTCGTTTTTTTGGGGCAGTCGTGTAAAAAAGAAAGAGAAACCCAATCATTATGCCCCTTATAGAAACTGACATTTAGAGCACCGGGTGCTCAGTGGTTGCGGCCCCGACTTACGAACATTAAGTCGCAAACCTACGCAGGAGCATTCAAAACGGTGAAGGAAAACATCGCACCAACCCGCACTGGGCCCGCGTGTTGGATGATAGCCCATCTCTCCCCTAGAGAGAAGGCCTGAGTCCTTGCAGTGAGAACATTATAGGCTGATGATTAATGATGACGATAGAAACTGAGTAGGCATACATTGTCATGTCGACATCCGTTGCCAGTTGGCATGTATCTAAGCTGCCAAAACCAAATGCAATTATTGCCAATTTCATTCGTTTGTAACCACGGGTTCACAAATTTTGAGGTTTTAAGTTATAAACTATGTTATTTGAAATGTTGCCAGTTTTTTTTCTGTTCCATAACATGACATCTCGCCTGTAATTCACGAGGGCTAAGGCAGAGACTATCCATTAGTACAGTCGAACAAGCTAATAAGTATACAGGGTAGAGTTCTTTATAATTCTAGAACACTGGAAATATTGATAGCAATTTTGATTTATATAGTGTTTTGCGTTAAGCCACTGATGCCAAACGCTGTATCGTTTGACATCAGCCTCTAAATGTATCTGTATAATCTTAAAAGTAAACGCAAGTTAGCTGGCTGTATACTTATTAGCTTGTTCGACTGTATACCTACATTTCGCAAGTTATGTATTAAGTCCCATGTATTATTAAGGGCGAGCTTATTGCCATAAATCTGGCACTAATCCAGATTCCGTGGGTGCTATTGTGCAATTCCTTTGTGGAAAAACCCTTTAACCTGTTCCATGGTGGAAAACCCCAATAAAACAGTAATATACGGGAATCGAACCCAGGACCCCATACAAATGAAATTTTCGGTTTTTACCTGGTTGATGGAAAATAGGCTCGCCGTCCATTACATTGAATTGAAAAAATATGGGTGTTCTATTAGGTACACCATTGCTTAACCCTTAGGGGATTTTAGACGTGATGTTATGAATTTCTTAGTAGCTACCTGGAGTTCAAAATTGTGCCCTGTCAATGGCAACAAGCTAACTGCCTCTACCACACGTCCAGGACTTACATAAAACTGGCGAAATGTGGGTGTCTTGTCTGACCATATCTACTTTACCCAATACCCAACGGTATTGCATTATAACATGCACTACACAGTGTACAGGGACTGTCGTCAGAAGTGAGGCGAGGCGAGTCACTAAGCTCTTTTAAGTTCTGAGTTGGGCTACGCGATTACTGACAAATGCATACACTGGACAAGGCCACTTAAATATGTGGTGCTTACTCTAGAAACCTTCTCAGTCCCTAATTTGCATGGCCCTCATATAATGTAACGAAGATATCGTCTCGAGTGCAGAGGTGAAATTATTGATCACCCAAATTTAGCTTTACGTCTTATGTTATAAGGAATCCTGCTTATCATCTAACGAGTTCAAATCTGTTCAGATCTTGGAAAATTTTATATAAAACTATCCATGTTGGTGGCACTATCTATATAGGTTGAACAGTCTAGAAAAGACGTTACGCTGGAAGGCCTCCCACTAGGTGGACCGATGACCTGATGTAGGTTACGGTAATTCACTGGATGCAAAACACACGGGACCGGTCAATGTGGCGACACTTGAGGGAGGCCTCTGTCTAGCGATGGACGTCTTTCGCCAGTAATAATGGTGATGAATCTGGTAAACGCTTCAGAACCCTATCTAACACCTTTAAATACTTTTTTAATTCAAAGCAGTTATTCTATTATTTGGTAAATAAATTAATTTCAGTTTATCACAGGACCCGGAAACCACACAGTGAAACATGCCTGCCTTCCTTATTTATTTAACCATAGTCATGCAAAAACCAACAAAACGTTTTTTTAAATAGACTCGTAAATATTTTTTTCAGAGAATAAAACACCCGAAATATGGCCGGCCATACAGATGGTCGGTTTAATTAAAAAACGCGAAATCCATGCATCATAACGCGTTGTGACCTTGAGCTTTTGTAGATGACCTTTGATCCATTGAATGTTCTAGATTTAGATTTGTTAGTAGATAAATGTGAGAGTAGAGTGTAGTGATCGCAAGCACGACTTTTGAGCATGAGGTCCTGGGTTCGATTCCCGGATTGGTCAAATAGTTAGTGGGGTTTGGGGGGGTAATGATTTTTGCAGTAGCAAAAAAAAATGTGAGGAATTTGAATGGGTATAAGAGTAAGAGGAAGACCAAAGAAACGGTGGATGGACTGTGTTAAGAATGATATGGTAAGAAAGGAGGTGTCTCATGAGATGACGAGTAATAGAGAAGTATGGAAGAAGAAGACATGCTGCGGTGACCCCAAATAAATTGGGATAAGGGGAAGAGAACGATAATGATTTTATCAGTAGCAGCCACAGAGTCACTGTATCTAAGTGCATGTTTTTTTTTTTTTATTATTATTATAAATGGGCTTGCTCTTGACTTCAATCTTGCCCTAAAGGCAGAGATGATGTCGACGATGGAACGACGATGTTTACGTACAGGCAGGGCGTCGCGCGGAGCGTGCTGCGTTTTTAATTCAAACACATGGCGATGTATGAAAAAGTTAACGATTTCCATCGTCGATTTTACTAGAAGCTATTTTCGCACGTTAGTTTAAAATGCAGCGTTTGTTGCGGTGGACCCGTCTCTCAGTAAATTAATAAAAAAACACGAGACGAGCCTTATGCACGCGCCGCGCGACGCCCCGCGTCTCCGTAAACGAGCCCTAAGCCTGGTTGATGGCAATACGCTCGGCCCCTATTATAATGAACTTAAACTTAACTGGCGAACTGTGGGTGTATTATTATTATTAGGTACACCTCTGCCTAGCCCTTCAGAGATTACTGACTTAATGTTATGTTATTTCATCATCATCATCATTTCAGCCCGGAATCACCCACTGTTGGGTATAGGCATCCCCTTTCTTCTGCCACTCTTCTCATGTTATTTTATAATTAGATATAAAAAAAAAAATGAGAAGCTCGTGATTTAATAACATAACTGCCACTCGTGTCGATCTTTAGGTTAAGCCGAGCTTGCCTAGGTTGGTCTGTGGATGGGTGACCGCCCATTACATGCCGAGTTTTCTCCGTGCCTCGGAACGCACTTTAAGCTGTTGGTCCCGGCTGCCATATAGATCTTTGGCAGTCGTTACAGGTAGTCAGTGACCTGAAAATCTGACAACCAGTCTTACCAAAAGGTATCGTATTACCCAGTATTAACTGGGTTGTGGAGGTCAGATAGGCAGTCGCTCCGTGTAAAATACTGGTACGCAGCTGCATCCGGTTAAACTGGAAGCCGACCCCAACATAGGTAGGAAAAGGCTAAGCAGATAAATAATAAAAAAAAACGTTAAGTTAACATCTGGAATCAAATCTAAATCTTCGAAGCAACACAGAAAGATCGTGATGACAGTCAACGTTTACTTTCGACTACACTCGAATAATTTTTAATATCTAGGGAACTTAATTCGAGAGACTCGATTCCGCGTCTTAATCAGGAA